>JAVLUX010000025.1:30215000-30907500 GCA_032164185.1 Moxostoma hubbsi | reverse complement strand
TAGCACTTTTGGTGCGCACTCATTTTCGAATGGCGTCAATGTTCAGTTCGTTTATATGGTGTTTTCCAAGTTTGGGGCGCACCCACAAACCACACCAGTTTCTGCTTGAAAAGGCGGTTGGGGTTACAGTTCATGTGAACTCTAGTAGAGTTCTCTTCTGACATGAACGCAATCATACCAAATCACGGAAGTGAACCGCTATTGATGATGTATTATTCACATATTTGCAGGCTCCTGATCCCAATTATGGTATAATGCATTTCTCATAACTGCTTTTGTCCAAAAAAAAAAAAAAATCACCTTCAGAGAGCAGCCTTCATTCTTCACATGTCTTTCAAGGCATCCACGGGCTAGTGGCAGACAAACGCTGACAATATTCATCACATCACTGCACATTCAGTGTACCCTGGGCAGACAAACACAACAAGTGGAACAAATGTCGTTCCATGTATGTATAGTTTTGGTAATAAATCCAAAAAGACAAACTTTAATATTTCAATGAACACAGTGAAGCTGATGTCTTCTTGAGTTGTTATCAAGTTATAGTTGTAAACAGCTGCTGCTTGTACTCACATTGGTGATGCAATCGGACTGCGGTTCGGACCCATATAATATGATGTGTGCAAAGACCAAAGGAGGAGGAAACAAACTCCTGTTTGGTCCAAGCAATCGAACCAAGTGTGAAAGCACCCCTAACTATGAACATCTTCCGCTAATGTTTGAAAACCAGAAAGTGTCCGAGTATTTTTATGTCATTTAAAACCTAACAGACATCTGTTTTTGAAATGTTTTGCTTTTTCTGAATGAAAAGTGTGCTTGTGCATTCTTTCTTCAATAAATGCCACTTGCTTTGATATTTTGTCATTAATGAAATGACGTTCATACATTAAGTGTGACTTATATAAATACTATAATTCCAAATACAAAAAGTGTCCAAATACTTCTAGGGGACACTGTACATGCATAGAGATGGAAGTCATACATTCTCTTGTGGTTATTTTTACTGGAACAGTGTGCTAGCTGATTACATTTATTTATTCATGTTTGTTGATGTGTAGATTGCGTCTGTTCTTTTGTTGGATGAAGAACACTGTCCCATATTTGTGACTAAAGCTGTCCTCGTATTTAGACACAGGGCTCAGTATGTCATTGAGGACAATCCTGTGTACATAACACACAAAACAGTCAAAGTCTGATAATACTGACATGTTCAGCCCAACAACTTCATTTGAATGTTCTGCTCAACACATTTTACTTCTGTAGATATATTTCTGAGGGGAAAAAATGTAGGACGAGACTTGATTGGATTATGAGAAGTGTTTATTTGACAGGTGGTTGGAGGGGAGGGGTTGAAAAATAAGAGGGCTTGGTGATGTCATCTTAAAAGTAAAGTTGTTTTAGAGGTGGAGTAAGTTATAGAGTTGTGCCCAGTCGTCCATGTTGCCTTTCAAAGTATACACTTTTGGGCCCCAGCGAATGTGGACGCCATGTGGACGCATTTGGCGCGTTCACATTACACTTTTAAGACATTCAACGGCAGGCACACGTGCCAAATATGCTCACGGACAATGCATATCTGTATGTCAAGAAAATCTGGGCTGAACTCGGACAGTCCGCGAAATTAGCTTCGGTCACTGACAGATATCCAACATAGCCTTACATTTTGATGTTGTTTCACACTTGTCACTTGTCTAAATGATGGATGTGTTTTATCCAGGTACCGCTGTCTCACTCCTCATGTAAGTCGCAGAGCTGTGGGAATGGCTATCCAGAGCATAGTTCAGTGGATTGGGACCCCAGCTCCTTCCTCTCTGCACGCAAACTCTCTGGTTTGTGGAACTCTGCTCATTCTAATGGAGGATCTCACTGCAACCACAGCACGCCTACACTTTCACAGGGTGTGGACCTCTGCTACCCATTTCATTTTTTTAAATGGCTATATGGAGTACTTTATTCAGATTGGTTAAATTTCGGCATTCTGGCACCAAATAATTTAATGCCCGCTAAACTGTTTAATTGACAGTTGTCCAGGCAACTTATGTCCTACATAGCTGTGATAGTTTCACATCTCTTTTAAAATATTATCCCAGAAAATCAATTAAGTAAAATTCCACAATGATCAGGATCAGAAATCTGGGGCAAAAATGCCACAAATGCCCCAGATATGTAAAATAGTGAATTCCTGTTTTGTAGATCTATGTTGCATAATATTCTGTTTTTGTTATGATACTGGGGTTAGAAACGGTGACCTTTAATTGCCAGATATTCATACTTGCTCTCTCATGGGTGTGTTGTTGAATTTGAAACTAAAATGAAATGTTTATTGATGATAAATATGTTATAAATATACTTCTAAAGGTAAGAAATGCCCCTGAAAATTTATTCCAAGGGGCAAATATTGCCCCTTTATAAACAAATACATTTCTGACACTGGTCTTGTATAAGCTAATGGGGTTTATGTATAACATAGATATTTCCAAATAAATGGTTCATTGACCAATATTGGTTGTCCAAATTGATACAATAAGAAATATGAAAAAAAATCTAGTTTAAAACACACTTGTCAAGTCTGTAGAAATCTAATCATTGTGTCCAATTTTGTTTTGTTTTTTGTTTTTTAAACATTCTGCCAATTGAAATTTTTGCAAAAAAAAAAAAAAAAAAGCTTTAAAAATGTAATGTGGTGTAACCTTTAGGGCTGAAACGATTAGTCTAAGTTATCGTCAACGTCGACAATAAAAAAATCAGCAACACAATTTTTCGTTGTCGAATAGTCGTTTGATCTCATTTAACATAACATGAGATCACATTAAACTGTAATGATGATGTGTGAGAGCAGCACTGCAGCTCGCGTCTGAATGAGGAGAGGAAGAATTACACAGATCAGTCCAGATGCACTCGAAACTTTCCAAACAGCTTCATCTTATGTAGATTGCAAAGTACAAGGGAATTATACAAAAATAACAAATAAGTAAATACAGAAGCACTTTCATTGTGGAATAAGTGGAGCCGGAGCTCTTAAAGGAAACACCCCGATGTTACATCTTAAATGCAGTTATACTTAATGCGTTATAGTTTTATTAAAGTTCAAATAATGCGGAAGCAGATCATGTAAATAACTACTTTGAAACTGCCATTTCTCTGTGTGGTCAGCGCCTCTTCTATGAGTTGCCTGAATGTCCCGATCTAAGAGGGAGAGATTGAAACCGTATCCGGCTGATGCGCACTCTGTTGCGGTAACGCTCATCCCTTGAGCGAGCACGCTTAATGCAGCTAATTTATAACGTGATGGCTCACGACTTGTTGTATCATAATATACGTACTGAATTTCTTATCGTGAAGAAAATTGGCAATAGAGTTTGTTTTTTGTGAGTTAAAGATGGATTGAAATGAACGGAAAGGTGAGAGAGGAAGTCTCTGTTATACACTGCAAAAAAATGTGGCTTGTTATCTAATATAAATATCTAAAACTCCTTTAAAACAATGTACATTTACTTTAGGAACTATACTGCAGAAGAAAAAATTGTTATCTGAGAATGTTGAATAAAATATAAATATTTAAAAATCCTTTAAAAAAAAAAAAAAAAAGATGCATTCACCTGAGAAGCAGCATATAAGATATTTAGACTTGCTTTTTGAGAATAGATCTTGAATATAAGGATATTTTGTTTTTACTGAAATCGCAGAAGTATAACAATTGAAAAATACACTTACTGTATATTTAAGATAAATTCTCTTAAAGCAAGTTTAACTTATATGTTGCTTCTCAAGTAAATGGATCTCGTTTTAAGGATTTTGAGACTATTTTAAATGAAAAACAAGACAAAAACTCTTGATATAAATAGTTTTTTTGCAGTTAATTTTTTTACTGGATTAAAGTATTTTTTTCCCTTTAATTCAGTGAATGTCATTTAGAGGTATTTTTAAAAGATTGATTTTGTCTTCTTTATTGTTAGAGAGCATGTTTAATGCAACCTTTTAATTCGGGGCACAAGCTGAATAATCGGTTAAGAGCAAATTATTAATTGTTGCAGGAATCACCGAATAGTCGAATAATCGTTCTAATAATCTTTAAATGAATTGATTATCAAAATAATCATTAGTTGCAGCCCTAGTAACCTTCAAATTAAGGATATTTAAATACTTTCCTTCCACCTTAAACATATGAAAAGTGTAAACAACTTAATTCATTAATCATTCATTTCAACACATTTTCAAGGTAAAATATGTTTTACAAATAACATGATTTTTTTTTTGTCAAGAATTTAAAGAAGTTTTCTCAGGGTTACACCAGATGGTGTTCCTTTAAAAAAAATTATAAAAATGTTTTTTTGCTTAACGCACAGTCATTGGGGTCTAAAGGTGTCCTCTCGCTTTTATGGCTTTGTCAACGTATGTTTTTGGTGGACAAACGTTTTAAAGAAGTATTAAAATAATTTCAGTTTTAAATGAGACACTCTCTCTGGATGGCAATTTTTTTACTTTAACCCCCAGAAAAATATCAAAATGACATTGAAAACCTGCTCATCATAGAAGAGTTGTCCTCAAGTCATTGTTTTGTGTGAATTGCTTTTTTAAATGTATTTTTCAATAATTTTATAGATCTGGACAAAAACGAATAAAACATTTGAATTATGTCATCGGCACAAATACATAAATGTACATGAAATATTATGCTTTGAGTTTAAATGTATTTATTATAGAAAGATATTTGTACAAGATACATGAAACTAGCATAACTATGTAGTATTTAATTTCCCTGGACTGTGATTTGATTATACAGTTAGCAGTCATTATACAAAAGTATTTGACTGCAGAATGCCTGATTGACCAATCAGAATCAGTATGTTATCTCTTTTCTACTCTGTGTTCCTGTGTTGCATTGGTGGTTTGCTAAAGCTCTTCAAAAACACACATAAAAAGGTAATTACACAGAATTTGGTGGTAAAAATAAAACACAATGACCATGTTGTTTCTGGTCCCGGTTAGGTGGAACTTTGGGTCCAGCTTGCCATGAGAAGAGATCTACTCACGACGCTCCCGGGAAGGCTGCCAAAACATCCACGACCAAAGTTTGTCCCTATAGTCATCCTGCATCCCAGAATTCCAGTGCAGGATCTAATGGGACAATGTCCGCCTCTGCTGATCTATGTAAGACCAACCCCAAGCACTTCAAGACAATGTGTCGACGACCAACTCCTCCAGGTGAGAAGACGATTCAGGCTGCAATATGAAATCTACTGCTGTGTCAGTTAAGGGATATGCCTACACAGACTCTCTTACTATCAGATTATGCTTTTCATTTAAATGGATTTATTAAAGATGTTTTTGGGGATAGGAGATTGCTGGTGTAGAGCTTGTTCTAATTTTAGAAGCACAGCTTTGATGTAGAAAAGATGAAGGGCATGGTATTATTTTGGAAAATAATGTAGCAATCTGTAGCAAGATCATTATCATTAAAAAAAAATAAAAAATATATTTTACAGACTAACAAAAATAAATCTTGCTTTAACAGACTCCGAAAAGTGTTGTACAGACAGCGACACCTTTTAACTCATGAATATTTTTCAAAGTTCCAATGCAATAGAAAAAGTTGCACTTAGAATGGAAGTGAATGGGGTCCAATTTTTTACCATTAAAATACTCACTTTTTCAAAAGTATAAACACACGACATAAATTATGTGTGTGTAAACATAATTTTAGTTGGATAAAATCACAAAACTTTTCTGTGTAAAGTTATCACATTAAATTCCATTCTGTGCCATTTGAGCCATCATTGATTCATTGTCGTACTTGGCCCCATCTTCTGTTGGCCATATGTAATTAGTAAATGATCCTCTCTATCCATTTTTGTATGACTTCCACCTCTTTAGTGATCTGAATACCAATATGATTGGTTTAGCCTTCCATGATGCGCTGTGCAATGGGCTAAGTAAATCTTTTGTGGGGAAGTCATCTGATCCATAAAAGCGAATGTGTTTTTAACCAGATAGCACATTATGTGCTTTGTGCACATTGTGCTCTGTGTGAATTATTCAATGATCTAAGCATCTAATTTAATGGGAATCCCCTCTTCTAAGTAATGGTATGTGATATTTCATGTTCTGTTTATTTGTCATGAAGTTATAAGGGAAAATGTTTCTTATAAGCAACACCTGATTACATGCAACATGTATGTCAAAGACACTACTTGGCAATTACTGACTGTATTTTTTACTGATGATTACAATAATGTGTACAGTGCCAAATTATTAATAAATTATTAAAACCGGAAACACTTCTGCAACTTGTGCCCTTTACACGCCTGGTCTCTGCTTCAAATTCCCGTTTTCTGCATTATATGTTCTGAAAAAAGTTTTCATATCTGCGCATATTGTTAAAAATATACGTCGATACCGATATATGGGTGAAAGGCTAATATCAGCCTAGTATATCGGTCAGACACCAATTGTTATAGCAGTTTTTTGACGTGGACTTTTTTTGACGCACAAGGGTTAAACTATGTGCCTTTAAAACAACCATCATGCAAAAAACTCTAATGTGTCTAATATTTCTCTACAGGTGAAGCTTTCCACACAAGCGACCACCACCAAGCTGCAGACTTGTCAGTGCCGCCCAACAGTCCCACAGGTCTTTCCTCACAGCATTCCTCACTGCTGCCTCCCAAACAAAACTCCAGTCAGCATGTTCACATCAACTCCGCTAGTTCAGGGCTGGCTTCACACGCTCCCTTCTCCCCGCTGGTACCAAACATTCACGCTCCCGCAGCCAAGCACTCGAGTGGGGCGGACAGTCCGGTGGCCCTCCACAAGCCCAGCTCCTGCAAGAACTCCCACATTCCTGCTGTTAACACACAACACAGTAAACTCGGCAACTCTCTCATAGGCTGCAGTCACCCATGCAATGGACACAGTAATGGCAGCTCTGTAGCCTCCCCCATTGCTGGACATCTAGCATCTGGGGCATGCAGGTTAGCATCAAAAAAAAAAAATTATCGAGGTGCTCTGGTCATTAGTTTTGTTTAAAGGTGACGAGTGTCATTTCTGCACGACTGTGGTTAACAAATGGCATTGGTTTAATTTAACAGGTTTGGGACCTGGGTAGCTCAGTGGTAAAGATGCTGGCTACCACCCCTGGAGTTCACTAGTTTCAATCCCAGGGTGTGCTGAGTGACTCCAGCCAGATCTCCTAAGCAACCAAGTTGGACCGTTTGTTAGGGAGGGTAGAGTCACATGGGGTAACCTCCTCATGGTCACTATAATGTGGTTCGTTCTCGGTGTGGTGTGGATGCCGCGGTGGGTGGCGTGAAGCCTCCACATGCGCCATGTCTCCGTGGCAACGTGCTCAACAAGCAAAGTGATGAGATGCACGGGTTGACGGTCTTAGACATGTAGGCAGGTTGGATTCGTCCTCCACCACCCGGAGTGAAACGAATCACTACGTGACCATGAGGACTTAAATGCACATTGGGAATTGGGCATGCCAAATTGGGAATTGTTTTTTTTTTTTTAACAGGTTTTATTTAATTGGTGAAGATGTTTGACATTGTTGTGGTGGCTTAAAATTCTTTCAAAACTATGTTTTTAAGTTGTTTGTGTTGTTCTGTATGAGCAGGGACCAGGCGTGTAAAGGGCACAAGTTGCCCAATGGTTCATTGTGTCACGCCCCACCCTGTGAGCTTGAAGAAGGTGAGGATGAGGACAGCAGCTCGGAACGTAGCTCCTGTGCATCCTCCTCCAACAATCAAAAGGACGGGAAGTACTGTGACTGTTGCTACTGCGAGTTCTTCGGCCATAACGCTGTACGGTTTTCCAAATGCAAGATGCATAAGTTTGTTCCGCCTTGTACATTAACATATGTAAAAGTGTATTTGTTTTACTAGCAATAGATTGACTGACAGCCTCGTCTATATAATAATACACAATATAAAAAAAAAAGGTTTAAGTTAGACATTAAAGAAATATTGTTTAGTATATATATAGGTGTTTCTTCAACTTCAGGCACTTTCAGCCCTGTGAATTTCTAGTAAAATTACATTTTAGATTTTCAGGACGTTTAGAACACTTATAACAGTTTATTGAATTTGTCTACTAAAGTGTCCAACTGTGTATGAACATGCATCATGGGAGATTTATATCTTATTTTTTTTCTGAAAGTCATGGAAAATCCCTCCACGCTCTCATTTACAGCACATCTCAAATTCTGTATTTTCTGTTTTTAATAGATTCTTGTGTTAGAAATGATGATGGAATTTTTTTTTTTTTTTTTAATATAATGGTTAACTCCGTTGTCTTGCTAGGGCATAGATGTTGTGTATCCTAAATGCACTGAATTCTATTATGCATAATTTTACAAATGTCAGTTTTATTGGAAATGATGCCTAATGCAAATATTAGGCTCACAAGTTATATTTACCTGGATTTTTCTTTAGACAAATTTTCTAATGTTTAATTTCAAGCGTAGTCTTCAGTGACTGAAAAAACGTTTTACGGGCCAAATTGTTTGGTGTGGTGGAAATGACGCAACAACTTTTGGACCGTTTTTTTTGTTAAATATTGAAATTTAGATTTATCACATTTTTAAAGATAAAATCTTTTTTATTTGTATGTGTTTTCATACAGTTCTATATTGAAAGTCTGGTTCTGGGAATAGCTTACACCAAAAAAAGTTTAAAATTAATTTGAAAAAGTATTAAAAATAGACTAAGAAGGGATGGTGAATAGTTTCTAATTCAGTTTATGTGACTTTCATATAACGGAGGGAAATGTTGACGTTGAAGAAACACCCATATATTTGATATCAGTAATTTTGGGGTATAAAACTATTAAATGACAGAAAATACTGTGTATTCATACATTAGCAATCGGCCACTCTATTGTCTTCATATTGTTTCATTTGTTTAACACCCATATTAGTTGACTACTAGTTTTTATCTGCCATAACTTATATTGTTTGTCTCCGCCCTTTCCAGCCTCCAGCCGCCCCCACCAGTCGGAACTATGCTGAGATCAGGGAGAAGCTTCGGTCCAGACTGACCCGGCGTAAAGAAGAGATTCCTCAGAGGCAGGATCTAGACCCGACAGCGCAGAGTTCCATAGACCATCGAAATGTGGACGAACTCCTGGACTTCATTAACAGCACAGAGCCCAAGCCCGTCAACAGTGCCAAGGCCGCCAAACGTGCCCGTCACAAACAGAAGAAAAAGGTACTGTCTTTTGCTTTGCTTGGTGTTTGTTTCATAAGAATTTTAAATAATGTTAAGGCTACATCTTTAATTGTTTGCAGATTCTGATAATCAAAAGCCCAAAATTGTTGGCTTGAAAGATGAATGAATTAAATGAATAATTGGTGCTTGCAAATGCAAGAAATACTATTGCTATTGTTCATTCTTAGAATTACAATTATTTCAGGATGTAAATTTTCATATGCTGTTAGTGCTAGAACCATGAATGATACCTCAAATCTTTTGCCTTGAGAAGAGGTATGGGATTACTTTTCTTAGTTAAACATTTTTGGCCTGGTGGATAGACTTGACTTGCATTGAAGAAAGGGCCCGAATGACGTATCATGAGAGACTTTATTCCGTACTGTGACTAAAGAGTTGCAAAGAACAAAAATAAACTGCTTTAGAAAATGCTGCTGGTTTTGTTGTCGTTCCATAATTTTCTAAACAGAACTCTTGTATCTAAATTGTATCTTTGAAGCTCAGGCTTTTTTGATTTCCAGAAATAGTTTCGTTTGAAGTCAACTTGCCCATTGCAGTCTGTATCCATCCAATGCAGCATTCATTCATCCAACTTTCTTTAAAATACATGATTGTGACTGATTTCTCACCATTTTCCATCAGGAGAAGGAGAGGGCTCTTCAGGGTAGCACTGAGGCCACCAGCAGTGAACCACGCTCTGCATCTCCTCCCGATCCCATAGATGATTCCATGCCGGATGGGGAAGCGAACAGACTGTTGGAGTGGCCTCAGTTGGAGCTGGAGAGAGTGAACAGCTTCCTGACCAGCCGCCTGGAGGAGATCAAAAACACCATCAAAGACTCCATCCGTGCCTCCTTCAGCATGTATGACCTCAACCTGGATGTCAATGACTTCCCCAAGAAGGCTGCCACACTCGAAGCAAGCCACCTGCTATCTCACCTTAACGGGTCTTCTGATCTACAGCAGATAGACTTGGAACTGGCACCACTTTCACTGAAGAACTTTAAAAGAGATCTGGATATAGTCAATGGTTGGGAGGATACAACCACTGCTGCTAAAGACATTCAGAGGCTCCACTCCACACCCAGTTTGTCCAAGCTTATCCGAGTAAGGTCCCCAGAACGATGCCCTGCCATGGGTTCCGAGTCCACGCAGCCTGGCTGTACTAATGCAGCCAAACCCAAGGAGGAAGCCCCTGAAACCAAGAACTCATCTGGAGCTGGATCAAAGTCAAAGAAGAGTAAGAAACAACAGCAGAATCAGCGACAACAAGACCAGTTGACTCAGGAGCACGCGGCCAGTACAAAAACTGCTAAAACGGAGCATAAAGTGCAAGAAACGAGGGCAGCTGATTCTGATAAAAACACCAAAGTTGGATCCAAACAGAACCACCAGATTCGGCAGCAGGCAGACTCGCAGAAAACAGGGGGTAAGCGGGCAGATGAGGGTAAAGCATGCAAGCAGTCATCCAATGGAGCCTCGAATGGTCACCATAACACAGGGTCCAACTCACAAAGGGGGAAGAATGACCTCTCGGACACACGGGCGTACAGGTCGGAGCATGAGGTAGACAGTAAATCCATCTCCAACACTCCCAATGCACAGCAGCAAGCACAGCAACCGAAGGGGAAAACTAAAAACAAGAACAAAAACAAGACTGATAAGTCAAATAATGCAATTGGTAAGTGACCTTGGGATGAAAATCAAGCTGGTCATTGTCTGAATTTATTTTTTTAACCATACATTAAAGGCAGATGCTATTTACACCCCAGTGCAAATAGTGGCATATACTATTTACACCCCAAACTGAACACTAACAGTATAGGAGCATCACTGCAGCATGTTTGTGTTTATTTAGAGTCCCACAGACACCCTACACCAACCCCTACCCCTAAACCTTACCTTCCTTAACAAAAAATAACCATGGTTTTACTACAGTTACCATAGAATCACCATGGTATTACTGTAGTAACAAAACTATGGTTTCTGCCAAAAAACATGGTTACTACAAATTAATCTTTTATATTCATTTGTATGTATTAGTAGTAGTAGTAGTAGTAGTAGTATTAGAGAAAATAATAAGAGAGGAGAGGGGGAACAGAATGGGAAAAAGTGTGCAACGAACATGAATTGAACCCAAAATTATTAAATGCTAAATTTGATAATTTATCCTTGGATCAACCATTAAACAAATAGTTATTAAAGAACTGTTTGGATTAATCAAAGAAGACTATATATTTACATATACACACACACACCGATCAGCCACAATTTTAAAACCACCTGCCTAATATTGTGTAGGTCTCCCTCGTGCCGCCAAAACAGCACCAACCCGCATCTCAGAACAGCACTCTGAGATTATATTCTTCTCACTACATTTGTACGAAGCGGTTATCTGAGTTACCGTAGACTTTGTCAGTTCAAACCAGTCTGGCCATTCTCTATTGACCTCTCTCATTAACAAGACATTTCCATCCACAGAACAGCCGCTCACTGGATGTTTTTTGCACCATTCAGAGTAAATTCTAGAGACCTTTGTGTGTGAAAATCCCAGGAGATCAGCAGTTACAGAAATATTCAAACCAGCCCGACTACATTTCTCTGTAACCTTTAGTCCATGTACATTTCTATAAAGATATACTTTTTTTATTATGCTCTTCTTTAAAATATTTAATCAGCTAGAAATTGCTCTTTAGTAGAAAAAACTTTGAGTCGGTTCTTTTCATTGAATCGGTCGAACTGCTCTGAATGATTCATAAGCAATTTTAATTTAAATGGTTCAGAAAGATCTGTATACAGTGATCACAAAAGACTGGAAAAGGCATGAAAATTGATTGATAAAAAAAAATATATGAGAATCCTGTGTTTGCAACTAAATCGTTTTCATCATCTTGACACTGTTCTCTCTGTTCATCGCTGTTTTATTTATTTTTTCTATGATAGATGATGTGTTCCTTCCCAAAGACCTTGACCCAACGGAAATGGATGAGATCGATCGTGAAGTTGAATATTTTAAAAGGTAAAAATACACTATTGCCTTATTGGTGCTTGCTAAGGCATCCATCACTATAGTTGTTGCTTATATGTAGGGTTAGTGTTTTGTTCAAACCCTCTGACCCAAAGTATTACATTTTAGCACAACTTGTCCCAAATGTTTCTGCTACGGACATGAACAAATACATCAAAGCACTACTTGTTAAGAAGATGTATTCTATTAATTTTCTAAGCAAAAAAAAAATCCTTCTCCTAGCAAATGATCAAATCAAATCAAATCACTTTATTGTCACACTACTGTGTACACGAGTGCAACAGCAGGTGAAATTCTTGTGTGCAGTTCCGAGTAACATAGCAGTCATGACAGTGACGAGACATAAACCAATAAACAATACAATTGCAAATTACAAATTACAAATACAATAAACAACATATTTACACAAAACAATTTACATAACAAATGTACACATACTTACACAACAATTTACATAACAAATGTACACAATACACACAATGTAGAATACACATACACTAGATACGGGTATAAATATATATAATCACTAATTGAATTGGGAGAATATATTGACAGAGTGATGATTAATAAAGTGCAGTGCTGATTGTTGATCGTGAGAGATCATGTGTTCAAAAGTCTGATTGCTTGGGGGAAGAAGCTGTCATGTATTCGGGTGGTGCGGGTCCTGATGCTGCGATACCGCCTGCCTGATGGAAGCAGTGAAAGCAGCCCATGACTCGGGTGACTGGAGTCTCTGATGATCCTCCGGGCTTTTTTCACACACCGTCTGTTATATATATCCTGGAGGGAGGGAAGCTCACCTCCGATGATGTTTCTGGCAGTTTGCACCACCCTTTGCAGGTCTTTGCGGTTGTGGGCGGTGCTATTGCCGTACCAGGCGGTGATGCAGCCAGTCAGGATGCTCTCTACAGTGCTGGTGTAGAACCGTGTGAGGATGTGGTGGTTCATTCCAAACTTCCTCAGCCGTCTCAGGAAGAAGAGGCGCTGATGAGCCTTCTTCACAACGGCCTCAGTGTGGACGGACCATGTGAGTTCCTCAGTAATGTGGACACCGAGGAACTTGAAGATGCTGACTCTCTCCACCGGTGCTCCATTAATGGTGATGGGGCTGTGCTCTCTGTCTTTCTTCCTGAAGTCCACCACAAGCTCCTTGGTTTTACTGACGTTGAGGAAGAGGTTGTGCTCCTGACACCAGCGTGTCAGAGTGTGCACCTCCTCTCTGTAGGCCGTTTCATCATTGTCAGTGATCAGACCTACAACCATCGTATCGTCAGCAAACTTAATGATGGCATTGAAGCTATGTGTTGCCACACAGTCATGTGTGTAAAGGGAATACAGGAGTGGGCTGAGAACACAGCCCTGCGGGGCTCCAGTGTTGAGGGTCAGTGATGAGGAGATGTTGCTGCCCATTCTAACCACCTGACGTCTGCCTGACAGGAAATCCAGGATCCAGCTGCACAGCGAGCTGTTTAAGCCCAGAGCCCGGAGTTTCACATCAAGCTTGGAGGGCACTATGGTGTTGAATGCTGAGCTGTAGTCTACAAACAGCATTCTCACATATGTGTTCCTTTTTTCCAGGTGGGATAGAGCAGTGTGTATTGTAGATGCAATAGCATCATCAGTGGAGCGGTTGTTACGGTAGGCAAACTGCAATGGGTCCAAAGAGGTGGGCAGAACAGAGCAGATGTGATCTCTGATCAACCTCTCAAAGCATTTGCTGATGATGGGGGTGAGGGCAACAGGACGCCAGTCATTTAAGCAGGTGATTTTTGATTGCTTCGGTACAGGCACAATGGTTGATGTTTTGAAGCATGTGGGGACTACAGACAGGGAGAGGGACAGGTTGAAAATGTCCGTAAAAACACCAGCCAGTTGGTTCGCGCATGCTCTGATGACGCGGCCCGGAATGCCGTCTGGACCCGCGGCTTTACGAATGTTCCGAAAGGATCGGGTTACATCCACAACAGAGACGGAGAGTGAACCAGCCTCTGTAGTATCGGCCGCGAGTGCTCTCTCTGTGAGGGCGGTGTTGTTGTTGTCCTCGAAACGAGCATAAAATGTATTAAGCTCGTCCGGGAGAGAGGCAACAGTGTTCATGGCGGAGTTTTTATTCCGTTTATAGTCCGTGATGGTGTTAATTCCCTGCCACATACTTCTGGAGTCAGTGGTGTTAAACTGTTGTTCAATTTTGTGCCTGTACTGGCGTTTGGCTGTACTGATGGAGTTACGGAGGGCATAACTGGCTTGTTTACGCTCCTCCGCGTTCCCGGAATTAAAAGCGGTGGTCCGCGCAGTAAGTGCCGCGCGAACATCGCCGTTAACCCATGGTTTCTGGTTGGGGTAGATCCGTATATTTTTTTGTCGGAACAACGTCCTCTACGCACTTTCTGATGAAACACGTTACGCTATCAGCGTAAACCTCGATGTCGTCATCGGAGGCAGACCGGAACATCTCCCAGTCCGCGTGATCAAAACAGTCCTGTAGCGCAGAGTCTGATTGGTCCGACCAGCACTGGATCATTCTGAGGGCGGGTGCTTCCCGTTTCAGTTTCTGCCTGTAAGCGGGCAGAAGCAGAACGGAGGAGTGGTCGGATTTGCCAAATGGTGGGCGGGGGAGGGATTTGTAGCCATCCCGGAAAGGAGAATAGCAATGATCCAAAACCCGGTCCCCTCGTGTGTTGAAGCTGATATGTTGGTGGTATTTTGGTGCTATTGTTTTGAAGTTGGCTTTGTTGAAGTCCCCGGCAACAATGAACGCGGCCTCAGGGTGCGCGGTTTCCTGCTGACTTATACTGCAATACAGTTCCCTAAGTGGTCTCAAGATGGCGCCGAGTATGGCTGCTGCGTCGCGAGCTCCGTCAAAACACTGCAGTTTATTGTTTGTTTTGTTTACAGTTCTGTGTTTTTTTGTCTTGGATGTTGTCTGCCTTATTGTGTACGACAGACAAACGCTTTTGGACATTGGTTCGGCAATCACACACCGAAAACCGGACTTCACATTCCTCAATGCCTCAATGATAAAATGTATGAAAAAATCCCATAGACTTGCACATCTAGGAACTACGGGTGGGCGATATGACCAAAATCTTATATCATGATATGAGTCATTTTATATCACGAAAACTATATATATCATGCTTTAGTCATTTTAATTACTGGAAAACCAATACAAATTGGTTAAATATATAAATATTGTAATGCATATTTTTGGAAAATCTAGTCAGTGAAATAAATACTTTTTAAATGAAAACTACTTCCTCTTTTTCTCTTAATTTAGAACGTGACACAGTTTTAAAACAACCTTACCATGATACTGAGTTTTAAATTTTGCCACATTTCAGTAGATGTCACTGACCAGATTTATTATAAAATTTCCTTAATAAATTGAAGAAGGAAAAAAACAAAAAATAAACGCCATTAATGTGGGCATCTTTTGACTTTCATAATATTCTTTAGCGTGCTTCATTTTATGGTGATCAAACAGATTGTTTGTATTACCACAAGTAATTATTGTCACGCAACTGTTTCCAGATTACATTTTTCTAATGTACTTTTGTGGACCAGATGTCGCACCTGTTTTAAAAACAAGCTCCACTTCATTTTCTTAACTATTCTTTTGATCACATCGGCAAAACTTCATCAAATGATGGAGATGTACAGATGTGCGGTGTAGTCAAAGAGTGCTCAGAACCAGAATTGCAAAGAATCAGTCATGCGTTAGTGGGCACGTTTTTGCTGCTGCCTGATCTGCATAATTCCTTAGTTGAATCTGGCCTTAAACCAGCACATGCAAATAACCGGCAAATTAATTCCCTGTTGAATCCTGGTTTAGTTTCACGTGAAGCATGCCCACTGATAGACACTGCACACATGAATATTTACATATTGCAATATACACAATATAGAAAAATCTCTGTAAATTGACACTTTATATCGTCGCCATGATATATATATATATATTGACATATCGCCCAGCCCTACTCGGAACCAGAATATCCTGGAGTCTTGGGGGTAGGCTATCTTGACTTGAGCTAGTAAGCAACCATCCAGAACATCAGAGTAACACGCTTACAACCACTCAAAACAATTTAGCAACTGCTTGGCAAAATCCTGTCAACTAATACCAACTCACTAGCATTGTGGTGGCACGTTTAGCACAGGCAAGCACCTCTAACATTTTCAGTAAAATAAAGAAATGTGACTGTAACGTAGGGCTGGGCAATATATTAAATTTAATAGAATTGCAATGATTTTGCAGGTGATAGAAATTTCAGCAGTATCGTGGATAGATATTGCAAAGATTTTAAATGCTTTTAAATTTGGCCTCTACATTTCCAAAAATGGAAAGACTAATAAAGACTTAGTTTTAGACTAATTTCACGATTCTTCAGGGTTGCAATTAATCAAAATAACATCTAAATTGCAATATGGTCATAAGTGATTATTAAAAGGGAAAAAACTGTGATTTAATTAAATCAATACATCGTATGTGCACTTTAGAGTAAGGATGGCGCCGATACCTGTACATTTTTAGACTGATTGGGTATCGGTCCAATGAGCCCGATCCAAATCCGATACTGTGTGTTGGTCATGTTCGTTATTGTCAAGCTCCAAAAATGACATTAAAAGAACAATGAAAACACCAATAAAGTAGTTCATATATGACTATTTTATTCAAAGACGTGCAATAACTCTGTGAATCACAAAAGGCTGTGTTTAATAAGTAAATATATAAAATGCACATGCAGTGCCAGCGTGTCAGTGAATGGTGTTGCTGTGTTTATGCACACACACACACACACACACACATATATACATATATATATATATACACACACATACATACACACACAAATGTTTTAGGCACTTGTGAAAAATGTTGCATAGTGAGGATGTCTTCAAAAATAAAGACATAAATAGTTTTCATTTATCACTTAATGTCATACAAAGTCCAGTAAACATAAAGCTAAATCAATATATGGTGTGACCACCTTTGCTTTTAAAACTGCACCTGGACACAGTTTTGTTGGTTGTTGGCAGATAGGATTTTCCAAGCTTCTTGGAGAATTCTCCACAGTTCTTTTATTTATTTAGGCTGTCTCAGTTGCTTCTGTCTCTTCATGTAATCTCAGACAGGATGTTCAGTGGATGGATTTGTGGGGAACATGACATCTGTTGCAGGGCTCCCTGTTCTTCTATTCTTTTCTATTTACAAAAGTAATGTTTGTGAGTCTAACATTTATATTTCCTATTGACACACTAAAGCTGAAGATATAAATAACCATCTTAAGACAAATGCTTTTGTGAAACATCTTTTGCATAGTAATGTGTATATATACACTCACCTAAAGGATTATTAGGAACACCTGTTCAATTTCTCATTAATGCAATTATCTAATCAACCAATCACATGGCAGTTGCTTCAATGCATTTAGGGGTGTGGTCCTGGTCAAGACAATCTCCTGAACTCCAAACTGAATGTCAGAATGGGAAAGAAAGGTGATTTAAGCAATTTTGAGCGTGGCATGGTTGTTGGTGCCAGACGGGCCGGTCTGAGTATTTCACAATCTGCTCAGTTACTGGGATTTTCACGCACAACCATTTCTAGGGTTTACAAAGAATGGTGTGAAAAGGGAAAAACGTCCAGTATGCGGCAGTCCTGTGGGCGAAAATGCCTTGTTGATGCTAGAGGTCAGAGGAGAATGGGCCGACTGATTCAAGCTGATAGAAGAGCAACTTTTACTGAAATAACCACTCGATACAACCGAGGTATGCAGCAAAACATTTGTGAAGCCACAACACGCACAACCTTGAGGCGGATGGGCTACAACAGCAGAAGACCCCACCGGGTACCACTCATCTCCACTACAAATAGGAAAAAGAGGCTACAATTTGCAAGAGCTCACCAAAATTGGACAGTTGAAGACTGGAAAAATGTTGCCTGGTCTGATGAGTCTCGATTTCTGTTGAGACATTCAGATGGTAGAGTCAGAATTTGGCGTAAACAATGAGAACATGGATCCATCATGCCTGGTTACCACTGTGCAGGCTGGTGGTGGTGGTGTAATGGTGTGGGGGATGTTTTCTTGGCACACTTTAGGCCCCTTAGTGCCAATTGGGCATCGTTTAAATGCCACGGCCCACCTGAGCATTGTTTCTGACCATGTCCATCCCTTTATGGCCACCATGTACCCATCCTCTGATGGCTACTTCCAGCAGGATAATGCACCATGTCACAAAGCTCGAATCATTTCAAATTGGTTTCTTGAACATGACAATGAGTTCACTGTACTAAAATGGCCGCACAGTCACCAGATCTCAACCCAATAGAGCATCTTTGGGATGTGGTGGAACGGGAGCTTCGTGCCCTGGATGTGCATCCCACAAATCTCCATCAACTGCAAGATGCTATCCTATCAATATGGGCCAACATTTCTAAAGAATGCTTTCAGCACCTTGTTGAATCAATGCCACGTAGAATTAAGGCAGTTCTGAAGGCGAAAGTGAGTCAAACACAGTATTAGTATGGTGTTCCTAATAATCCTTTAGGTGAGTGTAGATAGCGCCAAGTACATGACACAGACTCCGTGTTGACTCAAATGGCACAGAATGAAACTCATTTTGTGAAATCTCATTACTAAAATCATGTCTGCGTGCTATGCAAACCTTTTGTCATTTCTTGTTTTTGCATGTGTAATTAGTTCTTATGTACAATTATTTTTTTATTTGTTTTGAGTCACTTTTGGACACTTGGATAAATATTTTTTGTATTGCTTTTGATTGCTTTGTTTATATCAGCACAGTTACAGGTGACATGATTGGGAACAAAAACTGTTTTTCAGAGCTACCTTATTTACACCCTGTAAAGTAAAACTGGCTTGTGGTGTTGTTTTTTTTTTTTTTTTTTTCAGAAGTTTCTTAGCAGAAGAGTCTCATAATGTATCATAATCTATATTATAAAAAAATTGTTTTCTTTAAAATTATACCAAGCACTTGACCCTCCTTTATTTCTTTTAGGGTCTGAGCACCGATGGTATTGTTGTTCTAGGCATTTTTTCTTTTTTTTTTTTTCTTTTTTTCCCAAATGAATCGCATTTTTGAGGGCCTAAACATACTCAATATTTACATCTGATATGGGTTTCAGTATTAGGTGTGGCAAATTGGCTCGATGTTTGTAGGTGGCACCATTCAACGATGTCCGCTTTATGCTACGTATCAGCTAAACATACGAAAATCAGTACACCTGTGAAACATGTTAATACCTATAAAAATGTTAAATCTGCTTCAAACTTCACATGTTTGGTAACATTCCCAGCCTGAACACTTCTAGATGCCAATATTCAGTTATAGTTATAGTGCCACCTAATGGCAACAGAAAATGACATGCTATAACAATGCTATAACAATTTGGAGTGACATCCCTGGCACAGCAGCCCCAACATGCACCAGTGTGTGAGGGCCCGTTCATCACTGCTTTCAGCTTTTAATTTTTGTTTTTGTCAATTTATAAGCCTTACATTTTGGTTATGCCATTGAAACAGGAAATCTTTAAAAACACTCTCAGAGCTTAAAGGGTTAATGTGTCTTAATTTCTCAATTTTCTTAGGTTTTGCCTTGACTCTGCTAAGCAGACCCGACAGAAGGTGGCCGTGAACTGGTCCAACTTCAGCCTCAAAAAGATGCCCTCAAATGCAGCTCAGTAACAGATGGGTGATGGTAAACAGATGCCCTGCTCCCAGCAAGACTGTACTATGAACCAGTTTGGCCTTTGGTTACTGTACTTAACACTCAAAGGTTCTTCACTCTCCTAGCCTTTCTGCCTCTAAGCCACGGGACCTTGATTTTGACCCCCGATCATCCAACACTTTTTTTATTTTGCCTGTTGTTAGTGAGGGATTACACAGCATCCTGACCTCAGTCCTAAAATCTGCATCTCATTATTGCATAACTCGCTAAAACACATTTGGGTACTGATCCATTGCATCTGTATGCTTTACATGTAGTATGTACAGTTATTTTACAATAAAACACAACAGTGGCGATATTTGACCTTTGAACCCTTTTATAAACTGTCCATGTGTTTTAAAAGGTACTTCACAGGTTTTAAAATTCACCATCATGCATTTTTGTACACACCACTCACCCTGCGAATATACTGTAGTCTTAGACTAGAAGTGAAAAAAATGTTTGTTTTTTTTAAAACAAATGTATCATGTCTGATTTTCATTATGGAGGCAAAAGTCAGCAAATACTTGTGTTCACTAATGTATTTTAGTTTGTAGAACTGTGTCAACTGTCCATGTGAACTACACCGTTCTGGAGATATTATTATACTACACCCATCACATCTTACAGTCTAAATTGTAAGGCCAAGTGCTGTGCTTTTAATTGCAGCAATGCACAAAAAGTGAACTGTGCATATGGACTGTATTGTCCATTAACATGAACACAATCAATTGACTTATGCTTACAATGTATGACTTGTCAAAAGAAAATTGTATTACTTTGGACATTTAAAAAAAAAAAAAAAATCAACACTAAATGAACAGATTTTTTAAAGACCTGTTAATGTTGACTGTCACTTTTTAAAAAAGGAACAAATGAGCTGCATTTCCCTTG
Organism: Moxostoma hubbsi; assembly: GCA_032164185.1. Classification (NCBI taxonomy): domain Eukaryota; kingdom Metazoa; phylum Chordata; class Actinopteri; order Cypriniformes; family Catostomidae; genus Moxostoma; species Moxostoma hubbsi. The sequence goes on along the minus strand of JAVLUX010000025.1, from coordinate 30,886,647 downwards.
CATGATGCATAAAACTGACAATTATAGGCTACTACAAACTCTCCCATGCCCCTCTACTCTGTTTGAAATGCTCTTCCAACCTGATTGTTGGCAAGATTCCCTGATGGAAATCTTATGTTGGTATTCCTGCTGATCCTCCCAATGTGGTGGTTTTGATATAGTTCTGTGCCGTGACTACATCCTTGATGCTGTTGTTGTAAGTTTGGACAGTAAAACATTGCTCTAGTTTTGCTGCATGATGGTATCAGACCCGTTTTATACATCCAGGCACTTGCAGCAGTTCTGCTTGTATAATTTGAGTCCACGGGTGCGTAACAAATTCTGACCTGTCTTTTTATTTTTTTTTTTTATAATATGTATGTTACATTGGCTAATCAATGAGATTGTATGATGATTTAAGGGGCTTTAGGATTCTCTTAAATGGTACAGCACTCATATCATCTGTTATTTGCCTAACCATGGCTTTGTGTCTGCATTTTCTATTACACATGTATCCCTGAAGCTGAGCCCCTTCTGGTAAAGAGTCCAAACTATCAATATGTTGGAAAGCAGGGTCTGGGGTTATGCTAAACAACATAACATTTTCCTTTGAAGGACTGAGATGAAAATGATCATTTTTTTTTAATCCGTTTGATCTTTTGTTTTCATATTTTTCCACCTCTTTGACTTTATCCAGGTTAAACTAGAAACATTATCTTTAAACATTTGGAATGTAGATTTATACTATACCATTAATGGCCAAGTGTATTTTGGCTTTGTTTTATTTTATTTTTTTATTATTATAATTATTATTATTATTCACTTTTGATACTGTGAAAATCTTTCATGCTGAAAGATTAAAACATGACAGTTTTGAGAAGAAAAAAAAACCTGTGTGGTGTTGACTTTATAACACTCTTGCATAAAATACATATTTTACCAAAATGGGAAACACAAAGTTCTTTGAGTGACTACTACCATTTTAGATAACACAATTAACCCTTGTGCATCAATAAATAAGTTACTCAGAGGTCCATTGAGGACAAAAATGTCCACATCAAATAGCTGCCATAATAATATTATAGTTTCACATTATTATTATTATAAAATAAGTCCTGATCATAACAACCAAATATGTATTTATTATTTAACCCGTTAAATCCTAGTTTGTTTATATAATACCACTTTTTTTTTTTTTTTTTTTTTGCACACACTTACAAAACACACTCTGACATCCATACCAAAACAACTGCACAATTTTCGCTGCATAATTATTCAGTTGACCTGCAGTGCTCTATAATACAGCAAACAGAAAATAGGAAAAAAACATGCATTTGCTAAACTTGAGAAAAATTGCGCCATCTGGTGGAAAATATATTGAAAAAATGATTTAGAAGCCAGGCCTCCGGAATGAAAGCTTTCATGCTTTAATGGCACTGGGATCAAATATTGCCGTTTAAATGGGGACGTTTTTGTCCTGAAGGTCCTGAGTGTAACTATTTGGGTACACCGTGTATTATAGATTTATTTTAGGAACTGAAGATGAAATATCAAAATAAACACCTTTGGCAAAAATCAATGCCGTTGGCATTGGCATTAACACAGCCAAAATTGTCGAAAAAGACAAAAATATCCCGAAGCTCGCACACGGTTTAAAGTTTACTTGATTTACGTTAAAGACCTTTATCTATGTTAAATTCTCACATAAACGCTTAAATGTCTGTGTTTAGGCCACCGTAGTTTACGTAACCTGTACGTCACGTTTCCGCTAAACTGTAGCCATTTGGGCATGCTAGCTAGTGAAAACAATGCTGGATGGAGTGTAATGTAACATTCATGCAGCATTTCTGCACTAAATATTATCACTAAATTTTACTCGATTGTATTCAGTTGCTTCGTACATTATGGAGGTAGAAAACAGACCCAAAAGGGTGAGTTATTATCGGCCAAATACTTAAATATAGTAGTTGTTGGAACATAGATGGGAATCAGTAAATATTCGAACTGCATGTTCATGCCATTTTCACTATGTTAAAAGTGTTATTGTATAGTTCTATCTAGCGTAATGTTTGTTATATTTATCTAACATGGCCTACCGTATGAGCCGTTTGTATAATCAGATAAATGTGTAGGAATTTAGGGAACATGTTTGCTTATTTCCTTTTGTTTAAACAATTTTATATACGTTATTTAATAAATCGATTTAAAATATGACTATTTAAAGCTGTTATTAATTTTACTCTACTATTTCACCCTGCTTTATAGTGTTGTAACGTGTAATAACCCCATAAGGAGTGTAATAATTGTGCGTTGCTATATGATTTATATTTTTTTATTATTATTTAATTTTTTATTTGTTCGCAGTTTTTGCGACCTCATATTAATTGAGAGACTTTATGGAACATTTGTATTTGAAAAAAAAATATCACAGTGCAGGACCATTTAAAATCAACTAGTGAATGTAAAAGGTGATTAAAAATGGTAATAGACCCTTCACAGTACCTAAGATTCACTCATTAGCACTCATGTTATGTATCACCTTCCCATGTATGATATTTAATACTTTATTACTTGTATGTAAATTCTCAGAGAAACAACAGTGAGGAGAGGTCAGCATCAGAAGGTTCTGAGGATGACGACTATGTGCCGTATGTTCCTGTTAAGATCCGAAAACAGCAGATGGTAAGCTACCTCTACTAATATTTCAGCACAGGCGTTTACTGTCAAGACAATTGTGCTTCTCTGTCCTGTGGGCCTCCACTTTTATTGCCATTGTTACATGTCGCACAAAGGTTCCTTGATTAATTGTCTCTTTCCTAGCATTTATATTTGATCAGGGGGATGACAATAAAATCAGTTTTCTTTCATATTTAAATATGATGCTCAGACTTATTTTGTATATGTTTCTATGATGTGGTCCACAGCTCCAGAAAGTGAAGCGTTTCCGTGGGAAAGCGCTTACAGAAGAGGAACAGAAAGACAGTGGAGGAGAGCAAAAAGATGAAGATGAGGGTCTTGGCCCACGATCCAACGTCAGTCTGCTGGACCAGCACCAACACCTCAAGGAGAAAGCTGAAGGTATGTACACTTGCATTTATATTGTCTATACAATGTTTAACATGACTCCTTTTGTTTGAACCATAAAAGAGAAACCGAGCCATGGCATGGGCTCCAAATATATTAAGCTCTGATGCTTCCATATTCAGTTCATTTTCATCTGAAATCTCAGAAATGATCAAAGTTGAAGTTACATTTGATAAAACTTTGTATATTATGGTTATTTTCCCATATATTATTTCACATTAATGCAATATCCAGTATTTATGACCCATGTACTCCTGGGTTGAATTCCTTTTAGAATTTGCATTGACTTTTTTTATATATATTTACATAAACAATTGTAGCACGAAAGGAGTCAGCTAAAGAGAAACAGTTGAAAGAGGAGGAAAAGATTCTGGAGAGCGTTGCTGAAGGCAGAGGTAAGCAACCACAGAATGATTCACCAATTTTCTCTCTATCTATATATATAAACCGTATGTTTCTTTCAATATCTTTCAATGTCTTTATCAGCTTTGATGTCTGTGAAGGAAATGGCCAAAGGTATCACATACGAAGACCCAATAAAAACAAGGTGGGTGTTGCATTTCCATATCTGTCAGATTAACAAAAGCTTGTTTTGTTGTTTTTGCCTCTAAAACAAACTGATCTTTCTTTTCAGTTGGAAAGCACCTCGTTACATTCTCGGCATGCCTCCAGCACGACATGAGCGTGTTCGGAAGAAGTACCATATTCTCGTTGAGGGCGAAGGCATTCCACCTCCAATTAAGAGCTTCAGAGAGATGAAGTTACCTCAGGGTAAGATCCATCTCACCTATTTTACATGTAGCCCTTCACTCAGAGTTTCTTGCTAATGGGCCATTCTCAACTGTTATGGTTTTGCAGCCATTCTGAAAGGACTGAAGAAGAAAGGAATCGTTCACCCGACACCCATTCAGATTCAGGGGATCCCAACCATGTGAGTCAGCATGCAGGGCTAATTTTCTTGGGGCAATATTCAGTCTGTTACTATGTTTACATAGACACCAGAAAGTAGGATATTGCGAGAAAGCAGAATTCCAGTTTACATGCACTGTATAAGCTGATTACTCTACTTCCATATAGTGCATTCAGAAAGTATTCAAACCCCTTAATTTTTTTCCACATGTTGTTATGTTGCAGCCTTATGCTAAAATGCTTTTATTTATTTTTTCACATCAATCTACACTCCATACCCCATAATGATTAAGCAAAAACTTATTTTTGATAACTTTGCAAATTTATTAAAAATAAATAACTGAAATGTCACATTGACTTAAGTATTCAGAGCCTTTGCTATGACACTTGAAATTTAGCTTAGATTCTTCCCTTTTCTCTGGAGCATCTTTGAGATGTTTCTACACTTTCATTGGAGTCCACTGGTGGCAACTTCAATTGATTGAACATGATTTGGAAAGGCACACACCTTTCTATATAAGGTCTCACAGCTGAAAATGCATATCAGAGCAAAAACCAAGCCATGAGGTCACAGGAACTCACTGCATAGCTCAGAGACAGGATTGTGTCAAGGCACAGATCTCGGGAAGGCAACAAAAACATCTGGCTGCATTGAAGGTTCCCATGAGCCTGGGCTCCATAATTCTTAAATGGAAGAAGTTTGGAACAACCAGGACTCTTCCTAGATCTGGCCGCCCAGCCAAACGTAGCAGTTTGGAGAAGGGCCTTAATAAGAGAGGTGACCAAGCACCTGATGGTCACGCTGGATCCAGAGATCATGTGTGGAGATGGGAGAAACTTTCAGAAGGGCAACCATCACTGCAACACTCCACTGATCTGGGTTTATGGCAGAGTGGCCAGACAAAAGCCTCTCCTCTGTGCAAGACACATAAAAAGCACCTAAAAGACTCAGACTGTGAGAAACAAGATTCTCTGGTCTGATGAAGTGAAGATTGAACTATTTGGCCTCAATTCCAAGTGTCATGTCTGGAGGAAACCAGGCACCGCTCATCACCTGGGCAGAATATCCCCAAATCCAGGTGTGCAAGGCTTGTCGCAACATACCCAAAAAGAATTGAGGCTGTAATCGCTGCTAAAGGTGCTTCAACTAAGTACTGAGTTAAGGGTCTGAATACTTATGCCAATGTGATATTTCAGTTTTTTTCTTTTTAATTTGCAAAGTTATCAAAAATCTGATTTTTGCTTTATCATTATGGGTGGTGTATGGAGTGTAGATTGATGTGAAAAAATATAATTATTTCGAGCATTTTAGCATAAGGCTGCAACATAACAAAATGTGAAAAAATGAAGGGGTCTGAATACTTTTTGAATCCACTGTACATGCAGTAAGCAGATTTCTCCATAGCAACTAAACTTCCCCACGATGCTTGTGTAAATAACAAACATGGTATCCGAGGAAGACTTTGCTATTTTATTCTCTGTTGCTTTGCTTTATTTCCTGTTATTCCAGAGTTGTTGCTGTGTTTGTAACCGTAACTTTCTATCGTGACCAGCAGTGGAATTGCACTGCAATAGTAGAGTTTCATTTTACGTAAAAGATTCCCTTAATGTATGAGTGCATGTACGCAAATGTGAGGGACAGTCGATATTTTACATTGTTGTGTGTAAACGGATATAGTTTATATGTGCTTTTCCTACTGTACTCCCAGTCATTTATTTTCACTTTGTTGGCTTATTGTTTGGTCTTTGTCCTGGACTAAACCTTGTTCTTAAGTGCGTGTAAACGTTATCATACATTGCCAGAGGGTTTTTGATGGTTTTAGCTTAGTGTTCTTTAAAAACGTACGTACATTTTTAAAGGTGAAGTATGCCATTTTTCTGATGTTAAAATACTTTCTCCTATCTCAGCTTAATATGCATGCCACAACTATATGCTATTTTGAGCCATTCATAGGTTGATCCTGAAGAGTGTACTGTTACTCTGTGACTCAAAACATTGCTCTGTTTATTTGAGCATTCTGACCAGCCTTAACCGATGGCTGAACTGAGTTTGGAGCAGGGGTATCTGTTTGTCCAACCAATAGTTGACAGTTGAGAGTGTTCAGGAAACCTGTTTTGAAAACATTCCTTTATTTTATTTTTATTACACTCATGGTCATAATGCAAAAAACAGGCGCGGAACTTACACACTTCACCTTTAGTTAAAATGTCTTTAAATTATGTTTCTTCAACTTTGTGCACTTCATGTCCTAGGGGTTGTCCCATTATAAAAAATGGCTGCATGTTTAAAACTACGATTAATAAACAGAGTGAAATAAACAAACAATTTTAACATGTACTGTGTGAAACAATTTTGCCTCAATAACTTTTCATCAAAAGTGTTTTTGGATACTTGGGGAAAATTGCATGCTTAAGATGAAAATTCAAGGAAACATCTTGTGAGCAGACTATTTTTATTGGACGTCATTTAAAAATCAAACTGTAATTTTGACAAATTATGCTAAATTGGTGAAATGTATTTTTGTGTATTGAGGATACGTCAAATGTAAAAAGGGTTGATTATTTGAAAATTTGTACAAATGTAATTTCCACCACAGAATTCTCTTAAACAGTACAGAATTTGAGATGTGCTGAAAATTACGATGTGGTGGGACTTTTATGGTCTTGCAGGAAAAAATGGATGCATGTACATGCACTGTTGGGGCACAAATTAAATAAGCTAGTGAGTGTCTGAAAAATATTTTGAGTATTTATGCTGAAGACGTTTACAGTGCTAAAAGCACCCAAAATTGACCCTTAAATCATTTAATCCTCATTTTGTGTGTGTGTGTGTGTGTGTTTAGTCTCTCAGGCAGGGACATGATTGGCATTGCCTTCACTGGCTCAGGGAAGACCCTTGTGTTCACACTGCCCATCATCATGTTTTGTCTGGAGCAGGAGAAACGGCTGCCCTTCTGTAAGAGGGAGGGACCCTACGGGCTCATCATCTGCCCTTCTGTAAGCACATACTGGATCATATGCCAGAAATAGTCAAATGAGAAATAGGAAGTTGTTAGTTGCAATTTACCTTGATGCATCAAAGATGTTTCACCAATCATATAAGTCAAGAGGCGGGCAGGATATGTAAAACTTTTATTGAATCTGTTGTACGATACAGATACCGACAATCTGTTGTACAATACAGATACCGGCAATCTGGTAATCTGTGTTGTATGTCTTTCTCTGCCTCTAGAGGGAGCTGGCGAGGCAGACCCATAGTGTAATTGAATACTACTGTAAACTGCTGGAGGATGAGGGGGCACCTCAGATGCGCTGTGCTCTGTGTATTGGGGGCATGTCTGTTAAAGAACAAATGGAGGTGGTTAAACGGTAAGTCACTGTATGTCCTGTATTTCATGACATTTATATTGTTTAAGGAAACAGGATGTGTATATATAAACAATACTGAAAACAAATAGTCATTTTTGTGGAAGATGCTTATACATCGGTTTGTGTGAATGATTCTAGAGGGGTGCACATGATGGTGGCCACTCCAGGCAGACTGATGGACCTGCTGAACAAGAAGATGGTGAGTCTGGACATCTGCCGTTATCTGGCTCTGGACGAGGCAGACAGAATGATTGACATGGGTTTTGAGGAGGACATCAGGACCATCTTCTCCTATTTTAAGGTTACTATTTTTATCCATACATCAAGTTATAGTGTTTCCATGATACAAGCAGAGATTATTAAGTTAATAAATATAGTGAAATGTTTTTGTTAAACGTTTTCAATATGTGATTTGAAAATCTTTATGATGAGTTCTTGAGATTTTCTTTTGCTCAATGTTATCATCTGTTTTAGGGTCAGAGACAAACGCTGCTCTTCAGTGCCACTATGCCCAAGAAGATCCAGAACTTTGCCAAAAGTGCCTTAGTTAAACCAATTACAATTAATGTGGGCAGAGCTGGAGCTGCAAGCTTGGATGTCATCCAGGTAAAAACATTCATGTGAATTTATTTTGTTTGCATATTGCAATGGATAAGTGTTGAATATTAAAGGGATATTCTGGGTTCAGGGCAAGTTAAGCTCAATCAACAGCATTTGTGACATAATGTTGTCACAAAAAATGTCTGGATTCCAGTGAGGCACTTACAATGAAAGTTAATGGGGCAAATTAAACATTAAAATACTCACTGTTTCAAAAGTACAGCCCACAAGACATAAAAAATACCTGTGTTAAAATGATTTTAGTGTGATAAAACTGCATACCTTTTCTGTGTAACGTTGTTTTCAATTTTAACTTGGATAACATTTTTAATATTTAATTATTTTATATATTTTAAACAATATTTAAACAACTTTACAGCTCAATATGCACATTTTAAAAGAATAATTAATGTTAGTCCTGTTTTGTATTATAAGCTTCATATTTTTGCCTTTTAAACTCTTCAAACATTGGGACCATTCACTGCCATTGTAAGTGTCTCTCTGTGACTGATTTTTGCATTTTTGAAAGAAAAGTAGGGACAAGTCCAAGAAGAATTGTTTTTTTTTTTTTTTTGTGGTAATCAACATTAAGCCACAAATGCTATTGATAGAGCCTGGACTATTCCTTTACATCTGAACATTATAACATGTACATTCTCTAATTTAATTGATTGATTTATCCTTGTACTTTTAGGAAGTGGAGTATGTCAAAGAAGAGGCTAAAATGGTTTATCTCCTGGAGTGTCTCCAGAAGACTCCACCTCCAGTATGTAGCGTCTACATTTCTTTTAAAGCTAAAAACCACACACTGTTGGTTATACAGAATTTCTGCTTTGGGTGGTTGTGACACTCAAACAAGCTAAAGAGTAAAGTTTTGATTGCACCACAGTGTTTAGAGCCTTTGGATAAATCAGCCTACATATAGCTTTCAGGATGGGATTGGAAAAAGTATTTTAAAATCAAAACAATTACAGTCACAGCTTTACACTGCATCTATGATCCAGCTAAATTCAAAAAATCCTAAACAATCTTCCTTCTGGTCATATTTCTCACATTATCCACCATGTTGTGTCTCAGGTATTAATATTTGCAGAGAAGAAAGCAGATGTGGATGCCATACATGAGTATCTTCTGCTGAAAGGTGTGGAGGCAGTGGCTATACATGGAGGAAAAGGTACTACACCATCCGTCTCAATCTAAGTGTTGTGCAAACGCTCTCAATCAGCTTTATGCATGCTAAGTCCATGCAGTTACTGGCATTATCATCTGGGTGTCAGTTTCTGCTACTTAGATTGTTGTGTTGCAAAACTCTCTGTTTTGTTATGAAGATGATATACCTTGTGTACTTTTCAGATCAGGAAGAGAGAACGAAAGCCATTGAGGCATTCAAAGAGGGAAAGAAAGACGTCTTGGTGGCTACAGATGTTGCTTCGAAGGGTCTGGATTTCCCAGCTATCCAGCACGTGGTCAATTATGACATGCCAGAGGAGATTGAGAACTACGGTAGGTGTTCAAATCATTGACACATATATATTCATTTTCACATTTTTCCATGTGCATTGAGTATCTTTGTATGTTTATGTTGTTCTATAGTCCACAGAATAGGCAGAACCGGTAGATCCGGAAAGACTGGGATAGCCACAACGTTTATCAACAAAGGATGTGGTAAGTATTTGATTGGTTAAGTAATTCTAACTTTGGTTTTCTTGTATCGTTCATATGTTATCTTTGATCCCTTTTCTTATCTTTTTCTATGTATCTGGCTTTCTAAGATAATGCTACCATGCACAATCAGTAAGCAGTTATATCAGAACATACATTTGTGAGCATGTCTAAATCCCTGGTTTCTCTATAGATGAGTCAGTGCTGATGGATCTGAAAGCTCTGCTCGTTGAAGCCAAACAGAAGGTTCCTCCAGTACTTCAGGTCCTCCAAACGGGAGACGAGACAATGTTGGATATTGGAGGTACAAATGACATCACTATTGCTGCAACAAGTATATATATCTGATTTAGCACTTGTCAAACAGTGTTGAATCATTTGCATGATTGTGTTAAGAGACTTTTTAGTGCTCTTAACACAAGATAAAGCCAATTTTGACGTTGTTTTTCGCTTTACCCATGCCAGGAGAGAGAGGCTGTACATTTTGTGGTGGTTTGGGCCACAGGATCACAGATTGTCCCAAATTGGAGGCCATGCAGACAAAACAGGTCACCAACATCGGCCGCAAAGACTACTTGGCCAACAGCTCCATGGACTTCTAATGCTGTTTGCTTCTTTGATATCAATTATTTCCTCAAGAGAGGCTCCTGTCATGTCTTGCATTCTGTTGTACAGAAATTGATTTTCCTAGGAACTGTGTATATTTGTATTTCATTGATTTCAGTTAAATTGTCTGCAATGGAAGAAAGATGCCCTGAGTTGTTCCTTACAGGTTACTCGGCCTCACAGACACTGCTGCCTGCCAGGAACAATTCCAGGCACCTCTGCACAGTGGGCTAAATTGTCACGGGACAGACTAGTATTTTTTGATGTTACAAAGTACAGTTAAAAATACAGCTTTGTTTAACTAAAAAAACATTTTAACATTTTAATTTCCCAAATAGAGTTTTTAGTAGATGGTTTTGCCTCGTACGGATGTCCTTTATGTAATTATGTACTGATTCTGTAGTGTTACAAAAGTTGTATTGCACGTATGCATGTTTTGATTGCTTATTTGCTACACTTTCACTGTAAATAAATAGTGAACATCAACTCATGCACTCTCTTTGTTTTATAATTCAAACTACAATAACTATTCTAGATTCACAGACAGTTCTATCCCTTTTTACATATTTTTTAAACATTCTTGTTTGTGACCAAGCTTAGGTGATTGTTAAAAATAAAAGCAGTAATGAACAAGTTCTCAGGGAGTGTATAAACCAACAGGAACCATTTTAGCCACTTGAAAGCGAATGACGTGGCCCCCACCATCACAGAGGCTCTTGCTTAATATAGTGTTTCACACTCACTATCTCTGTTCTTACCTTCTGACAACAGAGGAACTATAAAAACTAGCACTTCGAGCCAAACTAGTAAAATGGATGTAGCAACTAAGGAGGGGCAGCTTTTTTTGCAAGGGGTCAGATTTGGGAAGGTCAGTTTTTTTTATAATGCATATGATTATACAATTTCCAATATAAGTTGGCTGTTTTATTTTTTGTTAATTTAACCAATTGTTAGAAATGATGTGCATGTAATGCTTTTATGTTTTTGCTTATAATTTATACTGCTCCTGAAGCTCAACTAGCAGAGTATGGTGCTATACATATATATATATATATATATATGGGGGGATATTTATGTGCGAGTGAGGGAGTACTGCGCTTTTGGTTTGGGAAATTTTCACATTCAGCCATATTGTGTATGTCGACATATCTTTGCTAATCACTCAGTAATAGGAGCATTAGAGCACTCCTAAATAATTTACTTCTAGCCTTGAGAATGATGGTGGGCAGAAATCCTCAGCTGTATATTATTAATATAAGAGGGGAAACGGCAGCTGGTTTACAACCTGAGGTTCTTCCATCTTCATGGTAGCATTTAACGGCCATTAATCATGCATGCAAGGTAAAACGACAGCATGTTTAAGAACTTCTGCCCCCTCTGGCATGTTCTCCCAGATATCTAAGCAGTCCCAACGGAGGAGTACAGAACCAGACAGTTTGATTTTAAACCCTTTCCAGTTATGCCACAACATAATTAACTTTCTTTGCTCTGTCTTTGCCTCAAATATAACTGATTTCTCCCCTTGTTCTTGCAGAAGATATGGCGGAAAAGCTGGCTGATTTTATTTGAGCCCAGCTCTGCTGGGATTGGTCGCATGGAGCTGTTTGATATGCGTGATGGAGGGGGCTTAAAGGGGTTAACCATTGCAAGGCCTAGAGGGCTCCGGAAGACAGACAAACGGGTGATTTACCTGACAGACTGTCTAAGCATCACTCCAGCCCCAGGAGAAAGCTGTCCCAAAGATTGCTCCACCTTCTTTTTAAACACCACCTCTTGCACCTACACCATTGCCGCACCCACACAGGAAGACTGGATATCAATTCTCTGCCAGCTGGCCTTTCAGGTATGGTAACTGTGTCCAACTGGTAATTTTCCCAAGTAGAGAGTGTTCCTGGATCGACATCTTTTGTTGGTCCTGGAACAACAATCCTCCTATCTTAACCTTAACACCTAACTCTTATCCTAACACATCCTTATCCCTTCACTGCACCTAAAATCAGAGAGAAATTATTGAGTGATACAAATGTTGTTCAAGCCCCAATCCTAAGCCTAACTTCAAACTGACCCCATATCCCAAAAATCTGGTTATTTAATAGGACTGTTGTTTTGGGACCAACAAGGATGTTGATTGAGGAACAAGTCCTACTTGATGAAAGTAATGGCATGGTACCTTGAAATCAACCCCATTCTGCTGAATTACTGACAAGCGCCCATCAGACATTTTTACATCAATTTAAAAAGTATCACTTTTCCATCTGGCGTTACTGATTTCGCAATGTGTAGGTAACATTCGAGACAGGGGTTCTGGTCCTATGAAAACCAGGAAGTAATCACATTCACATAAATAATGCTGAGCATGATTCAGAAGTTTCTTTTCCACTATAAAATTACATTTTTACTCCACTGACAATTAAGTTTAGGTTTGGGAGTAGGGTTAATAAAATGTGCTTTCCTCTTGAATGTATTAACTTGCCATTTCAACCGGAATTTCAACTGGTTCAGATTTTGGTAAGCACTAACCAATTTCAGTAGCAGAACTTTCAACATACTTTTGCCAAATTCAAATGAACTAGCCCTAAAATAAAAGTGGAATGATTGGTTCATAAGAATGTTGCATAAGAATGGCCCATAACACCAGCTCAAGTCTGACCCTTTCCATATCCCTAAATTCCGACTGGTTGATAGTAATTTTTTACCAGGACCAAGTGGGATGTTGCACCAGAAACTTGTTCTACTTGACGTAATTTACATACATTAAAGTAATTTGAAAATAAAGTAATTAAATAATTTGATGGGAACATGTTTTTGAGGTTCTGCGGTCAGTTTTTCTAACATAACAATCCAGCCGTCTTGAGAGAGGAAGTGCAGATATCCACTACTATTTGTGATTGCACAAGAGTGTTCTTGGTCTCTCTTCAAAGAAAACTGATACCATAAAAAGAGGAATTACTCATCTGCACTCTTGTCAACCTCTTTGTTTTTCAGAAGACAAACAGAACTGAAGATGGCAGGATGGTCCAGAGCGATAAATACATGCAACTGGCTGACAATGAACTGTACTCAACTTGGGGTGCAGGTGAGATAGTTTGAAATACATATCTGACAATACACAGTCTGATTCAGAACTATGATAAGGATTATCTGCTGCTGAACTAGGTGTTGCTAAATATTTCTCAGAGTTGAGAAAGAGGATGTGTCTAAATGAGGTAGTTTTACATTTTCTTTCATTACACAGTGTTTTATGGACATCAGAGATCACAAAAAAGAGTCACTTTCACAGTATTTTTGGCTAAATAGAGATAGGTAAATGTGTGTCTGTAAAAAAAGAAAATGAGATTATTTCTCTACATTGTCATGCCTAGATATATCTTGGATATGTCAACAGCACAATATGTTTAAACCTTATTGATCAAGCCTTACAAGGACATAATAAAGATATTTCCCCTCCGGCTCCATTTTGTTTCTCTGTTTAGAAAGAATTGTGCATTTTAGCACATACTTATACATAATTTGTATCCATATTTTTTTAAATTTTCAAACATTTAGAAGTATGTTATGTTATGGATTGTATTTTTGAAAGTTACTTGTTTTGTTTAGGGAATTATGAAATGTTAAGTCGGACTTGGAGAAACTGGTAGTCAGTGACAAGCTGATTTGTAAACGTGATAACAAAAATGCCTCATAACAACAAGGCACAACTTCACTTATTATTGTAATTGTATGAGAACATGTTATCTGAAATGCATTCTTAAGTCATGCAGATACACAGCAGTGAGAATGATAAAGATGTGTGTGACAGTGTGCAAGTAGTACATTTACTGTTAATGAATGTTTGATTTAGAAGATAGAAGTTTGTTTTGCATATACTAAAGATTATGTTTTGACCAATTTAGCTTCCATCCGATGCCATAACACCAGTACCAGAATTAACAGCACCTGATTTGAACTCTTTTCTCACTTACTGTGTATATTGTGCTTAAAGGGATAAGATTCAAGCCATTATTTTGCTTTATCTTAGTATTAATTAGGTGAAATTTGAAAAAGGACATTTGTTCAAATGGGTTTATACATCGTGTTTTGTAGACACTTATTTAAATAAATAATATGATAAAATAATAGATAAATAATATTATACAGTATGTATTTTTTTGTAATTAGACTGAAGCAAATATTATTTTCTGCTGCTTCTTTATGCTTGGCTACCCATGTAAGATATCTTCTGTTCTGTCTTAGCTTTTAAATTCAGGAGGTCTAACCTCATAGATTGAGGTTTTGTCAAGAGATTTGATGTTCTTGTGAATTCCACCCCTCAGGCCAGTTCCAGGTGACAGTGCAGAGCACAGATGCGTCTCAGAGGTGCAGGATGTCTGGCTCATACCTGCTGTCTTCTGAAAAAGATGCTATTTGCCTGCTGGACCTGAAGACAGGACAGGCCATCTCTCAGTGGCCCTACAGGCTTCTCAGAAGATTTGGCCAAGTCAAGGTGCTCCTCTGAAAAATAAATAAAATATATCGATGCCTCCAACACTCCTTGCAACATTCTGACTTATATAAACATTATTATATTTGTTCAAGGGCAGTAAGGGGCTAATTGGATTAAGGAACTTCTTTTGAAGAATTGATAATTGTTAACTAGTAATGTGTAGTTCTATCTATCAGTAATGACATTTTCATTTAGTTTAGCCTATTAAAGTTTGTTTTTCATTTAAGTTTTTTTTTTTATTAAATAAGCAGGTGAATATTATAAAACCATGTCTAGGTCACATTTCATCTTAAAATTTATTTAGAAAAGAAATTGGGTTTTCTGCTTTAGAGTTTTGTGCTCATTTACATTATTCACAAATTTATAGTAATAGAGTAGATGTGTAAATTTAGAGCCAAAAATATACCTGTCAATAATTTTTGCTTAATTATGACCTTAAAACACACACAAAAAAATGTTTGAGGTTTACATGATCTTACACTTTCTCTGCATATTAACCATAATTGGTGTAGGATTGAATAAGATTTTTGCATTGTGAAATTTTTCATGACAAGCACATTTTTATTTTCCAATTAAATTATAAATATACAGTTGAAGTCAGAAGTCTACATTACATTTAAGTACATACACTTTAGCCAAATACATTTAAACTCAGTTTTATTGTAATGAAATGGCTATGGAGATGGTGTTAAGATCCATGTGCAGGAAGTTTATTAAAGATCACAAGCAAACAATCCAAATCGGCAGGCAAATAGAGGTAGTCGTTAAACAGGCGGTATAATCCAATAAACCCAAAAGACAGTCCAACCAGGCAAACAAAACAAAGGGGTATCCAAAAGGCAGTAAATCCAGGAAAACAGGCAATGGTCATAAGAGAAAAATCAGCAATGGAAAAATGGTTGGCAAGGCAGAGTTAACTGGCAATACTTTGTCAAAATGGAGACCACCATAAAAGAAATGGTATAGAGTCAGTATTCGGGAGATGGCTCCCTCTGGTGGTTGGTAGTAGGGGTAACAACCTCGGATGTTACATTTACACAATTCCTGATATTTTATCATTGATGGGCATGATGAAATTCTTTTGGATCAGGGACGGGTCCAATATGTCCTTGATAGCTACCCATGATCTCTCCTCTGGTCCATAACCCTCCCAGTCCACCAAGTATTGCATCTGGCTCCCTAGTCGTCTTTAGTCTATGATCTCCGACCATGTACGTTAGGGCTCCATCTACCTCCAATGGAGGTGGAGCCTCAGAATCCATGGTTCCAGAGCCAGACGCCGGGTGGACAGATTTTAGCAAGGATATAAGGAAGGAAGGACAGATACGGTAAT
The DNA here is from genome assembly GCA_032164185.1 of Moxostoma hubbsi. Lineage (NCBI taxonomy): Eukaryota > Metazoa > Chordata > Actinopteri > Cypriniformes > Catostomidae > Moxostoma > Moxostoma hubbsi. Next base: position 30,870,622 of record JAVLUX010000025.1, on the reverse strand, counting down.
TATCAGGAAGCTCTAAACGGTAAGTAAATGAGTTTATTTGAGGGTTAATTTTGAAAGGACCCACATACCTTGGACTGAGCTTCCTGCAGAGTAAACACAACTTGAGATCTCGTGGACAACCAGACCCTCTGTCCCGGCTGATAGTTAGGATGGGGGTCGCCTCCGTCGGTCAGCCTGGGAGCATTGTAACCGGACATGTGCGCTGTCCCATACCCCCTCGCTTTGCTTAATACAATCGTCCACAGCTGGCACCATAGAAGGTTCTCCTGACCACGGGAACATCAGGGGTTGGTAGCCCAGCAGGCATTGGAAGGGGGTTTGACCCATAGAAGTAATGGTAAGGTAATTCTGTGCATATTCGGCCCAGGGCAGGAACCCGGTCCATTTCTTCTGTTCACGGCTACAATAGCTTCAAAGGTATCTGTCACTCTCTTGATTTAGGCATTCCACCGGTCCATTGGCATGAGGGTGACAACCAGAGGTGAGACTCACATTAATGTGCAGTTGTTTGCTGAACACCTGCCATACTCAGGACGTGAACTGTGGACCTTAATCTGACACAATGTCAGCTGGTATTCCATAGACCCTATACACTAGGATGAACAAAGCATTAGAAATTTCCATGGCAGTGGATAAACCCTTGAGAGGGACAAGTCTACATGATTTAGAAAATGTATCAATTATTACAAGAATGGTAGTGTATTCATGGGAGTTTGGAAGTTGATGAGAGGTGAGACCATGGTCTTTGTGGTATGGGCAGTGGTTGAAGCAACCCGTGGGCAGTTCTCTGGTGGTCTTAGATTGGGCACACACCTGACAAGTCTTCACATAGTTAGTCATATCATGAATCAACAAAGGCCACCAGAAATAATTACGTGCCAGGGTAACAGTTATTTGGATACCAGAAAGTCCTGTGGTCAAGGAAGTGTGGACCCATTGGATAGTCCTCTGACGTAGAGTTTGGGGTACATAGTGCTTGGTAGGGGGGCAGTTAGGTGATGACGGTTCATGCTGTTGTGCTTGTTGAATCTCCTCCATGATGTCCCTGCTAATCAGTGCCAAAATGACAGATGGTGGCAGGATGGACCAAGGGTAAGGTTGGAAGTGAGGTGGATCATGTCTGCATGATAGTGCATCTGCCTTGCTGTTCTTGTTGCCAGGTCGGTAAGTGACTAAAATTTTATCTGGTGAAAAACAATGACCATCGTGCTAGACGTGGATTCAATCTCTTGGCTGCCTTGATATATTCAAGATTCTTTTGATCAGTGATAACTTGGAACGGGTGGACTCTCCCCTCTTACCAAAGATGCCATTTCTCAAGTGCCACTTTCATGGAAAGTAATTCCTTATTCCCCACATCATAGTTACGTTCAGATGAGATCAAATTCCTGTAGAAAAAGGCACAAGGGTAAAGCTTGACTGGTGTTCCATTAAGTTGTGACAGGACCTCTTCAGTCCCACAATCTGAATCGTCTAACTCAACGACGAAGGGAAGATTGGGGTCAGGGGATCTTGACCTGCTGGATATGTTGTTCCATGTTTTGCGAGTAGATGAGGATGTCGTCAAAGTAGGCCACCACACAATGATTCAGTAAGTCTCTGAATATTTTGTTGATAAAGGACTGAAAAACTGAGGGGGTGTTAGCAAGTCCATACGGCATGACCAAATATTCATAGTGCCCCATGGTGGTGATGAATGCAGTCTTCCACTCATCCCCTTCTCGAATCCTGTCAAGGTTATAAGCACTCCTTAGATCAAGTTATAGTCAAGTATAGATCTTGGTTTCACAGATTTTTTTCAAGAGCTGAGGGGATAAGTGGTAATGGGTAACAATATTTTATGGTGACAGAGTTCAGGCCTCAATAATTGATACAGGGATGCAGACCTCCATAACTCTTTTCTACAAAAAAGAAACCTGCAGCTGCTGGGGAGGTGGAGGGATGGATGTAACCGGAGGCAAGGGCTTCCTCAATGTAATTCTCCATGACAAGGGTCTCGGGGCGTGACAATGCGTAGGTCTTGCTTCTCGGTGGAGCTGTATTGGACAGATGTTCAATGGCACAGTCCCATGGATGAGGAGGAGGAAGTTGTGTAGCTTTAATCTTACTAAACACTTCACTGAACTCTGCATACTCCTTGGGAATTGTGGTCTCTTTGTGATTCAGGGCTCTCAATACTGGTGATAAGACAAGGCCTGGAAACAGCAACATGGAGACAATGTTTATGACAGAAACTTGACCAATGTGTGAGCTCACCTTGGTTCCAGGATATCGATGGGTCGTGGATGGTCAGCCAGGGATGACCCAGGATAAGAGTGTGCTTGGGTGAGTTGATGACATATAGTGAGATATTCTCTACATGAAAAGTCCAATCTTGATGGTTATAGAAACAGTCTGTTGGGTTATGCCAGTAACAATAGGTGGATTGTCAAAAGTGGTGATGTTAATCTTAGGTAAGCATTCAATGGTGGGTATTTTGAGTTCTTCTAGAGTTCTTGTACAACCTCCTAATTAATAAGATTAACAGCAGCCCCAGAATCCACTAATACTGTCATTCCACTAAAACACCAATGATCACCAATGGAGATCTCTACTGGCAACATAAAATTATGAGAGACAGGTGATATAATTCTCATAGTACTCACGTGCTGCCTTGACTCAGGGAACTTGATTTCTTGTGTGGGCATGAAGCATTGAGATTACTTGGTGACCTACAGTAAAAGTAAAGGTTTTCGTTGCATCGACGTTGGCAAGTTTATTAAAGATCACAAGCAAACAATCCAAATTGGCAGGAAAATAGAGATAGTTGTTAAGCAGGTGGTATAAACCAAAAAGATAGTCCATAAGGCAAACAAAACTAAGGGGTATCTAAAAGGCAGTAAGTCCAGGAAAACAGGCAATGGTCATAACAAGAGAACAATCAGCAATGGAAAAACGCTTTGTAAGGCAGGGTTAACTGGCAATACTTTGCAATGTCAAAATGGAGAATCATGGCTATTTATATAGTACAAACACGAAGTCACCATAAAAGAAAAAGGTATAGCGTCAGTTTTTGGGAGAGGGCTCCCTCTGGTGTTTGGTAGTAGGGGTAACAATCTTGGATGTTACATTTACACAATTCCTGATATTTAATCATTAAAAACATTCCCTATCTTAGGTCAGTTAGTATCATTTATTTTAAGAATGTGAAATGTCAGAATAATTGTAGAAAGAATTATTTATTTCAGCTTTTATTTCTTTCCTCACATACCCAGTGTGTCAGAAGTTTACATACACTTTGTTAGTATTTGGTAGCATTGCCTTTAAATTGTTTCACTTGGGTCAAACATTTTGGGTAGCTTTCCACATGCTTTTCACAATAAGTTGCTGGAATTTTGACATTCCTCCAGATAGAACTGGATTCAGGTTTGTAGGCCTCCTTGCTCTCACACGCTTTTTCAGTTCTGCCCACAAATTTTCCATCGGATTGAGGTCAGGGCTTTGTGATAGCCACTCCAATACCTTGACTTTGTTGTCCTTAAGCCATTTTTCCACAACTTTGGAGGTATGCTTGGGGTCATTGTCCATTTGGAAGACCCATTTGCGACCAAGCTTTAACTTCCTGGCTGATATTTTCAGCTGTTGCTTCAATATTTCCACATAATTTTCCTTCCTCATGATGCCATCTATTTTGTGAAGTGCACCAGTACATCCTGAAGCAAAGCACCCCCACAACATGATGCTGCCACCCCCATGCTTCACGGCTGGGATGGTGTTCTTCAGATTGCAAGCCTCACCCTTTTTCCTCCAAACATAATGATGGTCATTATGGACAAACAGTTCAGTTTTTTTCTCCAAAAAGTAAGATCTTTGTCCCCATGAATACTGGCATTTTTATGGTGGTTTTGGGGCAGTGGCTTCTTCCTTGCTGAGTAGCCTTTCAGGTTATCTCAATATAGGACTCATTTACTGTGGATAAAGATACTTGTCTACCGGTTTCCTCCAGCATCTTCACAAGGTCCTTTGCTGTTGTTCTGGGATTGATTTGCACTTTTTGCATCAAACTACATTCATCTCTAGGAGACAGAATGTGTCTCTGTCTCTAGAAGACTGAGCGGTATGATGGCTGTGTCATCCCATTGTGTTTATACTTGCGTGCTTGTTTGTACAGATGAACGTGGTATCTTCAGGCATTTGGAAATTGCTCCCAAGGATGAATCAGACTTGTAGTGGTCCAAAACTTTTTTCTGAGGTCTTGGCTGATTTCTTTTGATTTTCCCATGATGTCAAGCAAAGAGGCACAGAGTTTGAAGGTAGGCCTTAAAATACATCCACAGGTACGCCTCCTATCAGAAGCTAATTGGCTAAAGGCTTGACATAATTTTCTGGAATTTTCCAAACTGCTTAAACACAGTTAACTTAGTTTATGTCAACTTCTGACCCACTGGATTGTGATTGTGATATAGTCAATTAAAAGTGAAACAATCTGTCTGTAATACATTTTTGGAAAAATGACTTGTATCATGCACAAAGTAGATGTCCTAAATGACTTGCAACTATAGTTTGTTAATATTATATCTGTGGAGTGGTTAAAAGTTTTCTTCAACCTAAGTGTATGTATACTTCTGACTTCTACTGAAATTCTACACTAATGAGAATCAGATATAATTAATTAATTAATTTATTTCATTATGGCAATGCACATTTATTGGGAAAATGTGCTCGTAATAACATTTCTGCAAAGAGCCTTTATTGTCTCAAAATAGGCCTATGCCATAATATGTATAACCAGGATTAAAATAGAATAGTATATCAGATGTTACAAATTAAAAACAGAAGAATTCACTTCGAGTGCAATTTTGTCCCAAACCCGCCATGATTTTGGGGTGATATACATGAACCTGGCAAGTTTTGTGAGGTTCACCCATTTATTCAGTTTATTAATTTTTTTATATCTTTTCAGGGAGGAATCATGATTGAGGCTGGTCGTCGGTGCCACACAGGAGAGGGTCAGTTCATTTTCATGTCCAAACAGGGTTCTCAAATACACAGAGCCATTGAAGAGGCAATCATGCACCAGAGTGTCCAAGAACTGCTAGCACAAGCCACCACTCTTCCAGAGTTTGTATCCCAGCCCCCTTCACCTAAAATCAAAACACAGGACAGACCTATGCTTGCTCTAATCAACACTAGTCAAGAAAGACCCCGCCCAGAGGTACAACGCAAACAAGGTCAGCAAATTCACAAAGCAATTGGGGAGGCTCTCATTCATCAGAGTGTCCAAGATCTGCTGGCACCATCCACCCCTCTTCAAAAGGATTATCTACCCCCACCACCCCCGCCACCCTCGCCTAAACCCAAACCAAAGGAGAGATCTAAGGACAAACTTAAGGTTAATAAGCAACCTCCAGTCTACATGAATCAGGACAGACCTTGCCCACCTGTACCACAGAGACATGTTCAACCAATATACATGGCTAATGAGGAGGCTCTCATGCACCAGAGTGTCCAAGAGACAGCATCTAACCTTCTTCCACAAGCCCCTCCGCAACCACCATCCATGCCTAAAGCCAAAACACAGTACAGGGCCAGTGTTGATAAGCATCCTCCAACCAACATAAATCTGGAAAGACCCCTCCCAGAGGTACCATGCAGAAACTTCACCTTTCAAGATCCTCCCTCTATCGAAGACCCTGTGAGAAGCCCAGAGGATTCCTTGTATGCCACTATTGCACCACAATCAAAACCTAGAGTAAACACAAATCTCCCAAAAGCCCCAATGCCTCCAAGTCCACCAACACACTTTAGAATTCACATTAAACAGGATGCACATGAAATCACAGATAAAGTGAATTCATGGACTTCATTGCAAGAGCCTTCTGATAACAAAAAGGAGGACGCTCCCTATACTAACTGGACTGCTATGACAATGGCCGATCAGGACCAAGTGAACATCCAGGCACTATACAGCACAGTGAATTTCACTACAAAACAGACCAATAAACAGACTGATGATAATGATGGGCAAGAACAGCCCAACACAGACCAGCAAACTCATGTTACCACTTCCACGGAAATCCCTTTCGACTTCAAACAGACACTTTCTAACATCTTGTTTAAAGAGCTGTCCAAGATTCCGCCCTCATTCCCTCCCAGGTCGCATGGAGGAAGTTTCGATCATCTAGAAAGACTAGAAGAGCAGATGTCCGACTAATGTTTCTATGCCGACTGTTAGGGTTAATGTCACTGCTAATTAAATTTGAAGTCATCGCGAAATAAAAATGGACCCTTTTTGCTTTCTTAATACACATTATTTAAGAAAGATTCATCAGTACCCTGATGAATTTATTCCAAACCATAAAATCTGCCTGATTTCATGAAATTGATGTGACAAATTTATGTACCTCATTACATGTTTGGCTGCAGTTTCCAAGTGAAGTGTCCAGTGGGGGGGTGTCAAAAGCAAGTTAAATTATGTTGAAATGAGACAAGGAATTTAAGGTGAATATTACATGGATGTTTTAATGAGTAAAATGTACCTCCCTAACCTAAAACTTTAGCCTAAACCTAACCAACAGTGACCTAAAAGATAAATGAGAGGTGAACAAAACCCCTAAACCTAACTAATAGTGTTTTAAAAGCAAATTTGACATGAAAAGCATTTACTGAAGCAATTTTGTGACTCTTCTATGGCACTTTCGCTTCAAGCATCCTTGACTGATCTCGAAGCCCAGTCTCAGAGACCAACACTCTATCATGTGAGCTAGAACAAAAGCTAATCATGTTGGTGTAAATGTATGTAGGTCTGTAATACAAGCATTACAATTATTGTTTTTCAAATAATGCACATAGCAGGGTGTGAGTAATTGAGCAAAAAAATCCAGAGTACCAGTGATTTGTGTGAAAGTGAATAAATGGAAAGTTGTTGTAGTGCCTCTAGTGTCAAGTCAAGTAATTTTTATTTGTATAGCGCTTTTCACAACACACATCATTTTAAAGCAGCATTACAGAAAATCATGCATTAATAGAAAATGAAAACTGTAATATCTATAGAGTCATCATTGTATAGTTTGATTAAAAATGATTGTAAATTGTGTATAAAAATAAATATGTAAATAATTAAATCATAATTGTATTTATAACCCCAGTGAGCAAGCCGAAGGCGACTGTGGCAAGAAACACAAAAGTCCATAAGATGTTGGTTAATGGAGAAAAATAACCTTGGGAGAAACCAGGCTCACTGTGGGGACAGTTCTCCTCTGGCTAACCAGCATGAATATAATGCCAATATTAGTTATTTATGTGCAGTGCTGGTCAAGGTTTAAAATAAATAAACTAAGTAAGTGTAATGGGCCAGTGTTTCTACAAAGATTATATTATCAACTGTAAGATTTATGACGAATGTCTTTGAAGTTCAGCCTGGATTAACTGTAGAAGTTCACACTGATGCATTGTCCATGGTTAATTGACAGAAGAAGGCTTTTGTTGGCAAATAATTGAAAGCATATGTATTCCATTTTAAGAGCGCAGTCCATCATTAGACCAAGGTGATGCAGTTCAATGTGCAGGTCACTTCAGTGAGATCTATCCTAAGGTTCAGGCAGTGGCTTATGAAGTCTTACCATGTCTTATGGTTGTAGTTGGCATCAGTTCATCCCCTGAAGTCCTCTGTAATAGACTGAAGTGATGTCTGGCTGGCAAAGGCTGTGTATAGTCATCATCACTCAGAAATACATAGCAGTGGAGTCCGACATCAAGCAGGAACGGAGGTGGGTCTGGCTGGCTCTGGTAACCTCGGAATATGAATCCTGAGGTTGAGACAGAGAAACAAATAGAATAATATTAGTGTAAATGACATTACATTTTTTGCAGAGTTATAGAGCATGATAAAAGTTCCTGGTTCTGGTAGACCTAACTAAAGCTAAATGAAAACTGTGTGTTGATATATTCATTAGGTGTATGCCTGGCTAAATAGATGCATTTTTAGTCTAGACTTAAACTAAGTGAATGTGTCTGTGTCCCAAACCGTATTAGGGAGACTTCAATAGTTTAGGAACCAAATAGGAAAATTATCTACCTACTTTTGTGGATTTTGATATTCTAGGAACTATTAATTTTGTGATCGTAATGAACATGATGGAATGAAGTGTGGTAGAAGGTCACTTAAGTACTGCAGAGCTAGACCATTCAGATCTTTGTACTTAGTTAACAAAATTTGCTGCATTTTGAACCAATTGAAGATTATTTATTGAACTTGCAGGACATCCTCCCAGTAATGCATTACAATAATCTAGTCTCGAGGTCATGAACGCATTAATAATTTTACAGGCATCAGCAGCAGAGAGCATGTGTCATAACTTAGCAAAATTTCTGAGGTGGAAGAATGCTGTTCTACAAACATTGGAAATTTGATTTTCAAAGAACAGATTGGTATCAAATTCAACACCTAATTTCTTCGCTGTATAAGAAGATGTAAAAGTATATCCATCGAGAGTCAAATTATATTTTAGCTGCTTATTTTTAGAGGTTTTTTGGTCTAATAATTAGTACCTCTGTTTTGTCTGAATTGAGTAGAAGGTAATTTCTGGCCATCCAATCTTTGATACAATCTGCTAATTTGGAGAATTGTGAAATTTCGTGGGTTTCTCAGAAATATAAAGTTGGGTATCATCAGCATAACAGTGGAAACGTATTCCACGATTTCTGATAATATCGCTCAGGGGAAACATATATAAGGAGAAAAGCAGAGACCCTAAAACTGATCCCTGTGGTACTCCATACTTAACTATTGATAATTTGAGAATTCCTCATTTAAACAGACAAAGTGGTAGTGGTCTGCTAAATAGGACCTAAACCATGCAATTCAAGCCCACAAATACCAACATAATTCTCAAGCCTATTCAAGAGAATGTTGTGATCTATCGTGTCGAATGCAGCACTAAGATCTAAAAGCACTAGAAGAGAAATGCAGCTGCGATCAGATGATAAGGGCAAGTCATTTGTAACTCTGATAATTGCAGTCTCTGTACTGCGATGGGGGATAAATCCTGACTGAAATTGTCCATTGTATTGCGAAGGAGGGCAAGGCAGCTGCCTGTTGTTCTCTCTCTCTCTCTCGAACTGCCATCTCTGGTCGCCTTTATCCCTCGCTCGCCTCATCATGCTGATTGGGGTCCTTGGGGGCTTTTGATGTTTCTAGACAATTTGTAAGCTCTTCATGAACAATAACAGCGAAGGATTAAAGTTGCTTTTGAGGAAAATTACGAGATATTGTTTTCTGTGTTACTGTGACATATGATTGCATAATTCCAATTTTATTCCTGATTATTTCATTTTTATCAGTAAAGATATTCATGAAGTCATTACTATTGTGCAGCAATGAAATATATGGTTCAGTCGAGACTTTATTCTTAACCAATTTAGCCACAGTACTGAATAAACACCTACTGTAGGATTGTTGTGATTATTTATTTTATGAGTTTGCTAAAATATGCTGACCTGGCAGCTTTTAGTGCCTGTCTGTAGCTTCAGAAACTATCATTCCATGCACCGCGAAATACCTCTAATTTTGTTCTCTTCATCATGTGCTCCATTTTCCGAGCTTCTCTGTTGAGAGCATGAGTGTATTCAATGTAACATGGTGCTGGGCTTTTTTCTTTAATTTCTTTAATCGAAGGGGGGGCGACACTATCAAGAGTACTAGAGAAGACTGTATTTATATTTTCTGATATTACTTCAAGTTCTTCTAGACTTTTAGTCTTACTGAGTGTAAGAGCTAAATCTGGATGATTATGAGTGAAGCTATCTTTAGTGGTCGAAAGAATAGTTCTACCTGAAGGATAGCGTGGTGTAGATTGAGTAACATTAGCTGAGTCCCTATTTCCACGTTCCTTGCAATAGAATCATCTATAACAAGGGCTCTTTCAACATGATTCTCAGTGGGTGCATCAATGAGTGGGGAGAATCATTTGGAAACCCTAACAGGAACGGGAGAGTGGTGTCGCTTTGCTGAGCAAGTATGCCGTCAAGACGTCACCCAAATGCCCCTGCTGCGGGGTCTTTGCAGCCAGAACCAAAGTGTGTGTGTTGATTGCGGTTCTACCCACATCCGAAACAGTATCTACTGGCTTCTCTTTCTCACTGACCTCCACTAGCATTCTGATGTGTGTCTCGTTTAGTGTTCATGTCACCAGGAACTGCAGCAAAACGTAGAAAGCGGAACGTAAAACTCAGTTTGCAAAAATTTGTAATATTAATGTTTATTCTATGAGACCAGACAATCCTTCATTAAAGTGTAATAACTTGTTCTGCCTCTAAGACTTTTGTTTTGGGCTCACCAAGCCCTCTACATTTTCAACCACCTGTCATATAAAGACAGTGTATCAAGATTCAATGATTTTCCAATGGATAATATCAAGTTAAAAAAAGTCACGTTACAGAAGTAAAATGGTTTGCGAATATGTTTAATGTTGACTTTAAATTTAGGCATATGTGTGACAAGCGAGTTTTAAAGGGATAGTTCACCCAAAAGTGAAAATTCTCTCATCATTTACTAACTCTTCTGCCATCCTAAACTTGTCTATTTCCTTCTTCTGTGGAACACTAATACAGATATTTTGAAGAATGTTTTGCCCTAGCAATGTATGTCAATGTGGTACAAAACATTTGAGCTCCAAAAAGGGCATAAAGGCAGCATAAATGTAATCAATTTGACCAAGAGTTTAGTATGTCTTCTGAAGTGATGCGATCGCTTTGGGTGAGAAACAGGTACAAATTTAAGTCCTTATTCACTATAAACACATATAAATACACTATAAATACATTCTCACCCAAAGATATAGATACTGCTTCAGAAGACATACATCAAACCATTCAATTATGCTCCCTTCATGATCTTTTTTTTATCTTAAAAGTGTTGGACATTGACTTATATTGTATGGACAGAAACACATCATACATTCTTTAGAAAATCTTTGTTTGTATTCCGCAGAAGAAAGAAAGTCAGTTGAGTTTGTGATGGCATGAGGGTGAATAAATGAGATAATTGTAATTTTTTTGGTGAACTGCTCCTATAAATAGTAATAATAATTTGCATCTGTACAGAATGTGTAGTGAGATGATGATTATATCCACATATAATATAATATAGATGATTCTGATTGCCGCTGGACTGTCCGGATTCCATAAGAAGCCATGTAAAACAAAAAATATTTTAGGTATTAATTAGAAAAAAAGTAATTCAGGCATAATTTGTGCCATTACTGGCTGTCATAACAACTCAAATATCAATGTAACTAACCTCAGGCCATTGGTCCATGTCAACTATATCTACTCCCAAAACTTTGACCGGTGAGGCAATGTCAAAAGACGGTCATCGTAACTTTGTATGTGTTGGAATTATGGAGCCACAAGCTTTTTTCTCTTCAGAAAAAAAGGTCATTATTTTAATTAATTAGCTTAAGCAGATATTCAGTTTTATGATTTAAAACTACAATTTACTACAAATAATAGCCTTAAAAAATAAAAAGCCCTTTTATATACTATTACATTAGCTGGCTTTCCATCAGAATCTTTCTGTTTTCTACAGCAGAAACGCTGCTGGTGTAAAAGCACACATGTTGTTTGCTTCTAAGTTGTTACGACCATGGTCATGTCTATAGTCGCGATGCATTGCTTCGGCGTGCAATGTAAAACAGGCGTTACATTGACACCTAGTGGTTTGGATTCAGTTCTATTTAAAATAAATAGTTTTCAGTTTCAGATGCTGTTGCAGAAATGTAACATTCACAGTCAACCATGTTTACTTTAATCAATGAGTGAATGTGTCCAATAACAGGATGGTTACTGAGATTAAGTGAGTAGTATTCAGCTGGTCATGTGATTCTAACATGGCAGCCTCCATGTGCGGACCCTCACAATGTAGAATGTGACAGCTTTTATAAGGTTACTGATATGACTGGAGTCTTCATTTTAATGTGAGTGCTCATGATATCCTACATATATTGTAAAATTACAATTCATGTCTTTAGGAGTTAAACTAAAAGAAAAAATTACTGAGTGCAACTTTAATACGCTAAACATTATATTATCTGCTAAAAAAAAAATCACGATGCAAGTGAAAATAATGCAGACTGGAAAACGAAAACAGGCTTCTATTATAAATCGTGGTAAAAAGGTGGATCAATTATGTACATGCTATGTTTTATGTGATTATTGTAAGTATTAAGCAATGCATATACAACTGTTATGCTGTTAGTATATGTATATTGAAGCAACTTCAGAGCGAGGGTTATTGTAAATTACATTATGGCTGTGATTTGGTCGGTGGCATGAAACATCAAACAACCATAAATTTGCATTCCAATTGTTGCAGCTACAATTCCTTATGCCATAAAATTAGTTCCCTTTGCTGTGGTTCAGCAGAATGTGTTAAAGGAATATTCTGGGTTTAATACAAGTTAAGTTTAATTGACAGCATTTGTGGCAAAATGTTGATTACCACAAAAAAATTATATCAACTTGTCCCTCCTTTCTTTAAAAACAAGTAAATACTTGTGTACAGGAGGCATTTACAATGGAAGTGAATGGGCCAATTTTGGAGGGTTTTAAGGCAGAAATGTGCATGTAATTGATCAGAATGGCCCAACAGACCCCCAGATTGTATAACCTTACTGTTATAACCAATGCATAAATAAACGGATCAAATCAAATTCTATGAAAAGCAAATCTTTATTAAACATTTGAGGTAATAAAAAAAATCACAAAGATACATAAATAGCATATTTCTCTCATTACTGATGCATGTTTTGTACATGTAGTATGGAAAATCCCAAATTAGTTAAGGATCTGTCAATAAAGTGCAACTAAAGGGCTTATACAGATTTGTTCTTCATTTTCCCCCTTTTTTGTAAATTTTTGACAGCTTTCATAAATTTTGACAATCAAGTTTTAACGAAGCGTTGTCTAGAACTAACCATCATCAGGGTATATCTACTGTATTTGGTTCTCTCGTTGTCTACTAAAACACAGACAAATAAATAATTATTAATTATCGACTTAGTGACACAAAATCAGTCCACCAAAAGCATCAGTGTCCTCCAGTCTGTCCTTCTTCAATGTCACTAAAATGCGACGATTCGCCATCGCTGGCGTTGGACGATGTGACGTCGCTTTTCTCCGGAACAAAATTAGAGGAAGGTGCATCCATTGCGTAATTGACGCTGGTCCTCAAAGACTGAGATGGACTCCTTTGACTACCTGGTGGGCTGCAACCTTCCCTTACACCTCTGCACTCCGAGTGCACAACACCCTCCAACAAATCGGACAGCTCTGTGATGTATATCTGCGCCATCTGCAGGGTGTCATATTTAGACAGTTTTTTCTCGTTCTCTAAGGAGGGAATGACGCTCCTCAGTTTGTCAAACGCTCGATTCAGTCCGTGCATCCTCCGCCTTTCCCTCGCATTGGCGGCCACACGTCTGTGTCTCTGAGGACCGGGCAGATTTGGCTCGACCCCACCATTTGTTTTAGGTCTTTCCAGGTCGGATTCCGCTGTCAAAGGACTGTTGCATCCAGATACGTACGTGTCCATGGTGACATCCACCGACGCGTGAGTGTAGTGGTCACCTGTGGATTGGTAAACGGGGGTCGCAGAGGTCATCCAGGCCCGCGGATCACTGCGGGTCAGCCTCGGATGTTCAGAGAGTGTAAAATCCTCCGGTCGTTCCCGAAATTTGATTTCTGACCATTGCAAAAGCTTGGTTTTTGCTGTCATTGCTGATATATGTATATTTATATATAAAAAGTCCAAAACAAAGTATACTTTTTTACTAATCGGAAAAGAGAAAACTATGCTTGTCCTTGTCCTTGATCCAGCTATTTGAGAAGAATTCTGTCTTTACCTTTAGTCAGGATCCTGTTCGGCCTTATAGTGGCATCACCTCTCCTCCCTCCTCCCCTTAATGCTCCCGTTGAGTGCCACAGCCAATAGAAAATGCTCCCCATAGAATAATGAAAGAGTTGTGTTATGACTATTGTCCTGGAGTGAAGCTGTTTTCATAATCACAATTATCCATTCTACAAGTCATTTTTTTTTTTCAATTGCATCACTGATATATAAATTTAGATTAAAATTACATTGTCTTATTTATTAAAGGAATATTCCAGGTTCAATACAAGTTAAGATAAATTGACAGAATTTGTGGCATAATGTAGATTATCACAAAAAAAAAAAAAATTCGACTTGACCCTACTTTTCTTTAAAAACGCAAGTATTGAGGACAGTGAGGCACTTACAATGGAAGTGAATGGGGCCAATTTGTGGAGGGTTTAAGGCAGAAATGTGAAGTTTATCATTTTATAAAAGTAATTAAATGAATTACTCTGCTACAACATCAGTATTATTTTAACTGTAAAGTTGTTTACATCGTCATTTTGTGCTATTGCAGGGTTAGGCGTTACATGGGAACAAAGTTTTAAAATTGGATATAACTTTACACAGAAAAGGTTAGTAGCCTAAATGATTTTATCAGACTAAAAACATGTTAACATGTATAATGTTTATGTCTTGTGGCTATACTTTTGAAACAGTGAGTGTTTTAACATTTACGGATTGGGCCCCATTCACTTCCATTGTAAATAATTTACCAGAACCTCGTTTTTTTTTTTTTTTTTTTTTTTAAGAAAAGGAGGAACAAGTCGGAATTATTTTTGGTGGACATCAACATTGTCACAAATGCTGTCAAATGATCTTCGCTTGTATTGAACCCAGAATATTCCTTTAACGTTTAACCTCTAACTTTTTAGTAACTTATATAAAGTATTTGTTTTCTCTTTATCTATTTTTATTTGTATTTTGTACAATCTGTTTAACTATTTTAATTAATCAGTTTATTATTTACAATGGAGAGTTTATCATTTTTGTAAAATAAAAAGAATAATTCAAACTCTCAAACCGCAGGGGCCTTGATCCAACATCCTTATCCACTTTATTCAAGATAAGCAACGGAATTGGCATCCAATAAAATCTAGCAAGAAACTTGCATTGCAGCGTCATATTTCTTCTCAAATAAACTGTAAAATCTGCAGCAATAAAACGAGCAGGTGCAAAGCACGTCGTGAGTCCCACCTGTCCTCAGACTGGTCCAGGAAAACTGATAAGTGTCTTCAGTCTTGTCATAAATCATTTAGTGATCTAGCAAAACAATATTTGGCCAAATCATAAGCAGAGACACCCATTGAGAAACAACACAAGGAACGACCATGTTAGCGCTAAAAGAAAATAATATAATTAAGCTTTTTCCTCATTATTATTATTATTATTATTATTATTATTATTATTATTATTAGCCTATTCTGTTGCCATAAAGCTTAATTGTTGTTGTTTTAGAAGTAGGCTATCTGAAAAATAATTAAAAGAAATTAGTGTAATTATAGACCTATTTGTTTCAATATAGGTTACATTACGTTATCTGTTAAGCATAATGTAATGTAAATTAAATTATTCAACTATAAATGCATTTAGAGCCACTCTCAGACACTGTATGTCAGTGCTGTTAATAAGATGCATGTTTAAACAGCAGGTCAATAGGCACTTCAGTGATCTATATTTCCCCTCATTCATTTAACTTCTTTTGAGTTGCTCCAACAAGAAACATGACGGCCAAGTCAACGTCTTTTGGACACAAGACTGGCTTGCGCAGAGGGGGTGATGGAGAGAGAGATGATGATGACAGTGGCGGCCCCTCTGAGGCTGCTCTTAATGAATGTTGAATAGAGTAGCAAACTTCAGCCCAGTCAGCTGTTGTCCCCTGGCACCCGTCTCACAGTCAGAGGTCGACACTAACGTCTCCCATATGCTGCGGCGCGTCCAGGGATAGTTTAACTTTCACACTTTTTCCCTTTCAGTCATGACAGAGTTAATCACTGAGCACTACAACATTATCGCTTCAGTTTACATGGGCCTGCTGTCCTCTCCGAGCCCGAGCGGGACGCGTCCGAATTATTCGGATTGAATCGCAAAAATAACCAACATTTTGGCTTCTTAATTCCTCCCGTTTTAGTTCCACTCAAAAAAGTTCAGGACCAAAACATTTTGGGCTAGACTAAAATAATGTAGGTCTCGAGCCCGAATGTTTTGCTCTTGTATGCCCCTGGACTTCAGCTGAGTGTTTTTGGGTGTTGCTGCTTCAATTAACACGATTTAACCATAATTCCCGCCAAAATAGCCTACCGTTGCCACTAATTTGATGCTAATGTATTATGGGGTTTCTCTGAAATAATGTTAGCATTTAGCCATTTTTTTCTATCATATTTTGTTGTTGTTTATTTTCTAATTAGGCTTTTAATATTTGTGACAGTGGTGCCAAATAGCCTACCAAGTTAACAGTTTTACTTTTTAACAAAGTCTTCACTAACGATGTTATTTTGGCGGAATTATGGCATTTATGGCAATACAATTTCTAAGGTAGAAGTTCTAATAAAAAAATAGAGAAAAAATATTTCTGCATTTGCTTCATGTAGATCACGACCTTTAAAAGTGAAGGAAAGTATAGCCTATACGTATTTATATCAACTGTAGGCCCTATACAAATATTGTCATTGAAATATTGCTTTTAAATAAAATCTATTTGTATAAATATGATTGCCTATCATTGTTATTTGTTTATTTAGATCACCAGTATATACATTCTTTTGAGGTTTAAAATAGTCTTATTATTCTCTCTCTCTCTCTCTCTCTCTCTCTCTCTCTCTCTCTCTCTCTCTCTCTCTCTCTCTCTCTCTCTCTCTCTCTCTCTCTCTCTGTGTGTTGGTGTTTGGACAAACTTTGGAGACAGGCGGTAGATGTTAAATGTTGGTAAGGAAATCAGCGTGACCTGCTATCCAGTCATCGGGTTAATGAGGCTTGCTCGAGTTGAATAAATGGGCACGCTCTCCATCCAGGGGTTCTCCATTCATTTTTTACATGAATATTTAATTCTCGCTACCCTACTGCCAGCGCAACAGCCTGCAGCCCTGAGCAGACAGGGACACACTCCCCATCTGCTGTAGGCCTTGAGACGGGGGTGGTGGAGGACGACCGCGGAAAGTGTTAGGATCATATCAAATGTCAATTTATGAGCCCCCATGGCGTCACTGTTATTGATGCCCTATTAAGTCAAGTTTTTGTCAGAAAAATGTGCCAACCCGAGAAGAGGGAGTGGGTAGGCCTAAAAGAAATTCATGAATTAATTACAATATACAAATACAAATCTGTTATATACAGATGCAAGGGAATGTATGGCAGAATAGGTATATGGTATGTTGGATAAATATAAATAGACTAATCTGTGTATTGCACATAATTATTGCACAGTTGGGCAGTTTTAACTGGTCATGAGATGGATACCCTGAGGGAAAAAAACTGTTCCTGTGCCTGATGATTCTGGTGCTTAGTGCTCTGTAGCGCCATCCAGAAGGCAACTTATCAAAAAGGTAGTGGGCTGGGTGGGGTCCAGAGTGATTTTTCCAGCCACTTTCCTCAATTTGGAAGCGTACAGTTCTTGAAGGGAGGGCAGGGGGCAACCAATGTTCCTCACAGCAGTCCAAACTGGTATGGTAGGCCCTATGCTACCCGCATACAGTGTTTATTGTCACACTGTTTATTGACGTAGGACCATTATACCATTGGCTTAAAGGACTGACGTGATCCAAGTTAAATGATACACTCTCGCCTGTGGTAAAGGTTGGTTTTTCAGTATATAAAATAATCTCTGGTTTAATGGTACGTTTATGTCATTACTGTAATTAGAGATTCCAACTTGTAAAAAGCATTCACGTCTTTGAAGATCTCTTACAAGCTATCAACACAGAATTCTAAGAGAACTCTGACTTTACAGTCTTGATATTATGTAAAAATGGCAGTGGGCCTAAATAGTTAAAGATAGTGAATACATATTTCTGTTTGATATGTTATTTAGCCATTGTTACCTGGATCATATTCTTTGCTCTTAAACATTTTGTAATAACATAAAGGTGAATTCATTGTTAAATTTATGGATAAATATTTTGCTGTTACAAACAACAAAGCCGTTTTAGTGTTGGGAGTGTTGTCATTGAAACAAATACAAATAAATTCCGAGGTCCCTGGAAGTGAACAGCTCCGAGTAGAATCTCAGAGTTACATTCACGTAATTACAGTAATTCTGACACAGTGTAAATGAGGCATCAGTTATTTTTAACTTGACACTGTCTAAAAATACGTGGCGTGAGATGCTAAAAAACAGCGAGACGTGGGGCAACGCTCAAAGACGTCCGTCTGGTAGTGGTTCCAACACAAATACGACTTTTCTAAATTTGGCTAATTCATATATATCGTGTGACTGCACTCATTTGAATTGACTTTCTCTACAGCCAATGACATTGCTGGACATCGTTTCCATCTTTACATGTGACAATTACTTACTTCTGTCACACACAACAGCTTCTTATCATGTTTACAAACTCTACTGATTGGTTAAGTTTAGCTAAGTAGTTTGGGTTAGGCCATACTATTAATAAGTATGTCCTTAACGCCTTGTGTGCAGAACTCGCACTTACTTCTGCATTAGACATCTGGGAATTTGCACGTGATGAAATCGAATGAGTTTATGCGAACAACATAGTGCGAGACCATAAGAAATAGCCAACTTATAAATTGTGTAAGACTTTTTATGAGATCAGATTGGTGGTTCTCAACCAGGGGGCCTGGGCCCACTATCGGGGGCTCTGCAAACTTAGAGGGCCTCAACATGACATAAATAAGCTAATAAACTGTCATACTGAATAATCTAACCTGCTATAATGCATCTAAAAATCCTACACTAAAAATCAACCCTGATAGCAAGCAAAATGTCGTTTTGATGTGTGTGTTTACATCTGGAAGACATGTTTTTTAACATTGTTTGCTCATCTGCAATACATCCGTAAGACGTATGTCAATAAGTATGTCTCGGATGTCGATAAGACATTTATCAGATGTCTTTGGGACATTTTTGATTTAGAATGTTTTTAAATCTGATCTTTTTTTAGACTGTGATGCTTTCCAGATGAAAAGATCAAAAACAGACATCTCAGATGAGAACTATCTGAGATGTAAACTGACATTATATTTCTTATTTTAATTCAACAACTCCCTTCAGCAACAGTTTTATTTGTATTTTTATTGATGAACAGTTCATTGCGTTGAATTATTTTAACAATTTATTAAAAATATATATATTTCATCGTTTTTGTGTAATATTCAAGGAGCTTTCAGGGGGCCTTGGATTCAAAAAGGCCAGAACCACTGATTGCATTACCTAGTAAAACATTTAGCGCACTACATCGGAAAAACAGCGCGGACTGAAGGCTGACGCAAGAACACGTTCGGTATGAACGCCCCCTAAGAGTTGAATTCCAGAAGCCTATCAATGCGGCAAGTTGCAACGTTGTTCTTAAGGCTAATGCACTATTAAGAACTTGAACAATTGTCTAATTATTATAAATAATAGATTTAAGGCCTTGCAGGCTAAGTAATAGTAGGGGGTTTTACATTTTTAAGAGCACTCCAATATAAAATTACTGTACGGCTGCTGATCTGAAGTGAATAACTGGCCGCAATTGATCTGCATGGACTCTGAGGTAGTCTATAAACTCCAGCCGTGTGGTGCTCTTGTTGTGTTGGGAGAGCCTGGGAGGATGGATCATTTCTTCAGAGCTCAGTGGAGCGCGGGTGAATGATCCACATCTGACCGGTGGTGCGCGTGCATCGGCTGTGTTTTTGCTCTAGTTAATTAAAGACCTGCCGAGATCAAGCGCTTCCACTTTGATCACAATAGACAATATCACAGAGAAACACTGAAAATCACTCAGCCCATCTCAAAACAGCCCTCGATCTCAACCCCTTGTAATTATTCCAGTTCACCCCGAGGTGCGGACGTGCTTCTTAAGACACAGAGTTGTCACTGAGTCTATTTAGGGGGTTACCCGCAAATTAAGGAAATTAGCGGCCTCATTAATTTTGGGAAGGGAAGTAATATTCTATTGAGCCTAAGGGCTCATTAAATATACACAATGATGACGATCAGTGATTACAGTTACGATTTGTTCAATTCATTTGCCCCATTGGTGTTAAATGTTAAAGAATGGCTTCTGTAGCAACCAAAAGATGATGTATTCAACTAGTAGCTTATAAACTAAATTGGCCTAATAAGTGTGATGAAAACTAAACCACAATGTGCCACAGTGAAGCCCACACTGAAATGTAGCTATACTGTATTGTCGCACTTCTGGATAATAACACTTCGTAATAGCGTGCATTAAATCATTTTATCATCATCAGTAAAACGCTACATAATGCGTCATGAGGACATATGGAGAATGAGAGGCACGAGGCACACTGATGATCTTGGGCAAACAATACAGCGTTGACACCCATACAACCACTCAACAACTCAAAACATTAAATTAATTACATATTGTGTCAGAGAGGCTTGGCAGGCTATCAACCTGTCTATGTGAAGGTAAAACAACAGAGGTTAAACTTGTAAGAGCATGAAAAGCATGTCTGATCTGTGAATTTCCGGGTGTTTAGTTGAATGTTTAGTTTAGTTTGCATAACGAGACAAAATGACATTTTATTTTATTTATGTATTTATTTTTATTTTTTTTATTTTTATATTTTTTGACTGTCTAGAAAATGGATAGTCTCATAGTAGTTTCTTCACATACCGACAGGTGGTAGTAATATACCGTCTTAAGTTTACACAGACAAATAAAGAGAGTGGAGCACGCACGACATTAAAAATGTTTTATATTTCTACCCAGTTTGGGCAAAGAGAAAAATATAATATTCAAATTAATGTAAGCTATCTCATAAAACTAATATGAATATAAATATTTACACACGCGCGCGCGCGCACACGTTTCATAGACGTTTAGGCTAAGCTATTTTATTTTTCTACCCAGTTGGGCCCATGAGAAAAATATAATATTCAAAATAATGTAGGCTATCTAATACATAAAAATAATATACTAGATATTCCTGCTGAACCAGCAATCAAGCTAAATTCAATTAAGAAAAAACTAATTCTGCTTCAAATGTCTGTTTATTTTGTAGCCCAACTGATAACAACAAATAACTCCACATAAAACAGACAGAAGACGCTCCAATAACAGAAGCTGACCCATTTATTCAGAGGATTTTAAATTCATGCCAAGTCCGGACAGCTGGCGTTTCATTGAACTGTGCCCACTTGTTATTCGCCGAAGATAAATATTTACTGGCATAAGTGGTCTCCGTCCCTTCAATTGTAGGCTATGTATTTGCCCAACACGCATGCGTAAAATAGCTGATTTCACCTAAATAATGCAGGTATGTGCGCATGCCTGTAGTTATGTGTAACAGAGCGGGAGATCGTGTAAACACAAAACATCACTGTATTCTCATGTGTGCTTTTCTGTTTAATTAACTTAGCTTACGTGAACAATCAAGAATACATTATTTAACTTCAAATCAAAGTACAGTCTTCACATGTCAGTTATTGTTTCAAATCAACAGAGGGCAGTAGTGCTCCACATTTAATTGTTGAACGGCAAGTTTCTTCCTTTCTGTCTTTTTTTGTCTCTCCCAGGAGAGACAGTCAGGAGGTGCAGTAAAGTGTATTGCAATATCAAATGAAGCTTGATCCCATTCACTGACAATGATTTACTTAAATCAGAATACATTTCATTTAATTCATGCAACAATAGATTGATTTTTCACAACTGAGATGTTATAAGGTGATATTTAACAGCCTAATCAGTAACACTATTAGACGAGGGTTCAATTATTCTAGGCATTATTTTAATTGTTTATTAACTGGCAGTTGTTGATTGTATATTAACCGGTGTTATCATGTATTTCCTTTGTAAAATTTCTATAATGAGAATGAAAGTGACATTGACAGTTTGCATCTCTCTCTCTCTCTCTCTCTCTCTCTCTCTCTTTGGAATTCCAATATACAAGCTCTTTAACCAAAATTCATATATTCACAAACATATCCCTAAACATTAATAACAAAATGCACATTCATAAATGTGTAGGTATATGCATGTTTGTGTACATACATACTTGTGTGTGGTGGATGGAGTGGAAACGTAGGTGTAATCTCAGCAGACAGTGCAATTTTGTTCTGAGCTGTCTTAGGTTGCTGCAGGCAGCTGTGGGAAGAGTAAGGCAAGAAGGCCGATCTCCCCTTGGGAAAGGTTCTGGTTCATGAGCAATGATTCTATGATAATGCTCTGATCACTGAGCCATTGCCTATGTGAGTTAATGGCAAAGAGGATCTGGGGATTCATAAAGGCTTCCATGAGACTGACTCAATCTTCCATTATGGTTTTCTATGTTTTGGTTCCCTCTTTGACTATTCCTTTTGCGTTTGCTTTTTAAGGCTCTTACAAGTCTTTTTTAACCAGATTCTTTCACTCACTTTTGCTTTAACGGATTACCGTCTTTATCTCTCTGATCTCTGTTTCCATCTCCAGATGGTCTTGGCTGGGTGAGGGCTTCTGAAGGGCAGATGTAAAGCCCAGTGAGCTGGTGTCAGTCTTGCTACATGGGGAGATCTTAAAGAACATTACAGCAGTGGTGCCCCACTCTTCATATCATTGTTACTATAATTTCATCCTGATAAGTAATATGAATACAGACACTGTAAGTCATAAAATAGCTATTATATCAATGGGGAGCCTTCATGCATCAACTGTTGACTTTGACTCATGAGTCATTGATAAGATGACCCAGGTTAAATACATATTTAATGAGTGTAAAAGGGTGGCCACATCCCTAGGCTCTCACACACCATCCATCCATCCATCCATCCATCCATCCATCCATCCATTTGTGAGTGTGTAAACATCATGATTTGTTACTTTTTTGTTGTTTATTACAATCACTAAATCAGGACAACTGGTTGTTCATTAAATGGCAATACATTTTAATAAAAGATAATACAGAACACTTTTAAGAGAACTGACAATAGCTGACTGCCTGTTGAATACTCGCCACCATTTGTATTAATTGCAAGAGTGTTTATAAAGTGAGCATGGGCATTACAATGAAGCACTCAGTAATATTTTAAAAACATGAGGAACACCTTTGCTTCATAAATTAGTGAGGGCCTGATTCTTAAGCCCCTCTGATATTAAAATGAATAAATGATGAGAAGACTGCACTGTAGTGCACTTCATTTGTCAAGATTTCATGATCAGCCCCTCACAGGACTGAAGAACCAAGAGAAATGCCGAACACATCTTCAAGTGTCTTATTGCTCTTGATAATCTTCTGTGTAGTGTAATGTGCATAACCTTTTGGCAACCACAGAGAAGTCGATAACAATAAGTGTATAGTTACAGTCCTCTAGTGGTTCAAACCGCTTCCGCCCGAGTCTTAATTACTCATAACACTTCTGTTAGCCCAGACACAGACCAGCACAGCTCGGTGCAGCTGCAGTCTCCAAGCTATTCCTTCCATATTATTGAACTACAGAAGTTTTAATCCTTATGGGCAGCACACACAGCTGCTTGGAATGTGATTAGAAATATAATCTTAACTCCATAGTTTGCTTTCCGTTCCCTATAGTAGTCTCATATAGTAGCTTTCAAATCTCAGTCTCTATCCCATTTATTCAAACTGGTGCATTGTGTTTGCTCACAACCAATGTGAAATTCATTGCCATTTGGTGTCATTGAAGTCAAACGTGGCGTTATGCACTAATGCACAAATTTGAATGAGATTTCAGAGCATTGGTGGAGGATAATCAGTGAATAACAACTTAATGTTGAAGTCACTTCTGTCATTTCATAACCAGTCTGCCATTAATCGTCACTGTGAACTGTTGGTGTATGGAAAATAACTGTGTAAAGATGTTCAAAACCTCTCCCTTTGTCTTCCATGGGAGAAAAAAATAATCAACAACATACTGATTTGTAATGATAGAATGGGTGAACTTTTTAATTTTTTTTAGGGTGGAGCTGAGGAAGTGTAGCAACATGTTTTCTCTGAACTTCTCAGACATGGACTGCCATTGCACTAGCTTAAGCAGCGAGGGGATAGCATGCTGGGGCCTGGCGTGGCACTATGCAGAGCTGTGAGAGGAGGACAAGACAGGACATCAGCCAGGAGGCAGAGAGAGGAGACGGAGCTCCACATCACCTATAAAATGCATGAGAGCTCCCCCGATGACTGCCGCTCTGTGCCACGCTGCATGACTAATACTGCCTGGAAGTTACTGTGTCTCCTCACCCGCTCTCCATGTGTTGAATTAATTGGTTGTCTCAAGCATACACACCATATCCCCCCAAAAACAGTCCTCCTTAAACTTGGAGTCTTTAAATAGAATAATTAAACCAGGGGGAGCATTATTTAACAAGTAGCATTTGAGAGGGTGGTTGTTGTGGAGATTTCAGGTCGACCAGCCTTTCAGTTATGGGCCCTTTATGTAAAACACATTTTTACAGATGAGCAACATCGTATTATGGGACTGAGACATAGCCTCTAGTTTCAGTGGAAATGGAGTTGTAGAATGAAGTCTGTGTGCATGTGTGTGAAAAGAAATGTTTGTGAGAAAGAAAGAAAAGAAATGTTAGTGTAAAGAAAATTCTTAGTAAGTAAGGAAGACATACATATTTAAGGCTTTACCAGAGTCAAGATGTCATCAGTTTGAAATTCTCTCAGATTTTGGGAAGTAGTTTGAGCATTAAAAGGGGAACTACTCACCATTTCATATGCTTCTTTGTTTCAGTGGTGTTTGGTTGACTTATGAAATGAGGCACAGTCCCTTCTCTCATTTTTCTTATAGTCCAATATAAATTCATGTTTTATTCCATTTGATATTCAGGCATATGGAACACAATTTACCTTACACTATCAACAAGCAACCAATACTATCTCTGGCTGATATCACTGTTAATTCAGTGAAAGGTCGAAGGTTCGGCTGCTAAAATTGGTCTGCACTTAATGAAATTCAAATCACTGGAAGCTGGAAGTGTTGTTGAATGTATTGAGAAAAGTAAAATTTTTTGGCGTAAATGATAATTATAATATAGTCAACAGGAATGCATATTTTATTACCCCTACCCCTAACCCTAAACCTAATCATCAGTGAAGTAAAATTTTAGATGCAATTTCAAATCGTGCTCACCATTTTTTATGTGAATGCCATTGTTTCTGAACCCAAGTCTTGAAGGTTTCTTACACTTAAGGGAATGAGGTCCACCTTGAAATAATGGAAAATGGAAAAAGCAGGTATAAAAAGATTGTGCTCTATGGTAAATACAGCAGAACCACTTTGAAGATATTTTGACTGGCCTTTGCACAGGGACACAGTCATCACCACAGGGGGCAAAGCATTCAGATTGTAAAACCTCAACTAGAGGGAGAAAAAAGTCCACCGTGTGCATGTGCTTTAAGTCATATGTAAAACATATCCATGCAGTCGTGATTGTGGGATGAGAGAAAAGCTACTTTTAAAATCAGATATCTGTCTCCTGTCTAAATACACAAGACCCCCAGCCTCACACCTTCAGACACTTGTGTAGTGTAGCTGCAAAGCAGGATCACCTGACTACACTAATTATTTTAATAGTAATCCTTTATATAATGTATATAAAAGGATTTTTTCATTTTATTGTAACTTTTTTATAGTAAGGTTTCTAATTTATTATTAAAGTTATTATTTTATACATATATATCTATATATACTACATATACTATGTATGCACACATTCCCTTTACCTTAACTAAACTGTACTTTAATGCTAAAATTGGTATATTGCCTTCTCTGTGAAGGATACATGCAATGCTGCCTGTGTAAAAGAAGCTGAATTCATAGTGTAATCAGTCTGAAGTTATGGAAAAGAGCAATACAGTAGCACAGTGCTTTTAAAATTGTATTCCAGCAACCCATAGTTAAGATGCTTCCCACAAAAACCACCACATGTAAAAGCCTCAATACAAAAATATTTTTATTTAAAATGTATTTAATAGAATTAATTTAATTAAGCATAACAAGCATATACATTAAAATTAAACATTTCACAGAGCGTGGCTAAACAACAAAAATAAGAATTAACTTCAGTATATGGGTGCTGTGCAGCGAAATGGTGAACAGGTGTTGGGCATCATAGGTGCAACTCTCTGCCTTGTATTTTAGTAAGACTAGAATTGTTTAGATTGTTTAGACTAGATTGTTAAAGTCTCATGACCCATTTTAGGGTCATGATCCAAGGTTTGGCAACCACTACTATAGCAGTTTAAAGGGGTGATATCATGAGGAATAAAATGTTCAGTGATATTTTGACATAGGAGTTGATTCTACTATAAAAACATACTGTACATTTCAGAACTCAAAACTTAGTCCCAGATGCAATAAAAGTATCCCCAGTGCAAAAATGCCTCATTCTCTATTTCCGTGACTTCCCCACGTCACTAGGAGGCCCATTAATTCATGACTGTTTCTACAACAATAACATCAACAGCTACTTTACATAATCGCACCCTTGGCCCTGCCCACTAGGGGTTCGTTCAGAAACAGAGAGAGAGCAGGACGGACAAGCCTAGTGTGTGTTAACTATTCCTGAACACCAAAGGGGACCCATCTAGACTATTCTGAATAGTTTTTGTATATAAACATGCACTAGACAGATGTCTTTGACCGTTACCATATATCTTGCGCTGCTTTTCAAATATAGTATCATGATATAGTAATATAGTCAAGTTACATCTCTGAAAAAGGAGCCCCTTTTTCATTCAGCTGCTGCATCTTTTTTTTTTTTAACCACAAACGCATTCTTGCACCCATTCTTCGCTATTTTTAATTGATGGTTTATGTAAACATGCACTAGATGGATGTCTTTGACAGTTTTGGTGCATTTCAAACATTTAAACCATTGACATTACAACACACAATATTAATAGCCATGAACCAACTGAAAATACTTCAAATTCATAAGACGTCTACATAAAGTATTATTAACGTGCACTCTTGCTGTAATATTAAAAGTGTAACAAAACAGTTCTAACGTACATGGGCAGTTTGAGGCAAAGAAGCAGTAAGTGGAGAGCTAGAACATGCTCTTCTGCCTGCCAGGAAAGTGAAACAGTTTGGATACGAGGCCATCACAACAATCAGTAGCCTCAGTCCACAAGCTGACCCGGAATCCTCATTCATCAATGGAATCCACATCTGACTTGTTTTCTTTTACAGGGGTCTTAGACAGCTCCCGATCCCTCTAAAGTGCCTTCCTCTATAATTAACGATAGCGTGTCCACCATTGTAAGCAATGGGAACATAGGCCTCGCATGCTGGCAGGCGTAAGACTCTACCTCAGCTGGCATCCCGAGAAGAAAGGTAACTCCCCGGTGAGTCACTATGATCACAGCAGGGTAGATCATTATTGTATATCCACAATAATAAGTATATCTATTGTATTGTATACGTTTAATGGATGAATTTTTGATGCCGAGTCAGGGAGCAGCAGAAATAAGTGGCCATCTCTGTCGGCAGGTCACAGAATCTTAAATTTTGTGTTGGTTTGTACCATGGAAAGAAACATCATAATGTTTTTCTTTCTTTGTATTTAACAAGATAGCTTTTGGGAGTCATGTGGTCATGCAGGCTACACCCCATGACAATCACTCCATTGTTTGTGCTCGCTTGGTGCTGGTTCGTGCTGTGTTTGGTATTGTCAAAGCATTTATTATTGGCAAAGACTTAATCTTTTACCCCATCAAACTCCAAACATAACAAAAAAAATTGTCTGTGTTTGTACTGGAAATTATGGTTGGGGCAGCGACCTCTGGATACTGGACTGGGTGGGTGGCACCCACTGGGGGCTGAAAAGACTGAGTGGCTGCAGGGGACAGGACTGGATCTGACGGGGCAGCCACAGGTGACAAGACTGTATCATCAGGGTGGCCACTGGGGACTGGACAGGTGGAGCGGTGGATGCTGGGGAGTGATTAGGCTGAGTGGCAATTGCTGGGGAGTGATCAGACTGGTTGTCGGCCACTAGGGACAGGACTGGGCCAGGCCACAGGGGACAGGCTAGGGTTAGAAGGGGTAGTGACCACTGGGCACTGGACTGGGTGAGCGCTGGCAACGGAAGGGGAATGGCCTCTGAGGCCGCGAGTGGTCCAGTGGGCTCGGAAGCAGGGGCCTTTCTTCTCCTCCTCTTCTGGATGGCTGCTGCCTCCTGTCAGTCGGCAGCGGGAACAGTCATCGCCTCCTGTTGGTCAGCAGTGGGAATGGCCACCGCCTCCTGGTGGTCAGTGGGGGGCTCTGCCGCCTTACCTGGCTTCCTTCTCCTCCTCATCCGTGTCATGGAGGGCAAGGTCAGGGCGCCCACCTCCGGTGAGAGAGTATCAACATCCTCTGACAGGGGTGAGGAGAGGAAGCTCTCTGAGGCACAGGCTGAGATAAATTCGTACAGCTCAGTAGCCAGCCTGATGGTCTCGGAGAGACTTCCTTCCACCCCCCGTTTAGGAACACAAGATCTAATTTGTTCTGTCAGCCCTGCCCAGAAATTGCCTCAGACTGAGGTCATGACAGCACTGTTATCTCTTTTCCTTGTCAGTGCTGTTTATAATGTCAGGGCTATCAAACAATTTGAGAAGTTCAACTTCCTCCATATAGAGCTTTTCACTAGAAAGTTCTTTGTAGAATTTAAACGGTTCACATAATTTTGTGGTCTCTGCCGGCCGCTGCGATATCAAAGCCCGACTGAATCACGCACATTTTTCTCTATGCCAGCAGTCATCAATTAGCAGACCGGGGTCCGGACTTGGTTTCATCTAGGCTGTGAGGGATCATGACAAAGGTTGCCCCATCTTGCCTTTTCTACAGTTTAAGTGAGCAATGTGTCAAAACAACGGAGCTGGATACACCACGCTAATTAATACTTTACTGCCGAAAGCGCTTCATTCCTCTCATTGTCTCCCTCTCACTGCTATAGACGTAAGGTGCTGCATAAACCCTGATAAATCGGGTTGCAGGCGCAGAGACACGTCGAGCAACAATATATATGGATACTAGCGTATTTCGCCTAAACACATTGCAGAAAACAAGAAGGAAGCAAAGTGAAACTATCTTCATCTGTCTGATATATGACTCCAATGGTTCAGCTAAGACAGGTTTGTGACAGGATAAGCAGAGGTGGGTAGTAATGTGCTACATTTACTCTTATGAGTATGTTTCATGGTGGGTACTTCTCACTCTAACTCAAGTAAATTTCAGATAATTTTTTTTTACTTTTACTTCATTACATTGGGTAGTGTTCCTGTTGCAACATTACTGGTTTTATTTTAATAAGTGTTAATAAAAGCGTAATTTAAAGAGATTTTTGAATGGGACTCTTACGAAAGTGGTACTTCATAGCTGCATGCTGGCACTCAAGTCATGTTCAACACTACTACAGTAAGCGCACAAAACAAAAATGTCTTCACTCCACACAATGCCTTCATTTTGCACCAAGACAAGGATATATTTCAAGATTAAACTTAAGAAAACACAGTGAGGTATATTTTAGAAATTGTGACTATGTGGGCTTGTCTATGTCATGCTGATGCCCATTCATTTTCATTTCATACGTGAATCTGTAACTGTGAGCTCTTATTAACTTACTAAAACTTTCAAAGTTTACATTTTTATATCAGCGCTGCAACATATCAATGCCAACTGTACAAATCCTTGTAAACATCCACATTAAGTGCAAATATTTTGCCCTGACTATGGTGATTGCATTTCTGCACGTGCACAGCGTTTGACAGATGCGTGCGGCTTTGTCTTATGGACAACAAGCTTCCAAGCACAGAGAAAAAGTGCAATTTACACTTACTGTACAGAACTAATTATCAAAATTCTTTCGACACTGACTATGCTAGACCGCTACTAAACTAAATTCATGCAGGACGTTAAAAGCTGTGAAATAATGACAAAAGGAATGAATAAAGCATCTTGCTTCAGTGTATAATTAAACAATATATATAACTTGGGACTGTGTGACATTGTTCACGCTTTTCACCGTAATAATTACTAGCAAACAGTTTCCAAACCTTCTTTCTAATTGACAGATTCGTCCAAATCTGAGAAGCGTCCTTAAAGTGAGAGTTCATCTTTAAATTTATATTATATTATCTAACATTTTCTACCAACCCCATGAAACTTTCTGTATTCTGTGGAACCCAAAAGATGTTGGACAGAATGTTAGAGACTGAGAGTTTCAGTCAACATACCCTTTCAAAATATTGAGGAGGATAAAAAAACACCCTTGCCACCAGGTGCACATTGTCACCTACTGGGCAGGGAGGAGAATAAATAGTAAAATAAGGATATTATAAAGTTATAGATATGAATCTGTTTCTCACCCACACCTATCATATTGCTTCTGAAAATCAAAGTCATATGAATTACTTTTATGCTGCCTCTATGTGCATTTTGGACCAGATCACATTTCACTTTGAATGGACCAGAGCTGAGATATTCTTCTAAAAATCTTCATTTGTGTTCTGCAGAAGAAAGAAAGTCATACACATCTGGGATGGCATGAAGGTTCAGAAAATGAGAGCATTTTAATTTTCTGGTGAACTATCGCTTTAATTTGATGCTTGAAAGAAAGATGTCATCAGGATTTGGAATAACAAGATGTTGAATGCTGACAATATCCATTATTAACAATAATATTCATAGTATTATTATTATTATTTTTTTCTCCCCAATTTGGTATGCCCAATTCCCAATGCGCTCTAGGTCCTCATGGTGGCGTTGTGACTTGCCTCAATCTGGGTGGCAGAGGACGAATCTCAGGTGCCTCCACGTCTGAGACAGTCAATCCACTCATCTTATAACGTGGCTTGTTGAGCGTGTTACCGTGGAGACCTAGTGCTTGTGGAGGCTCATGCTATTCTCTGCAGCATCCACGCACAACTCACCACGCACCCAACCGAGAGCGAGAACCACACATTATAGCAACCACGAGGAGGTTAACCCAATGGGACACTACCCACCCTTGGAACTGGGCCAATTGGTTGCTTTAGAAGCCTGACTGGAGTCACTCCGCACACCCTGGATTTGAACTTGGGACTCCAGGTGTGGTAGTCAGCCTCTTTACTTGCTGAGTTACCCAGGCCCCCGATTAATATTATTATTATTATTATTATTAATTCTGTAATGCATGTTAAATGTGTATCATGTACTGGTATATATAGGGGAGTAACATCCATTATGTTATATGTGAAAGTAACTAGTTACTCACTACTTGAGTATACTTTTTATTGGATACTTTCTTACTTGAGTAATTTATAACATTATTACGACTTATATATCTATATCTACTTGAGTAATTATTTTTCATGGAGTATTTGAACTTTTACTTGAGAAAAGTTTTTGGCTACTTTTCATATTAAACAACCTGATTTTTGTTCTAATTTTGTGAAAATGTATCAAAGATGTCATCATGTCTGGCATGGGTGGCAAATAAAGACAACCAAAACTTTGAATTTACTAGTTATCCTAGTAGAGTTCTCTGCTGTTGAGAACGTTTCCATTATTTTATAGTCAGTCTACTTATACATACAGCCTATAAATCTATATATAACAAACAGTATTTTTACGCTGCACTGTTATGTAAAATGTTTGTTTGTGTAAGTAGATTGCCACTTTAAGGAATATATAAAAATGGTCCATTCAGACTTAAATTTTATACATTTTCTTTCAGGGGACAGCTTTGAACCCCCATACAGTATTTTTTGATCTATCGAAAGGCCTCCTTTTCCCCATACATAGGTATATATTCAAACTCAAAAACTGGACTGATGTCATTCAGCTTAAAAACAAACTGTTGATCTTATCTTTTAATGTCCTCATCCACTTGCTTTTGACTGTGAAATATTTTAATCTTTTTGTAGAAAAGATCCCTCAAGACCCCTTTGTGTGAAACCACGCCTCATTCTCCCTGCTTAGATACACATGTCAGATTTGAAAATCATATATTCAGCTTATAAAACGCTGGACATGCACTGAATACAATCCACTTTGTTTCGGCTGTGGCTACCCACCAAAGTGAGTTATTGGGCAGGTGTTAATGTCAAGCCCAATACATCCTTTTTGATTGTTATTAAAATGTTTGTTGACTATGTTTCTGGTCAGACAGAGCTTTGCCCAAGATGAAACAGATTCAATAAACTATGTTCATTTCTTTTTATCTCTCCAGTTGCTCTTCCCCTATATCTGTCGGAGTAGGTAGGAGTTAACTGAAGTTTAAATATCAGACCAAATCTGATATTTCCTGACACACAGAGAGAGTAATAAAATATGGGGAATCAAACACAGATGAAGAATGAATAGCAATGAATGAATCTATGTGCCTCTGTCAAAGAAAAAGGCCAACATTAAAGGACCACTGTTCAACCAACAAATCCAAATGAAATGGATATTTGCAGCAGATCATACTGATAAATTGTGTTGTCTGTGGAAATTACTCAGTTATATGCACTTAATATTTTGGTAGGTTTGTCTTTCCTAATGGTTGCTATGAGTGATCATACAAATGCAGGATTTAGATTATGTAAGTTAATTACACATATATGTTGATTTATTTTTATTTTTTTTAGAGTTAAGTAATGGCAAATACTAATACAAACGTTAATGTCTATGCTAACCATTTCTTTAATATTTAAATTAAATATGCAATAGGAGTTTAACCCCTAATGCCAAATTTTTAAGTCACATTTTTAACACACTGCTCAAGTAAACACTGTAGATTTCAAGTTTAATGGGGTCACAATGATAAAAACACATTAACAGTTTGAAACAGACAACACATCATGAGATTGTTTACATTATTGTATTCATTTATGCAGGGGTGGACTGGACTAAAAAGTGGCCCTGAACTTTCTGGCCCAGAGCGGCCAACCAAACCTGGCCCGCAACATAACACAACGGATCATTGATTTCATTTTCTGGCTCAATAAAAAAATAAAAAATAAAAAAAAGAGCATTTCTATTGACTGCTAATGATGACATTGGGCCCCACTGGTGCAAGAATTGTCATTACATAAAACATACAAAACTGGATTATTATATTTTTTTAGAGAAAACACTAAAATAAGCACTTTATAGCTCAGAGAAATAACATGTCTGAAAACTTTTTCCCCAACATACAGATGTTAGGTTAAAATGTACATGAAAGTTCAAGGGAAAATGTGTATTTTAGGTGCTGTGACAAGTCAGCATTTGTTCAAAGTTTTTAAAGATCTTCACCTTTCAACTTTTTTTCGAGAAGTGCAAATAAACTATTGTCTTAATATGAGGTTGTGGAAACAACAAGTGTAATAATAATATATTATATATGCATAGTTATAAAAGATCATAAAATGATGTGTCACACAGCAGGACAATGACTACAATGCTTAAAATGTTATGTCAATAACCCAATTAACTATGTGTAAAAGTTTAAAAAATAAATGAAAACAAAGTTAGTCAGAATATGTACATTTATAAATATAAACAAACATAAACATAAATATATGCCAAAATAATAAACATACCTCTTAAAGTGTAGATCTTTGCAGATATTTTGCAGAATAATTAATTAACACATTTTCTCTCTATTTGAGTTTTTTGCATCTTTATATCTGCAGTGTTTTAATTTCTTCCCCAGATAATTCTTGAGAAAAAGTGAAAAGCCCAATGCTTTGACAAGCGCTGTTTCTGCTTTCCTTTAAACAATGTAAGCCTCAAAGACTCAAATTGCCAGAAAGTAATCTTATTTTCAGCCTTTTTATCAGGTGTGAGCAATATTCAGCAAGCAGCACTTCAGCTCCCTGCGTTATGAATAAATTATGCAAATGACTATATACTACTCACAGCTTTACTGTTTACAGATTTTATATATGCTGCTGTTATTATATTTGTTTTAACTTGCAGTTATTTGTCATTTTGTGATTAAACAGAGCTCATCTTATACTTAATATATTGTCTATGGTTGTCACCATTATTGTGATTTGTATGTCAAAAAATCAGATCCAAAGACGGTACATAATTAACACACAATAACAGGAATGTATTATAATATGTGAGTAATTTCAAAATAAAGACCAGTGTATTGGCTTTACCTTACGGAGTTCATTGAATATTTGCTGTATAAGAGGGTTTGCACAGGCTTGTTGGAGTCCAGAGAAGCAGGCCACAGGGAAAACTTGTGGCATTCCCAATAGCCAATAGTCTCTGCATTCATGCAATGTATTCCTTTTTTATTGGGAAAATGATGTTTAAGACTCAGATGCCCACTTGGCATATGGGCATATTCTGCACTTTTATACTAGCCAATTACATAATACATAACCAAGAGCAGTTACAGTGTTATATTGTCAAGTCAATGAGGAAATCTCAGTCCATATTGTCTGTTATTATTTGAACCCACACAGACAATTTTCATTGTTGCATTTGGAGTTTGATGGGGTGAAACATGAAGTCTTTGCCAATAATAAATGAGGTAGGCTTAATTGATTCAGTGATGTACAATAAGACAACAAACAACGGCAAGTTCACTCACTGTTAGTTGTTCTTACACTGAGAGACCCATTTTTGTGTCCATTTATGCTGTTTTATAATAGACGGACGTCTTTTATGGCTTGTTTGTGTTTTTAGATGCCATATCAAGTTGGCATATCAAAAGAACCTAAGGAGTTAAAAGTTTTGGTCTTGTCGTGACACTGTGTCTACTTTTAACACAACAACGCATCCCCGCTTGTGAACGGCACCTAACAAGTTTTCAAACATTGCGTTGAAATTAAAAAATATATTTTAAACATTAGCTGCCATAGAGGCATATAAAATAACACAAAAACGTCAATACAATTTACGCAAGGTTCTAGCAAAACTAAAATGAATAAAAGCAAATTAAAGCTGAATACTGTGGCTGTTTACTTGCGAAAAAACTTCTGAATAATTAGTCTATATAAACATGACAATGTCACATATATCCAGGGTTGGGGAGTAATGAAAGACATGTAACGGGATTATGTATTGAAAATACAAAATATAAGTAACTGTATTCCACTACAGTTACAATATAAATCATTGGTAATTAGAATACAGTTACATTCAAAAAGTATTTTGATTACTGAAGAGATTACTTTGCATTTTACTGTCATTTGTTTCATTTAATATTTATTGCTTTCAGATGGAAAACATTTATAAATATAAATGATGCGATCCAAAAAAAGTGCATTTGAGCAGCGGTGAAACACTTTATTATGATGTGTTACATTCATACGAGCAGACAGAGAAGTAAGTTTGAAGTAAGTTTGGAGCAGAAGAAATAGAAATAAACCTTGTGTAAATTGTCAGCTTTATGCTAAGCTAAAATGCTATTTCTAACCATTTAAATGCACACGTTACCAGACACGATCATATTTTTTGATCAAGAAAATTCATGTTGGATCATAATTTCTTTTTTTCTAGTAAGACCTTTGATATTAGGGCAAAAATTGTATTCTTGATGATAATATTTGTATTGTTTTCCTGTAAAAATATCTAAAAATCCTTAAAACAAGATCAATTATATAAATATAACATTCATAAGATAATAAGATAGAAATACCCGGATGATCCACTACTTCTGGCAGGAATCCAGTGTGGATCGGTTGAACACTTTCCTATCCCACAATGCATCAGGAGCTGAGGAGACATCATGTTCAAACACTGGATTTAAAACAAAGCTGTTTTCAACAGTAAGTGCTGCATACACAAAGAACGTTGGTCATTGTGCTTAAATGGCACTTGTTTAACTGAACTTGAGTGGATTATTTTCACTGTTGTTGTTGTCACATCATATATTCTGGTCACAGAACCATGCGTCCGTTCCTGGATGATAGTATGTCCGAATTCTAGTCATACTACCTCTCACATAACCTAAAGGGCGTACTATTTTACAGTACATAAGTGCATTTCTCATCAAAATACAGTACATACTGTGACAGTACATGGTTTTGTGGTTTAACGATACCAAACACGGCACAAACCAGCACCAAGCAAGCTCAAACAATGACGTGATTGGTATGGGGTGCAGCCTACACAACCACACAACTCTTGTTAAATACAAAGAAAGGAAAACGTTTTTCCACGGTACAAACCAACACAAATGAAAGACACCAGTTTGCAGCGATTTGGCCTATATGGAGTGAAGAGTGATGTCATCGCTCCTGTATACAAGCTGTTATTTCTAAGGAGGGGAGATAGATAGTGTTTTTTTAATGGCACAAACTGGCAAAAATCAAAAGACCAGCACAAATGAAAGACAACAGTCCTGAGCAATTTGGACAACATGGGGTGGAGAGTGACGTCTCTGCTCCCAAAAGGTTTTCTTGCTATAAGAAAAAAGGAATAAGAAAAAGTTATAGTGTTTCTTTTAACAGCACAACCCGCCACAAATTGAGTGCAAATGAACGGCACCGGTTTGGATCAATTTGGATGATATGGGGTAGAAAGTGACATCACACAGCCAAAAAAATGATATCAAATATCTCAAACAACAAACCAGCACAAACGCAGCACAAATGAATGGTATAGTTTGGTAATGACTTGTTGGGGTGCCTAATTCACGGAGGTCAGAAACCTGTAGCAGCTCTGTGACTGGCCAAAATGCTCTGTTCGACTTTTCTGAAACCCTCTTCTTTTCCCTGTAGAACCCAGAAGCTTGACCTCTGGCCTACTTTTTTAAGATCTGAATTTCTGCATTTTGAATTTTAGAATATTGAATTCTACATTGAATTTTGAATATTGAATTTCTTCTTCAGCTTTAATTTTATAATCTGATAATTTACAGCTAATTTCACATCTAAAAAAATTCAAAAACAAAATATCTGATTTTTAAAACTACAAATCTATAAAATACGTTACAAAACAATTGAATTTTGTTAAGAATAAATGTCTAGAAAGATTCAAAATCTTCTTGTTATTTATCTGGCTCCATAGTTTGACAGTTAATGGCACTGCTGTGCTTACAGTAAGTGAACAGTTTAATATATTCTAACGCAACGTGTTGAATGTGTGCTATGTGTAAACCCTGAAATGCAGTTTTATAATGTTGTGCTTTATGAGCAGGTTTATTGTCTTCTGATTAAATTTAAGTTAAGTGAGGGGCTGCGCAATGTAAGCCGATCATAACAGTGGATGTTTACGTTGAAGTTTTAAGGAGGTACTGAGGCCAAAACTGAGCGTTTCAGACAGAGGGTCAAAGACAGGGTGGAAAATGATCATATATTACTAACTATTTACTGTTTTGGTGCAGAAAGCATATACTAACATTATCAGTGCACCTCAGGGAAGATAATACAATTATAAAAAAAGAACATGTCATGACCCTTTTAAGTGAAGATAAGAATAAGATAGATAGACAGACTGAGAAAGAGAAGGAGAGAAATAAATACAGTGCCACATCTCTGAGGAATAGGACACCACAATAATAGTCCAAACATAATTCTCTCCCTTCCCTTACAACTTTCATCTGTCCAGTTAGTCGACTGGCTAGCAGTGCTCCAAAGACATGACAGAAAATAGCTGAGGGGAATGTGGTCTTTGACAAATGCTGAGAGCTAAGCAGTAGTGTAGTCTAGAGCATACGCAGGCATATGGCATATGGCATGTGTGTGTGTGTGTGTGTGTGTGTGTGTGTATATATATATATATATATGTGTGTGTGTGTGTGTGTGTGTGTGTTTTTTTAAGTGTACAGAGATTCCCTCTAAACGTGCGCGGAGCTGCAGGAGCGCAACTGATGGCACGGGCATGACAAACAGTCTGACTAAGCTGAACCACCAAACAGAATGTTAATTTTAGACATGATGGGATATTTGCTAACCAACTAAATTTTCGGTTTCAGTAAGGGGCAGGACGTTTCCAGCATCTGATGCACAAGCATCCCTGGAGTAACCATAATTTGCAGTGTAAATGTATTTCTTAGCTAATCGTATATATATGTTTTTATTTAATTTACACAATTAAACTTTTTGAATTAAATTCACAGTATGTCCACCTCTTCAGACACTACTACACCACTGGAGTTGAGGCTAATGCAGGGCCCATTATATAGCCTGGCCTGGCATTGTCCACATCTACAGTCCCCTGCCTGACTGGCTGTCTGCACCACACTTGCAACATCAACACACACAGGGCTTGAGCGGTTGAGCTGCAATCACTGTGCAAGCCTTTAACTCATAGGTGGTCCAGACAGCAAAGAAAACACATCCCATAATGCAACTCCTCACTGTTATCACTTGAAGAAATGGAGGCAGAGCAGCAGCAGCAGCCGAATGCAGTTGCCATAGCTGCACCATTACTTATTAGGATTGGCACTTTGTTTTCCACAGGGGAGGTAAGTGCACTGCTGCTCTATATGGCTCTGTTGATTACTGCTACCACCCCACAGGGACAGAATGGGAAACACAGAATACAATGAAATGATTCATGAGGAAGTCACTTATAGATTAAAGGTGCTTATAAATCATGTATCTTTTCTTTTATGCCTTTTTTGTCTACAGATCTGTTTTTAGAGAGTTTCTATGGTGGCAGGCTTTGTTTGATACAGACAGCTGTGCCATTTTCAGGCCCTGGTAACGAGATATTTGAAAGGTATCTGCACATCTATAGCACACTCATTACAATTTCTTTTTGATTTTAAAAACAAGGCTTCGACATGCATGATGCTGCGATGGTTTTCTAGATCTAGGCATGTTATGTGTCACAAATGCATACTTAATCCTTTCAGTCTCGTACTTTTAGCACCCTTAGACACTGGAGTTTATGCTACATAAAAGAACGATACAAATTGATTGATTTCAAAAGTAATTTTGAGTCACAAAGATGTAGATTCTCACAAACCCTTGTCATGTGATGGAAAGTTGAGAACATTTTCAATTAATGCTAATGTTAACATGTAAAACTTTACATCTTATTCATTCACAGAGAGTGTAATTATAAGCCTGTGAATTTGAAAGGCCATTAACACACCTACCAGACTGTCATGAAGTCATATTAAAGGAATATTCTGGGTTTAGTAAAAGTTAAGCTCATTTTACAGCATTTGCAACATAAAATTGATTACTGCAAAATTTAAGTTTGACCTGGGTTACAGTGAGGCACTTGCAATGGAAGGGCCAATCCTTAAACATAAAAAAACCTCACTGTTTCAAAAGTATAGACAAAAGACATAAACAGTAGTGATAAAGTTAGTGTGATAAAACACTTATCTAACCTTGTCTGTATAAAGTTAAAGTACATTTTACAACTTCACTGACATGACGATGTTATTTCAAGAAACACTTACACACTAAAATGACTGTAAAAATGAGGATTTAAACAACTTTACGCCTCAAATAATATGCACGTTTTAACAGAAGAAAAAATTTACACTGGTGGCCAAAAGTTTGGAATAATGTACAGAATTTGCTGTTTTGGAAGGAAATTGGTACTTTAATTCACCAAAGTGTGATTTAGTGATCATAAATAATATTCAGGACATTATTGATGTGAAAAACAGCCCCATCACTATTTGAAAAAAGTAATTTTTAATCAAATCTAGACAGGACCCATTTTTCATCACTACAACACCTTATCCTTGAGTAATCATGCTAAATTGATCATTTGGTACTAGAAAATCACTTGCCATTATATCAAACACTGCTGAAAGATATTTGGTTTGTTAAATGAAGTTTAACATTGTCTTTGTGTTTGTTTTTGAGTTGTCACAGTATGCAATAGACTGGCATGTCTTAAGGTCAATATTAGTTCAAAAATGGCAAAAAAGAAAGCTTTCTCTAGAAACTCATCAATCAATCAATCATTGTTTTGAGGAATGAAGACTTTGCAACGCTTGAAAAAAACCCTGAAGATTTCATACAAAGTTGTACACTACAGTCTTCAAAGACAAAGGACAACTGGCAATAGGACAGAAAGAGATGTGGAAGGCCAGATGTACAACTAAACAAGAGGATAAGTACATCAGAGACTCTAGTTTGAGAAATAGATTCCTCACATGTCCTCAGCTGACAGCTTCATTTAATTCTACCTGCTCAACACCAGTTTCATGTACAACAGTAAAGAGAGGACTCAGGGGTGCAGGCCTTATGGGAAGAATTGCAAATAATAAGCCACTTTTGAAAAAGAAAAAGAAAAATGTTTAGAGTGGTCAAAGAAACAGACATTGGACAACAGATAATTGGGAAAGAGAGTTTTGGATCTTAACACCATTGAGCTTTTGTGGGATCAGCTAGACTGTAAGGTGCGCGAGAAGTGCCGACAGCCACATCTATGGCAAGTGCTACAGGAAGTGTGGGGTGAAATGTCACCTGAGTATCTGGAAAAACTGACAGCTAGAATATCAAGGATCTACAAAGCTGTCATTGCTGCATATGGAGGATTTTTTGATGAGAACTTTTTGAAGTAGTTTAAGACGTTCTGAATATTTTTTCAAATTGTAATAGTAATTTGTTACATTATTAACGTCCTGACTATACATTGTGATCAGTTGAATGCCACTTTGGTGAATAAAAGTACCAATTACTTTTCATAAGAGCAAAAATCTGTACATTATTCCAAAATTTTGGCCACCAGTTTATAAAATGATAAGCTTTAAATTTCTGCCTTTAAACCCCATTCATTTCCATTGTAAGTCCCTCACTATTAAATATACTTTTGCATTTTTTAAAAGAAAAAAGAAAGATAAGTCTGTCGATTGAGCTTAATTTGTAATGAACCTGGAATATTCCTTTAAGTCAACAACGTTTTGATTTACTTTTATCAAGAGCAAAATTTAAAGGACAATTTTTTTAGCTTTTCCAAGAGAGCAAAAGGACATTAGTTGTGCTGTCACTTTATTCCATTATCCATTATAATGTTTATGCAGTTTTTCTACAAAGCACACTCTTTTTTTAAGAATGACTAATGAAATATGAATAAATGAATGCAGCCCACAGAATAGCCTATTATTATTTTACCTCATATGTACATACCAGGTTTAAGTATCACCCGCTGTCTTTATTGTACAGATTTGACATCTTCATATTCTAAATAAATATTATTGCCATGTACATAATGACCACTGTGCACACTTTACCTGATTGGATGTTTGTTTTGTGTTGAATGCCATTTAATAGACAGAACTGTCTTCAGAACTAATGTCGCCGTGGCAACGTGAAGGTGATTAAAGGTACGTGGACAGAGATAGTTTGTGAGGGAATGCTGAAATGAGTTTTGGAAAAAAAACAGGCTCTAGTTTGTTATAGCAGGATTCTATCAACTGTGTTTTGACTGCATCCCAACCTAATGGGCTTTATAATTAACAGCAGCAATTTTTGTTCAGCAGTGTTTAAAGTACAGTGGGCGGCAGGGTGACGAGGAGTTGACATTTCTCAAAATGCATTTGATTGATCTTTACCTTCCCACTGTGTGCTGTAGATAAAAAGGGCTAAATAGTTTTTTTTTTCCTTTTTAAAGAGACCCTGTTCTTGTGCTTTGCAATCTATTCCATTCAGAGAGGGCTTTAGCACAGTGAATATCTCATACTTGGCACTTGTTTTCATGCAATGCCATCTTCCTTGATCTCAGCCTTGTTGGGTACTATGAGTTTGTCAGTTTCCATTTTTGCAATTTGCAGTAGCAGGTATACACAAAATTGAAAAAAAGGACTTC
Organism: Moxostoma hubbsi; assembly: GCA_032164185.1. NCBI lineage: Eukaryota > Metazoa > Chordata > Actinopteri > Cypriniformes > Catostomidae > Moxostoma > Moxostoma hubbsi. The sequence goes on along the minus strand of JAVLUX010000025.1, from coordinate 30,828,920 downwards.
AAAGAGGAGAAGAAAGATGAAAATGAAAAGAGATCAAGAAAGTATTTAAAGAAAACGTTTTTTTTTTTTTTTTTTTTAAACAGAAAAACACATTTGCCAACAATAACATGTTTCCTTAGCTGCTATCCATTTAATTTGTCAAAGTAAGAACAAGACTGTTTTGTCACCTACACTGTTGCAATGAAGATAAGTGAGACAGGCTCATTTATGGTGATGTTTAAGGTGGCAGGATGAGCTTTGTGAAATTGGATCTAACAACGCCCTCTAATAATTAAGAGCTCCTTCCAAGATCCACTGTTACATTAGTAACAGAAGTGTAAATTATATATATGCTAAAACAAGCATCACTATTTCTCATATTCATAGTGTTACTGTTGCTTAAACGAATATTCCATGTGCAATACAAGTTGAGCTCAATCAACTGCATTTGTGGCATAATGTTGATCACCACAAAACATTATTTTGACTTGTCCCTCATTCTCTTAAAAAAAAGAGGCAAAAAATGAGTTTACAGTTTGAAGTGAATAAGACCAATTTTTAAAAGCAGAAATGTGAAGCTTATAATTTTATAAAAGCACTTACATTGAATTTTCTGTTAAAACTAGCTTATTTTTTGAGCGATAATGTTGTTCAAAACAAGATTTTATGGCCGTTTTAGGGTTTTAGTGTTTATTGCATTATCGTCATGGAAACAAAATCGTAAAATTGGATATAACTTTACACTGTAAGATATTTTTATCACACTAGAATCATGTAAACACACATATTGTTTACATCTTGTGACTATACTTTTGACAATGTGAGTATTTTAACGTTCATGGATTGGCCCCCATTCATTTCCATTGTAAGTGCCTCACTGTAGCCCAGATTTAGCTTTTTTTTAAAGAAAATGTATTTGTGTGCTAACCAACATTATGCCACAAATATTGCCCATTGAGCTTAATTTTTATTGAAACCTGAATATTCCTTTAACTGGTAGAGTGTAACAGCAACAGCAAGATCACAAGTTCAATTTCAAGGGAATGCATGTGGGTTGACTTGACACATAACGTGCCAATTTTTATTTAAATCAACATCAATATTTTAATATTCATATGAATGTGAAAATATTATTTAACAGTGTGTACAGTATTTATGATATATACTGTATAATGTTAGCTATGAAATTAATCTCAAAATTATAATACATTCTAACACATAGATATTCATATAGTATAATGTATTATAACACAAAAAACATATAATTTTATCTTCAGAAGAATGTATTATATACATTTGTAATATGTATAATAGGTATGCTTTAAGTAAAACAATAAAATCAATGCCTTCTTATAAACATCCATAAGATATTTTTAATTGGTTAGAAATTACAAGTCATGCTGAAAGTTATATACTTTGCATATGCACAAAATATAAATTAACACACATTCAATGTACAATTCTGAGATTTTATGAAAAACGTGTAAAACTACAAGGTTAAAATATTTCAGAAACACTCTCTCAAGAAAAACTATGTAATGCTGATCACACATGTGGCCAAATCTTCTTGGGTGTAAATACACCCAAGAATTCAAAATAAATAAATCTGACTGATTCTATAGTAGATTCTATTCAATAAACTTTAATGTTTGTGCATCTTATTTGAAGACATATTTTTAATAACTTCCATTATAAGTTTGACTTGTAAATCAAATCAAATCAATCAAATCAAATCACTTTATTGTCACACTACTGTGTACACGAGTGCAACAGCAGGTGAAATTCTTGTGTGCAGTTCCGAGCAACACTGCAGTAATGACAGTGACAAGACATAAACCACTTTACAATAACAACATATTTACACAAAATAATTTACATAACAAATGTACACATACTTACACAACAATTTACATAACAAATGTACACAATACACACAATGTAGAATACACATACACTAGATAAGGGTATAAATATATATATACACTAACTGAATTGGGAGAATATATTGACAGAGTGATGATTAATAAAGTGCAGTGCTGATTGTTGATCGTGAGAGATCGTGTGTTCAAAAGTCTGATTGCTTGGGGGAAGAAGCTGTCATGTAGTCGGGTGGTGCGGGTCCTGATGCTGCGATACCGCCTGCCTGATGGCAGCAATGAGAGCAGCCCATGACTCGGGTGGCTGGAGTCTCTGATAATCCTCCGAGCTTTATTCACACACCGTCTGTTATATATATCCTGGAGGGAGGGAAGCTCACCTCCGATGATGTTTCTGGCTGTTCGCACCACCCTTTGCAGGTCTTTGCGATTGTGGGCGGTGCTATTGCCGTACCAGGCGGTGATGCAGCCAGTCAGGATGCTCTCTACAGTGCTGGTGTAGAACCGTGTGAGGATGTGGTGGTTCATTCCAAACTTCCTCAGCCGTCTCAGGAAGAAGAGGCGCTGGTGAGCCTTCTTCACAACGGCCTCAGTGTGGACGGACCATGTGAGTTCCTCAGTAATGTGGACACCGAGGAACTTGAAGCTGCTGACTCTCTCCACCGGTGCTCCATTAATGGTGATGGGGCTGTGTACTCTGTCTTTCTTCCTGAAGTCCACCACAAGCTCCTTGGTTTTACTGACGTTGAGGGAGAGGTTGTGCTCCTGACACCAGCGTGTCAGAGTGTGCACCTCCTCTCTGTAGGCTGTTTCATCATTGTCAGTGATCAGACCTACAACCGTCGTATCGTCAGCAAACTTAATGATGGCATTAGAGCTATGTGTTGCCACACAGTCATGTGTGTAAAGGGAATACAGGAGTGGGCTGAGAACACAGCCCTGCGGGGCTCCAGTGTTGAGGGTCAGTGATGAGGAGATGTTGCTGCCCATTCTAACCACCTGACGTCTGCCTGACAGGAAATCCAGGATCCAGCTGCACAGCGAGCTGTTTAAGCCCAGAGCCTGGAGTTTCACATCAAGCTTGGAGGGCACTATGGTGTTGAATGCTGAGCTGTAGTCTACAAACAGCATTCTCACATATGTGTTCCTTTTTTCCAGGTGAGATAGAGCAGTGTGTATTGTAGATGCAATAGCATCATCAGTGGAGCGGTTGTTGCGGTAGGCAAACTGCAATGGGTCCAAAGAGGTGGGCAGAACAGAGCAGATGTGATCTCTGATCAACCTCTCAAAGCATTTGCTGATGATGGGGGTGAGGGCAACAGGACGCCAGTCATTTAAGCAGGTGATTTTTGATTGCTTCGGTACAGGCACAATGGTTGATGATTTGAAGCATGTGGGGACTACAGACAGGGAGAGGGACAGGTTGAAAATGTCCGTAAAAACACCAGCCAGTTGGTTCGCGCATGCTCTGATGACGCGGCCCGGAATGCCGTCTGGACCCACGGCTTTGCGGATATTCACCCGTCGAAAGGATCGGGTTACATCCGCAACAGAGACGGAGAGTGAACCAGCCTCTGTAGTATCGGCCGCGGGTGCTCTCTCCGTGAGGGCGGTGTTGTTGTCCTCGAAACGAGCATAAAATGTATTAAGCTCGTCCGGGAGAGAGGCAACGGTGTTCATGGCGGAGTTTTTATTCTGTTTATAGTCCGTGATGATGTTAATTCCCTGCCACATACTTCTGGAGTCAGTTGAACTGTTCTTCAATTTTGTGCCTGTACTGGCGTTTGGCTGCACGGATGGAGTTACGGAGGGCATAACTGGCTTGTTTACGCTCCTCCGTGTTCCCGGAATTAAAAGCGGTGGTCCGCGCAGTAAGTGCCGCGCGAACATCGCCGTTAACCCAGGGTTTCTGGTTGGGGTAGATCCGTATATTTTTTGTCGGAACAACGTCCTCTACGCACTTCCTGATGAAACACGTTACGCTATCAGCGTAAACCTCGATGTCGTCATCGGAGGCAGACCGGAACATCTCCCAGTCCGCGTGATCAAAACAGTCCTGTAGTGCAGAGTCTGATTGGTCCGACCAGCACTGGATCATTCTAATGGTGGGTGATTCCCGTTTCAGTTTCTGCCTGTAAGCGGGCAGAAGCAGAACGGAGGAGTGGTCGGATTTGCCAAATGGTGGGCGGGGGAGGGATTTGTAGCCATCCCGGAAAGGAGAATAGCAATGATCCAAAACCCAGTCCCCTCGTGTGTTAAAGCTGATGTGTTGGTGGTATTTTGGTGCTATTGTTTTAAAGTTGGCTTTGTTGAAGTCCCCGGCAACAATGAACGCGGCCTCAGGGTGCGCGGTTTCCTGCTCACTTATACTGCCATACAGTTCCCTAAGTGCCCGGTCTGTGTCGGCTTGTGGGGGGATGTACACAGCAGTGATAATGACCGCTGTAAATTCCCTCGGAAGCCAGAATGGTCGACACAGAAGCATGAGAAATTCCAGATCAGGAGAGCAGAAAGACCTGATAAAATGTACATTCCTCTGATCACACCATGATTTGTTGATCATAAAACATACACCACCACCTCTGCTTTTACCTGAGAGGTCTTTCGCTCTGTCCGCTCGGTGCACGGAGAAACCCGTGGGTTCGATGGCCGAGTCTGGAATATCCGCGGACATCCAGGTTTCCATAAGACAGATAACACAGCAATCTCTCGTCTCTCGTTGGAAAGAGATCCGCGCTCTCAGCTCACAGAGCTTGTTGTCCAGAGACTGAACATTTGCCAGTAGTATACTGGGTAGCGGGGGGCGATTTGCGCGACGTCTTACTCTGATGAGAACGCCGGCTCTTTTTCCTCTTTTCCGTCTGCGTTTCCGCGGCCGGGCAGCCCAAACAAAGGGCTCCGCTGGCGTATTTGTAAACCGCGGGTCGGCGTTGAGGAATGTGAAGTCCGGTTTTCGGTGTGTGATTGCCGAACCAATGTCCAAAAGCGTTTGTCTGTCGTACACAATAAGGCAGACAACATCCAAGACAAAAAAACACAAAACTGTAAACAAAACAAACAATAAACTGCAGTGTTTTGACGGAGCCCGCGACGCAGCAGCCATACTCGGCGCCATCTTGGGACAGAAGTATTGTATGTTACAAGTTTATTGAATTATATGTTACAAGGGTACGCAGAGGTCCCCCAGGTGGATAAAGCGGTTGCGATCCACCTGTGTCCCGAAAACGCCGCCACCTGGCGGGATCGCCCGGTGCTCCCCTCCAAGGCCTGTAGGGTGACGTCGTCGCTGACTTCAAAAGCCTACAACAGCACCGGACAGGCCACATCCGCCCTGCACGCCATGGCTCTCCTGCAGGTCCACCAAGCCAAGGCACTCAAAGAACTGTACCTGGGTAGTCCTGATCCCGATGTGCTGCAGGAACTGTGCTCTGCTACCGACCTCGCTCTCAGAGCTACGAATGTAACAGCGTGGGCACTCGGGCGAGCGATGGCCACCCTTGTGGTCCAGGAACACCAAATCTGGCTGAACATGGTCGAGATGCGCGACATTCTCAACACCCCGTCTCCCAGCTTGGCCTCATCGGCAACACTGTTGACGACTTTGCCCAGCAGCTCTCAGCGGTAAAGAGGCAGATGGATGCCATTTCCCAAATCATGCAGCGGTGCCGCTCCAGCGCAGCCCGCGCTCCACCTGCCCACTGAGGGCATCCCCCCTGCGCCTGACCCAGGCAGTCAGATGTTCGCCAAGACCACTCCATCCCCCGGTAGAGGGCTGGTAGGAAAATCATGGTTTTCCTTATTTTCCTTTGCCACACCCCCTTCTGGCTGCAGTACCCACATTCTCAATAAAAGAGCAATTTCCTCACTCCCTGGGTCATCCAGTCAGTGCGTGCCATTCTCACGGTGCCCCGGCTCCAAAATCCTACAGTCCCGGCTCCCCGGACTCAGTCACCTCGTCTCCAGAACCGCGACAGCGCATCCCTGGCAGACCGGAGCTGACAACTTCTGAAGATGCCGTTCCAGGACATGTTCCTCAGTATCTAACCCGCCCCCTGCCGGGTGCGTGGAGCAAGGTAGCGGGCCTTCGGTAACCCCCCATCAAGCTGCTTGACTCAGTTGAGCTCAAGGCCCTCTCCTTGAAGACGGCCCTCCTGATAGCGCTAGCTCCCATCAAGTGGGTTGGGGACCTGCAAGCGCTCTCTTTCAGCGACACCTGCCTGGAGTTCAGTCCGGCAAATTCTCACGTTATCCTGAGACCGCAACCGGGCTACGTGCCCAAGGTTCCTATGACCCCCTTCAGGGACCAGGTCATGAACCAGCAAGCGCTGTCCTGGAAAGAGGTAGACCCTGTGATGTATTTTACGCAGTATGGTCCCCCTTTAAGCGGACCCGCATCTCCCTTGGGCAGTCCCACTGCCCCCGGTCACTGTGTTTGTAGAGGTCCTCCCTCATCAGGTAGGACCTACCACCGCACCGCTCCCACGTATGGCTTGACAACCCACATGGGGTATTAGCCACATATCACCTCCCCCTAGTCTGGGCAGGATGTGGGCTCTGCAGAGTCTTTTCCCCTTGAAAGAATAGGACCGGGGAAGACCACCTTCCCCAACGCATTTCATAGCCTTAAGATAGCCCCAGCTGCTTTAAACTCTATTCGAGAGACATAGAGAGAGAAATGGCCGTGGCTGCTGGGCCAGGTAGCACCTGTTCCCCCCTCAGGGGCACTGGGAACCTAAGGTCCGTATATGACACTTTTTCTGGGGGCATTGGGGAGGTTTATGTGCAGCAGACACAGTTGCTTCTAGCACGCAACAGCTTGCTTGCACCTGTGTCAGCATTTCACGTAACACGGGCTAGTGCATGGCGCTTTTGAACGGGACCCCTTGTGTCACTTCATTCGACACAACATTGAGTGAGTGACAGAAGGGGGAACGTCACGGTTACCGCTGTAAATGGCTGCACCTTATTCTCGGCTCCTCGGTGCAAAAACCTGACTGACAGACATACACCCGCTTCCCTTTATACCTGTATGTCCGGGGGCGGGACATGCAAATTCCGTCTGCCGATTTCTCATTGGCCTTTTCTCAAGTTCAGAGGTACGCGAGGCTCCAGAGGAAGACCCCTTGTGTCACTTCATTCGACACAACGTCTCGTTCCCTCCCTCAGAGAACAGAGATTACAACAATAACCGTGACGTTTTGTAACTTTATTTAAAGCAGGCAAAGACCATTTATAATATGATCACTTCATAAAGACTTTTCACTGTGTACACTATACAGCACTTATTTGATTAACATTATTAAAATTGGATGTTGCTTGTGTTATAATGCATTATACTTTAAAGTATAACTATGAATAGGGGAAGTCTTATAATGTATTATAACTGTAGCTATAATTATTTATGAGAAGTAATAACTTATTATAAGGTGTATTATGAGATCTTATGAATGCAGTATAATGCATTTATAATGTCTCTACTATGCATTATAAATATGGGCTTCATAGAAAGTGTTACCAAATTTTGTTTCCATCAGATTAATTTCCACCTCAGAGTTCTGTTAAACACAATATAGAATTTAAAATGTGCAGGAAATTTGCAATTTTAAATATGCAATTTTTCATACATTTCAGAAAAAAATTAAAAATCTTCTGTACATACACGTTCGACATGTAAGTAGGCACAATTAAATAAATAAAAAAATGTGAAAAATGTTTTAACGAGAATGTACTTTTTAAAAGTGCCCAAAGTTGAAGAAACTTTGTATAAAAATAATTATTAAATGCTGTTTAAGATGGTATATAGCATGACACACCGCAGGACAGGTGAACTTTCCAAAAGCACTTAAACTACCCATGTACTGATACTGATCTTAAATGCATAATAGCATGTACCGAATGCATTGAATGTAAAAATCACACATACTGTAGTGGCATCTTTTGACATGAGCCAGTAAGCAACCACCAGATAATCACCCCAGAACATATTAGCAATCACATAGCAATGCTCTGGCAACCACCCAAAACACCCTGGCATCGAGGTAAGTTTTTGCACAGGCAAGCACCAGTCACATTTTCTTCAACAACATTATTGTCTTATCTAGGACACCTTAACACAATGTTTTATGCCATGCTTCCTAATACACTTGTTAAGTTTTTGAACAGCATGATGCCCTTTTGTCCCAAAAAATCATCATAATATCCCACCATCTATTGGGGGACTGTAACAGCTCTCTATAAGAACTGATTTTCTAGCCTTGAGCTGCATTAGATTGGTCCATTAGCAAGCCAAATAAACACAGACAGGCAAACTGATGCTCTGCTTTGTGGTTCATTAAAATAGAAAGTAATAAAGACTGCTAATAAGGTGAGTGAGCCAGTACAGCAAAGACCCTCCCTCTCAGTAATGAGGCTCTCTGCAGATGTATTGCAGCAAATACCAAAGCTTGCCCTGCAGTTTCCCCAGCACTGATCCAGATGAATCAGATCCATGGAGGAATGACAACGGTGCTTGCAAGCAAAAATATGTAAAAAAAAAAATGTATAACCCTCCAATAAAACTCTTTAAGGTTACACATCCCTAAGATGTTGCATTAGTTTGTTTCTGAATAGTTTCAGATGCTAATTTATTTGAAATTAGACCCATCAAATTGTTTTTGTAGGTTTTTATTGTTTGTTTATGTGTTTCACAAATGCTTGATTAAACAGTCACACACAAATGTGCACACGTTTGTGCAGTTCTTAGTTTCTCCAATAAAATATGAAAAAGTTATTTCACAGGAATTAATGCAAAATGAGGAAATTTTATTTCTCAGAGGTTTCTGTTTCATAGTTCAGGAGACTTAATATAATTACGTCACTCATCCCTTTAGAAAAAACTTCTTCAGCCTAAACAGATTTGCTGGTGTTAGCTGATCACCATGGCTGGATTTGGGGACTTTTCAGCAGGTCAGGCTGCAAGACCAGCTTAAACCAGTTAGACCAGCTTAATAAACAACTGAGAGATTGAAGAGATCTAATTTGTGATTTTTCTTTCGTATAGGCAGTTCCACCCCCTTCTCACAGACGACAGGACAGGACAGGACCCCCCCACCCCCCCACCACCCTACTGTAGACAACTTCTTTCACATGACAGGTGTTATCTTTAGTGTTGGGGGAGGGTATACAGTACCAACAGAAGGACTTCTTGTCACAGAGTGCAAACACTTGGCTTTGTTCCTCACCAGGAACATCAGACAATATAATCACCTACCTTCAGTGTACTGCCATTGAATGGTTGTAATATTACAATGTTTGAAAACCAATTATCCTCAAAATGAAGTCTCACAAAGTTTTTCTGTCAGCTTCAGGACAGGTTCCTCGAGACGTTGTGTGAAGTTGTCATAATTCTCTTCCTTGACACTAATGCTACACAAAGAAAGATGATCGCTTACAGATAAATGAAAATGTTTGGGCACAAAATATCTAACAGTGAAAATGCCAATAGTATGGCAAGAATGATTTTAGGATAATGATATTCTAATTGAACATTTCAGAGCAAAATAAGCAAGATTAAAAGATAAAAAATTTTAAAATGTTAAAATAGACCTTTAAAATAATACATTTAATTAATAGGCAGTCTACCAAGTTTCTCTGCTTAAGAGCCATTTTTAAAATGACTTTAAATTTTATGTGTGTAGTTTTTAGATGTTAAAATACTTGCTGATATGCCAGCTTATTATGCAGGGAAAACGTCTAGGTTACCTCCGTTCCCTGATGGAGGGAACGAGACGTTGTGTCGAAGAAGCAACAATAGGGGTCTCTGTTGAGCACCAAATATGCCTCTGATCTATGAAAAATGGTCAATGAGAAGTTGGCAGCCAGTATTTGCATACCCCGCCCCCAGACATACGGTTCGAAAATGGTCTGGCCACTACAGTGGCTCTGCTCAGCAACGTGGCCGGGAGGACACAATGCCGAAGTGAGCGACAGACGGGGAACGTCTAGGTCACGGATGTAACCTCCGTTCCCTGATCGAGGGAATGATACGTTGTGTCCTCCTGGCCACGTCGCTGAGCTGAGCCACTGTAGTGGCCAGATCATTTCCGGCTCCTCAGAAAAATCTTGAATGGACTCAGCGTATTTCCCCGCTTTTATACCCGTAAAAATATCCGAAGAAGCGACACTAGGGGTCCAATTTAAATTACGCCATGCGCTGAGCCGTGTACGTGTTCTGCTGACACAGGAGTGGGCAGGTATTCTACGTGCAAAGGCAACCAGCTGGGTCAGACTGAATTCTTGTATTATTATTCACGCCACCACAAGGATTTACAGTGGATTGGAAATTGGGTATTCCAAATTGGGGAGAAAAAGGGGAGAAAATCTCGAAAAAAGAAAAAAGAGAAGTGTTTTGGAAATGTTTGTTCTGCATGTACCTGTGCCAAGGGTTGGCAGGGGATGTCAGTGCTTGGATTCAAGCATTCATTGTTCCCGTTTTGAATGTCGTTGTTCTCCTGACGTCGACTTTCCTAAGAGAACAATCCTACATTGAGCCTACTATACTGTCTGGTTATTAGTCCCTGATAATAATAATAATAATCCTGAATAATAATCCTTATTCATATTTTATTGATTTTGATAATTGATAGTTATCTTTGATGATTGTTGATTTGAAGGATTAATAAGCTAATGTTGATTTGTAATTAATCATTATTTTTGATAATGATACATTTTTGCTAATAACCAAACCTGCTCCTGAAAGAAGCTCCAAGACAGGGAGAACACGTCCCACTCTGATCCTTGCTAGAATTTGTCGAAATGACAGAACGTGAACTGGAAACAGATGCACATGCATCGCTTGCAAATACAGCTCCACCTCTAGAAACAGAGTCTGTTGCCCTGGCAACAGGACACTCTTGTCTAGGTTACACACATCCCTAGATAAAATGGGTGAGAATGGCATCTCGATGTTGGGCAGCCAAATTCTCCGTGTGGGCAAACACCAATCAATTGTCGAGATAATTCAAAACATGGATGCTTTGAAGCCTCAAGGGAGTCAAAGCTGCATCCGTGCATTTTGTGAAAGTGCATGGTGCCAGTGCAAATCTGAATGGAAGGACAAAAATGTATACGCTTACCCCCGAAAGCAAGTCTGAGGAAGCGCTTATGCTTTGCCGCAGTCTGAATATAATATTTAACATCTTTCAATTCTATTGTCACAAACCAGTCCTCCGGCTGCTCTTGTGACATTATTAGTTTCTGCGTCAGCATTCTGAATTGACATTTCATTAGAGCGAAATTCAAACATATCTAAATCTAGAATATAATATTTTTGTGATCACAAAATAACAGCTGTAAAAGCTGCATTCTCTCTGAGAAGGGGGAATGCTCTATTGCCCCTTTTTCTAAGAGAGAATTAATTTCCAGAATCAAAAACGAGGCTTCCCAAAAATAAATGTTTGTCGGAACACCCCCATTGAACACCATCAGAATTGAATTGCATAACCATGCTTTAGCGTTTGAAGTACCCAGTTCGAAAAGCCGTAGAGCTTCTGCCAATCCGACAGATGGGCAGACAGGTGGATTAATGCATGACTCTTGCCTGCAGTGTGACCTGTAACCTCTTGAAGGTGCGCTTGGCTTAATTTTGGTGACTGCCCCCGAAACAGCCTCCTTCCCTCTAATACTGTGGATGGTTGAAGGGAATTTGATAAATTTTCTGCCTTTCTTTTATTTAGGCATAAAATGATGAGCTGTTCCCTGGTATTTGAATGGGGAAAAGTGTATGAACATTGGGGAGAATGTTTATTTCATAAAACTGGTTCGCCACAACGGCCCCATCATTCTTATGGGGGGACAACGTGTGGTGCTTATGGTCACTGTGTTTTTTGTGTACACTTGTGCTTGATGAACATCAAATTCTGTTATGCATGTGTGACAGGTCTCTTGCTTTCTTTCTCATGGAAGAGGCAGAGACTGGGTAAACATCCAATGGAACTTGTAATGACAACACTTTTCAGTCTAGCATTATACAGATTTTCTTTTCAGCTTCACTACATATATACTCTGTTGGCTTTTCAGCTCAACACTACACATACATTGGCTTTTCTGCTGAACACTACACAGTCAGCTCTGTTCGTCTCTCTCTCTCCATCTGCCACTGTCTCCTCTCCTTAAATACTCCTGCTGCTCCTCACTGGAACGAAAGACTGTTGTGGTACACAGGTGGAGCTTGTTCACCACTTATCTCTCTGGCCTCACTCTGCCCAGATGCCGCCTGGCCACGCCCTGCTCGCCACAGCATGTCTCGAAACACTTGGTCATGGAGACAGAGTCTAAATCTGATCAGCCAGTTATAAAAAGCAGCCAATCTGAATATATTTACAGCAGAGGATGCCACATAAACCATCTTCTCTAGCATAGAACAGGGAAGAATGTGCGAACATGGAGGGGAATTGAAAGCAAGGCTTGCCACAATGGTCCCAGCATTCTTTTTTTTTTTTAAATGTTCATTCTCCAGCAAGCTGCTGGGGAAAACTGAAACATACGTTCAGAAGAGAATCAGATAAATTATATACTGTCCAAGTTCATTCACTGAATAGGGGCTCATCCTTCATTACACAGCAAGCCCGTCAGGCTTATTTTTATCGTACATTGAGTTATATTATGCTTGCCCTGAGAACCTTGGTCATGGAGGCAGAGGCAAAACTCAAGCTGACAATATTCAATACTCGTTCACCAGTGTAAATTATGGGGGAAACTGAGCTAAATTGGTGTACTGAAAAAATTGGTTAAAACTAATCCGGTCCCAACATATAATGGGGGAACAATGCATAGTACCCAGATAGCGTGAAACACCCAAGCGAGCAAAAGCATTGCCTTGACCAACTCTTTCCCTAGCGCAAGGCTCCGCCTGTGGAGGGAAAAATTAGGAAAATTCCAAACGGAGCCGATATTAGCTCAAAGTATTCCTTAACTCGATGCGCTTGGTTGGACTGCAAAACCATTATGTGTAGATCCAACAGCTGACTGAAAGAACGACGTCCATGACGCCATCGATAAATCTAGCAGAGATAGCATTGCACGCCTCTTGTCTCTTGTCTCGCCAGAACGCCTGCATGATCCACAAGTTAAAATACCATGCATCTCCTGATAGTATCCTGAAAGAATAACGTCACTTAAAGCGCTCGCACGTTGGTTTGCTATCATTCCGTTGGGATTCTATTATCCCAGCCCCCTCGTTCTGCAGCTGAGCTCACCGGTCCATACATGATCCCATCTGCTGCAAGCAATATGCTTTGAATGTGGAGGGGAGAGAGAGAAAGGCAGAGGCCGCTCCTCCATTGCCTTATTCATGTGCATTCTCCCAGAACGACACAGAAAAAACAATAGGGACAAAGGGGCCAATTTTTTTCCTTGTCTTCAATAATGAATTCTCTCATACAGCGTTTTCAAAAGCAACGGCTCAAGATGCGCATGGTAACTCTTTTGAACACTTGTTTGTCAGAAAATGTCCGCCGACCTAAGCCTCAGAGCATGTCCGAAGAGACTCGGGCATTCGCTAAAGGGGAGGGCAACAAACATGAGGAAGAATCCGATGTCTGGTCACACTCCAATCTTCTCAGACACAAAGCTTAAAATCCAAAACTACCCCTGCACACAGAGCTTCAATCTGGAGTCCGTGGAACTGGAATTAGTGGGGATAATGCCTTGTGGTGAGAAATTGCGATCCTCGGACAACGCCACTGTCCTCGTCGGATCCTTGTAATGTTTGGAAAAAAAACACACTAAAATTGCTCTAAAATTACGCTGTATAAAACGACGTGAGTTGCTTCTTAAATTTCATCCTGTGTTGCCACTCAAAAGGGAGAATAATAATGATCCTCACTTCGATGTGAGTTGTTGGTACAACACAGGCCAGACAAGATTGTGCACTGAAGAACAGAAAATCTGACTTGAAGCGAGCACTTTTATGGAGCCCGTGACGTAGCTTAAGCGCCCCCAGTCAAAAAATGTATGTGAATGTACAGGGCATTTCCCAATGATATTACGCAGCTCGAGTTCTTACGAAAGGGAACCATGTTTACATTAGATTATAAATCATCTGATTATGCTCTGCATTTGAGGTCAGTAGGTAAAAAACCATGTGCACAACAAATTTTCTGCAAACTTTCCGCAAATTTCCCAATCAATATTTTCACATGCAAATTAGCTAATTTTTGCCAATATTTTTCAGAAGTTTGCAGTTTTGTACCTGTGAGTTGTGAGTAGTGAGTTTGGCGCAAAACTTTAATTTGCATGTGAAAATAACAGGTGGCAAATTTCATGCAAGTTTTCAGCAAGTTTGCCAGAATTCTAATTTTTTTTAAGGACTGAGAACATTGCATAAGCCCCCTTACAAAAAAAATCTTGTGTACTGGCAAACTAGCCGCAAATTTGCCACTCATTATTTTCACATGCAAATGAGATTTGCAGCTCTTCACCAGTAGTGGTGAACCTGCAGCAAACCATTGGCAACAATGGACAATTTGCTGCAAAGCTCATTTGCATGTAAAAATAATCAGTGGTCAATCTGCGGCAAGTTTCAGCAAATTTGCCATGAACTCTTGATTTTTGTGAGGGCCTAAAAGAATAGTGGTAAAGGGCAATAATCTACCTGTGTCGGTTAGTTTATTCTTAAACTGTTTTTGACCTTAAACCGACAAAGGAAAGCTGTTTATGAATCAACAGGTGTGACATCATTTTCAACAAAATCTGACCAAAAATGTGTTTTTGAGATTGTTTTGGTGGTTTGTAACAGCTCACCTGGGCAACATGTCATGCAATTGTTTTTTGTTTAGTCTACAACAAGAACTAAAAATCGAATTAGATTCTCTTTTGTGCCCATTCACTCATATGCCATCTCAAGAACGTGCATTTAACATGCTCACTGTGGCTCTGTGGCAGTTTCAAAACATTACACTATGTTTGTTTAGCCAGGACCATAAAGTATGGCTTATTAGCATGGACAGTTAGCCCCTGCTGGTAGAACCTGTAACTACCATTATGTGTACAAAAAGCACATGTTACCTTTGGCGGCCATTAATGTAGCGTTCCATTCAACTCGGAAATTGGGAAATCCCAACTTACTACTTGGAAAAGTGCAATGAAACGCCACTTGAAGTCAGACTTCAATGCGTCTAGGAGACATCTCTGGTGACAATCAAACACCTGCTAAACTAATGGGAGCATTGCAGTTTTGGGTTGCTTATACGTAATCTTCTGAGCATTGCCAGTGAAATCCCTCAATGGCTGGTGATCGGCAATATCAAGTCAGAATATCAGAATTTGGCGCTGAATTAAAGGCAGACTTCCAAATTGGAAAATCGTGCCTAAATATAGCTCCAATCTCACAAAGATGCAGGTGTGTGACTTCATACAAACATGGGAGCACATAGGGAGATGTACACAGTTCATAATAAACATTAATTTTACTACTAAAAAAAAAACATGTTTTAATTAGTCAAAGTTCCTACATTATAGGATAATACATCCTCTGTTTATAATTGTACAGCTGTAGAATTGTCACATCCACACCGGACTCCCTCTCTCACTCCATGCTTCACTTTCTCTCCTTGAAGCACTAATCACTCACACCTGAACCCAATCCTGCACTCAATCGTCACCTCTATAAATCCTCACCCCACCACTCCATCCTTGTCTAGTATCTGCATAGAACTCATAGACTCACCTGCTATTCTGGCTTCCCAAGTGAAGCTACACTACTCATTCGTGAATCCAGCGTCCACAATAATACCAAATGCCATAATTGTCCTTCCTCTTCCTGGAGTAGCGACCCACCTGTGTGCTCCCAGTGATCACAAACTCAGCGGTCACAAAGCTAAGTTCCTAACTCCTAGCATTTCTGTTTATTTACCATTTCACTGTTTCCAATAAAGCTCCCACATCTGGGTTCACCCTGTCATCTGTGTCTGTGTGTGTCGTGACAGAAGACTAGACCACCAAAAGGACTCAGCGGGGTCTTCTGATATCCCACAGCGCACATTCATCAGAGTTATGTAGTTGACTAGTCCTCTTCTGGAGCTATTCAAACATAAAAATCTTCCTCTCCTGGAATACACGTCCAAGTTCTGTCAACTCGTTTCTGCAAACACAATATCAGACTCCAGGTGGATCCGCCTCCTGTGACTCTGCCTCCCATGGCTCCGCCTCCCATGACTCCATCTTCCATGGCACAGTCCCTCAAGCCTTCTATGTCTCCGTCTCCCATGGATCCACCCTTCGAGCCTTCCACAGCTCAAACTTCCTTGGCTCTGCCCGTCGAAACTCTCCTTACTCTGCATGCTTTCGTTGAACCTCTCCAGACTCCTCATGCCTTTGTAGAGTCTCTCTCGTCTCCACCTGCCTTCATCGTGTCTCTCCAGTTTCTCCAGTTGCTCTGCTTCCAGATCTGCCTATGGCCCCGCCTCCTAAGTCTCCACCTCCTGTGACCGAATCACCTCCCAAGCCTCTGGACCCAGTCCCTGATCTGTGGCCACCTCCTGAACCTGTCCCTGCTCTGTGGCCACCTCCCAGGCCTCCTGATCCAGTCCCTGCCCTGTGGCCACCTCCTGATCCAGTCCCTGCCCTGTGGCCACCTCCCAGGACTTCTGACCTTGTCCCTACCATATATTCACCACCCTTCCTGGAGTACCGACCTGCCTGTGTGCTCCCAGTGATCACAAACTCAGTTATCACCAAGCTAAGTTCCCATCTCCTCGCATTTCTGTTTATTTACATTTCACTGTTTCCAATAAAGCTCGCACATCTGGGTTCACCCTGTCATCTGTGTCTGTGTGTGTCATGACAAGAACATTACATAGCATCATGTATCCTCCACAATTTGGTTGATAGGAGCTAGAGTTTAATTTTGATAATCGGGCAACTGCAAATCTAATGATATAGTTGCCAGTTTGTTTCCTTACATAAATGTAGTTCATGGCAAATTTGCTATAAACTTGCCGCAAATTGTCCATTGTTTCCAAAGGTTTGCTGTAGGTTCAACACTACCGGTGAAGAGCTGCAAATTTCTGGCAAACATTTGCAGCAAATCACAAGGTCATTTGAATGTCAAAATAATGAGTGGGACATTTGCTGCAAATTTGTGGCTAGTTTGCTAGAACTCTAGATTTGTTTTTTTTTTTTAAGGGTGGAAGTTGAAGATATTAAGTAGGAAAATCCCTTATCCAACTTTAATTAAAACACAGCATGTGTATGTTCTTGTGGTGCCAATCAGGATGTTATTTTCCTGCTATATTGTCTTTGACCCTTGCGCATGTGTGGCATGTTTATAAGACATCCCTCGATTCATTATAATTCAAAACACAATTCGTAGTTTTGACAGATTAAAAAAAACATGCAAGCATAACATGTAACACACTGAAACTTAACTTGCACTGGACCAGTGTCTATATTCGACAGAGCAGTGATAAACTTAAAGAACACCCACACACAGACCACCTGATATGTTGAACTGCCAGCATGTATTGTTAAAGTATAAATGGAACAGTGGTTACCACAATACAAGTTAAAAGATTGATTGCAATTACACAAAGAAAATAAACTACAAAAATAAAGGAAATAAATTCTTAAACATAGTTTTGTTATTTGTCTCCCTCTTTTACCAATAGGTTTAATTTAGTTAGCTCAACTAGTTTATTTAGCTTGCTGGTCTTCGTGTCTAAATCTATTTAGCTATATTTGTTTAGCTTTTAGGCCTATTTATCTATTTATTGAGTTTGGTTTCTTGTTTACATTTGCTTTTTTTATCACTCAGTAGTAGTCTGGTTTTAAGGTTACTCTTTTTGTGTAAAACAAAATTCACCAAAACTCAAATATAATAATTATACAATATATTTATACAATATACATATATATACAATAATTTTTTCCCTTTGCAAATCCAACTGCCGTTTGCAGTGAAGTGAATGTAAACTAGGGCTGAAATGATTAGTCAACATTATCGACAATGTCGATAACACAAAATATGTGGGAATTATAATACAAAAATACAAAATATGTAAACATAGAAGCAGAATCATCTTGACGTGAAATAAAGCAAAGCCTATCAGAGTGTCTAAAAAGGAAACACCCCGGCATTATTTCTTTAATGCATCCCTTATTAAAGTTAAAATAATAAGAATGCGTGTTGTATAAATAAGCACACACTCTGAAACTGGCACACTTTCAAAACTGCATTCAGAGCCACTTATGAGTCATGTAGAAAAATAGCGCAATAACTTCTTTTTTAAGATTTAAAAGTGTGTGATCAATATTTGTACAATTTAGCAGCAATGAGAGAGTCAGAAAACAGCGCTTTTAATGCAAAAATAAAAAAAACTTCTGCCGAGTTTAAACTTTACAGTTTTGTGGAGATCGCCGACAACAGCCCGAAATCATAGGCAAATCAGAGCTCGCTCCCATGAGCAACGAACACAATGTACGAATTATCAAAGACGTGATCTGATAGAAGCGCTGACGAGAATCGCAAATCGGGCAACGTGAAATGTGTTTTGACTGAATACAACTGCAGCGTTGACCTACAGCCAATAAGAGAGCAAGAACCAGGGCACGGAAAGTTTCAGTGGGAGGAGTCCTGATGTACCTACAATAGAACATCAACTAGCATGGCTGCGGTATCAAGAAAGTCTCATTGGACTGAAAAAATGGAGGAAATATTTGTGGAACATTGACAGGAGCACCAACACCTATTTGATGTTTCATCTGAACAGTACCACAAAATTGAAATTGCCAATTCTCTTGGACAGTCAGGGAAGAAAATAGGTAGATTTGTCAGTAGGAGGTACTTTTTCATATTGTAACCAATAAAATATATGATTAAAAACATACACATCATATCCTGAAATGCATAGCATATGATCGTGCATTTGTTTTCATATCTCGTATCACTTCTCGCGTTTACTCTGTTGTGAAACGTAATTTGGAGTCCAGGCAGAGCCGTCTGGGATTCGTCAATAGTGAAATGTTTTGTAATGTGTTCACCCCCGCCGCTGATTCCTCGTGTAATTTGAAAACGCTACGACTTCAGTGACAAGACAGACAGTTTTGTAATATGAACGGTACCACAATCCGATGTCTTTGAAAGTCGTGTAGTGTGTAGGAGGCATTAGATGCATTAGTGAGTTTTTATTCTGATGGTAGGCTACAATATAAATTCATAAATTCGGGTGTCAGATCAGATGTCACTGGTGCAGCCAAATAATTTTCCACATTCGCACTCAGTAATTTGCGCTGGCAAATGTGAGCCCTGCAATAGCATTTGCGGCACAAGTGATTGGCTCAAAATCTGTATGCCCAGAACTGAGTACCATGAGCAAAGAGGGCAGCATACAGCTTGCATATTTCTGGTGATGTATGCTCCAGCAGAGCGACTGCCTTTCAGATGAATGGGAATGCTAACGGATAACTTCAAACAAAGATGTGAGTTTGGGGCAGGAGTATCTGTTTTTGGCCAATGGAAGCCATTATTTCTGCAATTATGTTTGATGATGCTTAGTGGTGCATAAATTACACACATCACCTTTAAGGTGATGAACTCAAATATGCATCACTGTTGCAGACAGTGTGAATCACAGAGAAAATAAAACGTGTGTAAAAAGTGATGAAGAGCTTGTATTGACAGAAAACAAAAGAGCTATGTGGGAAGAGATCTGGGCAAGGTTTAGTTTAAGACAAGAAGTATATACTTTCTTCCTGATTAATATTTCAAGATCACAGCAGTAAAACTCCAATCACACTTTTTACAGTGCTCAAAGTATTCAGATGAAACCTCAATATATGAGTAGAATCAAAGTGGAAAATCTGTCATTTTATTAATTTACGATAATTTTATTGCTAGTATTTTTATAGGTTCATATAAACTGCAACGTCTTGATCTTTTTTATGATCAACTGTAATGATCAATTTCAAAATACATTTCAGGGTTACAGAGAAACAGAAAATGAAAGGTCTTGTTTGTAACATGCAGTTCTTGAGAATTAACGGTCCCTTCATGCTGCTTAGATCAACCTCGAGCAGCATCTTGGTGATTTTCTAAAAATATAATTTAAATCCGCAGATTTTTCCATCTTCGTTGCCTTGACAACACGTCCAAACAAGGAATGGTTACCCGGACAACAAGCCTGAAAAACAATCATTAAAGCAATCAGTGAAAAGACATGCTTGTTTTGCTCTGTGACTCAGGGCAAGAGCACTTGGGCAGGAGCTCTCGCTGAACCCAAATTAAACAATAAACAAGCCATCAGCAACAAACAACATCAGTGCATCTCACACTATATTAGAAAAACACTTCTCAAACTTCTCCTATTTGAGCTATTGGACACAAATATAAATCATATGCTTACAATCACACCACTGGAATGCAATGAACTACGATCACCTTAAGAAGAAAAAAAAAAAAAAGTGGATAAAATTAATAAAATGTTGGCATGGTGCATAGTGAATTACTTTTCCACTTATAAATTAATAGTCTATTCACATTGAGGATGTAATTTTTTTTTTTTAAAACAGTAGCTGTTGCTTTTACACTTGTTTCCTGCCCGGACACTTCAACATTCATTTATAAAATAAAGCAATAAAGCATTTATTTAAATAAAGCATTTATTTTCCTAATTTGGCATAACTGTTCTTTCCATGGTGTTGATGCATTTGGGGAGTATATAATCTGTGTTTTAATGGGATTGAGATGAGAAAATAGCATTGTTGCATAAATATACGTCCTGTGTCTTTATATTTGCTATTTCAAACAAACTCCCAAACCCAATTTCTCTTTTTATAATGCCTGGATTAATTCATGGATAATATAACACAAGGGGTATAGTGATATAAATACATGTGGAAAAATGTACTAAAAGAATAACAGATAGTATAGTATAATATGCATATAAATATTGCATATGTATAAACCATTGCATATTTGTGTTGAATTCAGGAATAAGCACTGTTTCGGGAATACTTTGTTATATTATCCTTGCAATAAAAATAGCAGTGTGGTTCTACTATTCGTGTGTCTACAGAAGAATATTGCAAGTAAATAATGTCATGCATTGGATTCCTGTTATGACTCTTATTTTGAAAGTTCCTTTGTTTCCTTCCATTGTTTCTGTCTTCAGTTCCTTCCTTAATTGTATCCCAGGTTTTCCACATTTATGTTGTAATCCCATGTGTATATATATACCCCCACTTGTTCCTTGTTCCTTTGTCTGTTCTTGTTGGTGTGTAGTGCGTTAATAGCAGCATATGGCAGTTGTTTTAGTATTACCTTTTTCTTCATATGATTCCTTCATTGCATCCATTTATTTTGTTTATAATTAAAGTTCTACATTTGGATCCTCCCTCTTTCGCCTCTTCACCTCACAACCTTGCCAAAGAGTCTTTTTATGGATATTTTACCACAAGCTTAGTGCAAAAGAATTGCTGATCCTCGCTGTTACTTTCAATGCCATGATAATATAACAGGCACAGTGATATATAGTACATAGTAAATACTGTACATTTAAGACAAACCCCAGGTATATTATAAAATATGAGGTATCATCACATTTCTAAAAAGAGAGAATATGTACAGCTTCTATATTATTTATTTACTACATATTTGAGATTAGGACATGACTCCGGAGTCTTTATGTTAAAGAACATTTATAATATTGTATGCTATAGGCCTAATACTAATACTGCTTATATTACAAGTAGCTGTTCAAAAACAGAACAGGTTTATGTTTACAGGACAAACGGTTCATGAACCGCAACTATTTATTTTTAAGTAATTTTTGAGGAGTGTATCAGCTGCACGTCCAATGCTGGTGTTTGCCAGTTGATTTTCGCCACCAACAAGCTAGATTAAGCAGTTTCAGTGACTCTGAAAAAATTACAAAAAGGTCTTATCTCATTGGACAGAAAAATAGCATGGATGTGTGTGAATAGTGCCATGGGAATCCATTGTTCCAAGTCGAGGACATTTGCATAGACTTGGTGTGAATAGGTCTTCAGTTTATACACTCTTTATTTCATCAAATTATGGTGTTGCTTTATTCATACAAAAAATTTCTGATGGAGGATTGGCAGAATGGTGTTGATGTCAGTGTACATGAACTTTCGGAAACATCATGTTGATATCCCATGTGTTTATGCTCTCAGATTTTCTGTCTTACAATGGGGACAACTCAATAGATGGAGCTGATTAGATGATGAATACTGGATTTGTTAATATTAATTTTTAATATTTGACAATGATTTTTTCGTCTTATTTCTCAAGAGTCGGGTGAATTGTGTAGCAGAATGTGTTTAAGCCATTTACTGTGTCATACCTTAATTTGTACCTCACATGGGTTTTTTATTCAAACCCCCATCCTCAGCATGCTGCATAGAAACAAGTTAAATTGGCCCAAACTGAGCTGCAATTGGCTCTGTCTGGCTGCAAAACCACGGTCCTGCTAACCCCACAGGTGATACGGACCCTTTCTACTCCATTGACCATCCACAACTACAGGAGCTTGTTGACTTTCTGAGGGCTTGTTTTCCCTGCGTACATCTCCATCAATGCCTGCTCATTGTACTGTAACAGTAGCTATCAGAGCAGAATTGTCACGGTGACTGACTCACAGGAAATGGCCATTTCCTCACTGATTGTGTCTGTTGTTTGCAATTTAAATGCCACCCCCGAACTGGAATGCTTCTCTGCTGTTTGGGATTGTTCCTGAATGGAAACAAGATCTCTCTACACAATCAAAAGAGTTTAAGAGCAGTCTGAATCACAGTCTGTTTCACAAACAACACTTTTCCCCCTCTATTCTCATCCCAGATATGGTTTCCACTGATTGTGTATCTTCAGCTATGGACAGATATTCAATTCTGGTGTTTCGAAATGAATCAAATTAGGGTTATTACTGTTATGTAGTACATTTTCATTATATACTGTATGTCCCAATTAAGGCCAAAGTTTACTGTGGTATTCCGCATTGCTGATCAGCATGGGTGACGCAAACTTCATCATCAGCACAGACTGTGTGGACTGTCCGTGTGTGGCCCAGATTTTCTCGACGTGCAGACAGTCCTCATCTGTGTGCATCGTCGGCACATTTGCCTGCTCTTGACTATAAAACTATTGACTATAAAAGAGTATCACAAAGCAGCCGTAATGCGCATGCATCAAATGCGTTCATATTTGCTTACGGTCAAGAGTATATTTTGAAATGGTTAGCACTCAACCGTGTGCAAGATGATCTGGAATGCAGAGAAATGTATACCCGGGATTTTATATATGTCTTGCTATATATTAGACTTTTTTTTACATTTTCTTTTATCACAATATAGAGGTACATTTTCAATAACTGGTTTGAGCAGATATTTCCATTTATGCCATGTCTAACACGAAACACAATTCCAGATCTTAATTCTTTCTTTCTCTAAAGAAGTTTTTCAAACAAAACATGTTTTCTTGAAAATATTGTTTTAATTAGTAATCATTTTATAGGTTCCTTGAAGATGTTGCTTCATTTTGGTGGGAAAAACAGCACAAACTTGCCAAACTATTGGCAATTAAAACATTTAATATTCTGTGATGTTTTGTGGTATTAGTTGGCTTGCCTCACTTTAAAAAGTCCATTCTATTAGATAAAAATGTAAAAGTTGTTATGATGTTGTAAAAATGTCAAGATATGATTAAAACATTTTCAATTTGAACTTTACTCTTGTGTAAGCTTATTATCAGTCCCTTATTGAGAAATGGCTATTTTTAGCTCTTTTTTTACACTCCTGTTAGGCATACTGTTAATTTATAGTTAAATGATAATTACAATTAATTAAACAAAATGATCAATTAAATATAATTAATAACATTATATTAGATTTTTTTTATTATGTTATAATTGCTCAAATTGTGTAGCCTGAGCTTGAACAGAGCATATTTTTTAATGTCTGGTAGAACAGGAATGACCCTTTAGCTTCTTAGGTTGGTATTCTGTTATTGCTCAGTTGTTGGATATAGTAAATTCCCATTTGTTGTCTGTGCTCTGCAAACCTAATAAATGAGGTTCTTCATAACCTTGGCCCAAGAGAGTAGCTTACTGGGCTGTTTACTTTGCACAGAACAAAGGGTTTTGCTTTCTTTGTTGAACAGCAGTACCTAACACGTTGTCTTCATCTGCAAGAATTGCATATTATTTTCTTGGGGGGATTAATTAATTCAGCAAAGACAAATATTTAATATTAATGTCATAAGAATGAATAAACCCAATGAAAGAAACAAAAACAAAGCATTAAAAAGTTCACTTAATGACTAATTCAAGGATACAGGAGCAAATGTACTTTTTAGTTCTTAGTATGGCAACCTACTTTGAGAGAAATGCCATTATGAATTAAACAGTAAAGTGTAGAAAAGAGGAAACTTCCACCCTCCAAAGACAAAAAGAACAAGTGAAACCATGCATGGCAAGCTAAGGGGGCTGTTTTTAATATGACTTGCATATTCAATGTTGCCCAGGGCATGTTCGTATAGATATGAGAATTTGGAGGCAATGCCTGTTGGAGCCTGTGAACGTATACATAAAACATGGAAGTAGATAAGCTTAGGAATATAGGAAATAGTACATTATCGTCACTTTATGTGTTGGTGTGCATACAAGCTGTACAACACCTCTACTTTATATCTGATCTTGATGATGCCAATCAAAATCAAGAGTATTCAAAGGTTGCATCTTCCCTCTAAGATAAATATGCATTCCTGAATGTTGAATGCATTACAATATTTCCAGCTAAAAAACTACTAGCTTTTGGCACCACTCTGTAAACATTTCACCATGAAACTGGATCTCACATGTGGCCATCCATTTAACAACACTTCCAGCTTTGGCCACTGAGAGCAGTGATTCACATTTAGATCCTAACAAATAGATTTCAGCTGAAGAACATTTGAGAGGACTGCAGAAGAAATAGTCATGTGGGTTGGAATGACAAGAGTGTGAATAAATGATGACAGAATTTTCATTTTTGGATAAACTATACCTTTTACCATGACTATAAAATGCTGTATTGTTCATTGTAATTACTGCGTTAACTAATGTTACAAACTTATTGTAAAGTGTTACTGAAATGTCAATGTGTTTTGTAAATCTTCTTCTCTGACCTTTCTCTGACCCCCTGCGATGCCTTCACAGACCCCTTGTCTAACAATGTCAGTCAATGAGAGATCATGGCGCTTCATCATTTAATGAAAACAAAACGCCACCAAACACGAAAACACTGCAAACAAACATGTTACTTTGAAGGATAAATATCATAAACCAAATGCTGAAATTAAAGGGCATTTGATAATGACAAATCGCCCCTCTCTACCCTCCTAACCAAGGACAGGCTGATGTGCTGCCGCTTATTCCCAGAGCATAATGGGATAGCATCAGTCTTCTGATGCCGGCCGTTGCTGATGGCTTGGCACAGTGGGAGCTTCACAGCTCCAGGATAGCTCGGACGACACAGTCTGCTGATAGCCGGGCTAGTTATACCTCTAAGGAGCTCCATACGTCTTTGAAGAAGGCATAAAATGAGAATAAATGGTAGGTGTCAATCCCAAAGGGGAGACCTGGTCATCTGGAAAAGAAAAGATGTATGAGCACATGATGGGCAATACTATCTCTTCACCAGGAGAGGAGGCAGAATGACTTCACTAACATCTCTGGCTTGAAACAGGACGTGAGGATTTTGCTGTGTTGTTTCTCTATCGGAAGTCTCTGGAGTGGTTGAAGTAAAATGTTTAGCACATTTTCAGCACTCAATAGCATGACAATTGTCCCAAAACTTGTTTTTCTTAAAAATATATAATTTAGTCCTTGAATTAAATGAATGTTTCTTTAATTAATATATGTTTTTATACACTTAGAACTCTTTATAAACTTTACCAACTAAAATGTGTTCTTCTATACTGTCAATTATTTTCACAGTCACCAAAACTAGTTCATCCTCACTGTTGTTAATTGGACTAACTAATTGTGCACTTTTCTTGCCCTTTCCATAAAACTTTTCCATGTTAATTTTTCTCTGATAAGAAGAAATCCAAATTATGAATTTTATTTATTTATAAATGCAATTATATTTTGGCAAACATATCCAAATACATGCAATAATGTAATAGATTTCACTATCTTTAAAAGAGATAATGCATGTGTGTAATTCCATTGTGGTACATACACCATATGGCATATGTATGTACCAACACAGCAAATTGTGTTACAGCTTTAATATTTGTTACATTTTCTGTAATACTATGCTAGATAAAGTCAATCAGTTAAAAACAACATCTAAGTAACTTATTAAATATGTAGATCATGATGCAGAAGAAATGTGTTTAATAGAGCAATTTTTGGAGCACTTCAGCAGGTGTCGCTCCCGTAAGGGTGACTCCCATCTTGGGGGAAAAATATAAAATGTCATGTGGCATAAAAACAGCATATGCTTGGTTATTTTATTATTTTTTTAAGTGCTTTTATACAGACCCTCACAACACAATCCAAAATACAGCATTGGAGATATAGTTTGTCAAATAGAGAGCAAAACAAAGCATCACAGAAGTAAGATATTGCTTAAAATAAAATTGATTTATTATTATTATTATTATTATTATTAATAATAATAGCAGTAGTGTATAGTGGTAATACAGTGAATATTATATAACTTTACAATAGTGATATATTTCTATCATACCTTTTTTTTCATTTAATTTGAGCTTTTATTTGGACAGAGCTTTTATTTTGAAGTGTTTGTGTGTGATCGCCGTAGCTTTTCAGTCCGAAAAAGTGATATTCACTCAAAGTAAATATTAAACTGCTAAAAGACGGCTATTTAATTAAATACGTATATGTATTCTGTACGTGCCTCATGCTACAAAGTGAATTTGCGCTCTGTTCATTGTCATCTGCAACAAACTAAACGATTTATGATCATGACGGTGTTTCCCAGTATGAGCCAAGGAGGCACAACAATGTCTCCACACTTTCATTAGTGCTCTGCTCACATTTGAAGCGTGCTGCATATGCAAAGTAAATGATATATTTTTTATCATTAAATTGCAGCATTTGTGGATAAATAAACTTACTAGGACATAACGTGATCAGAATTTGTGCGCTGACTGTTTATATAATTACATTTTTATGTCAGATGATATCAGCATTTGGTATCTGAGCATTTTTATGAGCACGAGTACTAGTACACCAGTGTGGTATCAGACCTGATTCCGAAACCGGTATGGGAACATCCCTAGTTTAAGCTATACATTATACATGCAGCTTTTATGATTTCATATTAATTGGGACACTACATGGAATATTTGTACTTTTAAAAATGTATTTGTCACACTGCAGGACCATTTAAAATGAACTAGTGTAGACAAAAAGGTGATTAAAAAAGGTGACCAATTACTGGACCCAAGAAATACACATCTATTATACATTTATATAACATTTTAACTAAAATATCATAGTACGTGGACACCTTATGCATCAACAACCCATTTAACACAATATAAAGCTAAATATAATGCTTAATAAAAGTACCTTTATGATGATGTTTTAAAGTGAACATTAAAGGACAGATTGCACTGATGTAACCGCATAGATCTGCAAGAATACAGAAGGAATAAATTTAATGTAATTACATTGATTTGGGGCCATTCTTCATTAAAATACAGTTAAATGTAATGGCAATGGCCTGCTAATCAGAACCTCAACATGGCAGAGCAGAGAAATCATTGGTGTTTTATCCCTGTCTGGTGGTTTTGTATTGAGGGCAGAGTGTAATCAATCGATTAAATTCTGAGGAGAGGAAATACTGCCTGCAAGGTTGTTAAGACAAAAAAGCGTGACTTTGTGAGGGACTGAACTGTCTCTTGTATGCATGATTTGGAGAGGGTTTAATTAATAATTGAAAGCAATTTATAAAACTACAATAAAATCCTCTGTCCATTCTGTCCATTGAAAATATTAAACTTCAAGTATATTTGCCACTATATATATATATATATATATATATATATATATATATATATATATATATATATAAAACCAACAAGATCCCCTTCTATGTTTCTACCATTTCATTAGAGCTAATTTTCCCAGATCAAATTCAAGTTAGTGCATGTGCTAATAAGAGATTTGGACTTTCTTTGGAAACTGTGTGTCCTTTCAGAATACAAATACAAGAGAATTTATGATGAACTCCAGTGCACAAACACACACATTCCCATGTTAGATTATACTGCTAGGAACCAAATAACAGATTTGTACAATTAGTTTGAATGTTGATTTAAAAGCACACATTTACAACAATGCTTTAGGTGGTATATGTATCACAAGGCTTGGCGATAAATGGAAGATGAAAAAGCTAATGACTGATTACTATGTCATATATAAGTTACTCAGAAAGAGTCATTGTCTCCTTGAAGACAGTAAGTCAAAGCTTTCAGATACTGTACAATGCCACATTAAGAATTGAACATGGCTGAGAAACATATTCAAATTCAACATGAATAAACCATGCAATACTGCAGATATGCTTGCAGGCCATGCAGCAAGATAAACTGATATTAATTACAGAATATTGTACGAAAGAAAGATGGAAAATGTTTGAACAAATAGCAAAACAGTATATATTGAAATTGGGAGGCAGTAAAAAAAAATGGGGTTTCATTTTTTGAATACATTTAGTGTTTATTGCTCCATAAATCCTAGTCACCGCTTTGGTAAAGTACAACCCTAAAAGAGAAGTATAGACAAGCGGAAGGAAATATACGTGATTTGGCCAAAAGAATGGACTTGGCCTTTCTCACCTCATCTAATGGTTCAGCCACCACAGTCAAGTGCTTCCCAGTGGGTTAATGAAATCTCAAACTTTCCCCTTTGAGAAAAGAGCATATTGATTGGAGAGAACCAGAGGAATCCAATATCTCCATGGTGATCTGATTAATCATTCCTGTTTATGCTTTAAATATTGGGTGGATGCGGTTAAGAATATCATATCTGTGATATATGGAACACCCGATTTTCTGTCACCTCCACCAGTGTAAACAAGATTATAATGCTTCAATGTCAAAACAAACACAGCCATGGCGAGAAATTAATATAATAAGGGTTTTGTCAGCTCTTGCAAAGTGTGTTTATGAATGTGTAGTATTAGTCAAGTTTGCTCCTTCTTTTATGCCCTCGTCTATATTGATACCTCTGTAATCAATATCAGCACTTTGTCTTTAGCAATTCTGAACAGCCACAATGGTCAATGCTGGGCCTGAATTGCAAAGCTAAACTCAAACTAAAACAAATTTGAGTCTGTGCTGTCCATGTCGCAGAAACATTCTGTGGCACCGCATTCAGGCCAGAAACATACTTTATGCAATATGCAAACACAGACATGGATGGTTGGCCTGTGCATTGTTAATTTTCAGTCCTGTTGAACATACTGCAAGGAAAGTGATAGTTTACCCAAAAATGAAAATTCTGTCTTCATTTACTCACCCTCATGCCATCCCAGATGTTTATGACTTTCTTTCTTCTGCTGAACACAAACAAAGATTTTTAGAAAAATATCTCAGCTCTGTAGGTCCATACAATGCAAGTGAATGGTGATCAGGCCTATTAATCTCCAAAAAACAGATAAAGTCAGCATAAACATAATCCAAACTCCAGTGGCTTAATCAATGTCTCCTGAAGCGATCCAGTTGGTTCCAAAAGTACAGACCAATAAATAACTCATAATAAAAAGATTTCACTGAACATCTTGACAGCAGTCTCCCTGGTTATTATGATTTCAAGCTCGATTACACTTCCTATAGCTCCATCTAGGGCTCTGTGCATGCATCAAGTACTTGAAATAGTAATCAAGCATGAAATAATGATCATGACTTTATACTGCAATGGCTAAATATACAGTGAAAAGCAACTGCATTGCTTTAGAAGACATGGATTAAACCACTGGAGTTGTATGGACTACTTTTATGTTGAATGTATCTCCTTTTTGCAGCTTTAAAGGCCTGATCACCATTCACTTAAATTGTATGGACCTACATAACTGAGATATTCTTCCTTAAAATCAGAAGAATGAAAGTCATACACATCTGGGATGGCATGAGGGTGAGTAAATTATGAAATCATTTTCATTTTGGGGTGAACTATCCCTTTAACATGTGCACTGTAACAAAACAGTACTCAATGGGATGACGGTGTTACCTTCAAAGGTCTGTGCTATTAAACCAGATGCTATTTCACAGGAAGCTAAATATAAACATGTTGAGCTAACTTGCAGAGCAAGATTCTCTTCAAACTATTGCTCCAACAACACAGTAGTTAACCTGAAATAGAAACATTTATGAATGGGGCTATATATTGCACTCTGACACATTTCTGAATGTGACCAAACAAAATGTGACTGTGCATCTTATCATGTGGCTTGTTGAGCGCGTTACTGTGGGAACTTAGCACGTGTGGAGGCCCATGCTATTCTCCACGGCATCCACGCACAACTCACCACGCGCCCCACCAAGAGCGAGAACCACACATTATAGTGACAATTTGACTCTACCCTCCCTAGCAACTGGGCCAATTTGGCTTCTTTAGAGACCTGACTGGAGTCACTAAGCATGCCATGTATTCAAACTCACAACTCCAGGGGAGGTAGTCGGCGTCAATACTCGCTGGGCTACCCAGGCCCCCAAAGTGGAAATTTGCATGTACACTTTAGACAAAGTACACATACCCCAAATATTAGAGGGAAATAATAGGTTAATATGAATGATGTACACGCCTCTAAAGGCTCAGATACACTTAATGCAAAGTTCTTCTTTGTTCTTCTCTCAGAGCTAGATAAAAGGTAGAAATGGTTGAGCAAAGTTATTAAAATGTGATATCAATTACTACATGCCTCATTATATGAATATAATCCACATGAGAACAATAAAAGAAGCTGTTGTAACCACTCTGTGATGATTTAAAAAAAATGTGGAGTAGATAATGTGTAATTTTTCATGTTGACATTCTGCATTCCTGGTGCTAATTCTAAAGCTGACATGATACATGTGGCCATGATAATATGCACCGGGTAGCATCTGTTATTGTATTTTATATTTGATAAGATTTTTGAAAATCTAAAAACAAAAGTATGACACAGACTTGGAAATGCCTGTATGCGAAGTATCATACAGATTTACTTAAGTTTGCACCAGCTTTGCAAATCTGCATTCCACTGTGTTCATGTCGAGAACTGAGTGAAGACATCAACTGAAAAAAGATAGTGGCGTCAAAATAGGTGGAGCACTGGGTCACTGATGACATGGACCAATGGCAGTAAGAAGGTGTTTAACAGCCAGTACAACGTTTTCCTGAAAGTTTGCACTGGCAAGCTGTTTCGAGAAAAAAATCCTTTTTTTTTGTCAAGATTTAGTTTGAAATGAGGTCAAACCCATTCTCTCTTGGTGCCTTAACCCATGTGCTAAAATTTACCCTAAACCTATCCAAAAAAACTGAATTCAAATAAAGTTGATAGTAATGTTCCAGAAACAACAAGAATGTTAATCCACTAACATGCTATCCGCAAAAATACGTTCACCTAGCGTAAAGTATGCCTTGGGCCTAATAGTATGAGGACACTCTTTGGCCTTATTTCCACCTTGCATTAACATGCGTTCCCTTTACAAAAAGCTTCACTTTGATGCTGCGCTGCTAAGCGCTATGGGGAAACAATCTTATTGTGAGCTGCTTCTGAACATGTGTGTAACACGTCAATGAAATTGACTGGAATTTATAGCCTCGGTTGGTGAGATCATTGGACGCACCTGTGACGAGGCTATAATTAGAAGGCGTCACCAGAGTGTCGTCAGACATTTTTCTTCAGAGCTTTCTCTCTGTGTGTTTTCACGAAACTCTTGCTAGAAATTGTTTAAAAATCTTAAGCCTTTCCTTCTTTCTCTCTTTCTATATATATATATAAAAAAAAAAAAAAAAGGGGAAAATGGCAGAAAAGCAGGGCAAACAATGTGTGTTTCCTTGTCAGCGTTCTATGTCTGACAGGGACACGCATCAATTTTGCTTTGTTTGCTTGGGGGAAGAGCACGCTACTCTCGCGTTGGAACAGGGCGGGTGCGCGCATTGCGACCTACTTTCGGTCGGGATGCTTCGCGCTCGCCTTGCTTACTTCCGAGAGCCGGCACCCACACTTCATTCGTGGGGCTCTCGCATGGATCTGGCTGAGGAGCGAGAGACGGGTTCGCCCCTTTCGCTCGCTCTCTCCCCAGATCCTGCTGGTCCCTCGCGTGATCCTGAAGCGTGCTTCGGCGCCTCTTCAGTTCACGAGGGGGACCTCCTTTCCCTTGGGTCAGATTTAGAGTTAACCGCATCTGAGCGCTCCAATCGCGATTCAAAATCTTCGGAGGAGCTGCTCGATGTGATTACTCGCGCGGTGGCCAGGCTTCAAATAGACTGGCCACGTGACCAAGTTCCCCCCAAGCGCTCTAAATTAGAGGACAGATTTCTGTCTGGTGACCAAGGGAAGGGAACACCTCGTCAGTCCCTTCCCTTCTTTGATGATCTCCATGACGAGCTTTCTCGTTCTTGGAATAAGCCTTATACCTCGCGCATTCACGTGCCCTCGACGTCAATATATTCGACTATCGTTGGCGCTGAGGCGCGAGGGTATTTAAAGATGCCACCGGTCGAAGAGACACTTGCGGGTTATCTCTCGCCGGGTTCGACATCATCACTTAATAAATCTGCTCTCCCTTCTAAGCCATGCAGGGTAACCTCCATGCTGGTCGGGAGAGCATATCAAGCGGCTGGTCAGGCTGGTGCTGCGCTGCACACCATGGCTGTTTTGCAGGCATACCAGGCTGACCTGCTAAAAGATTTGAGTGCTGGAAGAAGTCTCGACGATGAAGCTTTCTCTGAGCTTCGTCGAGCTACTGATTTGTCTCTCCGTGCCACCAAGCAGTCAGCCCGTGCTATTGGCCGGTCTATGTCCGCTTTGGTTAGCACTGAAAGGCACTTGTGGCTGAATCTATCCGGCATCAAGGATAAGGACAGGGTTTTCCTTCTTGATGCCCCAGTTTCGCCTTCTGGTCTCTTTGGAGACGCCATGAACACGGTTATCTCCAGATTCCAGGAGGCGAAAAGCCATGAGGAGGCCTTTGGAAAATTCCTTCCTCGTCGCACTCAGGGGGCGAGGCCGTCGGTCACCCAGTCTCGCCCTGATTCTGTGAGGAGGGAGGTTCAGAAGCAGAGCGTGGCAAGTCGTGCTCCCCCTCGCAAAGATTGGAGACAGGCTCGTCGTCCTCAGCAACCTCCCAAACAAGACCTCAGGGCTGTTATCTCCAAGAGAAAGAAGCCCTGACGTCCTTGTATCCAACCTTGTGAGGGTAGTTCCCTTCGGGACGGGGCGCGTGTATCATTCACTTCAGCCCTCCCGATACCCTCACGAAACCTCTTCAACCCCGCCACCCTTGGTGTTTCGGGTGACAGGGGTTTCCAACAAAATGTTGAATGTACCGTCGCTTCCTGCCATATTCCAGGACACGGAACATTCTACACCCCCTCGACAGGAAGTCTTGAAATTAGTTCCCATCTCAGAGAACCTGGCAGCGTGGAAACTTCTGCCAGGTATTTCTATGTGGGTTCTAAAAACAGTAGAAAAAGGCTACAGAATTCAGTTCGCTTGCCGCCCTCCGAGCTTCAACGGCGTGGTTTCCACTACCGTAAGCCCGGAACAGGCATGTCTACTTCAGGTAGAACTGCGAAATCTCTTGGAGAAAGGGGCCATAGAACATGTTCCCCTTCCAGAGAAAGAGTCTGGCTATTACAGCAGATACTTCCTGGTCCCCAAGAAGGGGGGGGGGGGGTTGCGTCCCATCTTGGATCTTCGTGCCTTGAACCGCTCGGTCAAGACGCTCAGGTTCAAGATGCTAACAGTCAGGTCCATCGTGTCTCAGTTCCAACGTTTTGATTGGCTGGTCACGATCGACCTCATGGACGCATACTTTCATATTGGAATTCTGCCACAGCACAGGAAGTTCCTGAGGTTCGCTTTCGGGGACGAAGCCTTCCAGTATCGGGTCCTTCCATTCGGTCTAGCCCTATCACCCCGCACATTCACGAAATGCATGGATGCAGCACTGGCTCCGTTGCGACTCCAGGGCATCTGCATTCTGAATTATCTAGATGACTGGCTGATCCTAGCCCAGTCTCAAGAACTGGCAGTTCAGCACAGGGATATCGTCTTGGCTCATCTAGGTTCTCTGGGTCTGAGACTCAACGCCAAAAAGAGCGTTCTTTCCCCGACCCAGAAAATTTCCTATCTGGGGGTTATATGGAATTCGGTCACAATGCAGGCACAGTTGTCTCCCGCTCGTGTCATCTCCATTCAGAACTCCCTGAGCATTCTCAGGCTAGGTCAAGTTTGCACTGTTCTTCAGTTCCAACGAATATTAGGTCTCATGGCGTCTGCGTCCACGGTGATTCCTTTGGGCCTTCTCCATATGAGGCCGTTTCAGCTGTGGCTAAAAGCCAGAGGGTTTCATCCAAGGGCCAGTCCCCTCAGGCAAATAAGGGTTACGCGCCCAGTGCTTCGTTCCCTCTCTATGTGGTTCAGACCCCGGTTTCTCACCTTGGGTCCCACTCTTGGTGCGTTGTGTCGTCGCAGGATGCTTACGACAGACGCCTCCCTGACGGGTTGGGGTGCGGTCTTAAGTGGTCGTCCAGCCCAAGGGGAATGGGAGAGTCATCAACTCGATTGGCACATAAATCGCCTCGAGCTGATGGCAGTATTTCTGGCCCTGAAATACTTTCTCCAACATTTGAGAGGCTGCCACGTCCTTGTGCGGGTGGACAAAACAGCGGCAGTCTCCTACATAAATCATCAAGGAGGCCTACGTTCTCACCACCTCAATTTGCTGGCACGTCGGATTCTCCTTTGGGCCCAGGGCAAGTTACTGTCACTCAGGACAGTCTATATCCCTGGACGCCTGAATGTGGGAGCAGATTTTCTGTCCAGACAAATCTTACCATCGGGCGAGTGGAAACTCCATCCCGAGGTAGTACAACAGATCTGGGAGAGATTTTACAGAGCCGAAGTGGACCTCTTCGCCTCTCAAGAGACTGCGCAATGTCCCCTCTACTTCTCTCTGAGTCACCCAGCCCCCCTGGGTCTGGACGCGATGGCGCATACATGGCCCAGAATGCGCCTGTATGCGTTCCCTCCGGTTTCTCTGCTCCCGGGAGTCCTGGCCAGAGTTTGCCAGCAAGGGTCTTGCCTCTTATTGATAGCGCCTCGCTGGCCGAACAGGGTTTGGTTCTCAGAAATGATGTCTCTCCTAGACGGCTCGCCCTGGGCGATTCCGGACAGGAAGGACCTTCTGTCTCAAGCACAGGGGACAATATTTCATCCCCGGCCCGAGTTGTGGAAACTTCACGTTTGGCCCCTGAAGGGTACCAACTGAGGGACACAGGGCTGTCGCTTGGGGTTATTGAAACCATTCTTAGTGCTAGGGCTCCTTCCACCAGAAGAATTTACTCCAATAAATGGGGTGTCTTCGAAAGGTGGTGCAGTTCTCATGATGCAGATCCAGTTAACTGCCAAATTGTTTCAGTTCTGGAGTTTCTGCAAGAGAAACTGTCAGCAGGCATATGCCCCGCTACTCTCAGGGTTTATGTGGCCGCCATTTTGGCTTGCCACGCCCTGATTGACGGGGTGCCTTTAGGGAGACATCCTCTACTCGCCCGCTTCATTCGTGGAGCCAGGCGACTGAGGCCTCCCGTTAGGGCCAGAACTCCTTCGTGGGACTCAACTATAGTCCTGGAGGCTCTGGTCGAGACCCCTTTTGAACCTCTGGAGTCAGCGTCTGACAGACTTCTGACTCTCAAGATGGTCTTCCTTATGCTATTACCTCTCTTAAGAGGATTGGGGATCTACAGGCTCTGTCTGTTCTGCCGACCTGCTTAGAATTTGCCCCCGGTATGGCCAAAGCAATTTTGCATCCTCACCCTGATTATCTTCCTAAAGTTCCTTTTTCGACAGTACATCCTGTCACTTTAGAAGCCTTCTGCTCCCCGCCGTTTTTAACGCCGGAGCAGGAAAGACTTCATGGACTCTGCCCAGTCCGTGCCCTTCAGATTTATGTCCACCGCACAACCCAGTGGCGTAAGTCAGGGCAATTGTTTGTTTGCTATGGGGGCCGCAACAAGGGGGCGGCCGCTAGTAAGCAGACTATGTCACATTGGGTGAGGGATGCTATTGCCCTGGCCTATGAGGCGCGCGGTCAAGCTTCGCCAGTAGGTGTCAGGGCTCACTCCACCAGAGGGGTCACTTCCTCTAAAGCCTTGGCTAGAGGGGTCCCTCTGCAGCAAGTTTGTGATGCGGCAGGCTGGTCCTCTCCGCACACATTCATTAAATTTTATAGTTTGGATGTTCATGCTACTCCGGGCTCTTACGTCCTTGAGTCGACATCTCAAACTCATGCAGGAGCAAGTTTGTGACGTGGCGGGCTAGTCCCCTCCACACACATTCTGCAATTTCTACATTGGCTGGGATGTTTTACTACCCCGGACTATGTCCTTGGGTCAACATCCCGGGCTCATGCCAAATCCAAGTTCATGGTACGAACTTTTGAGTTAGAGCCTTTGAATCGGCTTCTAAAACTCATCTTTTGACTTGGGCTAGATGCTCCGCTACTCCGGACTCTTATGTCCTTGAGTCGACATCTCAAGCTCATGTCTAAACCAGGTTTGTGATACGGCAGGCTAGTCCTTTCCGTACACACTCTTCGGATTTTATGGTGTTAGATGTTCTGCTACTCCGGGCTTATGCCCTTGAGTCGACATCCCAAGCTCATGTTTGGAACCTCTTGCGTTCTGTGAAAACACTTCACAACGATCAGGGGTCCGGACAGCCCCAGTGCGGCGGCATGGGCATTTCGTTCCCCATAGCGCTTAGCAGCGCAGCATCAAAGTGAAGCTTTTTGTAAAGGGAACGTCTCGGGTTACTTGTGTAACCCTTGATCCCTGAAAAAAGCGGAACGAGATGCTGCGCTTCTTTTGCCGCACTGGGACGTCCCAGGACCGCTCTTCAGAAAAATAATCTGACGACACTCTGGTGACGCCTTCTATTTATAGCCTCGTCACAGGTGCGTCCAATGATCTCACCAACCGAGGCTATAAATTCCAGTCAATTTCATTGACGTGTTACACACATGTTCAGAAGCAGCTCACAATAAGATTGTTTCCCCATAGCGCTTAGCAGCGCAGCATCTCGTTCCGCTTTTTTCAGGGAACAAGGGTTACACAAGTAACCCGAGACGTTTTCGTGATTGGATTGCTGTCGATAGCATTTGACACATAAAATACCAGGTGTAAATGCACTTGTAAATTAACATTGTAAATGGATCATGGTTGGATCACTGAAACCACATTCCAAGGTGGTCAGGGACCACTGCAGATTCAACTACACAAGTAATAAATTATGTGATAGTTACGCTACAGTCCTCCATTGTTTAAGTGCTGTTGTGGATTTGTTTGTGCATTTTTCTGTTTCTTTTGCCATTGTAATGTGAAGAACACAACAGCCACTACCTTTTGCAATCTTGTTACATGAACAATTAACAATATTATCACATATTGAATTTCTCGTCTCTCTCCTCAAATCCCCACTCGCTCGTGTCTCTCTCCTGTTTTTTAACCACTCATGTGAAACCAAGCTTCATTCATGCGTTTTGGATGAGAAGCATATTTAGCACTTACAAAGTGCCGAACACAAGATAAATATGATTACATTTGCTTTGCCGACCCTAAATTTAGCTTTGGCAGTTGCCAAATTTTTTTCAATGAAGTAAAACCCTAACTGTTAAAGTGATGGAAAGCCTTTTTAATTATCATCAACGTTTTTTATCATTTTCTAAAAGGAGAATTTTCAGTGACAGACTCTGATGTAATAAGTAAGTAGTGTTTTCCATTTTGTACAGGTAACTCTGATCAGATCTGTCCGATCACAGTGGAGACAAATTTGACTGCCAAGTGTAAATGCAATCCATCAAAAGAATATCCAGATACTATCCCGATATGAAATGCATGTTAATGCAAGTTGTAAATGGGGCCTTTGAGAAGTCAATTCTTTCACAGACACCACTGTAACTCAAGCATGCAACCTGGAATAGTTATGGCCAAGTTACAAAAACTTTTGATCAAGACATCCAGCAGATCCAAAACCAGAGGGATCGGACCAAGGACATTAGCTGAGCTCTTCTTATGTGCCTGTGATGAGGAGGAGGGTGGGTCCGTGAGTTTGCACTCCCAGCCCCCAATCAGGCTAATCAGCCGAGGAAAGGGATAAAGATGTGCCGGATGCGGCAGTTCGGGAGAGAGTGAGCCACACGCAGCTGTTGTGTGTGTGTGATTATGTTTGTGCCTTTTTGTTTAAGTTTTCATTAAATATTAATTTGATGGTTCATCCCGTTCCCGCCTCCTCCTTGCCCGATTGGGGGCCGGGCGTGTGCACTCATGGTCTGGCCCCACCCTCCTCCTCGTAACAGTCCCTTAGACATCTAAGGCACTATTTTCATGAGTGGACAAAGCACAATGCAATATGACTGTGCGTAACATCTTGTAAAATTTTTGTGAGAGCACTAATTCTATGGGCAAATCACAAATGGGCGTAGGTGCGAGTGTTTGCTTTACCGTGGATGTAGGCGTGCAACCTGTTGGTGTATTGTATGTAAATGAAGTACCGCAAAGTGAAGCTTGCTAGTTTCCTAAGAATCTGGTCGTTGCGCAAAGACATTTTAATACCACATCTTAACTCAGCACAAAATCCAAATTTCGTTCCTGCATTTTCAGTTTGGAAATTTCACCAGCAGGTGGTAATAAAGTTCATGTCCAAATTCTGAAAGTACAAAACATCAAACCATGTCCCCTCAATTGCTGTTGAAGCCATTTGTTGAAACAAAAAATTATGAGATTTGTGTTAAACTTTCTAGAGGTCATGGTTTATTTTTTCAATTATTATTATTATTTGTATTGTTAAGTTTATATGTATTATTATTCTTTTATATTTACAATTGGATTTATCATTTTATTTTGACTAGTAATTTTCCACCAGTTGTCATGGTGTGATTTGTTATTCATTGCAAAAGGGGCCAGTGGAACAAGTTGGAGAGAGTAAAATATTTGGATTTAAATAATTTAATTTTTTTTTTTTACCACTTCGTTATTTTTATTTATTTATTATTATAATTTTTTTATTTTCTACCCAATTTGTCATGCCCAATGCGCTCTAAGTCCTCGAGGTGGCATAGTGACTCACCTCAATCTGGGTGGCGGAGGATGAATCCCAGTTGCCTCCGCGTCTGAGACCGTCAATCTGTGCATCTTATAATGTGCCTCGTTGAGCGCGTTACTGTGGAGACCTAGCATGTGTGGAGGCTTCATGCTATTCTCCACGGCATCCATGCACAACTCAACACATGCCCCACCGAGATCAAGAACCACATTATAACGACCATGAGGAGGTTATCCC
The DNA here is from genome assembly GCA_032164185.1 of Moxostoma hubbsi. Taxonomy (NCBI): domain Eukaryota; kingdom Metazoa; phylum Chordata; class Actinopteri; order Cypriniformes; family Catostomidae; genus Moxostoma; species Moxostoma hubbsi. The sequence continues at coordinate 30,789,507 of JAVLUX010000025.1, read as the reverse complement.
AACATGACTCTACCCACCCTAGCAACCGGGCCAATTCGTTACTCAGCACACCCTGGATGAACTTGCGACTCCAGGTGTGGAAGTCAGTGTCTTTACTCGCTGAGCTACCCAGACCCTCACTTCATTATTTATATTATATTTTCATTTCATTTGAAGTGTAATTTGAATTTAGAAATATTTATTGTTACATTTATTTGTGTTTCAATAAATCAATACAATTTTTCAAAATCAACTGGTAGAAGTGAAGTGTGCGATGATACAATCAATGTTTATACTAGCCATGATTTGAGTGTCAGTAAATGAAAATTGTTAATAATAATGAATTCAATGCAGCTGAGAATCCCATTTTCCATGTGTATAAAAGGAGCATGTCACTGTCATAGAAATATGCCTGACATTCATCAAGAATGCAGTCAATGCACAGAAGAACGTAATTTTCAATTATTCTAATTTATTGCATACAGTCCATTTACACTACCAACTTCTTACCCTTACATATGTACTGCCACATATATGTGACAGCAGTGTAGGATCACATATATGTGTTTCTGCAACACCCAGTAATGTTGCAAGCTGCCAGATCAAAATTGGGTTTCGTGCTGACACAGGCTGCACTGGTCAAGCATCTGTAATTTATATTCACTCAAACAGTTACTCATACAGTCTTTTAAACCACAGAATAAGTTTATTTTATACACAAATATCCAACTCGTCACCAAAGTACCACGATAAAAAGTTTACAGCTCTTATACGCACAGTCAATACATCAAACGCGATCTTCCTCCAATGCATGCTGCCATTTATTTACATTAGTAGTGTTTGCAATTCATCAAATGAACAGTCTTTTTAAGCACATATTATGTTTATTTTATGTAACAAACAGCTTAATTGTCACCAAAGTACCACGATAGCAGTTCACAACTTATACTGTATATGCACAACCATCACATCTAAACGTGCAATCTTCCCAAGCATGCAGCTATGTCTACTTATTAGGTGGAGATGCAGATTTCATTCACACAAACAGCATTTTTAGGCATATAATACATTTTTTTCCTGAAACAGACACCTAAACTATCACAAAAGCACCAAAATAACAGATTACAGCTCATAGTCTCACAGTGAAAACATGTGATCGTGCATGATTATCCGATGCATGCAGCCAAGTCTGTTTACATTAGTGCATGACAGACACACACACACACAATGTCTGAGAAATCAAACTGAGAAGTGCTGATATTATTCGTTCATTTGATTTTTACAGCTATTCAAAAATAAATAAAACAAATACATTATAGCAGACATAACTCATTTGTTTACTTGTTTACTATACAGTATTTGTTTTATGAAAAGAAATAATAATAATAAAAAAATTAAACAAAATGCTCGTCTACACTCTGTGTCCCCCTTTAACAGCTGTGCAGTGTCACGTGCAAAAATACCTCACTCCAGGGGGTACTGCAGGGGAATTTAGACCATACTCATGAAAAGGTTAATGTGCTGTCTTTGTTTAACCTTCTGAGGTCTGAGGGTGTTTTGGGCCCTGGAAAAGTTTTGACATGCCTTGACATTTGTGCTTTTTTCAGTTGCTTAAAAACACATTAATGGCTAAAGTCTGATAACACTGTATTCAGCACAAACTGGGGTACAATAATATGTGAGCAACATGTGTGTACATGTTTGTATTTTTGAGAAAATAACATGTATGAATGGTTTTTGAGTCATTGAATAATTTTGAGTCAAAATTGTTAAGTCATTGAAATAAGGGCATATAACACATTCTAAACATTTGTCCACAAGCCTTTTGAGAACTGGATCTTGTAGCCTAGAGTTTTTGCTACAAAATTATGTGAAAACCATCCTGATCACTCATTCACACAAAACAATATAGTAATTGAACTTTTTAAAGACACTTTTAGTGTTAGAAAGGACATAGGCATGAACTATCATGAATATTGATTGTAATTCACACCTGAGGAGACAAAAGACCCCTCCCCTGGGCCTATCAATGAGGAATGTGACAGAAAGAGAATGTGAGGAGACTTAATGATCAAAATCAAGTTTTAAGTTAAAAGAAGTAATCTGACTATACATTTTCTTTTACATAATGACTTTACTAATTTTAGACCTGCACTACCGTAAAGAAGTCTCTTCTGCTCACCAAGGCTGCATTTATTTGATCCAAAATACAGTAAAAACAGTAATATTGTGAACTCTTTTTACAATTTAAAAGAACAGTTTTCTATTTTAATATATTGTAAAATGCAATTTGTGATCAAAGCTGAATTCAGCATCATTACTGCAGTATTCAGTGTCACATGATCCTTCAGAAATCATTATAAGATGGTTTCCTAATATGGGCATATTTAAAGTGCATTTTACTAATTTAACCTGAACACATATTTGCAAGCACAAGCTTTGTTGATGATAATGAGTCAGCATAAACACTAGATAAAATATAATCTAAACATTCATATTATTTTTATATCATACAGCATACAAATTAAATACCTGCTTTTGCCGAAACAGCATTTAAATGTAACTTAAACTTGCTTATTAGGACATATTTCAAATTTCAATACTCTGAATCCTGGCTGGCAGTTTGGAAACAGTTCCACTAGTAAAATATATACGTGTTTATACAAAATAGCATGTCAACTAATGAAAACTAAATGACTTACTCATCCGAAATGTATCCTCGGCTGGATCAAGCCTCTCTTTAAAATACAAACATTCACCGGAGTCCCGCTCTTCTTCTGAGGAAAATTGTAACACTTCATCACTATCCAGGAGTTTTCTCACTTGTGTATCGTGCTGTCTTTCAAACGCGCAGAAAAGTGAATGTACTTTGTTTTTAAGGCACAGTTGGGGGCGTTTACCATTTGATTTGATCGTCTCAGCACATTACCGTATGAATGGCGTGCTCTGCTGGTGGGTGTGATCACATTAGAGATAATTAGCTGAGCCAGGAGAAACTGTACATCACTTAATTTCATACAGATTACAATGCAGGAGAATATTTGTTTTAAATTTGAATTGTTTTATTTAAAAGTAGACAATTTTAGCTTTCTTTAGACATATGTTTCATGTTTGTGTGATAAGTATTCGTGGAGTTTCAGTTTCAGACATATGCTCACCTGCTCATGCTTTTCTTTATTTTACAAAAGCACAAGGTTTTGTTGTTATTGTGAGTGTACACAAATAAAAGTAGACCCTTTATAGTGTCTAATAATGTCTTACACTTATCTGTATGCCCCAAAATTGATGGAGAATTTTATGTTATTTCCGCTGTAATGACAATAAAAATCCAGCAGGACGCGCTGGTGCATCCGTTGACCACAGAGGGTTAAATCGTTGGAGCTTGATGGAATTTAATATATAATAGGATGCAGATATTGAATAACTGGAGAAGAACCTCAAATTTTGCGAGTTGCACGGGCGATTTTGCGAAACCCACTTGCGCCTAGACTTAGCGCATGCTTTAACGAAAATACCAAAACTTCATGACCATGCCAACTGACTTTGCACTTATGACTTAAGGCATTGCATTGTGCTTAATGCTTGCGCTCTTAAAATATGTCCCCTAAAGTGACACTGCCTAATCTGGCAGACTTTTCAGCCAGTCTGAAAATTGGAATGGTAAAAAATAAAGTGTACTCAAGGGTGTAGATTTGGCTTGAAAATGGCTTTGGGGTGGGGATAATTTACATGTTGAGTAAATGAGTGGACTTGCTGAAATGGATGGGAGCTGATCAACTTTTGTTCAGTGCCTCTTTCCCATGGAAATATGAGGCAAATGTGGCCTTTAAATCTACAGGTTCCCAGAACAGACTAACAAAAACTAATAGACAGCTTGTGAATAGACTCCATGCTTCCATCCTGCTTGTTTTCCCTGACCAGCACCATGTCAGATTTAACTACCACTTTTCACTCCACTTTTAGGGCTCTTTAGACGCAGGCAGCTCTTGGTTCAGAACACAGGCCTCTTCCGAGCAGATTACAATGATTCGTTGAGTTTATGCTTACACACTGACTGGAAACACAGATTAATCCTGTGAGCACATCATTTATGTAAAATTCTATTTCCAGCATTGATAGTTCACCCATAAATGAGAATTCTGTCATAATTAACTCAGATCCAATCCCATTCTTTGTACTTGCATGGTGAAAAAAAACTTCTAACGATTAGTACATCATTCCAAATATCTCCTTTTTCTCATACAGATTTGGAACAACATGAGGGTGAGTAAATAATGACAGAATTTTCATTTATTGGTGAACTATTCCTTTAAGGGGAATGTTTTGTGTGTATCACTCCAATCAGTTCCAAAACTATGAATTTAATGATCGCCAGTGATTACTGCGGTAAATTACATTTAATCTCTGATTTGATATGGGCAGGATTAGTCGTGAATTATTAGTGTGTTGCAGATGATATGAGTGGGCAGGGGCTCAAGCGTTTGTAAACGGCAGACACACAAGAGACTTGTTTGACAGCCAGACATGCTCAGACTGATCTTCGACCAGGCAGTGAGTCCTCGCCACACACACCGAACCCAAATAGAATGTGACTTTGATTTTCTCAACTGTCAAATTCGTTTCCATTCCAATGACATCTCCCTTCCTGTGTTACATCCGTTATGGTATTTGGTCACAAAAAAATAAATAAAAAACAATGGATAGAGATAAGACAGATGTTGCCTAGCACAAGCTCACGTAGAGTGTCTGCTCTATTGGTTCCCTCTGCCCCATTCAAATTACTCACAGAGGAAAACAATGAAGCCATGTAAATCTCTTCTCTGGAGTCCCCCACTTCCTCTGGATGGAGGCTGGAAAAAAGAGTGTTGACAGGCCAACCTTGAAACCATGCATAGATGCAGAACATAATAATCTAAAGCTTGGCCACAATTTCTGATTTTTGGTAGCTAGTTATTGTTGTTGCTTCATAAGGAGAATGTGAGTTTGTTGGGAACTGACAATACTGAATATCACTTATGAGATCTGTGCACTTAGAGGAAAGACATTTTCCTGATGTGTGATAAATTGTGTGAAACTTGTTTTTACAAGTTCCAGACTTATTTTGTGGGCATCTACACTTTGTGATGCATAAAGTGCCAGTGCTTTTAAAAATGGCAAAATGTGTGCTAAGATCCAGGTGTGGAGGAACATAGGAACTATCTTATCAGCTAGGCTCATTAATATTAATTAGGTGACATAATGTGACAAAATATTATACTGTCCACTGTCATCGGTGTGTGTGTGTGTATATATATATATATATATATATATATATATATATATATATATATATCTTGGTTGGCGCTGTTTTGGCAGCACGAGGGGACACCGATCAGCCACAAAATTAAAACCACCTGCCTAATATTGTGTAGGTAACCCTCGTGCCGCCAAAACAGCACCAACCGACATCTCAGAACAGCATTCTGAGATGTTATTCATCTCACCGCTATTTACAATTGGTTATCTATCTGTCTGGCCTTTTTCTGTTGACATCTCATATGAACAAGACATTTCCATCCAGAGAACTGCCCCTCACTTGATGTTTTTTTGTTTTTGCAACCATTCGGAGTAAATTCTAGAGGCTGTTGTTTGTGAAAATACCAGGAGATCAGCAGTTACAGAAATACTCAAACCAGCCCGTCTGGCACCAATAATCCTGCCACAGTCCAATTCACCGAGATCACATTTTTTCCCTATTCTGATGGTTGATGTGAACATTAACAGAAGCTCCTGACCCATAACTGCATTATTTTATGCACTGCACTTCTGCCACACAATTGGCTGATTAGATAATCACATGGATAATTGTTGGTGCCAGATGGGCTGGCTTGACTGCTGATCTCCTGGGATTTTCACGCACAACAGCCTTTAGAATTTACTAAGAGGATTAATTGCATTCTTTTTTTAAATTGACAGCCCTAATATATATATATATATAAAAATATATGTAACATATTTTCACAGATGGAGCCGGTGAGAGTAATCCCATGGAAACGGCTATCGCTCCCGGGGAGGCGTCGATTACAGTAATAGATTTCTTACATGTTCCACTTGTCTTCCTCTGATTGCATGCCCTATTTCATCCTTGTGTTTTCCCCTGTTTGATTGCTGGTTTATTGTATGCTGTAACACTCACATTTGTGTCCTGTTTAGTGTGGGGTTGTTTGTGCTGTTCACGAAGTGTAGTTTACCCCACAGATTGCTATTGCCATATTGGTCGCTCCCGAGGAGGATTCCTTGGATTACCTATCCATGTGTCGGGGAGCTTGAGTCTTGGGTGTTGCTTTGCATCTCACCAATCTTCAGCGGATCTTTCCAGACTTCCACTTCAACACCTACTGACGAACACATGTTAATTGAATTAACGCGTTAATTCAGTGCGATTAATTATAAAAAAAAAATAATGCGTTAAAGAAATTAACGCAATTAATCACATGCCCACAGACCATAATAAGGAAGATTCCTGATAAAATGCAAGCTTGTAGTACCACCTGTTTACTCCAGAGGACAGTAAGTGAAACTTCAGCTGTATGAGCAACACACAGTTTATTACAGTGAAGAAAACACTTCAGTAAGCAGAACAACACAGACATGCGTTACATTCTTGCATTCAAAACACTCAAAGGAGCACAATTGCGATCTAAGGGATCTCAAGATGTGTTTAAAGATTGAGTATTAAACTATATTTAACTTGAAACCGTGACCTAAACATTTTATGTTTATGACACAATGCACCCGAGATGCTACACAAGCATGTCTGACACCGGTGTAAATTGATGGGACTTTAAACAAGCCCTCATAATAAATCTCGAACTGATTGACAAATTCACTTGTGAAATGGATTGCTGTGAACTGTATGCCAATGATTGACTTATGATCAATAAATGTCACAAATACTGGGAAATACATATATATACTACACAGTTGAAGTCAGAAGTTTACATACACTTATGTTGAAGTCATTAAAACAAATTTTTGTACCACTCCACAGATTTCATATTAGCAAACTATAGTTTTGGCAAGTCGTTTTGGACATCTACGTTGTGCATGACACAAGTCATTTTTCCAACAAATGTTTACAGACAGATTGTTTCACTTTTAATTGACAATATCACAATTCCAGTGTGTCAAAAGTTTACATACACCAAGTTAACTGTGCCTTTAGGCTGCTTAGACAATTCCATAAAATGATGTCAAGCCTTTAGGCAATTAGCCAATTATCTTCTGATAGGAGATGTACTGAATTGGAGGTGTACCTGTGGATGTATTTTAAGGCTAAGATCAGCTAAGATCTCAGGAAAGAAATTGTGGACCTCCACAAGACTGGTTCATCCTTAGGAGCAATATCCAAATGCCTGAAGGTGCCACGTTCATCTGTACAAACAATAGTATGCAAGTATAAACACCATGGGACCATGCAGCCATCATACTGCTCAGGAAGGAGACGCATTCTGTCTCCTAGAGATGAACTTAGGTTGGTGCGAAAAGTGCAAATTAATCCTAGAACAACAGCAAAAGGACCTTGTGAAGATGCTGGAGGAAACAGGTAGACAAGTATCTATAGCCACAGTTAAACAAGTCCTATATTGACATAACCTGAAAGGCTGCTCAGCAAGGAAGAAGCCGCTGCTCCAAAACTGCCATAAAAAAGCCAGACTCCAGTTTGCAAGTGCCCATGGTGATAAAGATCTTACTTTTTGGAGAACTGTCCTCTGGTCTGATGAAACAAAAAATTTAACCATTTGGCCATAATGACCATCGTTACGTTTGGAGGAAAAAGGGAGAGGATTGCAAGCCAAAGAACACCATCCCAACCGTTAAGCATGGGGGTGGCAGCATCATGTTGTGGGGGTGCTTTGCTGCAGGAGGGAATGGTGCACTTCACAAAGTAGATGGCATCATGAGGAAGGAAAATTTTGTGGATATATTGAAGCAACACATCAAGACAGGAAGTTAAAGCTTGGTCGCAAATGGGTCTTCCAAATGGACAATGACCCCAAGCATGCCTCCAAAGTTGTGGCAAAATGGCTTAAGGACAACAAAGTCAAGGTATTGGAGTGGCTATCACAAAGCCCTGACCTCAATCCAAAAGACAATTTGAGGGCAGAACTGAAAAAGCATGTGCGAGAAAGGAGGTCTACAAACTTGACTGTTACACCAGTTCTGTTTGGAGGAATGGGCCAAAATTCCAGCAACTTACTGTGAGACGCTTTTGGAAGGCTACCCAAAAAGTGTGATACAAGTTAAAAAAATTTAAGACAATGCTACCAAATACTAACAAAGTGTATGTAAACATCTGACCCATTGGCATGTGAGGACAGAAATAAAAGCTGAAATAAATTATTCTCTCTACTATTATTCTGACATTTCACATTCTTAATACAGGGAAAGTTTTATATGATTAAATGTTAGGAATTGTGAAAAACTGAGTTTAAATTTGGCTAAGGTGTATGTAAACTTCAGACGTCGACTGATATTAGGGCTGTAATGATACGTGAACTGCAACCGAAATCGCAACGGCATACAAACATCCATGATCCCATGTCACAGTTCAAGAAGACCGAACTGCGACACATGCCTCTCTCCAACCCCAGCAGCCTGCCATCAGTTACAGATGCAGCCCCTTGAGCTCTTTACTCACACTACAATAAATTCCACTACAAAAAAATTAAATAAATTCCACTACAACAAAATTCATTATCTCATTTCACAGTAAACTTTACATGTAAATCATGAAATTATTTTTCTATTTAGTTAGTAAGTTAAGGCAAGTATGACTTTGGTTTAGCATCTTCCAACTACGTGTCATGTGACCACTTTTCCAATCATGTGTCTATGCCTGCAAAGTTTGAGCTATTCAGTTATCTCAAGATGGCCAATAACCCTGAAATTGCAGACCCTCCCGGCACATACAATTTAGTAGTATGGGAATATTTTGGTTATCCAGTGGAGTATAGGGATGGCAATCGTGTCATAGACAGAACACATACAATTTGCCATAAGTGTTTCACAAAACTTCCTCAGGTGACAGGCAACACATAAAATAGGCACACACATATCAGAAGACATCATCCCGACATTGATCTAAGCAGTACATTGAAGAAATCTCAACATCAGCAGGTTACACTTCCTAATGCCTTTCAATTGAAGTTACCAGCCAACTCTGACTGTGCTCAAAATATTACCAACGCAATCAGCGCTTTCATGGCCCTGAATACATGCCCCATTTCAGTGGTTGAAAACAACGGATTAAAAAATTTGCTCTGCGTGAAACCCAGATAAATAGTGCCAAGCCAACCTCATTTCACCCAAAACGTGTTGCCTAAACTTTATGACGAAATAAAGGTTAAAATACAGGAGGAGTTGAATAATGCTAATTTCATTGTATGGACTATAGATGGGTGGATGTCAGAAAGCTACATGACCGTTACTACGCACTATTTTAGGCTACGGATAATTGGGTAATTTCAAATCCTGTTCTAAAAACTTTAAACTAACTTGAATTATGTTTACACAGAATTTTTTATTATTATTTAGTTTTGTTTAATTCTGAAGAGCACTGTTCACAAATAGAAAAGTTATTTAATTAGTTAATAAGTAAAGTTAATTCTTAAGAGAATTTACAATTATTTATTTATCGCTATTTATTTATTTTCCTGACATTGTTAGATTATGTGAACAGTTAATCTTGTTATTTAGAGTTAAAGTCAATCTAGGTAATTATGTTAATCATAACCTGTTCTTCTAGTGTTCCAAATTATTTAACCTATTGGTGATTTAATAAAGAATTTTTTTTTTTCATATTTCTTTTTTCTTATCCATAAAAAAAAAAAAATACAACAAAAAACATATTGAGATATGAACCAAACCGTGGCTCAAAAAAGGTGTGTGTGTGTGTAAGCTGGGCTTCGAGGCGGAACAAAAATACACAAATTAAACCTTAATTTACAAAAATAAAATAACTTTTTCCAATGCAATTTGCCCCCATGAATATTTCACAACGTACTTTTCCACCATTGGGCCGAACGGTTAAGGTTTCTTTTCCCATTGGTTTGCTGCAAAATCAGGATTAGAATGGACTGACTGGCCAAATAATAAACCGTGAGTCACCTCGTATAAATGTGTCCCACTAACACGGTTCTCAACGGTAATCGTTCAATACCAAACTGCGGTCAAGTGGAAATGTTACTTGAACTGTAGCTCACCATGGTCAAAACCATACAATGGTTGCCTGTAGACTCATAGTGAAGCACAACATCTGGATGGGACCCAAAATGATGTGATTGGAACCAGTTGTCCAATCAACTTCCATCTTTGCTCCATTGAAATTAATGGTAAAGATATCTGCCAACCACTCTATGCACAGTCCCGGCTTCAGTGGTGTACCATTGGCCTTGCATCCATTGACTTCATATTCATGTAGAAAACGTGTATTACATTACTTGACCAAAGAGTGTGAAAATGCTGTTTGATTTTTACTCTTTTATTCACAAAAACATTTAAATGTACCAAGAGTGAAATCTAATATAGTTTATTTGTACATAGATCCAAATTTAGTTAATGCATTTCTAATGGAATTTAATGGAAGCCATGCTTCCTGAGTAGTCTTAAAACTAATATATGCATTGCCCAGATTATTTTCACAGACAGATTTATCTCATACATGCCAGCTTTAGTATAACACTGAAATGCTACTCTTCCTGGAATGCTTGTCTGGTCTGGTATGTCCCTTAAGGAACACAATAAAAAAACAACAGTGGCAAATAGATGTTTTTCGGCCTCAGTCCCAAGTGGAATCTGACCACATGAATTAGATATGCAGGTTGTAACTACATCCTGTCATCGGCCCAAATCATCTTGCCATCTCAATCACCCAGGGGACATAGATATAAAATGCTCACAGAGAATAACCAGGTCTGTGCTGGACTGACCAGTGCCTGGATAAACTAGCTCATGTTTCAGCGTTGTCTTGATGCAGATATTTATTAGCCATCAGGGACACTTCATGCCTTGCCTCTGTATTGTGCAGCTATCTGGACTGTCTCACAGTAAGAGACACTGCCACTCTGCCTATGTGAGGATTTATTTAGGGGAAAATTATAGACTGTCTATCATCCAGAGACTGTGAGTGGCAAAGAGAGGAAGTGGAGTTGCATGATATTGCTTGAGTGAGGAGTGCTTTTTGCAGCATAATCTCATGAGAATTATGTGACAACATTTTTACAAAATTTCATCACGTGGTCAATTACATTTATGTCAGTAGCTCGAGGTGAAATGATCACCATGTGGCACTGAAATCGAAAGCGAGATTTCTCCCAAAAAGATGAGTTTTTCTATTTCCAGTTTTGGATCAGCAAACCTACCTACCTACTTACCCTAAACTTAAACCTAAACCGAATAGATAGAGTCATAAAAAGGAAATGTGAAAAACGCAATTTCTGAAGCAATCACACCATTCCCGACGTGGTTTGAATCAGATTCAGAAAAATCTGATTTCATGAGTATTTTTTTTGCTGTCCAAACTATAAAAAAACTCCAAAATTGGATTTTTAGTGGCAGTCTGAACAAGGCCTTAGCATCGGTATTGTCTCTAGCCCCAAGGCCAATGCCACTCAATCAAAAGCCTAACATATTAATGGCCTATTATGTTATGAATTCACCACAGTGTTGATAGACTTTTAGCAGTCAGAATGAAAGAAAAACTGATTATTCCCAATATCTATTCCCAAACAATGTGTGCAATGTGGCAGGGCACATTATTCTGCTGAAAGAGGCCCCTGCTATCAGGGAATACCATAGTCATGAAGGGGTGTAACTGGTCTGAAACAATGTTTAGGTAGTTGATATGTGTCAAATTGATGTTCACATGAATGGCCGGACACAGTGTTTCCCAGTAGACCATTTCCAAGAGAATCACACTCCCTCCACCAGCTTGTCTTCTTCCCACAGTGCATCCCGGTGCCATCACTTCCCCAGGTAAACGGCACACACGTACACGGATGTCCATGTGATGAAAAAGAAAACAGGATTTGTCAGACCACTGCTCCAATGTCCAGATCCAATGCTTGCGTGCCCATTGTAGGTGTTTCAATGGTGGACAAGGGTCTTCATGGGCAAATAAGTAAAAATAAAACATGCTAAAATAATTTTTACAATGGAGTGATAATGTGTGTGTGTGTGTGTGTGTGTTTCTTTCTTTCTTTTTGTTTTTGTTTTTTGCATGTGAGCAGAAATAGAAAACCTGGAGTGGAGTTGAAGTGATTACAAAACTACTTGAGTGGGGTGGGGAAATTGTTGTCACTCCACTCCACTTACATACTCTGATATCAACCCTTGCTCTCCTTTCTCCCTTTCTCTCTCCTTCTCTGCTCACTTAATTTTCTACCTTCTCCTGAAGTATGTTTGGCTGTGGCCAGGGCTCTGTGACAGGTCTGTAGTCTCCTGTTGTCATGACTGCCGTTGTGAGTGATGTTGCCAGGGCTCAGGCCCCGGGTAATCCTAATGAGGCACAGCATTAGGGTCTGCTCTCCAATGATTTGTCAACAGGCTTCAAGCTCTCCTCTTTTAGAACTGAGCTGCTCCAGGATTAGTGGACACTATATACCTTGGATTTGATAAGGGATTGGATGGGCTTTTGAGAGGTTAGATGTCTAGTACAGACCTTGATGGCTGGAGTCTACATAATTAAACACACAGGTGCTATTGTTATTCAAATGAATGTCAATTACGTGCTCCACTCAGTGTGTTAAGAGGTGTAAGCACCTGGGTTGATGATCTCTACCTGGGGGGCCAGAAGAGCCAGAGTCATTACTATGCATGTTAATTTATTTGTCAGGTTGATGGAATGGCTCATTAGTTTCTTTTGTATGTGTGTTAAAGTATTTATTTTTCTATTTATTTTTTGCTATTCTACCAGTGATAGATGTGGCTTAATATAAATACATGCTTAAAGTGATTCAAATGACCAAATCCATGAATAAAAACACAAGGTTTTCACACAACATTCTGGACTTCCTGTGAATGAAAGAACTCAACCATCTGTAACTCATTCATGCTCATCAAGGCTATATGGAATAGCATCCTAACCAAGGGGACAAAGTTTGGCTGATTTTAATGTCCCATTAACCCCTGCTGGTAGATGCCATAACTACACACTTTTTGGACAAAAAGCACACTTCTCTATTGATGGCGATGTACAGCAGTCATGTATTGGTAAATGGTCCGCACTTATATAGCGCCTTTTTAACCTTAGCGGTATTCAAAGTGCTTTACACTGCGTCTCATTCACCCATTCACACACACACACACACACACACACACACACACACATTCACACACCAACCATATTAATTTCTAAGAAGATAGCTTGATGCCACTCACTATAATAATAATATAAATTGCAACACGGTGAGGTCATAAGACAATAATATAACATATTATTGTTTGAAATGCTGCATAATTCTGTTTCACATACAATTTATTTATTTTTTTTAAATTGTAGGCAGTATATACTGCACAGTATTCAGAAAGTAGTAAGCGCCATTCCAAACATAGCCCATGTTATTATGGACCATTTTCACAGAATGTGATGATGCATATAGCAGCATAAATCGAGCAAATAGGGTTGCCAACATTCTACCAGCCAAATACAGGACATTTCAGCTCCAAATACAGGAAACAACTCGTGTTTTCAAGAGTTTTTTTGTCAACTAAAATTTCTTGGAAAGATGTTGCAAAACACAATTGAAATTTTTCAGTTCAAACAACAGCACAGCCCATTGATGAGACTGTTAGTCTATCCCTCACAGCCTTGTTGTTCCAGTCACAATACAGTTGCACAGTACTCCAGGTCACTAGAGGGCAGTGTCTGATGTCATCTAATTCTCCTTCTCTGGCTTTTTGTGAAAAACTATGCACGTGTGCTTTCAAAATTACCTGAGAAAACAGATTTAGAACAGTTTGTGAGACAGTTAAATAATATTAAACATGTAAAGCCTTCACATGGAGCTCAAAACACAAACACCCAACACTTGATGTCACTAAGCTGCAGTTTGTCTTTAGAACGACAAGCAAGGTAAGCAGTTCTGAAAACATTCTAATAGACACTCAACAGATGTTTGACACACCGCAGAAACAAATGATTATGGGATGAGTGTAAATACTGTAATTATTCCTCATGGAATTCACAGCTGGCAACTCGGTAAACTCTGAATGACATTGCCAAACATAATATGTGATGGAGAGAAACTCATAAAATCTCTGTTCAATAATTCAGCGGGCAAATGCGATCTGGCTGTCCTTTGTTTATAAATCTTCTGCCACCCACAAGTGCACACAATGCCTCTGGGGTGCCAGGTTTAGTGAGGATCCCACAATAACCAAACCCAGAGCAAGGCAATATTGCAGAGAATAGTGAGAGGGGAGGAAGTTCATGCAGTCGTCTCCAATATATGTGTAAATTTATGCACCTTTTAAACAGCTGGCTGATGAATAATGGCAGTGATCTGCCCTTGATATTCATTGAAGTAACCAATGCCTCTCAATACCAGAGAAGCCAGGGTCACAAACTCTCCCTCTGCTTGCTTTCCTCTTCTATTTTCTGGGCAGGTAGTTAAAAGTCTGAAGCAGCAACAGCCCCATGCACTGATATATTTTGATTTGATTCCATGGGATTCCATTGGACAATAATCACAACCAGGGCCGTGCACAGACATTTTGAGGGGCAGTGGATCAAACTGAAAAAAAAAAAAAGGAAGGAAGGGCTAACCTTTTCATTTTTTATCATTTATATTATCATTGAATGATTTAGCGGTTCAGCAATTGTAGTAATTTGACAGCCTATATTTAATAAAAATGTATTATACTTTTTTAGAGACTTACATTAGCCATCTGACCATTCAGCTTATGAACAAATGCAAATTTTAAATGCATTTGGGTGCACTCAAGCAATGTCCGTACTTATTAATGCACGTTTTTGACCCATTTGGACATGCTCAATTGTCAAGCGCCCCTCCCCCTGTTGTGCCTTATCTGCTGCCTGCAAAACAAGACACACGACACAACTTTTCCTTTTTTGTTCCACAGACGAAAGGGTTGGAGCGACATTAGGATGAGAACATGACAGATTTTATTTTTAGGTGAACTATTTCTGAAAGACAGTTGTGTTTTGAAATTTAAACATGATACTGTAGCTGATTTCAAGCTAGTCATTAGTTGGTCTGATCTGTTCAATAGTTGGTCATAAGTTGGCACACGTGGCATGCATGAACCCTTCCACGCATGCAACAAATGCCCATTAACTATTAACATTTTTATACTAAGTAATAGGAAGGAATATAAAATTGTGCATGCTCAGTCTGCTCAATTACAAAGTTTTATCTCCGTGCGGCAGTGCGCTTGATGAATTCATTAATCAAGAGTTCAAACTACAGTTCTGTTTTGTGAAATCCAACAAATATTTCCTCTGTGTCCAGCACTCCCTGTGGAACCGTGATCCCTAAGTGAGATCCACCAATCAGAGAAGTTCCCAGCTACCAGTCGCTTTTGTCGCTTTTTGAAAATTATTTCCCTTAAATCAAATGTTTTAATGTTGTTAATTAGTAATAGAGCTTTCTGCTTTGGGTCAAGGCTGAGAAATAGTTATTAAATATTTTGTTGAAATTCCTATGGAGAAAATGAATGGAGAATATCTTGTGCTTTTCCGTGGGTGCTCGGCAATTTCCGTGGGTGTTCGAGCGCATGTCGAGGGATCCAAACTGGTCATTTACTGGTTATTAGCTGTTTTATGCTGGTCTTTAGTTGATCATTAGCTGGTCCAAGCTGTTAGTTGATCATTAGCTGTTTTATGCTGGTCTTTAGTTGATCATTAGCTGTTTTATGCTGGTCTTTAGTTGATCATTAGCTGTTTTATGCTGGTCTTTAGTTGATCATTAGCTGGTCCAAGCTGTTCATTAGGTGATAATTAGCTGGTCCATGCTGTTCATTAGTTGATCATTAGCTGTTTTATGCTGGTCATTAGTTGATCATTAGCTGTTTTATGATGGTCAGTTAATCATTAGCTGTTTTATGCTGGTCTTTAGTTGATCATTAGCTGGTCCAAGCTGTTCATTAGGTGATAATTAGCTGGTCCATGCTGTTCATTAGTTGATCATTAGCTGTTTTAATGCTGTTCATTAGTTGATCATTAGCTGTTTTATGCTGGTCATTAGTTGATCATTAGCTGTTTTATGCTGGTCATCAGTTGATCATTAGCTGTTTTATGATGGTCAGTTAATCATTAGCTGTTTTATGCTGGTCTTTAGTTGATCATTAGCTGTTTTATGATGGTCAGTTAATCATTAGCTGTTTTATGCTGGTCTTTAGTTGATCATTAGCTGTTTTATGATGGTCAGTTAATCATTAGCTGTTTTATGCTGGTCTTTAGTTGATCATTAGCTGTTTTATGATGGTCAGTTAATCATTAGCTGTTTTATGCTGGTCTTTAGTTGATCATTAGCTGGTCCAAGCTGTTCATTAGGTGATAATTAGCTGGTCCATGCTGTTCATTAGTTGATCATTAGCTGTTTTAATGCTGTTCATTAGTTGATCATTAGCTGTTTTAATGCTGTTCATTAGTTGATCATTAGCTGTTTTAATGCTGTTCATTAGTTGATCATTAGCTGTTTTATGCTGGTCATTAGTTGGTAATTAGCTGCTTAATGCTGGTCATTAGTTGATCATTAGCTGTTTTATGCTGGTCTTTAGTTGATCATTAGCTGGTCCATGCTGTTCATTAGTTGATCATTAGCTGGTTCAAGCTGTTCATTAGTTGATCATTAGCTGGTTCAAGCTGTTCATTAGTTGATCATTAGCTGGTTCAAGCTGTTCATTAGTTGATCATTAGCTGGTTCAAACTGTTCATTAGTCGATCATTAGCTGGTTCAAGCTGGTCATTAGTCGATCATTAGCTGGTTCAAGCTGGTCATTAGCTGGTCCAAGTTTGCTATTAGTTGGTCCATGTTGGTCATTAGTTGTTACAATATGGTCATTAGTTATTTCAAGCTGGTCATTAGTTGTTTTAAGTAGGCAATTAATTGGTCATTAGCTGGCCCAAGCTGGCCATTAGCTGGTCCAAGCTGGCCATTAGTTGGTCCAAGCTTGTCATTAGCTGGTCTAAACTGGTGATTAATTGGTTTATACTGGCCATTAAGTTTGGCAGTACCTGGGTCAAGCTGGTCATTAGTTGGTCATTAGCTGTTTCAAGCTGGCATTACCTGGTTCAAACTGGTCATTAGCTATTTCAAGCTGGTCAGTAGTTGATACAAACTGGCCATTAGTTGGTTCAAGCTGGTTTTAGCTGGCCATTAGTTGGTCCAACCTTGTCATTAGCTGGTCCAAGCTGGTTATCTGTTGGTCCAAGCTGGTCATTATTAGATCCAACCTGGTCATTAGTTGGTCCAAGCTGGTTTAAACTGGCCATTAGTTGGTCCAACCTTGTCATTAGCTGGTCCAAGCTGGTGATTAGTTGGTCCAAGCTGGTCATTAGCTGGTCATCAGCTACCTTCTGGTCATACCATCTTAAGGTAGTCATACTGCTTTTTGGAAAATGGTAGCTGGTCGACCAGCCAATGATCAGCCACTGTCCTATGTTCCAAATCACACCTACCAGCCTAAGATGGAATTTTTAGATGTTCCCTCTATTATAACACCTCATATAGAAACGCTCACACTGATGCACCCTGGGTGCAAAGCTGCAGTGCCACAAAGAAAGGATACACTGAAATACATTTTACCACCCCAACGATATGACTTTGTTTGCCTCCTCAAGGAAGAGACATACATACACACTTCATCATGCGGCGTTGCAAAAAGCTGTTCTTATCTTTCCATTAAAATTAATGAAAATAAATGAACTGGATGAGCATATAGCATGCATGAATGATGGTTGGAATCATGTCCATTGTGAATGTCTTTTGTTGTAAATGGATAAATTCAGTGAAACACAGTTTAGATATTTACTGTCACAGTAATGTATTTTCATGTAGCCTGACTTCCAAAATCTTGAGTGGAAGATATAAGCATCACGGATACTGCACAGGGGCAGACTGGGAAGAGAAATCGGCCCTCGATTTGAAATAAAAACTGGCCCAAAATTTGTTGAGTGGGGGTGAGGTGGGGTGTTGCCCGTTTAAGCTTGTCGTGGGCCGTTCTCCCACCGAGAAAGGTCTCGGTTCTCCCTATGGCCAGTCCGCCTCTGATACCTTGCACTGCAACAAAATATTATTCAATATAATGCAATGGGATTTGCCTCATCTTGAAACTTGAACGGAGAGCATTTTCTCTGTTCACACTACACTGCACCATTGATGGAGTTAAACTCACTACAAGTCATGATAGCAAAAACATAAGAGGATATTTCCCATTACATTTGACACATTTAAAATGCACTGCTTGCGCTGCGGCTCGGACTGATGCATCATGCTGATAGCTGGCTAACTAACCCTCCATCAGATGCAATGTCCATACATTACCAAAGCGTTAATGAAAGCTTCTAGTTTATTTATGATCCTTTGGTAGTATTGAATACATTTAATAATCTCTCATGATTTAATCAAGCCATAAATAGTCCATAATAGTCTCAGAATTGCTGGCATAGCTCTTTTTTTTAACCGTTAAAGAAAAAGTTCACACAACACTGAAAATTCTGTCATAATTTACTCACCCTTGTGCTGTTCCAAACCCACATAACGTAATTCCTCAATTGAACACAAAAGGAGATGTTAGGTAGAATGTTGTTATTAGTCAGCATTCACTCTGATGCTTTTGTGGTTTTGCAGTTATTATGGTGGAAGTCCCATTGTAAATACATCAATGTTTTTGGGGTTGATTTAACATAACTGCCTAATTGTGATGACAATTACGTCACAATGTAAAAAGGATTCATTATTTTTGTTAAATTTAATTTATTTTTTCTTTTGATTTGATTTAGAGGTGAATGGTGAAATGTTTTGTGAGATTCCCCTTTCTAGTGTTGGTGTACTATACCTGAGAACTGTAACAACTACTGTTACAGTACATCATAAATATTTTGTGCTGAAAGCTGAGTGTGTAAATCTGAGAATGATTTTGTGGTTCAGATAATGTGTAAAAGACTTGAAGGTCTTTAATGGGGGGGTGGGGGGGGGGATTCAGCTTTGATGTGCTCAAAAGGAACCATTGTTGGCTGCAAATGTGCCTTTTTTAAGTGACAAATCAATCTTGATGATGTGAACCAATTCCTGTTCTGCTTCCTTCAGCTTTTTAAAGGCTTTTCATTCTATTTAATTGAGACTGATCTTCAGGGGGGAGAACATGGAGTTTTAAAAAGAGAGTGACAGTTGTGAGAAAATTTCACCAAATGTTCTTACAGCCTAAATGATCATGATAATATGTAATTGGAAAATCTTGCAGAAGCAATTTTTTTTTAACACAATACATAAGATACATTTTAAATTTGGAGATCATGTCTAACATCATACCCTCCTGAAATTTTAAAATGGTCTTAACTAGAGCCTGACCGATACTGATTTTAGAGGGGGAAATTCACTGATTACCGATATGGTGGCCGATATAGTTAATATAGAGCTGAAATGAAAACAAACCATTTCTATGTGGATTGTGCATCGATTTTGCACCGATATGACTTTAAAAATGTGCTCAGAGGTGGCTGCATTCTGAAACAAATGTTTTCATCAAAGAATATTTGAAGTTATTATTATACATTGCCAACCAATTCTAGAAATGAGCGTTAATTTAAGCCATTCGTTGACTAGTCTCACGTTTATGATATTAATTTAATTACTTGTATATATGGCACCAGAAAATGGTTTTAGTTCCAGGGCTGAGAAAGAATGTTATCAGTAACATTCTGTTCTACATTACTGATAAATACTAAACTATAATAATGAGCCTTTAAAATATTAATTTTACAAGCGCACATATGAAGCGAGCTGCAGCAACTCCGGCAAAAGATGTAATGATTCTGAATGTGTTGGAAAAACCAGCAAGAGGCTGTCTGAACATTTTGTTAATTTATAGAGAGAAATGCACATTAGGGTTGTGCCGAGAGTTGATGATCTCGGGGATCGATGATGGTCAGAGTGAACGCCAATAGCTGATGCCTTTTACCATATCATGACAATATTTGGCTCACTTTCCCATTAATGTATAAAATTATTATTATTATTAGGCTATATATATATATATATATATATATATATATATATATATATATATATATATATATATATACCCCTGGGCTGAGGGATCGGTGAATATTCTTGCTTTAGTGATTTTGCATTGAAAATTAAATAAAAAAATAAATGGCTGATGAGTTGGCTTGTTCAGTGATATGGGAATAAACCAAACAATAATTTGACGTCTGACGTGACGTTTTACTCATCAGCAACAATAATGCAATATATTTCAATTTGAATATCTGAATTATTATATTTATTATATACATTTATAATTATTTAAATTATTATGTATTATTTAAATTGAATAATCTGTGTTTGGGGGCCTTTCTCAGCAAATACTGATACACGATTCGATTAATCAGTCGACTTGTATTGTAATTAATTTGATTAAAAATGTCAATAGATTGACACTTGACAGCCCTAATTTAAATTACTACTGACCTTTGCATTAAAGCCAGCTTTTAATGTTTCTTGTCTCTGGTAAGCTCTCAGAGTAACAGTACAAACCACAGTGTTGAGAGTGGACATTGATTTGGTTTTAAGAGCACAAACAGGAAGGAAATAGTCCTGGTCAGCAAATACAGACATGTAAAGTAAGGTTCTGTTTTGTGGAGCTGTTCCTGACAGACTTACACCAGACATTCAATTACCTTTGACAGGGACTCATATTTTTTGGCTATGCTGCTGTTACAATACAGGATCAACTTGCTTGGCCTCTTTCTTCCTGGGCTGTAGATCCACAGAGACCGCTATCAGAAACTTCTATAATTATCTCGAAAGTGGCTGCCACAAATATCATGCAACCCGGATGAAACAGTTTATCACATTTCATTGCTTTGCTGATGTATTCCAAAACAAGGACGATGTGATTTATTATTAATGTTAGCATGGCCATCCAATACCTCTCTTCCAACAGGCTAAAAATACACTATTCATTTAGGAACTGAAACACTAATGATGGTTTGCAAGCAGCCGAAAAACAACACATTAGTATGAAATGAATTGACTTTGAAGATTGTTTTCATTGATGCACCACAGCAGACCTCATGGGAAATGCTGTTGGATTCCTGTCCCAACCTGTCTCTTTGTCTAGACACCTCATTTACTCACAATGCCATGAGACACTGATATAAGGCTGAGTGAGGAAGATCTACTCAGGAAAATCCTCTTATGTAATCACAGAGGGAGAATGTTGTCCTGAAACATCTTTTGTGGAAGAGGTTAATCAGAGATTTGTGTGTCAACTGGTTTTGCATCAAGACCCAGATTTTATTTTGAACATCAAGAGGCAAACCAACACAATATAAAAAAAAGTTATTTATCACACCAAATCAAACAAAAATTTACTTAAAATCAAATTGTATTTTTTAATATTGAATTATATATTTACAATTACTATGGTGTTAATTTAACATGTTAATTCAATGCGATTAAATTTATTACAAATAGTGTGTTGAGAAAATGAACGCAATGAATTATGCCTCTGGACCGTAATAGGGAATTTTCCTTCTATTAGAGCAATTCAAGTTTGAAGAATCACCTTCATGTTTTTTGGAGTTTAAGTCAGGCAGTAAGCACAACTCCAGCTGTAGAGGCAACATACCACACCAAGCTAGCATAGGCGTAAAAACGGAAATATAATTTGGGCTTTTCTGACAACAAATGGCAAAAAATTACGCATATTTTTCTACATTTCAAACTATGTTTAACAGCACAACCAAAGTGAGACGTCCAAAAAGGTTTTTCCTTAGAAAAGTCCTTATATTGAGTTTGCCTCGGACAGATGAACGAAATTCAAAATGGATTGTTATGGTCTGCAGGCCAATGATAAGTTTATGTTCAATGACATGGAAATAAACAATATATTGATGTGTTGAAGGTTAATGCTAAACCTAACTCCCTACCATATTTCTAAACCTAACTGATAGTCATAAAAGCAAATGTGACACAAAACACAACTGCTGAAGCAACCACATAATTTCTGTTTGAAATAACAATATGGGTGATGGTCTTGCTATTCTTGAGATCTAGAAATCTAAAGCAGGGTTTTGTATTGTCAATTAAGGGGCAATATTTGCCCCCTGGATTTGATTTTTAAGGGCATTTTCTACCTTTTTATGAAGGATTTTTTTTTTCTTTATAAACATTTAAAGCATAAACTTTTATATTTGTTTATGTCAAATACGTTATTGTTAATTGAAACAATTCATTAATACACATTCTTAAGGTTGAGAATTTATTACCTCTTACCCTAAGAATTAGATCAACATAAACTCCTATTTTATGCCATAATATGTAGAACCTAGACTATAATAGAATATTAGGGACTTTATAAGATACTACAAATAAAAAACAGAGTAATTCTTTAAAAGGGATATTTTTGCCCCCGCATTTAGAAATTTGGAGGTGTTATGGCATTTTTGCCCTGAGCCACCCTTAATTTCTGACCCATGTTTCTCTCGGTAGGAGCACTGTGATTTATTATTGATACTTCTCATTTGGAACAGCCTGGGTTACCAGACAAGGTTACCTTGCCAAGCTGCTGCTTATCATGGAGAAAGTGGCCTGCTAGGACAAAGCATTTCAGAATTTTATTATCATTCAAATTAGAACATATAGACGGGCTTCTCTCCGATTGGTGAAATAATGGTGGTCATTTATCTAGCTAACACCGACCTTTCATTTCCTATTCATGTCTTATTAGGGGGAAATACATCATCATCTTGGCATAATTAAAAAAATAAAGGAGAACCCCCCCCCCCCCCCCAATTGATTTATAGTAGAAATGGTAAAAGGTGGTGCTGTGTTCTGCAGGTGCTCCTGGCTGTCGTTAGTTTGAGAGTCTGGCCTTTCACTGTTGACTTTTCCCGTCGTTGCTGTTAGCCATGGGAAAATGTGGGCCTAAGGGGACATGTATCCTTATCAGCGACCTGAGTCATTTATAACCCGCAGGTTAAAACATAACCAAACCACAACACAATGCATTAATGGGGTTTTTATGATTTCAGCTCAGCTCTTGTGTGTTTATCAGTTTTTATGATGGATTTAGTAGAGTTTGTCGCATTGGGTTTAAATTAACCAGAAATCAAAAATACGATGTGAAATGAATATATATATATATATATATATATATATATATATATATATATATATATATACAGTGAGGAAAATAAGTATTTGAACACCCTGCTATTTTGCAAGTTCTCCCACTTGGAAATCATGGAGGGGTCTGAAATTGTCATCGTAGGTGCATGTCCACTGTGAGAGACATAATCTAAAAAAAAAAATCCAGAAATCACAATATATGATTTTTTAACTATTTATTTGTATGATACAGCTGCAAATAAGTATTTGAACACCTGTCTTATCAGCTAGAATTCTGACCCTCAAAGACCTGTTAGTCTGCCTTTAAAATGTCCACCTCCACTCCATTTATTATCCTAAATTAGATGCACCTGTTTGAGGTCGTTAGCTGCATAAAGACACCTGTCCACCCCATACAATCAGTAAGAATCCAACTACTAACATGGCCAAGACCAAAGAGCTGTCCAAAGACACTAGAGACAAAATTGTACACCTCCACAAGGCTGGAAAGGGCTACGGGGAAATTGCCAAGCAGCTTGGTGAAAAAAAGGTCCACTGTTGGAGCAATCATTAGAAAATGAAAGAAGCTAAACATGACTGTCAATCTCCCTCGGACTGGGGCTCCATGCAAGATCTCACCTCGTGGGGTCTCAATGATCCTAAGAAAGGTGAGAAATCAGCCCAGAACTACACAGGAGGAGCTGGTCAATGACCTGAAAAGAGCTGGGACCACCGTTTCCAAGGTTACTGTTGGTAATACACTAAGACGTCATGGTTTGAAATCATGCATGGCACGGAAGGTTCCCCTGCTTAAACCAGCACATGTCAAGGCCCGTCTTAAGTTTGCCAATGACCATTTGGATGATCCAGAGGAGTCATGGGAGAAAGTCATGTGGTTAGATGAGACCAAAATAGAACTTTTTGGTCATAATTCCACTAACCGTGTTTGGAGGAAGAAGAATGATGAGTACCATCCCAAGAACACCATCCCTACTGTGAAGCATGGGGGTGGTAGCATCATGCTTTGGGGGTGTTTTTCTGCACATGGGACAGGGCGACTGCACTGTATTAAGGAGAGGATGACCGGGGCCATGTATTGCGAGATTTTGGGGAACAACCTCCTTCCCTCAGTTAGAGCATTGAAGATGGGTCGAGGCTGGGTCTTCCAACATGACAATGACCCGAAGCACACAGCCAGGATAACCAAGGAGTGGCTCTGTAAGAAGCATATCAAGGTTCTGGCATGGCCTAGCCAGTCTCCAGACCTAAACCCAATAGAGAATCTTTGGAGGGAGCTCAAACTCCGTGTTTCTCAGCGACAGCCCAGAAACCTGACTGATCTAGAGAAGATCTGTGTGGAGGAGTGGGCCAAAATCCCTCCTGCAGTGTGTGCAAACCTGGTGAAAAACTACAGGAAACGTTTGACCTCTGTAATTGCAAACAAAGGCTACTGTACCAAATATTAACATTGATTTTCTCAGGTGTTCAAATACTTATTTGCAGCTGTATCATACAAATAAATAGTTAAAAAAAATCATACATTGTGATTTCTGGATTTTTTTTTTTAGATTATGTCTCTCACAGTGGACATGCACCTACGATGACAATTTCAGACCCCTCCATGATTTCTAAGTGGGAGAACTTGCAAAATAGCAGGGTGTTCAAATACTTATTTTCCTCACTGTATATATATATATATATATATATATATATATATATAGAGAGAGAGAGAGAGAGAGAGAGAGAGAGAGAGAGAGTTTGGAATAATATACAGATTTAGCTGATTTGTACTTTATTCACCAAAGTGGAGACTGTAGTGTACACCTTTGTATGAAATCTTCTGTTTCTTTGGCAATTTCAAGCATTGTATAGCATTAATTTCCTTAAAACAATGATTGACAATTGTTTTGAGGAAATATCTTTCAGCAGTGTTTGATATAATGGGAAGTGATATTGTAGTACCAAGTTAGCAATTTAGCATGATTACTAAAGGACAAGGTGTTGGAGTGATGGCTGCTGAAAATGGGGCATGTTTAGATAAAGATCTGTCTAAATATTAAACTCCTTTATTAACTCCTTTAGACAGCAAAAGGAAGACATTATGAAATTCATGTACTACAACTTTTCACTCAAATGTTTATGACATTTGTTGACATTTACACTAGCCGTCTCAGACTTTTAGACCTCACTCAATGTCACGTGACCTTCAGCTTATATAGCCTTAACAGATTGCCATTTACTTATATTAAAGTGAATAGGAAATTATTTGATGACAAAGAAGTAATAGGTTCAACTTATATCATTGAACCTGCATTGTCCATATAAGCACCACTGATCATTGCTTGGCCACAGTTTCAATGCATTTCTACTCTTAACTGACAGGTAAAAGTCACATCACTGATTCTTGAGACAAAGGACAAAATAGGCTACAGAACTGATAAAAACTTTATTTTACAGTGTCCTTCTTACACATATTACATGTACTGACTATTGTAATAACAGTCAATTATGCATAATTAAAGCAACTAACCCTAAACCAAACCATAATAATCATTAAGTACTTGAAAATAAAGTGTAAACAAAGGTTTATGTATCAAGGAATTATTTGGGAATGATCTATTCAATATGTTCATAGATATTCAGTTTCGATGCAATCTCCTACTTCAATCTCCTACTTCTCACAAAATAATGTGTATTTTTCTTCACCGTCATTTAAAATAGGTCATCATTGTCAAATACAAAAATAATGTGCCAAATAGAATTTATTAATATTGACAAATCAATTCCAGATATAAAAATAAAATATATTCGTTTTTAAAATTTTATGTAAAAAAAATAATAATAAAAAGCACAATGGCATCATAAAATTAATCCATACAAGAATTTTTTATTTTTTTGGGGGGGTGGTGGGGGGGGGGGGGGGGGGGGGGTGTTATTCCTTTAACCACATTGTAGTGATCATCTCTGGTTTATTTCATACCGGGAAATGTTGCTATTTAAAAACTAATTGCAGGTTAAGTTGTGGGACATGCTTAGTCCCATGTCTCAAGACTCGGTGACCTTGTTTGGGAGACTTCCTTCAGTAAATATGAGTATATTGCACACCTGGGTGGGCAGATGGATGGAAATTAATAAATGAGAATTCCCCCTAAAGCTTTCCTAATGAGAATACTGCATGAAACCACTTTTCTTTCATGTGGTCTGGTGGAAGGAAGCCACTCTCCCCAAAGCCCTTTTAAAGACTAATTGAATAGTAAAGCATTACCTGAGGCGTGTTGTTGTCAGCTCATTTGGCTCCTCATTTATCTCAATCTGTCATAGCATTTATATATATATATATATATATATATATATATATATATATATATATATATATATATATATATATATATATAATAGTTTTTTTTGTGTGTGTGCAAAATGCTTAAGGAGCAGCATGCCGAATGTGACTAATCTTTTAATGCTGAAATAACATACATGCCAAAAAGTCCCCCCTGCCCAACACAAACACGTCTCACTTTAACCGTTTCTAATCAATGACAGAGACGCGCATCCCACGAGTGGCGATGACGTTAGCCCCAGATCGAGATTTTCTCTTTTGTTTGACATTACTCATGTGGAGCAAATGGATTCCCTGAAAAGATAACTAAGTCTTATCTCACTGCTGCACTAATAAAAATGATGGATAACGTGGGCTGGAAACAATTGAATTTCATGTTCGTCTCAAATGGCACAGAGAACAGATGACAGCTCAGGTTTCTTTCAGCTGTCACTCCGGCACAGTTCTGAAATGCACAGAAATTAGAAAGAGAGAGAGAGAGAGAGAGAGAGAGAAATGTGTATGTTTTATATGTAGTCTCTCGCTCACCAGAGATTATTGTTGGAGTATTATGACATCCAGTACAACCTATGTCTGATGTAGAGTGTTTCTGTTGTGAATAGCAGTTGCTTGACCTTTTAAATAATAATCTTGACTTGCTCATTATAGGAATACATTGCCAATAGCCGTTATGCTTTTTCTTTAATCTATGCATTGGGTGTCTGTGTGTAATTAACCCTGCATCTTTATCAGTCTTTAAATACATACACAGTGTTTGACAATTTATAGGGTTGCGACATTTTCAAAATAACTTATTTTGTGTTCAGCAGAAGAAAGTCAGTCATATAGGTTTGGAATGACATGAGGGTGAGTAAATGTTGACAGAATTTTCATTTTGTGTTGAACTACTCCTTTAAAGAGGACTTAGTGACACCTCTGGGATAAATTGGAATGCTGAGCCAGAACCCATCGCCCAACATCAGTGCCTGACCTCACTGATGCCATGACCTTATAAATATGACTGCCATGTGGCAAAGGTTTTCAGCCCAGATTAATGTTGTTCTGCAAGGGCAAGGGTCACTAACGATAATAATATAGAGTATTTTTTCCACCTGAGTACTCTTCACCCCAAAATGAAAATTATGTCACCATTTACTCACCCTCATGTTATCCCAAACCTTTATGACTGACTTCCTTCTGCTGAACACAAAAGATATTTTGAAAATGTTGCAAACCATGACTTCCATACAATGGCATTTGAGAGTGACTCCGGTTCTCCAGAAACAGAAACCAGTTCTCTTTGCATTCCAACTGAAAATTGTTCTCCTTGAAAACTCTGTTCTTTTTGTGGCTATGTGGAACAAGCGTTAATGTTGAACGATGTTTCATATATTATGTTTTTGTTATTCATATTTTGTCTGTTGTTTTGTCATTAGCTCAATCAGTTTGTTTTTAATTGATCATGTGTTATGCATTTCAGGATATGATGTGTATGTTTTTAATCATATATTTTATTGGTTACAATATGAAAAAATACCTCCTTCAGAAAAATCTACCTATTTGTTTCCCTGACTTGTCCAAAAGAATTAGCAATTTCTCTCCAACTCTTCTCTTTCTCCACTGGTTGTGAACTGGTTGTGATACAGTTCAGAGGAAACATCAAATAGGTGCTGGTGCTCCTGCCAATGTTCCATAATTTTTCCTCCATTTCATCGGTCCAATGAGACTTTCTTGATACCGCAGCCATGCTAGTGGATGTTCTGTTGCAGGTACATCAGGACTCCTCCCACTGAAACTTCCCGTGCCCAATTTCTTGCTCTCTCATTGGCTGTAGGTCAACGCTGCAGTTGTATTCAGTCAAAACATATTTCACATTGCGTGATTTGAAATCGCAGACAGGTCCAGATATTTAACATCCAAGATATCTCGCTGAAATTGGTGACGAGTCAGTGCTTCTCTCAAATAGCATCTTTGATAGTTCATACATTGCGATCTTCGCTCATGGGAGCAGGCTCCGATTTGCCTACGATTTCAGGCTTTTGTCGGCGATCTCCCAAAACTGTTGGTGAACGAAAATCAGGCTTAAAATCATGTAGTGTAAACTCACCATTAGAGACAATGTCAGAGTGGATTCTCATTTTCACCTCACAATAATGGTAAGATATTATTTTTCTTTGATTTATGTTTGTTGGTGCTCCTTAATTACTTACATGAATTGTTTATCGTAGACCTAAACCGTCACTAAAGATTAATTAATATGCATGATTTTAATATGCACATGTTTTTGCCAGTATTTATCTAACACTAAATGTTGGCTCTCTATCAAACAGATGTAAAGTTATTACATGGATGCAATGTGATGCTTTGTACATCTATTTTGCTGTGTCTGTGACAATATATTTAAATAGGCAAGCCATGTAGATAAATAATGGCAACAACAGAGAAAACAATGTATTGAAACGTGTTATTTATAGCTCTACCATACACTATGCATCTCAGGCACGGTGGCTTCTATTTAAATTCTAAAAATTATAGTCATTTCAGCCTAACATCTCACTCTCATTTTACAACTCATTCTGTGAATTTTTGGTTGGGATTCCCGTAGGGATTCTTGGGGAGTGGAACGTGTGTCTGACGTAATTATTCAGTTCAAATGGGGTTGACAGACCTGTGCTTTCACGGCAAACAGAAGCACTTTTTCTGCAGACCCTCTTTTTCTATAGAACTCTTTTCTATCTCACTGCGACATTAATTTTATTACTGGATTCGAGTAAGGGTCCCCCCTAAGAGCTCTGACACAGTTCGAACACTGACTGTCCATGTCAACATGTGAAGGCTAAATTAATCACTTTTCAATTAAACTTGAAACTACTGTCAGGGCTGAGATGACTTTGGTTAAAATTTTTCCAATTGTATTTTGCTAGTATATTCAAGTATAAACAAACTTACTACCACCCCTGGAGTCGCGAGTTTGAATTTAGGAGCCATGTCTCCTAAACAACCAAATTGGTCCGATTGCTAGGGAGGGTAGAGTCACATGGGATAACCTCCTCATGGTTGCTATGGAATGTACTTTATTGTCCCTCTTAGGGGAAACTTGTGGAGGACTCAATAAGCAAAATTTTTGCATTTCATAACATCACCTGAAAAAGCTAATAAAATAACAATACAAAGGGTACATCAAATACACAACAATTCAACAGCATACATTTCCATCAATCATAAAAAGTATATCTTTCAGTAAAAGCATCTAATAACATAAAGATTCAAAACACGATAGAAGCATACAATCTACATCATTTGGCAACATTTAGCAATTTAATAGAAAAAGGCACAAATTAATTTTTAAATCTATTCAATTTACTCTGTAAGGTTTTAAAACGCCTGCCCGAAGGTAACAATTCATAATTAACAAAAAGAATGTGAGATGGGTCATGTAAAATTCTTCTAGCTTCCCTTAACGTACACTGATCATACAGAGACTGGATGCTGTAATAGTCCTTCTGTCCTGTCAGTTTCATTGCTATATGCGTCAGGTGCTTCAGTCTGGATTTTGATTTCACAGTAAGGTTTCCGTACCATTCCGTGTGGTTAAGCCATAACTTGTAACACTCTCTAATATAGCTTTGTAAAAAAAGCAAAAGGATTTTGTTGTTCACCCCATAGTATCGTAGTCGATGC
Source organism: Moxostoma hubbsi (assembly GCA_032164185.1). Taxonomy (NCBI): domain Eukaryota; kingdom Metazoa; phylum Chordata; class Actinopteri; order Cypriniformes; family Catostomidae; genus Moxostoma; species Moxostoma hubbsi. The sequence continues at coordinate 30,759,189 of JAVLUX010000025.1, read as the reverse complement.
AAAAAATACAGTCTTTGACAAAGTTGACTACATACCAGATCAACATGTTTGTCCCAAGTAAGTGAACTATCTATGTAGACTCTGAGATATTTAAAGGACTGCACTTGACAAATTTCCTGGCTATGTATGAATACAGGGTTATAGTCACCAATGCCTCTAGGATAAAATATTATCTCCTTCGTTTTATTTGTATTTAGATTTAAATAATTGGAATCACATCAACCAACAAACGACTCAATCTCCACATAATAAATAGAAGTACTATCATGTTTGTTTAATAAACTTAATATAGCAGTATCATCCGAATGTTTAAGAATATCATTTCTTATATGCTATAATGTGGTTCTCACTCTCGGTGGGGCATGTGACGAGTTGTGTGTGGATGCCACGCAGAATAGCATGAAGCCTTGATACGCACTACATCTCCGCGTAACACACATAGCTCAACAAACCACGTGATAAGCTGCGCGGATTGAGTCACTATGCCACCATGAGGACTTAGATTGGCTTGGGAATTGGGCATTCCAAATTGGGGAGAAAAGGGGAGAAAAAAATATATATAAGCAAACTTTTTTTAATGATTGGATAATAAAACACAAGGTACAGTGATATAAAATAAGATAAAAAATTATATAAGAGAAAATATGAGCTCAAGGTCTTTTCTTTATTTAAGTACTTCATATTTGTACTGAATTCAGGGTTTCTTGTGCGTGGTGAGAAAAAGAGCACAGTTAAATGAATGCTTTATTGTTATATTATCCTTGCAGTAAAAATAGCAATGAGGTTTGGCTATTTGTTTGGCTTCACTCGTTTATGTGATATTTTAAGCTTAGTCCAAACAAATTGCCGAACTTCACTGCTATTTTTAATGCCAGGAAAATCTAACAGGCACAGTGATATACATAAGAAATACTGCATTGTTTTGTAACTCATGTGTTTTATGCTCATTAGTATCTGCAAATCCAATGCCGGTATTTGTCAGTTGATCAGTGCCACCAACCCTCTGAAGCACATGACAAAAGCTCATATCTAATTGGTCACTCAGTATTGTTCACAGCCCAATTAAAAATAAATCATACTGCTCTTTTAAAAAAAAAAACGTTGGATTGTTGATGGATGATTTGTCGGACCCGGTATGAATAGCTCTACAATTCAATTAATTGTTCAATTCAATTTAAAAGCTTGTTCGGAATGAATATTGGCACCAAAATTTGGGCTTAGTATAAATAGGATCTAACTCTCTAAAACATTTCAAGTGAGCGCAGGGATTGTTGGCATGGACCACATATCATCATGCCTTATGCCAATTTCATTCCATCGTTTAATTGCACATTGTTAGCTGTATCAGGAAAGAGTGCTGTCATGCCAATTAAAAAAAAAAAACATTTGCCTCCCACCTATGGTGTAAAATGAAAATTAATGATAAATAATTTTCATTTTACACCATAGGTGGGAGGCAAATGTTTTTTGAAGTAAGTTGATCTTTTAAAATCGCATTGTCACTATTCTAGCCTATGTTGTTCTGACCAACAAAGGTGCAAAAAAAAAACCCTGTCCCTTTTGCCTCTTTACGGCAATTTTGTAAACGAGTTTCACATGTGGCTTATGTTTTTCTCCGTGATGGTAAGGGTCATTTTGGTTGACTACCTACTGTAGGTTGAAAATTCTGTTCTTATTGAAATTTGAATCAATGCCCCCATTGACTGAACTGTAAGTGTTGTCGAACGTATGGGCACATGTGAGCTCCAGTTTCCAGGTGAAATGCCCACAGAGTGGCGCTGAGTTATATTTGTAGTTCTAAATGATGTAATACTGTTAACAGGAATGCATATTTTATTAAATCTACTCCCAAACCCCAACCCTTAACCTAACTGTCAGAGGAGTCATAATGCAACCTTCAAATCACGCACATTATTGATTATGTAAATTTGATTACTTCATGGTTTCTGTGGGACTAGAACTGGGGCTGCTCTTGCAATGTGCTATCAGTAGCTTCATAGGAAAAGGTAAACATTTAACATGGTCATTAATTATCATGTGTATGATCCCAACTCATTTTTGTAGGATCAGTGCAATGTTTGATGTTGAATTTTACTGTGTAATATGGCTCTTGATTAAATGAAACCTGAATCCGACCCGTACCTGAGACCGTGTGGTCTACCCTACATGGCCCGAATGATACCATCATATTATAAGCCCGAACCGACCCGAAATCACCCACTATCTTTATAAAATCTTCTACTAGCAAGTACTGTTGCAATTGGATATAGTTTATGTAAGCATATAGGCAACATTCATAACAGTATTGAAACAGTAATCAGTTTTAACAAGGCAAGGCAGCCCCTCAGTACACTAGAGCAGAATGGAAAAAAAGCATTGACTTACCATATATGTGCTGAAATTTTGCTTGGTGCAGAACAATCTGCAATCAAATGAAACTGCAACAGTCACCTCTTTACAGCCTGAATTTGTTCAGAATGTTGAACCGTGACACCTGTGTTAAAAACAATATAGATGCTGCACAAAGAATGAAACAGAGTGCAGGTGTCTGGACATGCATTTTTGAACATGTTAAGTTCTTTTAAACCGGACACAGTGTTTAAACAGTGATGCTGAAAAGACCCTGAATAAACAGCGAGACACATCGCAACAGTCAAAGACATTCATCCAGCATGTGTTTTCATAGGAAAACAGATGTGCACAAATACACATTTGGTGTGAACAGCCCCTAACTCGTCCTTTTGCAGTGATTGCTCTTCCACGAAACAAGTTCAATAGGCCTGTTTATTTTTTCATTAATTACAAGCCCGACGTGAAGTCCTACATGAAAAACTGACCTGAACCTGATTATACAAAAAAGAGCATTTCATATAAATTCTTTGATTTTTGCACTTGGATTTCTTGTGATAACCCCGTTGTCCTGCTATACAGTGACCTCAACAGGGATCGTACTGTAGATACCAGAGAAGCTTTTTCCCAATGGAATTCAACTACTCTCCGTGACAGCATAAGGCCTGCAGTGATTTCCTTATCAAACAGAATTAAAAACACAAGATCTCTTTTTCTGTGTAATACAAAAGAAGGTAAAGTGAATGGGTGATTTTGTCCTGTGTAACGTTCTCTATGCTGTCATGCACCATTTTATTTTTAACCCCTTATTTTTAGAGGTGTGAAAAAAAGATATTTCAAAGTATTATGATATTTTAACTTACGGTACTGTATCGAATCTTTAATAGGAATAAATGCCTTTTTTTAGGGCTGGGAAATATAACACGTTCATTTCTGTAAATAGTATTATTTAATTGCCTCATGGGGATTAATATTATTTTAATAATAATAATAATTATTATTATTATTACAATAATAATAATAATAATAAAAATATAGCTGCAAGCAGCGATACTGGGGTCAAGCCAATTATCGGCACCATGAGCAGCAAAAGAAGCTTTGTGACATATATTTGAACCCCATTTATTTTAAAAATAACTAAAAATAGCTAGTTCTTAGAATTTTTGTCCAGTGTGTGGCACTGTTCTGAAACTGCTGAGGTACTATCTGGGCATGATGGTTTTCATGCAGGAAAGCGTTCAAGAGTTCTAAGCCAAAATAGCAATTTTTATATCTCCTGACCAGTTGGGGGCAGTGTGCCAAAATGCTGCAGGTAGCCTCAGGGCCCAATGGTGATGACACGTACCAAGTTTCATCCAAATCCCTCAAAGCGTTGCAGAGATACAGCCTCAAACTGAATTTTGCATTTTGCAATTGATATCATTGTTCTTGGCATAAACCATGGAATCTATCAAAACCAGTCTCATGACAGTAGGTGAAAGGAGTCAAAAGATATTAGTATTTTTTAGAAATAGCGTTATAATTTTTGACCACAAGGTGGCACTGTCCTGAAACTTTTTGAGTCCCTTCAGAGCATGGTTCCAAAGACACATACCGAGTTTCGTAAAGATATGCCAAGTCGTTTGTAGGGGCAGAGCACCAAAATGGTGCAGGTAACCTCAGGGACTAATGGTAATGACATGTATGTCATATCTACGCACATCTTTAACAGCTTTTACTCTGTACTCTCTTAATGCCAAAACAATTATCTGCGTCTATAATAGATCATCAATATACATTCTTACTGTCATATCTATGCAATTACTGTAACTGCATCTGTAACAGAGATTACATCAATATACACGCTTACTGTCATATCTATGCACTTATCCTCATCTGTAACAGATATGAAACTGAACACTCTTAATGCCAAAACATTTATCTGCATCTGTAAAATTCACAAATATGACAGCACGCACTCTTAATACCTTGACACTCTGTGTATAACAGAAATCAACATAGGCAGTCATCTGATTCTGTATACACTTATGATGATCTGTAACATGATCATGTATTCTCAGTTTATAAGAGCTTTCATTCAATAGTCAATACCCCCAAGTTGCTCACTCTCTCATCTGCCATAGTAGATCTCAGATGTGTCTTGACCCATTTTAAAGTGGAGAAGTTCCTTTCACAGGAAGCTGTACTGATTGGAATGGCACCACTTATTTTACAAAGTTTATAGAGCTCAAAAACACCTCTCTATAGGGTTCCATGAATGATGCCAGCTCCACCACACTTGAGGGTCTCTGCATGACTTGTTCTATTTTCTTGTCTAAAACCTTTTAAACTGATGTATTTCATGCCCCAAATCCTCAATATTCAAGGTATACATTCTACCAAAAAACAAAAAAACAAAAAAACCCTCCTGTTTCAGAAATGCATCACTTTTAGGATTTAGGGCTTAGATGCAACTCATAATATTACAGTTGTGGGAAGAGAACCATCTGTTAAGCTCAGAAAGCATTTTGTCTTACACTGGGTAAAAAAAGGAAGAGCAAAAGCCAGCTTTATTCACCTCTGCCCTTCTAAGTTGCAGAAAGAACACAGTGTCCACCAAATTGTGGACTTAGCCATGTCTGTCATTTTTCAGCAAGCTGTAATGTAATATTACACTGTCCAGCTATATTTACTACTTCAGTCCAGAGACCATCAAAAATGACTAATTTCTGTACTCGTCAAAGCTTGAACTAAATCAACAGCCTTTGAGAGATCAAGTGATTTGTTTTACATAGTTTAACCAGCTGCACAATGAATTTCAAGTCTAACTGGGCAAGCAAGCCTTGTGCTTCAACAGCCCTCTATCCAGGGTATTAAACAAAGAAATATAGCGACATGCCCACCGAGTATTGCTTAGTCTCTGTTAGTTGCTTAGATCTCTAGGCGCATATTCAAACATTTATTTTTGTACAGCAAGCTATTTACAACCTCAATTACAAAAAAGTTGGGACAGTAAATTGATTTGTAAATTATATTCACCCTTTGCTATATTGAAAGCATATTATATGATGTTTTAACCTGTGGATTTCATTGTTTTTTTAAATGTACAGTACATTAATTTCAAATCAGATGATTGCAGCACGCTCCAAATAAGTTGGGACAGTCGAGTATTTTCCACTGTGAAACATCACCATTTGTTCAAATAACACTTATTAAGCATTTAGGCACTGAAGACACAAGTTTGTTAAATTTAGAAAGTGGAATTTCCCCCATTCATCAATTATGTAGGTCTTTAGTTCCACAATTGTATGGTATCTTCGTTGCCAAATGGTGTGCTTCATAATGCACCACACATTCTCAATTGGAGACAGGTCAGGACAGCAGGCAGGCCAATCTAGCACCAACACTCTCTGCTCACACATCCACGCACTTGTAATCCGGGCAGTTTGTGATTTAAAGTTGTCCTGCTGGAAAATGCAGGGACGTCCTTGGAAAAGATAGTGCTGGATGACAGTTTATGTTGCTCCAAAATTGGTACATACCTGTCTGCATTCATTGTGTTCTCACAGATGTGTGACTGACACACCTGTGGTCCATAAAGACACTGGCTTTTGGACCTGACGCTAATTACAGATTGGATTGTTTTCCTCTTTGGCCCGGATAACACTATGGCTGTTTTTTTATTTTTTTTTACATTTTGAAATGTGGACTCTCTGGACCAAAAAACACAGCTCCACTGTTCTACTTTCCATCTAAGATGAGACTGATCCCAGAGAAGTCGGCAGTGCTTCTGGACAGTGTTGATGTATGGCTTCTGCTTTGCATAGTGAAGTATTTGCTTACATCTGTGGATGCAACAGTGAGTGGTGTTGACTAACAAAGGTTCACTGAAGTAATCCCAAACCCATGTTCATAATAACATTTACAGATGAATGATGTTTTTTTAAGACAGTGATGACTGAAGAATCAGAGATCACGTGCATTCAGAAGTGGTATTCGTCATGCCCTTTACACAATGAGATTTTACCAGATTCATTGAATCCTTTAACAATATTGTGCACTGTAGAGGGTGAAATGCCCCAAAGCCTTCAAATTTGTCTTTGGGGTACATTGTTCTCAAAGTGCTGGATTATTTGCTGAAGCATCTGCTGGCAAATTGACAAATCTTGAACGATCCTTGCTCTTGAAGGACTAGGCTGTTTTTGGAGACTATGACACATTGCCTCACCTGTTTAACATCTCCTGTTTCACATCACCTTGTTATTTCAACTCGTCAAATTGTTATTAGTCTGAAATTGCCCCTGTCTCAACTTTTTTGGAGTGTGTTGCACTCATCAGATTTGAAATTATTGTACATTTTCACAAAAAAAAAACAAAAAAACAATGAAATTCACAAGGTTAAACATCATATGATGTGTAGTTGTGGTGTTTCAATATAGCAAAGGGTGAATATATTTGTATTATTTTTATTTTGTTTTTATTAGCATTTTTCATAATGTCCCAACTTTTTTGGAATTGTGGTTGTATTATGTACATGTTACCCAGACATGAACATGTAAATTATTTTCTTGCAGAGAGAAAAATCTGTCAGCCTTAGGGATTGCTTTGACTCAATGAGTACCAAATTTAGATAGTGTGCACTACAGTGAATGTAAAAGGCATGCTTTTCCACATCTTTAATTCGTGCCTGTACACCTACATGTTTGTCACTCATTACAGATGCGCCATCATAGGCTCGACCTACTAAATTGTGTATTCTAGACCATGACATTCTAACGTGGATAATCTTCTCAGTAAGCCCAGCTGTGTCTATCCGATCAGCCGCCTCAAATTGGATAAAACTCTTGTGGATGGCTCCACTGTAATAGTACCTGAGTACTAAGGATATCTTCTTTTGTCTTGAGTTTCATCAGCCATAATACTGAAGACTTGTTTTCACTCTGTTTCACTTCAATCATTTTTCTTACCAATGTCTGCCAAACAAATCAGAACCTCATTCCGACCCCTTTATAATACTTAATCTATTACAAATCGCAAGCTAAATTCCACTGAAAAGGGGTATTTGTCTGCGCTCGCCTTGCATTATGATCATTGTACATTAAATATAAAACATGAAGGGGGCGTGGGTAGCTCAGCGAGTATTGACGCTAACTACATCCCTGGAGTCGCAAGATCAATTCCAGTGTGTGCTGAGTGACTAGAGCAAGGTCTCCTAAGCAACCAAATTGGCTCGGTTGCTAGGGAGGGTAGAGTCATATGGGGTAACCTCCGGTCGTGATTTAAGTGCGTCTTGCTCTCAATGGGGCACATAGTAAGTTGAGTTTAGCATGAGCCTCCACATGTTGTGAGACTCCGTGGTGTCATGCACAACGAGCCACGTGATAAGATGTGTGGATTGATGGTCTCAGAAGTGGAGGCAACTGAGACTTATCCTCCTCCACCCGAATTGAGGTGAGTAACCGCGCCACCATGAGGACCTACAGAAGTAGTGAGAATTGGGCATTCTAACATTGGGAGAAAATGGGATAAAAAAATGATAGAATATGACACACATTCACTGAATCAACATTAGCGAATATATAACAGACATATTTATTGAAAACAATTCAACAAAAACTGCAGGACCAATAGAGCATCACAGACTGTTCTAAACTAAAAGTTACTTAATATATTAAAACAGTCAGGACATTGTTGAAAATAATTAACAGGTAGAATAAGCCAAATCTACGAGAGGAAAAAAATGTGCTAAAAAGTTTTTCATGCACGTATTTCATGAGGTGCAGTTGTGCATTAGCCATTGATCAAATATGATAGCTATTCTGTAAAGAATGTTACCCAAATCAGTTACGATGTAAAAAAAAAGTAGCCATAGGATAGAAAATAAATAGGCCTATGATGTAGACTACAATAAAACTAATGTATTCTAAACTGGACATGCACACATAAAAAATAGTTTAAACTCTTAACAGGGTTGGGGAGTAACGAAATACATGTAATGGGGTTACGTAATTAAAATGCTAAATATAAGTAACTGTATTCCACTACAGTTACAATTGGTAATCATTGGTAATTAGAATACAGTTACATTCAAAAAGTATTTTGATTACTGAAGAGATTACTTTGCATTTTATTGTCTATTTTATTTAATATTTAGTCGTTTCAGATTTATACATATAAATGATGCGATCCAAAGTGCATTTGAACAACAGTGAAACACTTTATTATGATGTGTTACATTCATACGAGCAGACAGAGAAGTAAGTTTGAAGTAAGTTTGGAGCAGAAGAAATAGAAATAAAACTTGTGAAAATTGTCAGCTTTATGCTAAGCTAAAATGCTATTTCAAGCCATTTTACATGCACATGTTACCAGACATGATCATATTTTTTTTATCAAAAAAATTCACTTTGGATAATATTTTCTTCTTTTCTAGTATGACCTTTGATATTAGGGCAAAAATCTAATTCTTGATAACAATTTTTGTATTGTTTTCCTGTAAAATTATCTAAAAATCCTCAAAACAAGATCAATTAGATTGCATTAGATATTTCTTTTTTTCAGAGAATGTATTTTTATCATGTGTATTTTGTCTTACTGTACTGGCAGAGTTTTTATAGTCAAAACAAGTGAAAAAATCTACCAGTGCTGAAGAAGTAATCCAAAGTATTTAGAGTACATTACTGACCTTGTGTAATCTAACGGAATACTTTGCAAATGACATTTTACAGCTTGTATTCTGTAATCTGTAGTGTACATTTCAAAAGTAACCTTCCCAACCCTGTAAATACATTTTACAGAATCATCAAGCTCATCAAAAATAAATTACAAGCATGCACGGATTTAAAGAAGACTCAAATGTAAAAAACATCAATAGGGACTTTCAAACATTTGGAAATCTGATTCCCGCACCACCACCAAAGTGATTTCATAAATACTTTGCTGAGTTTTCTTGTCTAGGTGAGAGGATATTTTTCTGCGCATGCCACGAGTGAGAGGAGGAAGAAGCAGGTACAGCCTGAGGTGAAATTAAACTTTGTATCTGCTCCAGATATCCTCTTTTTAAAATAATATTTGTTTTTATTAATTCTATGTGGCAGGGCGGAGGGCAGGGTTGTGATTCTACACACCCGGTCCCTTATCAGGCTAAGCAAGCCACCGAGAGCGATAAAGGCCGACTGCGGAAGATGGTGCAGGAGAAAGAGATCATTTACGGACATGTCCGTCATGTGTGTGTTTGTGTCTTTTTTGTTTAAGTTTATCATTAAAATATTATTTATATTTCCAAGCCGGTTCTCGCCTCCTCCTTTCCATTGAACTGCGTTACATTCTATTTAAAATATTTATCATTGATATGACAGTTATTTAAGAACAGCCTCTGTAAAAATAAAAAGCCAAACGTCAATGTGTATAAATGATGATCAGTTTAATGGGGGGAAATATTAACCTACTATTAATTCCAGTGTTGACTAGCAGTATCAGAACCATTTAGTCATTTTCTGTTACAATGTTCTGTTAATTTTCTGCTGTCTTCTTGTCTCTCCATGCAACCATGGCTTGCTTGTGGCACTCTGACCTGGCATGAATTGCAAATCCCCCTTCCTTGTAGGTTGACTTCTTCCAGTTTATAAAACCAGATGAAATATCAAAAACTCACTTTGGGCTGTTGGGAGGGCTAAAATGTCAGCAGGCATAACAAAATGCAGTGTCGGATATTCTGGAATACTCAAGCCAGGGATGAATCTTAAACCATTCTGCTTTGAAGCTCCTCCTGTTCCCCATCAGCATCTTTGGAAATGCTGTTAAGAGTGGCTGCTCTGGTGGATTATCTCTACACTTGGAGATATCTGTGTAGGATGCAGATGCAGTGACTAATTACTTAAAAGTATTCATAGGCAAGTTAAAATTATTATATAATTTTTTAAATAAAAATAAACTGAACTAAAGCTCAGTTTTCATCTCATCAGACCTATGTAGGCCTATAATAAATGTATAAACGGACTTGCTCTGCAATTTTAAACTGCATCACAAAACTGATGGTTCAGATGCAGTGCTTAAATGAGCACAGAGCTCCTCTCGCTCACATTCTTTCTCAAAGTCACACTCAGCCTCACTGTCAGTGGCTTCATCTCTTTTCTCTTCTTGCTCTAAATGTTCAGTGATTTCACTCTCCAGATAGTTGTCTGCTTGCTCTCTGTTTCCAGGCCTGCGGACTCTCTCCACATCTAAATCACTTGCTGATGGTCTATCTTTTCTTCATGAGTTTCATATTTCTCTAAGCTTTCATGTATTTCTTCCTCTTTTGCACAATCATCTTCTCTCTCCAGCCTTGACTGGCCATTGTCTTTAATAAAAGACAAAACGTCTAATATAAGTAACACCGGGCAATTGGTTAGTTTAAGATTATATCTCGCTACCTGAACATGTCTGAAAAGTAAAAAATTTAATTTACCTGTGTTTTCTCTCTGGTAACTGACCACAGCCTTGCTTAATGTGTAGAAAATGTTCCCTAATATAAGACAAAACATGTAATATAAATAATTCTAGGCAATTGCATAGTTTAAGATTATATCTCACTAACTGAACATGACTGAAAAGTAAAAATTTTCATTTACCTGTATGTTTTCTTTGGTTGCTGACTGACTCACTATCTTGCTTCATGTTTAGAAAATGTTCCATAATAAAAGATAATACGTCTAATATAATAAGAACAGGCAGTTGAATAATTTAATATTATATCTCGCTACCTGAACATGACTGAAAAGAAAACATTTTTGTTTACACCTGTATCTTTCCTCTGGTACTGGTAAGACTAGAAATTCTCTCGCTAGCTACTGCTGTTTTCATGTGTTCTCTTCATGCGGTCGATCTCTCTTCTCTGCATTGGGGCAGTTTCCAATCGAAAATGATTCCCTATGCCCTACTCTCACTTCTTAGGACAGAGCTCTTAATATCAGAATCAGAATGAGTTTTATAACCAAGTATGCTTACACATATAAGGAATTTGTCTTGGTGACAGAAGCTTCCAGTGCACAAACAATATAACAACAAGACAGAGATAATAAAAAATAGAAAAAAGTGAATAGAAAATATAAGTATATACTCCGATTAGCCACAAAATAAAAACCACCATCCATCCATCCATCGACAACCGCTTATCCTGTGTACAGGGTCGCGGGGGGTGCTGGAGCCTATCCCAGCTAACATTGGGCGAAAGGCGGGGTACACCCTGGACAGGTCGCCAGTCCATCGCAGGGCCACACATAGACAGACAACCACTCACACTCACATCCACACCTAGGACAATTTTTTTGGAGACATCAATTAACCTAGCCTGCATGTATTTGGATGGTGGGAGGAAGCCGGAGCACCCGGAGAGAACCCACGCAGACACGGGGAGAACATGCAAATTCCACACAGAAAGGCCTGGGCAACCGGGGCACAGGCTTTTAGACAAGTGGGTGAAAAACAATCTGGGCCCTGTGCTCTCCTTGTCTTTTGTTTCCATAAGACCCAGCAGACATCCTCTTCACAGACCTTAAGTGCAGGTTGAGTAGCAGAAGGGGGTAGGAGGGTGGTTGCAGGAGATGTTGGTTGTTTGTGTAAAGTGAAGGTCAGAGCAGGTGTGGGGTGTGAGACTGGGCTTTTCAAATCAACATTATAACACATTCAGGTTGTCAGCCAGTTGTTGATTTCCTACAGTGTTGGGGGATGGTATTTTGTATTTAGTAATGTGTTTCAGGCCTCTCCACACTAGGGTCGTTAGCTGACATCTTGTTTTTCAGCTTCTCAGAGTAGCTTCATTTAGCCAGTGTCTCCTAATCTCCTTCGTCAGTGTGTTTTTGGCCTGATTATATACAATTGTATGCCCACTTCTGTAAGCATCCTCTTTGGCCTGACGAAGCTGCCTTAGTTTTGCTGTAAACCATGGTTTGTCATTGTTGAACGTTACATAAGTCCTTTTAGGAATGCACATATCATCAAGGCATTATATGAAGCAAGGCCTTATTGTATGGATCGCTTCGCTATCAGTCTTTTGGATTGGCCCCTCATGAAAAAAAAATAAAAAATTCTTACTTTCATTTGGCATCCCCTTCTCGCAGTGCCCAAGTGCACAAAAATACTGTTTTAAAAAACAACCATAAGAAATTTCTTCAATGTGGGTGTTTGAAAAGTAATGGCAAGATGAATGACTTTACCTGTTACTGCCCCCACAGGACAACCCATGCATTGCACCCAGTTTTTTTGTAAGATGCAATTCCACTTTTAGGGGGGCCACGGGGGCCAAGCTTGTTGACATGGGGACACTCGCACCTCTATCTGGGATGGTATGCGAGTAATAAAAAATTTGAGAATTTTAATTTTTATGTGAAGAATTTTCTATTTACAGAGGAAGCATTTGGATTGTCATCTGTTAAATCTTATTTTGTACCAGGCAAAATTGGCCATCTAAGTTGATCACTGATTTTGTCAGATTGTCACTATGCTATTTAAATTGGTAAAAGCAAGAGTTTTAACAAATCTATGAAACTTTTAACGTCTGAAATGATTTATTGTGATAAAGGGTCACTGTGCTTTTTGATTAATTATGAATTGCATTTGGCACATTAGTTTTAGCTTTAATAATATCATCACTTTCTCTGTGTTGGGAGATTAGGTTGTTATTGGAGGTTGTCATTTATTTATTTATTGTATCTTTTCCATGATTTTATTTTGTAAATATGTGTAAAATTCTCTTTGATGAAAACATTTAAAAAAAAGGACTTTTTCAAATTCTTTGGCACGCAAGAGATGTGCAGCAGCTGCAAGTGAGTGTGTGTAATGTGGATGTCTGTGTAAACATTAGTCCCAAAGGCACAGACAGACAGAGATAGAGGGGGCAAGGGAGAAAAAAATGCCCTGTCAGTTCGCACTGTTCAATATGCTGCCAAAGGCATGCTTTGCACAGTTAATACGATAGCTCAACGTGACATAAAATAGCAAACATACACGTATGCTTAGAGATCAGAGGACATCAAAGAGGCACTTCCCACCTCATTATAAAGATGGAGACTTAATTATACCAGCCATATGTCTTAATCTTCACATGACTGTTTGCTGGCTGGCATTATCAACACGCTACACTAAAGCATGTGGAGGCAGTGTTGGGAAAGCATCTCCGTACCTGCGAACTTCTCCGATATTCCTTTAGTCTGAGCAAGCTAAGGAGGTAGTAAATGCCAGACCCCCCTTAATCTTAATGTGTCACTGTCACACCTCTGCAAAAGCAGTATATCTGCCACTTGCAGAGCTATTTGGCTCGAGATAAAGTCACAGGCCTGCCTAAACGGGTTGGATTAACGGCAGTTTCAGCCCCTGTCTGTCTCGCACCTCCGCGGCACTGTGACCGAGTAAATAGCTTCCTTTCAGCAGAATGCAGGGAAGTTCCCCTGGGAGAGATGCACATTCAATCATATATCATCCCTCGCCCTTGGCCTGCACTTGGGCCCAATCCTGTCTGCGTCACCCATGTGTTTCTCTCAACAGCAAGCTGAAAGTCACAATAATGGAGCCCAAGAGTGACCACCCAGGTTTTAAACATCTTTTGTTTCAGAAGATTTTTCCCATTCGTTTTTCCCCCCTGAAAAGTGTTCCAAATAAAATCTTCACTAAACAGTTCTTAGGGGCCATTCACACCAAATGCATCTCAAAAAGCTAGATGGAGCACAATGAATGGAACAGAGTGGAGGTGTCTTGAGACACATTTTTAAAAGGTTATGTTCTTGTTAGCTTAGACCATTTGCCATGTCTCATTGCACCGTTTAAAGTAATCAGCATATTTCATGTTTACATAAAATTTATATTCAAAAACAGCCACAGTCAAATCTCATTGGTCCATAATTCACCTCCTAATAACTATACATTTTTAATCAAATAAATGTATTTTATGTTTAAATTTTTTGAAAAAATCCTTAAAAAATCTGTCTGCATATCAGCAATCTGTAAAAGATTACAAATACAAATATCTTTCTAATATAATCTCTAAAAAATCCTCATAATCCAAAAATTCTGTTTAATAAATACAGTGCTCACTCCTGCTGCCACCTCTTTTCTTGATGCTACACCTGAGAATTGTGTAGCGTTTTTAGATTTCTTTAAGGGTAAGGTGCTTTACGATCTTTCATTACCACTAGTAGTCATGACCCCTCTGAACCAGTCACTTGTTCTGTTTTGTTTGATTGGTTTAAACCAATATCTCTCACTGAGTTGATAGATGTAGTCCAACAGATAAAGCCTACCACCTCTTCTGATGATGTTAGTCCTGCTCGGCTCCTCAGAGAGGTGCTGGACACTGTTGGTTCTAGTATGTTGACTATTATGAATAGTGTTTATCCTACCAACCTAAATAATTTCCGGCCCATTTCTAAACTGCCATTTTGACAAAAAATCCTGGATAAAATAGTATTAATTTCTATCCGAAAACAACATTTTAGATACATTTCAGTCTGGTTTTAGAGCTTGTCAAAGCACAGTCTGCACTATTTAAGGTGACGATTGATTTACTGCTCACTTTGGATACTGGTAACTGCAATTTTAATGTTGCTTGATCTTAGTACTGCTTTCGATAATTCGATAATAATACAGTTGATAATACTATCATCTTAGTCCATCTTAGGTGTGAAGTTGGTATTAAAGGCACAGCCTAAAATTGGTTTAAATTTTAGGATTGGGCATATTAGGATTTGGAATTCTGCCTCTCCTTCTCACTTTTCACTTTTGGGGTACCTCAAGGTTCCATTTTAGGCCCGATTTCATTTTCTTTATATATGCTTCCCCATTGTTAAATTTTTAGGAAATACAACCTTTCATATAATTGTTATGCCGTTGATACACAGCTGTATGTCCCACATAGTTCTGATGATTCACATTCTGACATTTTAAATGCTTTTAGGATATTAAATGCTGGACAGCAAAGAAGCATTCTACAGCTAAATGAGAGCAAGACTGGAATTGTTGTGTTTGGCCTCCCTAGCACTGTCTCTGATATCACTAGCAATCTAGCGACACTGCCATTAAATGTTCACCCCTTTGCTAAAAACTTGGGAGTAATCTTTGACATGGTTCTAAATAACTAAATTCTGCGGTGAAGGGCAGCTTTTTCCAACTCATGCTGATTGATAAAATTAAAACCATTGTTCTCATTTAAGGTTTTGGAGATAGTTATTTATGCCTTCATCTCTTCCAGACTTGACTATTATAATGCACTGTACATGGGAATTATTCATTCATCTCTGTATCGCTTGCAGTTAGTCGATAATGCAGCTGCTAGGATGCTGACCGGAACAAGGAAGAGGGAAAGTATTTAATTAGTTCTAGCATCTCTTCAATGGTTACCAGTACAATACAGGTTTCATTTTAAGATTTTATTATTTGTTTTTAAAGTTGCTATTAGCCCCATCTTATCTCTCAGAACTCCTTAAACATCAACAATCCTCCAGGACTCTCAGATCCTCTGATAAACTTCTCCTGCATACACTACACTCACGCTTGAAGTTTAAAGGGGATTGTGCCTTCTCCATAGTCAGCCCTAGACTATGGAATAACATACCTCTGGATATTAGGTCCGCTCCTACGCTTCACATTTTTAAATCACATCTGATTATATTATTTTGCTTTGTATGAATGTATATTTTATTGTTTATTGTTTTTAATGTCAATCTTGTATTTTATTTCACCTTTATTGTTTTGTTTGCCCATGTACAACACTTTGGTGTACACTTGTTGTTTTAAATGTGCTCTGTAAATACTGTAAATTGACCTTGACCTTTATCTTTCTGAAATTGAATACTGTACAATGTAAAACTTTGAAATATCCTTCAATGATTATTAGTATAAAATATAGTATGCTTGAAGTTTATTGCAAATTCAAACATAACAGCATATTCTTGACCAATTTTATAATTCAAAAAATTATTCAATAAATTTTGGAGTGGGCTGTCACTAGGTATGCCTAGGTGTTTTGTTATGATTCCTGTATCCATGGTAACGGTAAATTCTCTGATTGGTGGATTTCTCTTTTGGATTATGAGTAGTGTAGTTCTTTAAGGAGAATTCAGCAATTAAACAGTATATTTGCTGAAATCAAACTGATTTGTTGCTAATACTGAAGCATACGGTTTAGCATGACTTAACCTTTAAAGAGTTAATTCACCCAAAAATGAAAGGAGAAAATGCATATGGAGAACTGAGATTACAAGAACCAGTTAACAGGGTCCAACTTGACCAAAGGGGACACAGATCACACAAATGGTGACATCACATAAAATAAATATTTGAAATAAAACAACATAAGTAATGCGAGCTAGAACCTCAATAAATTATTAATAACAGTTATTTAAATGCTCCCATTTGTCCCCCTTGACCAAGGAAACATAATTAAATAGGGTCTAAAAAATCTATGGATTTTTAAGAAAATTATTTAAGGAATTATTTATAGTTATAAATATAAATTATTATACTTGAGTTATGTGCCCAACACTTGACATTTCACCTAACTTTTGATTAAGACAACTTGATTTTTCCAGTAATAACAACATTTACATTAGGGTTTACAGTGCATGTTTTTGTAAGTTTGGTTCTCTGGTTTGTGTGCAGCTGTGCTGTGTATTCTGTTGTTAATATTGATGGTGGTCCAGTTAAAGTAAAACAAAACGGTTTCTTGCTTGAACGCCACATCAGTTGGGGCTGGTTGAACTGCTGCTCTCGTGCACTCTCATGAACGTGTACAGGACAGTCTGTGATCATTTTAACTAAATAATGCTGTTTCTCACCAAACTTTATTGTATGCCTTTAGAACAAAGCATTGCAGGAGTTGCATGGAATATTTATAAGACTTCTGAATTATAATTATATTATAATTATTATAATTCTAATTATAGTTTGCGTCCTGCTGAAGCTTAAAGAGTTTGTTACTATCCACTTTACTGTTTGACATCAATAAGCAAAATATATATTCTTTTAATTTCTCCCTTCATCAACCGAAATAGAAAGAAAGTCATATGGTTTAAGGAATATTTAGAGGGTGAGTAAATAATAACTGAATTAAATTTTTTGAGAGAACTATCCCTGAGCTTAAAGGTTAAGGCACGCTAAAGCGTATGCTTCAGTATTAGCAACAAATCAGTTTGATTTCAGCAAAAATACACTCACCTAAAGGATTATTAGGAACACCTGTTCAATTTCTCATTAATGCAATTATCTAATCAACCAATCACATGGCAGTTGCTTCAATGCATTTAGGGGTGTGGTCCTGGTCAAGACAATCTCCTGAACTCCAAGCTGAATGTCAGAATGGGAAAGAAAGGTGATTTAAGCAATTTTGAGCGTGGCATGGTTGTTGGTGCCAGACGGGCCGGTCTGAGTATTTCACAATCTGCTCAGTTACTGGGATTTTCACGCACAACCATTTCTAGGGTTTACAAAGAATGGTGAGAAAAGGGAAAAACATCCAGTATGCGGCAGTCCTGTGGGCGAAAATGCCCTGTTGATGCTAGAGGTCAGAGGAGAATGGGCCGACTGATTCAAGCTGATAGAATTTGCAACTTTGACTGAAATAACCACTCGATACAACCGAGGTATGCAGCAAAGCATTTGTGAAGCCACAACACGCACAACCTTGAGGCGGATGGGCTACAACAGCAGAAGACCCCACCGGGTACCACTCATCTCCACTACAAATAGGAAAAAGAGGCTACAATTTGCAAGAGCTCACCAAAATTGGACAGTTGAAGACTGGAAAAATGTCGCCTGGTCTGATGAGTCTCGATTTCTGTTGAGACATTCAGATGGTAGAGTCAGAATTTGGTGTAAACAGAATGAGAACATGGATCCATCATGCCTTGTTACCACTGTGCAGGCTGGTGGTGGTGGTGTAATGGTGTGGGGGATGTTTTCTTGGCACACTTTAGGCCCCTTAGTGCCAATTGGGCATCGTTTAAATGCCACGGCCTACCTGAGCATTGTTTCTGACCATGTCCATCCCTTTATGGCCACCATGTACCCATCCTCTGATGGCTACTTCCAGCAGGATAATGCACCATGTCACAAAGCTCGAATCATTTCAAATTGGTTTCTTGAACATGACAATGAGTTCACTGTAATGGCCCCCACAGTCACCAGATCTCAACCCAATAGAGCATCTTTGGGATGTGGTGGAACGGGAGCTTCGTGCCCTGGATGTGCATCCCACAAATCTCCATCAACTGCAAGATGCTATCCTATCAATATGGGCCAACATTTCTAAAGAATGCTTTCAGCACCTTGTTGAATCAATGCCACATAGAATTAAGGCAGTTCTGAAGGCGAAAGGGAGTCAAACACAGTATTAGTATGGTGTTCCTAATAATCCTTTAGGTGAGTGTACTTTACTTCATTATCATTAACATTAGATCATCAGTATCCCTTGTAATGTCTATATTCCTGTAATCTGATAGTATTTGTTTTCCATGGACACAGTCAAAAATCATCATGAACTCATCAATCAATAATTGTTATATAAATAAACTTTCAATTTTGTCTATTCTTCATATGTCTTTTTTATAAGCTAACTAGCCTACCGTAATCATGCATAAGTGCTCTACATGATAAAGCATTAACCAAACTAAGCTTATAATCATCTTTTCCATATAACCTGCATTTTTCATTTCATGCCCTTGCTTCAGTTTAGAACACTAATTAAACATCTAATTACTCAACAAAAACTCAACTAAAAGTGTTTATCAGGACACGGTCCTACTGTAGCTGTCTTAGTTAAATTTTCGAGAACTTCAGTTCATAAAAATAAGGCTGATCATATAAATGCATGGACAGGACAGCAATGGTTAGGGATGATTTTAACAAAATAATTAATTAAAATCCGTTTTCTTTTTCACACCAAAACTTATTGTATGCCTACAGAATAAGGCATGATTCGTATAGAAATATTTACTTCTGAATTATACTTTTGCTTAATTATACATTACTTTGTAATGCAGCATTTTTCACACAGCTCTCTCATTAAGAGGAATCACTTATGATGTATTATTCCTCTTTTGCAAGTCGCATTGGATAAAAGTGTCTGCCAAATGAATAAATGTAAAAAAAAAAATTTCAGAATTTCTCTCTTTGTGTACTGAAAAAGAAAGTTGACTGAATTTTTATTTTTGTGTTAACTATCCCTTTATTGGTAAAAAATTGCCTATGGAGAAAATGCAGTTTTACTCACTGTTCGGACAACTCTATTATGGTATTGTGGCTTACTCTGTTCTGGTAAACTCCTATTAAAGTCACTGTTAAAATTAAGTGTGGATTGCTGTGTAATTCATGGTTCAATTCAATATACAGGTTATTTTTATGATCACATACTGGGTAATACTGAAGTATATGGACAATAATATTGCAGAAAAATGTAAGAAGGTGAGAAAGACAGAAGTATGGATGGGATTGTAGATCATGTTGCAGTGACAGAAAGGAAATGTTCTTCTCTAACCTCTCGTAATGTTTAATGGACTGGGTTATTATGGGCTCACAACAGTATAACTCACGAGAATCAAAGCAAGGTGCGTGTGACGCTTCTTCGCCTGTTTCATACCCTCGTATGCACCTTTATCACATCTGCAGAAGGAACGAGTCACACCATTGACGCTGTTAATTTGTAGTTATCTCTAGTGGTTTTTAGTGTTTCTGATTTATTTTTATAGTATGAAAATGAACATCAAATCTAAAAGAAAGAAAAAAGTACATGAAACTGTAAATAAAATGAACATTTTTTTTTAACATTTATTAGACTGAATATACTGCATAGTGGGGTCCAAAAGACAAGAACCACATGAAAATGTGGGATTAAAAATCTAACAAAAGTCTGGAAACAGTTTTGAGGTTCAGGAATATGAAAACAACAACAACAACAACAACAACTTAAAACTCAAAATAAATATTATTAAGATTATTATTTTATTTCCAAGTAACTAATCAAATTAGCATATTTGTGACACTGACCATGGTCACTAATTTGTAAAAAAAATCTCTGTTTTGTCATCTGTTTTGTAAGCATCGTCACATGGGTACGCCTAAAACGCTATCAAAGCAACCCATGCAGATAGGTTGGTTACGTCTGAACGCACAAATCTGATTTGATCACTTGCAATTAATAGTGTGGACAGTCTGCCTGAAAAGAGGCAGATTTTTCTGCAGTCTGAACATAGCATATATTATCATAGAATATTGTCAGGGCCACATCCACATGAATACATTTAAATTCTGCTTAAAAAAAAAGAAAAACACATCGACTTTGCTATGTTAACTCCTCCGTTTACTTGTTTACTCCTTGTTTACTACTCCTCTATGCTTCTACACTCTCCTAAACCACATACTTTGAAAAACTATAACGTTTAACTGAGTTTTCAAATGAAAACGGATTACTGTGTGGATGTGGCCTTAAGCAAAAAGGGGCCATTACAAACACTGAAAAAGTGATCCTTTTAATTTTTCAGTTGAACTTTTCACTTAGATTGTTATGCTGATAATGTAATTTGTATTTAAATAAATTTATTTTAATTATGAAAACACATTTTCAGTAGTGGTCTCTGACGTTTTGGACCCCACTGTACTTGATCGCGTAAGATTCATATTTGTTGTGTGTGCTTTCACCAATGAATGCAATAACTGCTTTAACATTACATTTATGGAAAGATGTGATACTGTGCAAATTACTTTTTGTAAGTTTTTGAAGGACTTGCTCAAGTGTTATAGAGCCCGAAGATTTTGGGGTCAAGCCATTACCCTCCTTAATGTGCTGTGAGATTGCATGCTAATTGATATTAGCTCTTGCCATATCTGTTTTACACACATATACACAATGCAAAGGTGTCTTTATGGGCACATTTTGAGATCGATCTCTCTGGGGGAATTATCTAAGATTGAACTGCACCTGCAAAAATTGTGTTTATTGCAAATGGTGTCTATGCTGTTGAAGCACCTGATTCACTAAAGACATTTTACAAATCAACTAATGGTGCAAGTACACCCCTAAATGTTTTGCTTGTAGCAATTTACATGATGCAATTTCTGATCTTACAGGTTGGTTTTGAGTACAAGGTGGTGGAGGATGCAGCAGACTGCTGCACTGTACCATACATTACGTGGAATGTACAGGGCCGGCCTGTCCTATAGGCTGCCTAGGTACCTGGGGGCCTCGTGAAGAAACAAGTTTTTTGACTATTGTCTATGTATTGACTATATATTGACTATTTGCATAGTATATGATAGAATAATCTGTATAACATCCAGAAAGTCCAGGTGAAAGGTCAGAACTGGTTCTTCACATACGGGTCAAAATTGACCCGTCATGTCAACTGAAAAAATTATAATAATAATAATAATTATTTAAATTTAAAATAAAAACTATTTGTTTTAAATGGTTATTTCTCTTAAACAATTATATACAAAAATGTACTATTTCGTTTGTTTTGATGGTACTGCCCGCAAGTCGCAACATTTGGTTCCACTACCAAAAACAATGCAGTATTTATAACTTATTTTTTACCTGTCCCAGGTCAAAATATGACCCTAACATAATAGGGGAGTTAAAAAAATCCATTGATAATTTTTGTCTTATAAAGGTGGCGTATCTGTGACAAATGACTTAAAAACAACACAGTGCTATTTCATCACCTGTTTAAACTGGATTGCACGTTGTTAGTACTGTAAATAAGGTGCAGGTTTTGAGCTAAAATAGTGCACGCAAAAGCAACTATTTAGTGAATTCGACCATCTGTCTCTCTTCATGGAATAATCTGCCATATCTCTGCTGCATTACCTGCTGGAGGGTGAATTGCTAGCTGAGGAATAAGACTGAGTAAATCAGTTGGAATGGCACAAAACAAAAGGAGCAGTAAACTAGCAGGGGACCTTTCCAGTCAAAGGTGGTGTTGTGTGATGAAGTGCAGTTTTGTGTGGTGCCCTCTCGACTCCCCTGTAGCGTAGCACCCCACATCCTGGGGGAAATCTCAGCAGGCTGTTTCCAATAAGAACATGTGCTGAGGGAGAACTCCAATAAACAATCCAGATCCTCCCCTCCTCTTTCTCTGTCTTTCTGCTGCACTTTGGGTGCCAGGTAACCTTCTGCCAGCAGCTGAGTGGCAGGTAGAGATGTTTTTCTCTATTTTAAGCAGCGTCTAACAAGCCTCATCAGACAGAGTGCAGGGGCCCTAGATTCACTGCTGGCATAACTCAAACAGAGAAGCCAGCAGGCTCACCATCAGCCAAACACCACTTGCCGCACAGCAAGTCAAGCCATTTTTATTTGTATAGCGCTTTTCACAACACACATTGTTTCAAAGCAGCTTTACAGAAAATCATGCATTAACAGAAAATGAAACTGTAATATCTATAATGTCTTAGAGTGATCATTGTGTAGTTTGATTAAACATGATTGTAAATTGTGTATAGCAATTAAATAATTAAATAATAATTGTATTTATAACCCCAGTGAGCAAGCTGAAGGCGACTGTGGCAAGGAACACAAAACTCCATAAGATGTTGGTTAATGGAGAAAAATAACCTTGGGAGAAACCAGGCTCATTGCAGAGCTCACAAATGCACACACACATACAGGGATGGACTAAAAGGATGGACCAGGGCCTTGGGTGTCATGCAGCATTCTATCCCCTGCAGATCACATTTGAACCCAAAAAGGAAGCCATTTATAATGTCTGTTTAAAAATGTTAGGAGTTATCATGACATCTCTTGTTAGACTGTCAAAATATCCATTCATTCCTTTTATAGCTTTGGTATCCACAAATGTAATTATTAGCCTACTGGTAGTTTAACTTGGGTTGAGTGCAGTAGGCTGTCTGACTAATAGCTAGTGGCATGCTTTGTTCTTCGCTCAGAGCTAAAAGGACAACACAGCTCAGCAACAGTATGCTGTTTGGGAACATTCACACACCAATGTATAAATGGGTTTGTATTTTATTGAAGTTTGTAGACTTAATCTAAAAATAATCACACAACATGGTCTTGGAAAATGTCTCTACACAAACGATTGTACAGACTGAGTGTCGAGAACGGCAAGCTGTCTCGAACCATCTCAACATACTTAAACACCTTCTTTTTGCCCAGATCTTGTTCAATAAAATGATATTCATATATGATAAAGAAGTCATTTTCTATTTTGATGATAATTTATTATATTTAGCCTATGTTCTACATCTAGACGATTTGATCAGGCATGTGTCACTAAAAACGCAAGCAGATCGGCAAAGTTATACACTCTAGCTAGCTAACTGAATCACATTCATGAAATCAATATTAACGTCTCGGTTACGTATGTAACTTCCATTCCCTGATGAAGGGAACAAGACGTCGTGTCGAAGAAGCGACACTAGTGGTCTCTCTTGAGCGCCGAATATGCCTCTGATCTATGAAAAAAGGCCAATGAGAGTTGGCGAACAGTATTTGCATACCCTGCCCCCGGACATACGGGTATAAAGGTGAGGGAAATACACTCGTTCATTCAGGATTTTTCTGAGGAGCCAGGCTCAGTGACGTAGCTGGAAAGACACGATGTCTCGTTCCCTCCATCAGGGAATGGAGGTTACATATGTAACTGAGACGTTCCCCGTCTGTCTCTCACTTCGACGTCGTGTCGAAGAAGTGACACTAGGGGTCCACTTCAAATCACGCCATGCGCTGTACGTGTACTGCTGACACAGAAGCGGGCAGGTATTTCACGTGCACAAGCGACCAACTGTGTTTCAGACTGCACGTACTCTTCCCCAATGCCCCAAAAATGTCATCGGAATCCTTTTGGTTACCCTAGGGGGGAACAAGGCGATGCTTCCAACTAGGGAACGGGCCAAGCCTGGCTGGGCCTCTTTTCTCTCTATGTTTTCTCGCCAAAGAGCAAGAGCAGCCGGGGCCCTTACCGCATCGTGGGAAGGGGGTCTGAACCGAATTCCTATTCTTTCAGGGGGAAGAGTCCCTGCGGAGGCCACACCCACCCGAAAGGGGAGGTAAAGGTGGCGAAATACATCACATGGCCTCTTCGGTCACATGTGGGAAGAATGCCGCGGTGGTAGATCCATCCTCGAGGAGAGGGGGAGTTGCTACAACACAGCGACCGGAGGGCAGCAAAGGACTACCTAAGGGAGACATGGGTCAGCTCGTAAGGTGACTGTACCGTGGAAGTACACACAGGAGGAGTCCGCATAGGAGGCCTGATCTGTAGAGCACCTATTCCAGTAGGGGTAGCCTGGGGTACCCGTAGTGGACTGGGTCGGTGAGTTCCTCCGCTGAACTGCGGACTCAAGAGGGCTAGGGAGGAACCAACAAGCAACCTAAAGGGGTCTCCTGGGAAGAAGGCGCACTGTTTTACCTCAGCAGAGGGAAAGGGCGCTAGACGCAAGCAATTCACCCGGTCAGACCGTCGACGTGTACCGAGTTCTACGGGCTCGGACCTGAGAAAACACAGGACGAGACTGACTCAACCCTGAGATTGTAAAATCTCACAAAGGTATTAGGTGTTTCCCAGCCCGCAGCTCTGCAAATGTCTCCTAGGGAGGTGCCCCTAGCCAGTGCCCATGAGGGTGCCACACTCCTGGTAGAGTGGGCTCGAACCCGTAGGGGGGGTGGCACGGCCTGAGTGTGATAGTCCAACAGAATGGCGTCCACCACACAGTGGGACAGCTTCTGTTTGGAGACAGCTTTCCCTTTCTGCTGTCACCCAAAGCAGACAAAGAGATGCTCAGAGCGCCTGAAGCTCTGGGTGCGTTCCAGGTAGGCATGCAAGGCACGTACCGGACACAGCAGTGAGGGGGCTGGGTCTGCCTCCTCCCAGGGCAGCGCTTGCAGGTTCACTACCTGATCTCTGAAGGGCGTGGTAGGAACCTTGGACACATAGCCCGGTCGAGGTCTTAGGATCATATATGTGTCTGCCGGACCGAACTCCAGGCAAGTGTCGTTAGTAGAGAACTCTTGCAGGTCCCCGACCCTCTTGATGGAGGTGAGCGCGATCAGCAGGGCCATCATTTGGGAGAGGGCCCTGAGTCCAGCTGATTCTAGTGGCTCAAAGGGGGATCTCTGAAGACTGGCGAGGACCACCGAGAGATCCCAGGAGGGGAACAGGTTTGGCCGGGAGGGATTTAACCTCTGGGACCCTCTTAGGAACCTGACGATTAAGTTGTGCTTACCCAGAGACTTGCCGTCTACTGGGTCGTGGTGAGCTGCGATAGTGGCAACATACACCTTCAAGGTGGAAGGGGACAGCCTCCCCTCCAACCTCTCCTGTAGCAACAGGAGCACTGACCTAACTGCGCACGAACAGACGCCATTTCAGGGCGTAAAGTTGCCTGGTAGAAGTGGCTCTGGCTTTGTTGATCGTGGCTAGGACCGTGGGTTGTAGACCAGCTAGATCTTCTGCGTCACGTCCAGGGGCCAGACGTGGAGGTTCTAAAGGTCTAGGTGCAGATGCCAGAGCGTGCCCCATCCCTGAGAAAGAAGGTCCTTCCTCAGGGGAAATCGCCAGGGACGGGCTGTCACGAGGAGTACAAGGTCCGAGAACCAGGCCCGGGTGGGCCAGTAAGGAGCCACAAGAGTGACTTGTTCCTCATCCTCCCTGACCTTGCACAGCACCTGTGCAAGAAGGCTCACTGGGGGAAATGCGTACTTGCGCAGCCCCACTGGCCAGCTGTGTGCCAGTGCATCTGCCCCAAGGGGAGCCTCTGAGCGGGCGTACCAGAGCGGGTAGTGGGAGGTCTCTCGAGAGGCAAACAGGTCTACCTGGGCCTTGCCGAACCGTTCCCAGATCAGCTGAACCGAGTGGGGGTGAAGCATCCACTCTCCGCCAGGCAAGCATTGTTGTGACAGCGCATCCGCTATCACATTGAGGTTGCCGGGGATGTGAGTGGCGCGCAGCGACTTGAGTCGCTGCTGGCTCCAACGGACGGGCGAGTTGTGACATGTGGCGAGAGCGTACGCAGTGGTGCTGTCCGACCTGACCAGGATATGTTTGTCTCGAACTAACGGGAGAAACTTCCACAGGGCCAAAAGGACGGTCAACAACTCGAGAGAGTTGATGTGCCAACGCAGCTGGGCCCCTTTCCAACGGCCTGCTACTGCGTGCCCGTTGCAAACGGCGCCCCAACCCGATTTGGAGGCGTCGGTCGTGACCAGAACGCATCGGGACACCTGCTGTAAGGGTACTCCTGCCCGTAAGAAACAGAGGTCTGTCCAGGGTTTGAATGTCTGGCGGCAGGCAGAGGTGATTGTCACACGATGCGTGCCGCGGCGCCATGTTCATCTCGGGACTCGGGTCTGAAGCCAGTGTTGAAGCGGTCTCATATGCATCAACCCCAGCGGCACGACCACCGTGGAAGACACCACTGGAAAAGTTTTAAAGGGACTGTTGTGCCTGGCCTGAAGGCGGTGAGGCACCTCAACACTGACTGGGCACGCTCATTGGTGAGGCGTGCTGACATTGAGACCGAGTCTAACTCCATACCAAGAAAAGTGATGCTCTGGACTGGAGTAAGCTTGCTCTTTTCCCAGTTGACCTGAAGCCCCAAACGGCCGAGGTGCCTGAGCACCTGTTATCTGTGCGCGCACAGCGCCACGACCGCAACGTTGCCATGGTTATGCTCTCGCAATGAGAGCATGAACCATCCACAAATGCTGCCTCGGTGTGATGAGACACATGAGACAGCGCCTGTGGCCGTCTGAAGTGGAGAGCACTCTACCACATCCAGGAACTACACAGGGGTTGAATGGCATCTTTAAAAAGACGCGTCCTGAAAAGGACATTCAACGCCGCTGTGTATTGCTCTTTCAGAGTCTTAAACTCTTTTACAGAGAAAATTGCTCTTTATATAGGAAACTCTTTTAACTCTGCGCTGTCGAAGCGCCCAGGGGCAAACTGCACACCGTGCAGAGAAGAGAAAAGCTGCTGAAGAGCGCCGTAGATCCAACAGCAAAGCAGAGCATCAGAGGATAGAAGTAGGAAACAGTTGTGTCACTCGCAGCTGGCTGCATACACGACCATCGGCTCCTAAGAAAATTACTGAATGAATGAGCGTATTGCCCTCGCCTTTATACCCGTATGTCCGGGGGCGGGGTATGCAAATACTGTTCGCCAACTCTCATTGGCCTTTTTTTATAGATCAGAGGCATATTTGGCGCTCAAGAGAGACCCCTAGTGTCGCTTCTTCGACACGACGTCGAAGTGAGCGACAGACGGGGAACTGATGTTAAACAATATTAAAACATGCATACTGTCTCTAAAATGTATATATTTATTTATATACAGTACATATGTAACATGTATATATTTTCCCCATAAAAAGTCCCACATAAACATACAAAATGTATCAGGGTAAGTTTCTTGCTGGCATGGTGTACAGTACACTACTAAGAACCATAGTATGGTAACTTGATGTTAAATATGTTAAATAAATAGGTTTCATTAATGTTCATTTTACTAGGCTACTATAAAAATATTTTACATTTTATAATAACTTAACAAACTAATACATACATAATACGCAATAAACAGTTAAGCATTGTATAGCTAATATGTGTGTAGTAATGTTCACGTTAAAACGTTATTTTGTATTAACATACAAAGCTTACATAAGAATGAATGGACATTTGTTTAATTTATGTACTATAATGTGCTTTTCTGTGTAAAGGGAAATTGTTTTCCTACTTAAAAATATAAATTGAATTTATTGTATAACAAGAGAAGGCACCACTGACAGCAGTAAAATGATAAAAATGAAAAGAAAAGAAAAGAAAAAAAGACATTTGATATAATTACGAGACACAGTTGTCCAGCGTCTGCAGAGAGCATCAAAAACTAGCACGGGTGCAATAACATGCAGTATTTTCACAAACTTTAATTGCATAAGTTACATTTAAATGTGTGTGTGTTATATATATATATATATATATATATATATAATGTGTGTGTGTGTGTGTGTTTAGCAGGGAAATATGCTTGTGCATCAGCATTAGATGCTGGAAATGTCCTACCGCTTTCTGAAATGGAAAATACGATTGTTAGCAAATACAGTGAGGAAAATAAGTATTTGAACACCCTGCTATTTTGCAAGTTCTCCCACTTGGAAATCATGGAGGGGTCTGAAATTGTCATCGTAGGTGCATGTCCACTGTGAGAGACATAATCTAAAAAAAAAAAATCTAGAAATCACAATGTATGATTTTTTAACTATTTATTTGTATGATACAGCTGCAAATAAGTATTTGAACACCTGTCTATCAGCTAGAATTCTGACCCTCAAAGACCTGTTAGTCTGCCTTTAAAATGTCCAACTCCACTCCATTTATTATCCTAAATTAGATGCACCTGTTTGAGGTCGTTAGCTGCATAAAGACACCTGTCCACCCCATACAATCAGTAAGAATCCAACTACTAACATGGCCAAGACCAAAGAGCTGTCCAAAGACACTAGAGACAAAATTGTACACCTCCACAAGGCTGGAAAGGGCTACAGGGAAATTGCCAAGCATCTTGGTGAAAAAAGGTCCACTGTTGGAGCAATCATTAGAAAATGGAAGAAGCTAAATATGACTGTCAATCTCCCTCGGACTGGGGCTCCATGCAAGATCTCACCTCGTGGGGTCTCAATGATCCTAAGAAAGGTGAGAAATCAGCCCAGAACTACACGGGAGGAGCTGGTCAATGACCTGAAAAGAGCTGGGACCACCGTTTCCAAGGTTACGTCATGGTTTGAAATCATGCATGGCACGGAAGGTTCCTCTGCTTAAACCAGCACATGTCAAGGCCCGTCTTAAGTTTGCCAGTGACCATTTGGATGATCCAGAGGAGTCCTGGGAGAAAGTCATGTGGTCAGATGAGACCAAAATAGAACTTTTTGGTCATAATTCCACTAACCGTGTTTGGAGGAAGAAGAATGATGAGTACCATCCCAAGAACACCATCCCTACTGTGAAGCATGGGGGTGGTAGCATCATGCTTTGGGGGTGTTTTTCTGCACATGGGACAGGGCGACTGCACTGTATTAAGGAGAGGATGACCGGGGCCATGTATTGCGAGATTTTGGGGAACAACCTCCTTCCCTCAGTTAGAGCATTGAAGATGGGTCGAGGCTGGGTCTTCCAACATGACAATGACCCGAAGCACACAGCCAGGATAACCAAGGAGTGGCTCTGTAAGAAGCATATCAAGGTTCTGGCGTGGCCTAGCCAGTCTCCAGACCTAAACCCAATAGAGAATCTTTGGAGGGAGCTCAAACTCAGTGTTTCTCAGCGACAGCCCAGAAACCTGACTGATCTAGAGAAGATCTGTGTGGAGGAATGGGCCAAAATCCCTCCTGCAGTGTGTGCAAACCTGGTGAAAAACTACAGGAAACGTTTGACCTCTGTAATTGCAAACAAAGGCTACTGTACCAAATATTAACATTGATTTTCTCAGGTGTTCAAATACTTATTTGCAGCTGAATCATACAAATAAATAGTTAAAAAATCATACATTGTGATTTCTGGATTTTTTTTTTTTAGATTATGTCTCTCACAGTGGACATGCACCTACGATGACAATTTCAGACCCCTCCATGATTTCCAAGTGGGAGAACTTGCAAAATAGCAGGGTGTTCAAATACTTATTTCCTCACTGTATCCAATTCCATCTGAAATGGAAGTTCTGATTGGTGGATCAGCTTAGTCAGACTGTCTGTCATCCCTGTGCCATCAGTTGTGCTCCTGATGCTCTGTGCACGTTTAGAGAGAATTTATAAACACTTAATAAAAACACACACACAATTAACTCAACGGTGCTGCGGCATGGCATTAGTAGATTGAAAAAAGTTCTGGGTCAAGAGCCTTCTCATTTTTCTTGCGGCCATACATATCATCACTTATTTTAGGTGGGCATATGCAAAATCCTAAGAAGGATTGGTGGTAATCTGCATATGTCCAGGCTATACTACTGGCACTACCGCCACCTCCTGAGCTGGAGTGTGGAGCGTCACAAAGTCTTTCAGTGGTGTCAAACGTTAGCTTATCACACACATCATGTAGGATAAATCCTAAATTGAGTATACTTAAAATTTAGTTTACCCTCTGGAGTTTACTTGTAAACTAACAGGTTATGTTTTATACATTCTTGTGGCAAACTGTATATTGTTGCTAATGGTTTGCCAGAGGTTAAAAAAATGTGTATTGTTGAGCCCTGCACACATACATATACACACACAGCACACCTCTGCCAAGTCCCAAACCCCTCAAGAGTCCCCAGATCGATATGAACCCCGCTGTCTGAGTGTAGCTCCACGTGGAGGATGCGTTCTGAGATGAGAAGGTTAATTTGGGGCCGGCGGCATCAATCACTCCTGAATCCAAGTAAATATGCTCCACAGATGAATAATGCAGATTCGACTGCAGCTGAAATCTCGAGTGGAGGGGTTTGTGATATGCTCAGGGTGTAGGAACTGGGCCGTCAATGGAGAAGAGATGAGTTTGAGATTTGTCAGTTTTGTAATGTTGTGAGTCTGGGGCATGGAAAATGATGTTGTGGCTGAGAGCAGAGCTCAGTAATTAAAGACAGGGCTGGATGACGATCATTGGAGTTGAGTTAAATAAAGAAGAAATAAGTGTCCAAACTATTGAGCGGTGTATTATTGACCTTAGTCAGGGTAGATATATTTCATTTGAGATGAATAAAATGAGGCTGAGAGGGACAGTCTGTTCTATATTTTTATGGTTATGTACCAAGCAATGAAACATTCATTATTCAAATCATTATTAAATGTAATCTCTGAGGAGTGTTTTTGCGGTACGTGGCAATGTGGGCACCTCATATCATCTGTAGCTTTAAAATGAGCTCAGGTTGCAAGGGTTCGGGTTTGTCAAGTTGATGACTGTTTGAGACAATCAGCGCTATGCCAGGCTTTTTAAAAGAGTAAACCACAGCCGTGCATACAAAGTAGCATGATAGAGACATGACAGAGGAGGTAATCAACAAATCAGCCAATGCATTTGTTCAAATTAGTTTCCTGCTGGTACAGCTGTGGGGGTGTTCTTTAATTATGGACTGAACAGTTCCACAGTATGTGATGTTTGCGGTTCAGTGAACACTGATCTATCTGTGGTAAGTTTTAGACATGCTTTGGTTTATGGTATAATCATCCATGGATGCTTAGGCTTGATCCTTAAGCTCAGGGATCAAAGAACCTCGCTTAGCAAGCGCACTCTCCAAATCGATCTCAGCTTGTTTAATACCATGTTACTTCAAGTAAGTAAAGCTGAAATTGATTTTTTTTTTAAAAAAACACACACACACACACAAAAAACAACGGACCACATGCTGTAGGCAACTATCCCAAAAATGACAATAATGATAACAGCTTTTGTATTCTAGTAGTATATGTAGGTTTGAAAGGCAAAATCTTCTCAGTGTAGGCTTTTGAACTATGCCAGGGACATTATAAGGGGAAGACATGGACCAAACGCATATAAATAGGAGAAATCGTAACTACTAAATATGGTGACAAGTTAAAAGAGCCAAACACCTATTTGATAGAGGAATTACAATGCACAATATGATGGCTGTGTTGAGGTCCAGCCAAGCCTGTTTGTTTACTTTAAAAAATGCATGCACATTTGTTGTACAAGTCTGGAACATATTGGTATTTTGCATGATTTGAGCTAAAGAAACACAATTAATGATGCCACTTTTGTCAGATTTTATTTTTGATTTGCATAAGTTATGCTGTGACATGAATATATGTCAAGATTGATTGATCTCTTTCCACACTTTTATGCTAAGGGTTGCACAGACTAGTCGACTACAACTAATGTAGTCAACAGATTCAGCCTGACCATTACAAAAAATCTAGTGTTCTGGAAAACTAGCTGCAAACTTGCCACAAATTTGCCACTTATTATTTTCGCATGTGATTTGCTGCTAATATTTGTGAGAAGTTTGCAGCTTTTCACTGGTAGTGAACCTTCAGCAAACCTTGAAAAGGTTTCAGGCAACAATGAAAAATTTGCTGTGAACTTTTTTGTAAGGGGAGTTCAACTAGTCACTCACCACATTATTTATATGATTTTGTAGGAAATACAGCAGATGTGAAGTCCGGTGGCTCTGTGCTGAAAAAGCGCAGCAGCTCAAATATAGGCTTGGATGATCTGCTGAACACGCATTAAAAGACGCACACACAGAATGCACGTCAGAGCTGGTGTTTGTTTACTGTGTCGCTCTGCTCAACAACACATCATTCCATCAACAATCTCTTACATTCTCCATATCTGTATTGCACATGTATCAACACTGATAATGTTCAGAGCATTCCAGAGGCTACTTTGATAAAGATGACACATGCTAAGGTAATCTGCAATATATGCAATTTGGCCTTCAAATATAACCAAAATACTAGTTTTATGCTGACCTGTATGCTGTTCGTTCCTTCAAGAATGCAATTTGTTTACAGTTTAGAAAAACACTTCAAGTTGGAGTCCACTGACATGACAGAATGCATCCCCATTGTTGTCTGCATGCTAGATTCCATGATAGATTGAAACCATTAGAACAAGCAGCTGCAAGGGGAACCGCTAACTCCTAAGTATGTTCAGACACTTATGTTAACTTTTAGCTATGTTAAAGTTCAACGAATGCCTACCTATTGTGGCACACTTCTTATTCAACCCCAAGTTGAGACAGTTTGAAAAAGCTAATAAAAACAAAAAGGAGTGATTTGTAAATTATATTCAACTTTTGCTATATTAAAAGCACTACAACTACACATTATATTTTTTACCTTGTGAATTTCATGTAGGCCTACAGTAATTTCGAATCAGATGACTGCAATGCTCTTCAAAAAAAAAAAAGTTAAGACAGGGTTAATTTAAGACTAATAACAATATGATGAATTGAATTAACAAGCCGATGTTAAATAGGATATGCTAAACAGGTGAGGCAATTGTGTCATAGTATATAAGGAGCCTCCTAAAACAGCCTAGTCTTTCAAGAGCAAGGATCATTTGAGACTTGTCAATTTTCCAACAGATGCTTCAGCAAATAATCCAGCACTTTGAGAACAATGTACCCCAAAGACAAAATGGAAGGCTTTTGGCCATTTCACCCTCTACAGTGCAGAAGTTGTTAAAAGATTCAAAGAATCTGGTCAAATCTCTGTGTGTAAAGGGCAAGACAAAAACCAGTTCTGAAGTTGTGTGATCTCTGATTCCTCAGACATCACTTTCTTAAAAAAACATCATTCATCTGTAATGGTTATTATGAACATGAGTTTGGGATTACTTTAGTGAACCTTTGTTAGTCAACACCACTCGCTGCTACATCCACAGATGCAAGGCAAGACTTTACTATGCAAAGCAGAATCCGTACATCAACACTGTCCAGAAGTGCTGCCGACTTCTCTGGGATCAGTCTCATCTTAGATGAAAAGTAGAACAGTAGAACTGTGTTTTTTGGTACAACGAGTCCACATTTCAAATAGTTTTGAAAAACACAGCCGCCATGTTCTCCGGGCCAAAAAGTAAAAGGAACATCCAAGCTGTTATCTGCGTCAGGTCCAAAAGCCAGTGTCTGTATTGGCCAGGGGTGTGTCAGTGCCAATGGCATGGGTAACTCGCACATCTGTGAGGGCACCATTAATGGAGACAGAAATGTAAAAAATTTAGAGCATATACTGCCATCCAGCAACATTTTTTCCAGGGATGTCCCTGCATTTTCAATCAGGACAACTTCAAACCACTACTGGCCAAATAACAAGTGCATGGCTGCATGTGTAGAGAGTGATGGTGCTAGATTGGCCTGCCTGCAGTTCTGACCTGTCTCAAATTGAGAGTGTGTGGTACATTATGAAGCACACCATATGGCAATGAAGACCCCTTACAATTGTACAGCTGAAGACCTGCATAATGGATGAATGGGGAAAATTCCACTTTTCCACTTTAGTGCCCAATTGCTTAATAAGTGTTATTGGAAGAAACTGTCCCAACCTTTTTGGAGTGTGTTGCAATCATCTGATTTGAAATGACTGTACATTTAAAAAAACAAAAAAAAAACAATGAAACTCACAAGGTAAAACATCATATAATGTGTAGTTATAGCATTTTCAATATAGCAAAGGGTGAATATATTATACAAATCTCAATTTTTTTTTTTTTTATTAGCATTTTTCATTCCGTCCCAACTTTTTCGGAATTGGGATTTTAAAAAGGTGCTAATGAGAAGATAAAGTAATGGCCAATCAGAATTTTGCGCGATGGTTTGGGGGTGGAATGAAATCACGGTGAGTCAAATTCAACTCTACTATAATGGGCTTGACTAGTTGAATATTAAAGCCCTATTTAATTTGTTGGCACTCATTACTAGTCTTGTGGTGAATGATTCGTCCAAGTTAATCCACAGAAAAAAAAAATTGTTTGCTTCATAATCTTCAATAAAAATATAAAAATTTGCTTCACCTCTGGAATGATATTCCTTCTCTGATGAAGTCTGTTTGACGGCTTGGGAAGAACATCCTTTAACCACTTCCCTCCAAACGCCAGTCTACTTTGAGCTTTGACAGCAAGTAAAAAAGACGCATAACAAACAGAGTTGGCGAGGAGGTGCATTTTAGGCTGTGGCAATCCCAATCCCCCAAATACCCTGGTTGTCGGACCAATGGCTTGATTTTTTGCATTTCGAAGAAGGAGGGATATCAGAGAGGTTGCGGTTGTGTTCGAGACATTTCACCAGTGAATGCTTCTATAATTGGACAGAACATGAATTAGGGTTTGTGAAATATCTGTCCTTATCAGATATGGCTGCCCTGTCAGTGTACACTGTTGGTACCTCACAAAGTTTGACAATAAGTGAAAATAGCTTGCAAGCTTGTCAGAAATGGTTTTCTGGCAGCGAGCAGTCCTCCACAACTGACTGTAAACTTGCATTCAGATCTGCCTCCATTTCTGTATGGAACGCCTACTTTTCTAGATCCAATCAATTCACAGTGGACAAAATCAAGCCCTGCCCTCAATTTTTTCTCATTCAATATTCCATTTCACTCAGAAATATGTCACAACTTCAGTTACATGCAGACTTTAAAAAAACAGTAGTTGTGCAATCCCTATTTTGTGCTGACGCTAGCCAAAGGCATCACTATGCCAATCATTGTAGATACACTGTTGATTACACTGTCTGAACAATTGGTTAACCACGTACAAAATGCGGACAGTCATAAAGATTGAAAGCTAAAAACAAATCAAACCAAACAAAGATTTTTTTTTGAGGTGTGAACAGGGTCTTAAAATGGGTCTTTGCTTTAAGTTTTTCACTACATGAAGATTTATTTTTTCTTTTTCCAGCAGAGGTTGGGGCGAGTTCACATATGCAGCAGGGTTTGTCAGAGAACGGCAAGTGAACATTGCATATCTCACATGATGGCAGGCAGCCAGGGCACAGGGGGCCAGAGAAAAGTCAGTCGGTGTCTTGGAGGTGTGACTCGTGTGACATTCACATCCTCCGCAATTATCACTGCTATGATGTGTGAGCATTAATGATGTATGAATGTTCAGTGTGAGGTTGGGGGGAGGGCTGCACTCTGAATTCTCAAGACCTTGTTATCTGGAGGAAACTAAAACAGAACCTTGCCAACTAAAGGTAAACCTTGCCAGCATTATTTTAAGCATGCAACATATTTGGGAGGTTTAATGTCAGCTTGAAATCAAAATAGACTTTCTTAAAGGTGCAAAAAAAAAAACAATTCTCATTAAAAAGTTTTACAAAAAAAGGAAATGAAAAGTAAAATTAATGTACAATCACACAAGACAAGATCAAGTTAATTTTGCTAAATTGTTATTTTTTCAGAATTCAGGGCAACTTTTGAATTGCCATCATTGGATAAAGTTATGGCCAGCAGGGGCTAACATCCAAATCTAGCTAAACCTTGACCTCCTGACTGGCTTCATTGGTACACAATGCCAACTTTTCACAATCATTAGATATAATCACGTCCCACCCTACATTTGTTCACATTTAATATCCTATTTCGTAAGTAAAAATGCCACATTACTCAAGAAAAAAATGTTAGCGAAAGCAGTTATATTACTTTTGCCAGGTGTAACCTGTTAGCTTGGATGTCCCATATTTTCGACTCCCCAGTCAGTTGGTAAAACATCCTGTATTGAAAGCATTGTCTACCATCAGTGGCGGGCCGTGCATTTAAAGTCTAGGCCTTCAGTGTGATTCATGCCATTAAGAAAACACAGTTTCACAATGAATAAGACACCCTATGTCTTTGGGCATCATACATTATGTCACAGCTAACTTTTAATACCAATTGACATTTTAAAAACACCAGTAAAGCCAGAACTTGAAACGACACTTAATGCAAGCAAGCCTAATTTGACTCTCATTAGAGATGTCTCCTAGCAACTCAAATTGATAAACAGTGCTGCAGTGTTAACATTTGTGCTTCAGGTGTACGATTATAAAAAAAAAGATATTATAATGCTTTATAGACCTGTTTCTGTAGGCATTTGTTAAGCAAGCTTTAATATCATGTAATGTGGAAACAAACTAATTTATCGATATTAATTAATAAAGTGAATCAAGTACATTGTATATCTCCCTGAGTGTCAACAAGTTTGTGTGACATCATGCCCCCACATCTCGGTGTAATCAGTGTTGAGAATTTCTACATGAGCCTACAAATTGTAATTCTGACTTAAAGATGCATTCCATTGCACTTTTACTAGTAGGAAGTTGTAAAATTCAACATTCCGAGATGAATGGAATGCAGCACTACTTTTCAAAACTTGATCTGACACAAAATGCTCCAGCAGCCTAATTTAGCCTAATGTTGCTATAACAATCCAAAAAGCACTTACCAATTTACTTGAAGTGAAAATCAGCCCTCCTTTCCTGTTTAATAAATTAAGCAATCACACAGTCATGCAGAACATGACAAGCTAGAAGGCCTGGACTGGGACATATCCTAAAGATCACACCCACCAAGAACAAATAAATCAATCCGAGTGGCTGATGAATCTGACAATCTGACATTAGTTGCTCATTCATTTGCACTGTTGAGGGATTCTGTGGAAATTCTGAAGGCCTGAGGGGGTGGAGCTCAGACTCATGCGCTGCATCGTCTAACAAGCTTGGCTTCGGGCATGCAATTTGTGAAACATTGTCACACTTTGCTTGTAAGCATCAATGAATAACTTCTGACTGAATAAACTTTACATTTTTCTCTATTTGTTTGTAGATTAATTAATGTGGAAAATGATTAAAAATACATGGGCAAAAATGTGATTGAGAATGAAAGGATGAAAAGTATTTATTTATTCGGCATGTTAGAAATAAATTGCCTGAGAAATTGACACCTTCTACCATATTGAAGCACTGAGAATGCTCATGTTTCCAATATTCACATTGTGAAAAATTGGCAATCCTACGGTCCTTGTTGACTTTAAGGTAGTGAATTCTGCAAATTAAGAGTGTAAACAGTGAACAATCTGAAAAGAAGAATGTCATGGTCACTGTTGTAACCTCCGTTCCCCGAGGGAAGGAACGAGACGTTGTGTCGAATTAAGTGACACAAGGGCTCTTCCTGGGATGTCAAACATACCTCTGAACCTGAGAAAAGGCCAATGTCAAGTTGGCAGACATAATTTGCATGCTTCGCCCCAGACATATAGGTATAAAGGGAAGCGGTGCCAGTCATAATTTTGCACTGAGGAGCCGAAAATAAGGTACGGCCATTTACAGTGGTAGGTCTAGTGCTGTGGCAGGAGGGACACAATGTCTTGTTCCTTCCCTCAGGGAGCAGAGGTTACAACAGTAACCATGAAGTTCCCCTTCTCTCACTCACTCAACGTTGTGTCGAATGAAGTGACACAATGGGTCCCATATAAAAACGCCACACACTGACCGTGTTACATGAACTGCAGAGACAGGTGCAAGCAGGCTACTGTGTGCTAGAGGCAACTGTGTCGGCTGCACGTAGCCCTCCCCAATGCCCCCAAAGAGATGTCACATACAGACCTTAGGTTCCCCGCACCCCTGAGGGGGGGGAACAGGTGATACATGACTAGCATGGGTGCAAGCCCGGCAGCCGCAGACTTTTCTCTCACTATGTCTCTCACATAGGAAATGAAGCAGGTGGGGCTTCTTAACACTATGAAATGCGTCAGGGAAGGTGGTCTTTCCTGGTCCTGTTCTTTCAGGGGGAAAAAACCCTGTGGAGGCCACATCCTGCCCAGTCTAGGGGGAGGTAACTTGTGGCAAATACACCATGAGGGTTGTGAAGCCGTAAGTGGGAAATGACTCGGTGGTAGATCCAGCCTAATAAGGGGAGACTCTACAGCATGGCGACCGGGGCAGTGTGCTACCCAAGGGAAATGTGGTTCCGCCGACAGAGGGACTGTACCGCGGGAAATACATCATGGGGAGTTTGCCTGAGAAGAGAACTGTGGAGCCCGTGGAGCCCAACCCCAGTACAGAGCACCTGTGACTCGTATTGTGTCTGGCCACGAATTGTTCCACTGAATTCGCTGGCCAGAGTCTAACTCCATGCCGAGAAAAGAGATTCTCTGAACTGATAT
The DNA here is from genome assembly GCA_032164185.1 of Moxostoma hubbsi. Lineage (NCBI taxonomy): Eukaryota > Metazoa > Chordata > Actinopteri > Cypriniformes > Catostomidae > Moxostoma > Moxostoma hubbsi. The sequence continues at coordinate 30,720,254 of JAVLUX010000025.1, read as the reverse complement.
GAGCTTGCTCTTTTCCCAGTTGACCTGAAGCCCTAGATGGCTGAGGTGCCTGAGCACCTTGTCCCTGTGAGCGCACAATAAGTCTCGAGAGTGAGCCAGGATGAGCCAGTCATCGAGGTAGTTGAGTATGCGGATGCCCACTTCCCTTAGCAGGGCAAGAGCTGCCTCTGCGATCTTCGTGAATACACAAGGGGACAGGGACAGGCCGAAGGGGAGGACCTTGGACTGATATGCCTGGCTGTCAAACCCGAACCGTAAGAAGGGTTGGTGTCAAGGCAGAATGGAGACGTGGAAGTACGTGTCCTTCAGGTCTACTGCCGCGAACCAATCTAGCTGTCGAACCCAGGTAAGAATCTGTTTCTGCGTAAGTATTTTGGACAGGAGTCTGTGTAAGGCCCGGTTGAGAACTCGCAGGTCCAAGATGGACGGGCTCTATCGCATCCTTGAGGAGCAGGGGTCATGAACTCTGCTCGTAAGGCGCTGGCTTTCTTGCCATGCACAGAAGTGGAGTGAACACCACTGATCCAGGCAAAGTGAATCGCATAGCCGAGTCAGATGGTCCTGGCCAGCCAGCACAACGGATTGGGAAGTGAATGCATCAGAGCTCCACGCGAGGGGCACTAAAGGGATGATTGCTTTTGACGTACCGGGCAGGGCTTTGCAGCGGGGGAGAGCAGGTAATAGCGCATCATGAGGCAGAAGAGCGTCCCGAGGCTTGGGTGCTGGGAAAAGACTCAAAGCACTTACCTTGCTCCACGCACCCGGCAGGGAGCAGGTTAGAGACTGAGGAAGAGGTCCTAGAGAGGCGTCTTCAGAACTCGTCAGCGCTGGCCTGCCGGGGCTGAGCAATCGCGGGACCGGAGGTGAGGGAACTGCGTCAGGGGAGCCGGGACTGTAGAGTTTTGGGGCCGAGATGTCGTGAGAATGGCGCGCACCGGCTGATGACCCAGGGAGTGTGGAAATCACTCTTTATTGAGAATGTGGGTGCCGCAGCCTGAAGGCGTTTCTGCAAATGAAACAAGGATTCTCCTCCGGGCCCTCCACCGGGGATGGAGTGGTCTTGGTACCACCTCTGGAGCGAACGTCTGACTGCCTGGGTCGCCCGTCTCAGGAGCGCTTCGGCGCTTTCCTGGTCCTGGAAGTGGTCCTGGAGACGGGGGGCATATGCCGCCTGCGAGGTGGTCGACGCTGGGGCTGAGAGCTGGGCCTGGTTTGAGGCTGAGCTACCTGTTGTTAAGCCGCAGGGGGACGCCCTCGGAGCGCTGGCTTGGTGGTGCTGCGGCAAGATGTGCCATCTGCTTCTTCATGGCCGAAAACTGAGAGGCCAAGCTGGGGATGGGGGAGTTGAGAAAGCGGGCATTGTCAACGTCACGCATCTCGACCAAGTTCAGCCAGAGGTGGTGCTCCTGGACCACGAGGGTGGACATCACCAGCCCGAGTGCATGTGTGGTGACCTTTGTGGCTCTGAGAGTGAGGTCGGTGGCAGAGTGCAGTTCCTGCAGCACGTCGGTGTCAGAACTACCCAGGTGCAGATCTTTGAGTGCCTTGGCTTGGTGAATTTGCAGGAGAGCCATGGCATGCAGGGCAGAGGCGGCCTGTCCGGTGGTGCTGTAGACTTTCAAGGTCAGTGATGACATCATTCTACAGGCTCTGGAGGGCGGTCTCGCCAGGTGGTGGCATTCTCGGGACACAAGTGGATCGCAACCACTCTGTCCACCTGGGGGACCTCTGTGTGCCCGTGGGATGCCCCGCCATCCAGGGTAGTGAGAGTGGACTAGCGGAGGGGTCGGTTCCGGGCAGTAAAAGGTGCCCTCCACGACCGTGTCAGCTCGTCACTAATGAGAAGAAAGGAACTGGGGGGCATGGCTATCAGTGGCACCCTGACCTGAGGAACCGATCGAGTCAGCCTCGTGCTCGCGCTCGCGGCATCAGATGCCGCTATGACGCACTCCGATGCAGCGGCGATGTCGTCATCCAATTTCGGGGGCTCAAGGGAGAATGCCGGCTGGCCGCGAGGCAAACCATACTCATCCCGAGCTCAGACAGAAGCAAGCAAGCGTGGGGGGGTGGATGGTTTGTGGGGATTTACCCGACGAAACCGAGCCTGTTGTCATCCCTAAATCGCCTTCAACACCAGCCGGGTCGTCCTCAATCCCGTGGGAAGAAGGAACGACGTGGAGGGCGGCTGATGTGGCTTTCTCCCTTGAGGAAATAAAGCCATGACCGCAATGTTGCTATGGCTATGTTCTATGTGTGTGATCGCAGCCCAGGCACGCGAGACAGCTTTTATGACTGTCAGAATGCCAGCTGGAAATATGTCGTAGATCCAACAGCAGTGCTTCTTGCTGACAGAGGTGAGTGAAACAGTGGTGAACTCAGCTTTGCTGTTGCACAACCATTCGGCTCCAAAGAAAAATTCTGACCGCTTCAGAAGCGCTGCCCCGCTTCCCTTTATACCTGTATGTCTGGGGTGGGGCATGCAAATTCTGTCTGCCAACTTGACATTGGCCTTTTCTCAGGTTCAGAGGTACGTTTTGCGTCCCAGGAAGACCCCTTGTGTCACTTCATTCGACACAACATTGAGTGAGTGACAGAAGGGGAACTGCTAATATAAGTCTATGTGTTTGTTTGTGCATTTGTCCTTGTTCTGAAAGACAACATGGCCAATAATAAAATATTCATCATTATTTGCGAAAACCAGATAAAATTAATCACAATTAAGCCATTTAAGTAGAAAACTTGACCTAACAAGCCTGGATTGCAGCCTCTTTACTGAATCAGACATGATGTCTGATTATCACTAATTAAAAATGATTAAGCACCTACTTACCTGCGTCGATAACCATTGATTGAGAGGAATGCTGATGCAGTGATCATTCTGGATGACTTCTAAAATGCTTAAATTTCTACGCTCAAACCAGAGCAGATGCTCATTGACTAAACAAACAATCTTTAAAGTCCTTTGATTCGTTCCCCCCTTCGGCAGACTTATGGATGTGTCTGCTTCCTCAGTCGCTCACAGGTTGCACACTATTAATTGAAAGCTGAGGAATGTGTGGCGGTAGTCTATTTTAATCTTACAGCGTGCTGAAAAAGTAATTTGTCATATTTTACATTTGACTGAGATTGGCAAATCTTTGGCCCTTAGCATATAATTGAGGAGAGGCCTGGTTTATAACTTGGACAGTTTAAGGCAGAAAAGAAACAGTTCATTTAAATGCTAGGTGTTTGTGGACTCAGCTATCTTTCTGAATACAAACTCGTCTTACATTTGCATCTCCCAGATGACATTATTTTCACACTGTGATAACCTGTTAATGACAGTTCATGACAATGAAGTAATAATGAACAGTGCGCTCAGTTGTGTTTTTGTGTATTTTTCCATGGGCAATACGAATTAAGTATTTTACTGCAATAGGAGAAAGGTGCCTGAGGTTGTTCCTGGCAGGCTTCTAAGCCTTACAGGCACCATATGGTTAGGATTGTGGATGTGGCAAGGTTAGGGCATCTGCTGCCTACCAGGAACAAATCCAGGCACCTTTGTACAATTGGCATATTTTCCTTTATACTGACTGACACCTATCAACGTAGAATAAATATACAATTTGCAAATGTATTTATTGGTGCATAATGAATTTTTTCCACAATTGAAAGTGTCAGATAACAATGGGATTACTGAGATAAAGTGAGTAGTTATCAGCTGGTTATGTGATCTCAACATGGAGGTGAGTTTTCATCTCAACTGAGTGTTCATAATTTTAAACATATTACATACTATTCATTTCTTTGGGGTAAAATTTTTAATGAGGAAAAAATTTGAATCAATCCCGATGAATCCTATCCATCCATCCACACATACACACATACACAAATATACTGATGAGCCAAAATATTATGACCTCCTGCCTAATATGCTGTTGTTCCTCCACATGCCACCAAAACAGCACTGTCCCGCCATTGCCTGGACTCTACAAGACATCAAGGCACCAAGAAATTAGCAGCAGGTCCTTCAAGTCCTGTAAATTGTGAGGTGGAGCCGCCGTTGATTGCATTTGTTGGTCCAAAACATCCCACAGATGCTCAATCTGATTAAGCAATAGCACCAGGCAACAGTGGTTATAATAAAATGACTTATCAACCAAAAATATGTGTGGACTGCTGCCATGTTTGTTCTTATTACATGATGTCAGCCTTCATTAAATGGTATCTTGTAAATACAACTTCTTTCCTTATAACTTGTAATTATAATTAGTTTGACAAAGACTTGAATAGTATTTACAATTAAAAAACTCAGAATTACGGTAGTCCCAACATGATATGAAAGCACAATTAGTACAGTGGAAGAGCTTTCCAGCTTCAAATATTTGATCATATCTTTTGAATATTAAAAGTTCTTAATATGTTTTTGCATATTACAAATATATGAATTCAAATTGTATGAAAAACAAGTCATGGAAATGTGCAAGGAATGAGCTAGTGTCAATTTGTTTGTCATGTCAGCCAACATAATCATGATGTCTTCAAGTTGGCATAGTAACCATGGTAACAAAAGAAACAGGATGCTGTCTACAGTGCACCAGATATAACTCAAGGTGACACACACACACTCACACTCACACTCACTCACACACATATATATATATATGTATATATATGTGTGTGTGTGTGTGTGTGTGTGTGTGTACATTTTATGTTAAATATTAACAGAATTCTATAAATATTTACTAATAAAAATACAGTATTTTTTAGGAACTTTAAGATTAATGTCTAATGTCTTTGAAGTCCATCCTGGATTAACTGCAGAAGTTTACATAGATGCATTCTGCAGTCCTTTGTTAGTTGGCTGATGAAGGCTTTTGTTGGCAATTAAATTATAGTCTATGTATTCCATTTCAAGAATGTAGTCCAACAATAGACGGCTAAAAACACATCTTTTCCAAGAGCACTTAACAAGTCACTAAAAAAATAATAATAATAATTGTTGTTGTTGCACTTAAATCTGTTTTGTATACTATTCTGATGATAGTGAAACTTTGTATAAAAAAAGCAGCCTAATTGTGAGTTGAAGGAAAAATTAGGTGTATGCCAGGTGTGAGTCTTTAGTCTAGACTTAAACTGAGTGTGTTGTGTCTGCAGCCCGGACAGTGTTAGACTACTCCATAGTTTAGGAGCCAAATATAAAAAGGATCTACCTCCTTTTGTGGATTTTGATATTTATGGAATTATTAACAAGCAAGAATTTTGTGATCGTAATGAACATGACAGAATATAGCATGTCAGAAGGTCATTTAAGTACTGTGGAGCTAGACCATTCAAAGCTTTGTATGCAGTTAACAGAATTTAAAAATAAATATGAAAAATAACAGGTAGCCAATGTAACGATGATAAAATTGGGCTAATATGATCATGTTTCTTAGTTCTAGTCAGCAAGCTGGCTGCTGCCTTTTAAATTAATTTAAGTTTATTTATTGAACTTGCTGGACATCCTCCCAGTAATACATAGCAGCACTAAGATATAAAAGCACTAGAAGACAAATGCAGCCATGATCAGATGATAAGAACAAGTCATTTGTAACTCTGATAAGTGCAGTCTCTGTACTGTATTGGGGCCAAAATCCTGACTGAAATTGTTAATATATCCCATTCCTCTGTAGAAATGAACATAGTTGGGAGGACACAACATTTTATAGTATTTTTGACATAAATAGTAGATATGAAATTGGTCTGTAATTAGCCAATTCTCTAGGATCAAGCTGTGGCTTCTTAATAAGCGGTTTGACTGTAACTGCCTGTAACCGATAAAGAATGGGCCGAGGTGGGAACCGGCTGAACAGTAAACGTAAAGTTTAACAAGAAACTCAACATAAAACAAACATAAACAAACACAGACATACAAGCAACATGGCCGCGTGCGTCTCTCTCTCTCTCGAACTGGCGTCTCTGGCTCGTCATTATCTGATTAACCAGTCGTGTATCCTCATGGCCCGGCCCAGCCCGACCCCACCCTCCTCCTCATCACACTGCCATTTTAAAGTTTCTTGGGACATGTCCTAAGGATAGCGAGGAGTTAATAATATAAAGAAGAGGTTCTGAGATTACTGGGAATACCTCTTTTAAGAGCTTAGTTGGTATTGGATCTAACATACATGTTGTGGCTTTTGATTGTTTTTTATAAGTTTTGTTATTTTCTATGAGTTTTCTAAAATATGCTGACCTGGCAGCTTTTAGTGCCTGCCTGTAGCTAAAGGCACTATCCTTCTATCTTTAAATGTATATTTATTAACTCTGTCCACTAACCCAAACCCTAAGCCTAACCGTCAGTGGGGTAAAAATGTAATTTAGATGTAAAATGCAACCTCTGAATCACGTTAACCATTGTTTACATTATATTGTTCCATTCTGGTTTCTATGGGACCAGAACCCGTGTCTCAGAGATTAATCACACAATATGTCATCAGTAGTTTTCAAGGGAAAATCCATCCAAATTGGGCAAGTTTGGATTCAATGTTGATACTCAAACAAAAAGATTTGTTTTGTTAATGTTTTAAAAGCACCAAGGAGCCACAGTGTTCACTTTTTGCATGGTAATCAAACTACAATTGGATTATAGTCATCTCTATATATTAAGTTGTGATAGGAAATAGTATTTAAACAAAAAATCTTTAAGAAATCATTAAAACATAAAGCAATTCAGAGCTACAACATATAACTTATACAATGTTGGTGAGTGATTTATGTTTTATGGGGGTTACCAAAAAGACTCTGTATGTTTGTTTCAGCTTTCTTTGAATGTTTTCTGTGTACCACAGTAGTCGTCTGCAGAGCAAGTGGGGTCATGTCTCTTTAATGCAAAGTATAATTACTACAGTGTTCTTCTTGCTTACAGCTTGATGAAAATGGAGGAATGGATAGACAAATGGAGTAATTAGAGGATTAGCTACACACAGCTAATTATCCTGTTTCCAGTTTCCTGTTTTATTAGTCATGGTGTGTGAGAGAGAAAGATTTGGCATGCAAGCACCCTACACTATTTTTAGGCCAAACAAAGCCAGTATAACACACCCCAATATATGAGAGTCAATTGTTTTCTGTTATAAACAGCCCTTACAGAGGAAAGTATGTTTCCATTTTTGCCTTTGGCATTATGTGAATGCCCATAGCATTGTATAGAGAAACATTCATTAATGCTTAATGTCAAAACAGTTTGTCTGAATGTTCAGTGTTTTCGTTTTTCCATGCCAACTGGTGATATATGAAGACAGTTGACAGAGAGACTATATGAAAATGACAGCTGACTTTAAAACACAATTCATTATTCCCAGGAAGGAATTCATACATTCAAATTGGCACTTCCTACCTGAAGCATCTATCTTCCCATCTGTAAGCCTAGTTTGCTCAGAAAAAAAAGAAAGAAAAGAAAGAAAATCTACCAAACTCAATATCGAGCATTGCCCCAAATCTCAGTCCTCTCACCTTTTAATTTTTTTCCAGTTAACTTTCTCACCTGGAGACAATCCCAGGGAGAGTGAAACCTCATTCTGTCTGTCATATTTACTCAGCTTTCTCTTGCAAGATGAGCTTCATGCCACCATAGCTCACCTCCATTGAACTGGATCCACGCTAGCAGCACTGATATAGCTTTCCATCACCTGTCACAAGCCACGAAAAAAGAAAAGGGAGAGGAAAATTTATTAAATTGTGTGGGGACAAAGGCCCAGGACATAAAGGTCTGCTGTTTGCATTTTTCTAGCCCATTGATTCCTTGTTACAACTGCACATTATGGCCCTCAGAATCCTCATAAATCAATTTGGGACCCATTGTCCTTTTCAGAGAGCTCTCCCTAACATCACATACTGCACTGCAGAGGTGACCATAATCTATTGTTTGAAGCAAAGAACTCTTGGCCAGCACAAGACCCAAAGCTTTTGGAGGTGGGCAGCTAAATTAATCAGCTGCTTAAAGACTTTTTAAAGGAAGATTCTGTCATCTTTTACTCACCTTTCTGTTGTTCCATATCTGTGTGACTTTATTTGGCAAATCTATGACAGATAATCATTCAGATTCATTGAAAAGATCAAAAGAATGATTTGTTCATCAACTGGACAACACAATTTCTCACAAAATCTCTTATAATCGAGGGTGGATATCATGACTGTCTGTGAACACTTATATTTCGTACTGTTTTTCATGCAAAGCTATCATATGCCTTCAGAAGACTTGAATTCTTTATGAAGCTTAAAAGCGCCACTCTCCATTAATTGTAATAATTGCATGCAAAACAGCGACCAGCATAGTCTTCAGAATTTCTGAAAGTCATACGACTTGTAAATAAAGTAAATAAAGACAGAATTTTAATTTGTGGGTGAACTATCCCTTTAAGATTAGTGAGCTTGGTTTGACACAAGGGAAGAGAATACCGGATCTCCAGGAATCCATATCAGACATATGTGCTATATATATATTCCGCTCTGTCTACCTTGACCCACATATCATTGAAAGCATTGTCTGTATTCACTTGTTTATTGAATGCTTTGTTCTAGGCCAGATGTGCCCACTGTGTAAAAAGGGGAAAGGTTTTTAAATGCACGTGTGTGCATGTGTGACTATTCAGGTAAATAAAAGTGTGCTATCATGACAACATAATGGCCATGTCTTAATGTGAGTATATTTTAATGGAATATATAACACTGCATGTACAGTGGCGTCCAAAAGTCCACACTGGATATCTGGGATTTATGAATAGTTTTAGAATTTAAAAGTTATGGTGATAAATTAAGAAATATTTAAGATTTTGCCGATCATGTCACTAATCAATTGTAAGCAAATTTGACATTGACCATGTGACATTGGTGACATTGACCATGTTAACGCCTTTGTACAAAAGTTAGATTTCCTTGCTTTTGTTGAAGCACACAAGATGCTCTTTAGAACATTCTCAGATCATGCTGGGATAACATGGATCCTCAGGTTTTTCCCACACTTGTGGAGTCCATGCCAGCTCTAATGCATTTTGTCATAAAAGCAAAAGGAGGGCATAGCAAAGAAATTTTAAAATGCTTGTTAATTTTCCAGTTTTTCAAACACTTTTCACTCAAAGTTGTGTATTAAATAAAATAAAAAAGCAAAATATTACTCTTGTTAAGGCATGTTAATCTGAGTTTTGTCTTAAGCCATGACCATAACATTCGACATGCAACAGGACATGTTGTGCTCTGGGTATCTCCATCTGCAAAATCTCATTGTTATGTTAAATATGTTCTTATTTGCAGTTATTTTCTAATTACAAAGTAATAACTGTAATCTAATATTTTTTTTTAGTCAGTAGTATAACACGCTTTTAAGTACATTACTTGCGACACATATTTCTCAAATAATATTCTTTATATAGAAAACATTTAAAACATGAATTATGCTCAAATGTACGTCTGTTTGCATTTCTGTGACAGCTAAAGAGTCACTTGCGAGTAATTTTAAGATTGTTTTGCAAGTTAAAAAAGTGTATTAGTGAGTAACTTTAAAGTCAAGTAATTAATAATATGATTACTTTTCCCATGAAGTAATGAATAATGTATTCTTATAGTAAATTCAGATACGTAATAAGTAGGGCTGTAAATCGTTTACAATGTTTAATCAAATTAATTACAAAATATGCCGATCAATTGATCAGATTAATCGCATATATAAATATTTGTCATTTGCTTAAACAACAATAATCCCATATATAATTATTTAATAATTATAAATAGTTGAATAATTAAATATAAATGTTATGATTTAAATATAACCATTAAAAATATATTTTAAATGATTAAAAATATTAATTCAGATAATTAAAATGCATTACATTATTGTGCCAGACAAGTAAAGCATTGATGAGAAAATACAAAAAGTGGCTTTATAAAGTAAAATATTGTTTATTTCCATATTATTGAACAGAAGCCTATCATTGACCTGCAGTTCACAGCAATCTGTTTTGCAATTGAATTTGTCAATATGTCTGAAATTGATTTATTTGTGAGATGGACACTTTTGGAGAGTCTCACTTTTGCTTTGTTGCGGGATAAGGTCACTGTGTCAAGTTAAAGGTAGTTTAAAACTTAAGGGGGAAAAACTATTTTTGTATTCGGAATTGCGCTCCATCTACCAGTGCTTGAACAAATATATGTTTTCACATTTTACCCTGATGCTAGTGTGAAGTAAGACCAAGTGTGGTTTGTTGCCTTTATAGCTGGAGTTTCGCTTACTGCCCCCTGCTGAAAGCAGGTGGTACTTCAAACTTAAATTGCTCCGATGGTAGGAAAATTACTTATAATGCTCGGGGACATGATTAATTGTGTTAATTGTTTTAAACACATTATTCTTTATATAACTAACACATTAACTCGACAGCTTTAGTAATTTTTTATTTTTAGTGGATTATTTTAGGGGTAACTTACCCAACATGGCTCGTCACACAGCATTTTCACTTTCAGTATGGACAGAAAGATAACTTGATGCTGGAAATTTATCTCGTTGCCTCTGGTTATGACATTTCTTTGTAATCACAGCTCCTCCTTCTCTTGTTTTCTGGCTGGCTGGACTTTTACCCTTTGGAAATTTTCCACTTCTGTTCTGACTCTTTAGCAAATCATGCCACTGATGAAATAAGGGCTGTTGAAATAAATCAGCCAATGTTCCTACTTTTACTCCTCTCTCTCTCTCTCTCTTCAGCACCATCATCATTTGATAACCAGCACAATCAACTTTGACTTTGAACATTCCTGACACCGCCAACATCTCATCAACCACCCGGTCTTGCAGATTTGCGCTCTACAACATCAGGAAAATCAGACCTTTTCTACCTGAATATGCCGCACAGCTCCTTGTCCAAACCTCTGGCATTTCAAGACTGGACTACAGTAATGCTTTGTTGGCTGGCCTCTCAGCTAACACAATTAAGCCACTGCAGATGGTCCAGAATGCAGCAGTGCATCTGGTCTTCAATCAGCCAAAATGGGCTCATGTCACCACAATGATGATTTCACTTCACACAAGCACACACACACAAAATACTTCTGTCTCTTTCTTCTGCACTAGCACCTATACTACCCGAGCCACCTTGAGAGCTTGGTAGTACAACACTGTAGATTTTGTTTAACTATGTATGACAAATTACTTGCTATGTTCCACATTTGTAAATCGCTTTGGATAACAGCATCTGCTAAATTACTAAAATGACTAGCAAGGACCCAAAAGCCTCTAGTCCAGTGGTACTTGACTGGTTTTGTTGCACGACCCTATTTTTACATTAAAGATCATATGGAAATAATACAAAAATAATTGTACCAAAGTAAACAAACATTGAAATGCATTAATATTACCATGAATTTCACAGGACCAACAAAATGCAAAATTATTAACATGACATAATTTATTTGTAGCTTTGTTTTTACAAATATTCCCTATATACCAACAGTATATGTAATCTATGCTGCAATTTAATGCAGCATAATATTTATTATGATCATGGACTTTGTTACCTCCAGAAGAATCTGAGTTGTATTCTCAATGGGTACACCAATGTTGAACAAATAAAAAATAAATGGCCACATAAGATGACGTTTTTTCCATTCTGACCCTCGACCTAAAATGAGTTTGACAACCCTGCTCTGGTCCTATTTCAATTCCCTTGACTATAGAAGCTGTTTTCCTGATTAAGTGGAATTAGATTTGCGCCTGTACACAGCTTCATTCGCTGCCCAGAATCACAAAACGTGCCATCAAAAGGTCAGCATCTCTCAGGAGCAGGTCAGTGTATAGTGAAGAGAATTGAGAGAAAGAGAAGAGAGACAATTATCTCACAAGAGTTGGTGAGCTCGGTCTAAGAGTAAGATTTAAGGGGGTGAAAATTATGAAAGCTCATTGTATGTTAAATTTTAGATGATTTTTAAACAACTTTATTCCCATAACCAAAGTAATTGGTGCAAAGCCTATGTAGATGTATTTTCTATATTTTAGAAAAGAAAAACTTTGGTTAATCATAGAGCATGCATTGAATCAGTTTAAACTGTTAAATTATCAGCTGTGTTGAGAAGTTAAACTTGGCTGTTTATAATGTAAACCCTAATTGTTGCAAATAGGGCCTGAAATTCATATTTTCTAGCAATTAACATTAAATAAACAAAAAGGTATACATTTTGTAATAATTAAATATAGCTGCTAGCAGCAATTATGGGGCCAAGTACATTTTACCTGTCTTATACCCACAGCACATAAAGAATGGATAAGATGTACATTGTAAAAGAACACCAATTTATTTATTTGCTCCATATTTTACACGGATATGTGATTGTTTTCTGTGACTTCAAATTTACTGATACACATGTGTTTGGCTAATCTCTACAACTACAAATTCCACTGTCACAGGTGCTCATTTGTTTTACTCCAATAATACCTTCATAGGCATGGTGCTAATGACGTTAAACAAGTACAGTTCAAATACTACAAAGCATTGCTAAGATGCAATCACATCTCTTTGGTGTTGGTACAGTCTTCGTAATTGTTCCATCATCTCGAAATGTACCCCCTAGAATGACCCCTACATTTTTCTGTGGCTTTGTCTGAAGATTTTCTTCAGCCGACTTTGGTTAAGATTGGACACATTTTGTATATGGAGTAGTGGAAAAACAGTACAAAAAATTCAAAATGAGGGAAATGTAAAATGGCTGAGCCTTACAAGTGGTATAATTTGACTTTTTATGACCAATGGAATAAGAGAAGACCAAAGGAATTACTTTAGGCCCAATTATTCAAAAAGTATTGAAGAAATGAAAAGAATGTATATATAAAATTGTAATGTTTTTTTTACCACAAGGTGGCACTATATTGAAACTTCTCAGGTATCTTCAGGACATGGTGGTAATGTTGTCTACCACATTTTTGTTCCAATATACCAAAGTGTTGGTTAGATACCACAAATGATGATGCAATTAAAAATGGCAGACAGTTGATTTTGCCGATCATGGTTCTAAAGAAGCATACCAAATATTTGCAATGGCATAATTACCAAACCATTATGACAATCAATATTCTACTAAGTAATTTCTGTGCAAAAAGGACTAAATGTGTAGAAAAAAAAACAATAACTTCACAATCCAATATGGCGACCAATGAAGTGGATGGAGTTCATGAGGAGAGTAATCAGAGGAAGAAAGAATTGAGTTTCTAGACCAAATTATTCAAAAGATATAATTTTTGAACTTGTGGTAGCACTGTAAGGTTTGGCCTAGAGACTCCTAGAGGGGCGACATAATAAATAAATATTCGTAAGTAAGAAAAAAAAATCAATACCAAAAATGGTTGACTTGGTTACAAATAACAGGATTCTGGATTTATTCTAAATTAAGCTTTTACTCAATAAGAGATACTAGTTTTGTTGGATTGTAGTTATTTTTTATTTACATTTCAACACTTCAATTTGTGTAAAATTTTGAAAATATAAATTATACTATTGGCTAAATTGTAGGACACCGCTAAACAAAATCTTTGGTAATTATATTAGTTAATAATTTAAAATGTATAGCTACAATGTTATGATTGTTAAAATTACGTATTGATTTTAATTGTTAGCTGCAGTCAGCAGAGTCAAGACCTCTGTGGTGGTAAATATATATTTGATGTGTTTTAAATTACCCACTTTTTATGCTGTCAATTTATGTTATATAATAGTTGTAGACTGATCTCACTGTGAATTCAGCAACCGTAAGCAAAACGTGGTCTCTGTTTAGCGAAATTTGAACTACTGCCCCCAGTGGGCCGAAGCGGGATGCATTCTTTAATATAAGAGCATGTTTGAGTTTCAGTTTCCAGGTGAAACATCCAAAGAGGGGCGCCAAAAGCTAGTTGTAAAGCAAGTTGCTTTTAGTTGTAAATAATGTAATGCAGTGGAAAGGAATGCTTATTTTTTTAACTCTACCCTCAAACCCCAACTCTTACCATAAGTGGAATAAAAATATATTTTTATAGAGAGAATATAACCTCTGAATCACACTATTTACTGATTATACGAACATAATTACTTCCTGGTTTCAGTGTGGGATAAGAACCAGGGTTTCTGACACTGCTGACACAATGTGCTTTCGGTCAAGTCACAGGAGACGGAAAACATACTTAAACTGGTACAAAAATGTCTGTTGGAAGAGGGTGCTTGTCAGTAGAGTGGGATTGATGTCAGGGTACTGGAACATTCGGTTACAACATGTCGACTTCCTGTGTGATCATGTTTGTTCTCACTATAAACATAACCTAGGGTATGTGTGTTACGCATAGAATAGTGGATAGACTCTAGGAAATTATCTCCTGCTGGAAGAGCTGGAGTTGATGTGTTTATATGTGAAGGTAAGATTGTCTCTTGACTGCCTACATTTGCCCATCATCAGCACAGCTTTATGTGCAGTTATATCAGAATGGAAGAAATGAGCATCACTGTAGCTCCCATAATTACCCATTTTAGATCCTAGGCAAGCATGTTCCGCAGTTTCATCATCACCATTACTCCTAAATGCGCAGCAATTTACCCCGAGCTCAGCTCTCACTTGTTACCATCAGGCAGTTCTTGCACCCTGAAGAGTGTGTCATGGAGAGAGAATTTCAATCGAGGACGCGGCAGGGTGTTGGGCTAATTTAAACAGTAGGGTGTTTAAAAACAGGAATTTGAAAGGACACAAGGTTAACTCGGTAATATGCAGCTGATATTAAGTGCCACACAACTCTCTATGTCATTGTTCTTTGCCTTTTGCTTTTTTTATTTCCCATGCAATTTTGGGACATCATCCTTGTCTTGAGGTCCCTTGCAATGTGCACGCTGTCTGCCGCATCGTCCATGAGATCAGGAGCCAAGGGCAGTGCTGGTTGTCCAATGCCCCTCCCGTCAGCAGAAATGTATTCAGGGCAGAACTTCACGCCTTTCAGTTGCCCAGCACTTTGCATCGTCAGCACTCTGAAATCCAATCCAATCTGTTATTAAAAGATGCTCTTGACATTTGACTTCATCAGAAGAAATACAAAAACTTTGTGTAATGCAATTGGAGGGAGGGCGTAGTCACTGATGTCCACAGCATGGAGCAAGGCGATGTGGAATTTAATATTGCATCTTCAGCGCTCTCACTCACAGAAGTTCGGTCTGTTATGTCTACATTTACAACCATCCTCTTTTGTGTTGAAGGAGAATTGCTTCTACTTCAATATGATTTGAATGGTTTCTATTAAAATGAGTAGCAATGTGAGACCGTGATCAAAAAGAATATTTTCGCCACTTGAGCTTTGCTTTTAGGCACTGCTGTGCTCTCTCGGCTATAGAAATACTCTGTGCATTGTGTTTATATCTTAGAGGAAAAGTGATTTTTTTTTTTTTTATGTGATGGAGTTCGCTCTCAGTTCTCCTCAAAGTCTCAAAGAAATCCTCAGTGAAAAGTCCCTGTGTTGTATTGAAGTGGAGTTTTGTTACTTCTGTGGCTGTAAACTGATGCAGACTGACACAACATTGACATGCACTACCACTGTACATGCACTAAAATCTGTTCTTTTCCATACGTGTGCTGCAAGTGAGTACTTGACAAATAACATGGACTTTTTTTAATTCAGGATGAAATTTATATGAATGTGTAGGGGAAAGTGAATAGTTTTTGTGTTGTTACTTGTCATCTTTCCTGTTCGGAAGTTTTTCACCATTTTAATCACCTTTTTTTTTTATCCTTTTTTGTAACTAGTTCCACTTACTGTAAATTGCAATGTGGTGTGACAAACACATTTTCAAAAGTACCATAAAACGGTTCTACTGTAAATGTACACCTGTGACCACACATTCTATGTGATATGGAAAGCTGCTAAGTTGCTTGGAAACCATAAATGGCCTACAGTTACACCCTGTCTTAAGGGTAAAAAGCCGCTGAACTTGATCATGGAAAGTGGTTCCAATGTGTTTGGAATTAGTATTCTCAATTTAAAATTATGTTGTAATCTCAACACAAACACTATGTGTAAAAAAAAAAAAAACCTAGCAAACCCAACAAAATTAGACATGTCATTGTAACTCAATTGAATCTCTTTTATTTATTGTGTACTAACAAGTGAAAGTGCACTACAGAGTGTTGTTTAGTAACTATGCAATGGTTAGTATAGCAATTGCTCAATGAAGCAAGCTATCAATTTCTTATGCAATTCCTACCTGTCCTCATCATTAGCTCAAGCTCCACTCTTCACCATAATGGTAAGAATAACAGATAACAGATACTCTTCTAAGTCTCAACATAAAACATAAAATATTAGCAAGTTGTGCCATCTTGCACCAAAAACACATAAAATAACACTTAACATTTACTCTCCCTATCGAGGCCCATGATGGGAAATGGAAATCCCTTGCCAAGTTTCATCAATGCTATATTAACACCACAAAAAAGTACTGTATTCATGTATTCTCAACTCAAATGGATGAAGTAAACTTTCATTTTACAAATTTAAATGGATAGAATGCAATAAAATCAAGATTTTTGTTGCTTTAGTTCATTTTAATTAAGCAAATAATTAACAGCAAAAATCATTTAATTTGAGTATACACTGTTGCGGTGCGGCACATAGTGCCAACAGTAAACAAATTCCCCATATGGTTGACATGCTGAAGAGGTACTCCAGCCACTTTATTATCCCATCCATCTGAAAGAAAAATATTTTACTAATCAAATATCATACATTTGAACATTTCTGCCATGAATTTGTTACATATTTAAATAACTTCTGACTTCAAGACAGCTTGTGATATTTGGTCTCTGGTCTACTAATTGAAATAATCTTTAGTTTCTAACCACATTTATACGCAGGCTAAGCAGCAATAACATAACAAGAATAATTATATAATAAGTAAATGTTTACACCAGTGGATTTCCTTAAAAAAAAATTTTTTTTCTTATTTAACCAGCTGAAGTCTGTTCAAGCTCACAGCTGATTGATCTCTGCTATCTGCATTTCATATAGAATATTCATTTTGACATGTCCAGACTAGACAGCCTCAAGCTGTTGTGCCGCGCGCCAAGTCAACCGACGCTCCTGACGCTGTAGAGAGGGGGTTATGGTACATTCAATGTCATATGGAGTGGTGGTGGCGTAGTGGGCTAAAGCACATAACTGCTAATCAGAAGGTTACTAGTTTGATCCCCACAGCCACCACCATTGTGTGCTTGAGTAAGGCACTTAACTCCAGGTTGCTCCAGTGTGTTTGCCCCTGTAATAAGTGCACTGTAAGTCGCTTTGGATAAAAGCATCTGCCAAATGCATAAATGTAATGTAAATGTAAATGTGGGAATTACTCTGAGTTTCCAAGTAGTAAAAACCGATCTAATTACAAATTGAAAACTCCAAATTTTTTTGAAAGCCACTTGACCATTGTTACGTTATGTACAACAAACAAAATGGTTGGAAGTTTTCAAAGTAATTATATTATGGCTGATGTTCTCTTAGTTACTGAATATTTGACAATATAATATTTAAAGGTGAATTAATATAGTTATTAAATATTCTCCTGTTATCAACATCATGGATCCATTTTGTCATTATGATCATTGCCAGAACAATTAATCTTTAAATTTGAAGATGAGAATAGTTCAGGATAGAATCTCAGTCCTTTCGGTAAGTCATCTCATAATTATGGCAATTCTGATGAGATGTGAATGCAGCATTAGGCAATTCATCTATATTACATTATGTGCCAGAGTAATTGTTTATTCTGTTTATTTATATTAATAAATATAACTATTTATTGATCTTTATTGATCTTATTAACTATTTATTGATCTTTTATCATATTGTTGTTGCCATCATTTACTGTATATAGAAGCAACAATCTGCCTTGTGCCTAAGAAGTGAAAAAATCCCTGTAACACATGGCTTCTCATGGTATTTCACTTTAATATTCAGTGCAGTCTCTCAGTTAATAAGTTCATTAAAAATGCATGCATAATAATTATAAAATAATTTGTAAAATGCTGTTTAAATAGTTTGAGATGGAGTATGTCATGCCACACTTGACAAAAGTTACTGCATTGACATGTCCCGTCATCTGTCAAATGTCTTTTACAGATGAAGGTTTTACATTAGTCTTTTTTTCTAAACATTTGCTCTGAAAAATGTAAAAGCTTAAAGCATCTATCTCTTCCACTTGTCTCTATTTTTCACACTGTCAAAGCAATCCAATGCTCTATTCAAATATTAACTTGAGAGTGTTTTATATGTATGCATGTACATAATCAATCAAGAGTAAACCAGAAAGTTGAAAGACTCCTCTAAATAAATATACAGGGTTGGAGAGTAATGAAATACATGTAATGGGATTATGTATTTAAAATACTAAATATAAGTAAGTAATATTATATAAATATAAATACAGTTACAATTTAAATCATTGATCATTAGAATACAGTTACATTCTAAAAGTATTTTGATTACTAAAGAGATTACTTTGCATTTTATTTTAATTGGTTTCATTTAATATTTAGTGCTTTCAGATGTAAAACATTTACACATATAAATGATGCGATCCAAAGTGCATTTGAACTGCGGTGAAACACTTTATTATGATGTGTTACATTCATATGAGCAGACAGAGAAGTAAGTTTGAAGTAAGATTGGAGCAGAAGATATAGAAATAAAACTTGAAAATTGTCAGCTTTAAGCTAAGCTAAAATGCTATTTCTATGTTACCAGAGACGATGATATTTGTTTATCAAGAAAATTCATGTTGGATCATAATTTCTTTTTTTCTAGTAAGACCTTTGATATGAGGGCAAAAATTGTATTCTTGATGATAATATTTGTATTGTTTTCCTGTAAAATTATCTAAAAATCATTCAAACAAGATTAATTGGATTAATCTTGTTTTAGAAACAACACTGCATGAGATATTTATGTTTTTCAGAGAATGTATTTTTAACATGTGTATTCTGTCTTACTGTACTGACAGAGATTTTATAGTCAAAACAAGTGAAAAAATCTACCAGTGCTGAAGAAGTAATCCAAAGTATTTAAAGTACATTACTGTCCTTGAGTAATCTAAAGGAATACATTACAAATTACATTTTACAGCTTGTATTCTGTAATCTGTAGTGGAATACATTTCAAAAGTAACTCTCACAACCCTGTAAATATATGCATTAATAAAAGCATGAGTGAGCATCAAACTGTGAAATGCAAAAATGACAGGTTGAGTCAGACAGTATCATCGATACAACTCAGCGCCTGTCTTTATTTCATTCATTTGTTCATTTCTTTCTTTTTTTTTCCATTCCCAATGCAGTGTCACCTTAAAGGGAGAAACTAAATTGGGAGGAAAATCAATATGATAAACTGCTACTTGTTTTGTCTCCAAATTGTTTTGGTTTGGAAATCGATATAAGAACCATGGCCATTCATCACTGCATGAGAGAAGTGGGTGGGACTCATAAGATAATATAAAGCTGCAATGTGTTAAAAGAAAAAACCCTGTGGTGGTGGGGGTGCCATGGAGGGTGAGGGTGTGGGAGCAGGGAAAAGTGAGAGGGTTAGAAATAGCAAGCGGGGAGTCATAGAGAGGAGGGAAGCGAGCGAGAGAGAACGTGGTAGAAAATATAAAGTGAGAACTCCAGCCCTGATAGATTGATGGCAGTGAGCAGGTTTATCAGCCCTTGACAGACACAATAAAAAATAACCTTCGCGGTAAGGGCCCTGCTCAAATTAATATGGAGCAGCCAGGCGATGCCAGTGGACCACCATTAGGTGCCCATTGACAGCGTCATTAAGACAATGGGCAGATTAGAGGTTACTGATGACACATCGGCGACAGGACTGGCAGCATGTTTGTCACTTGACCTCTTGAAAACACTCCCAGCTGAGGAAAACAGGCCCGAATCCTGCATCATCCTTCTTCGACACTCTCACCATCCTGTGTTCCGTTCTTAGAATCCGATTAATTCTGTTTGGAAGTCTGAAGCTCCTGCAGACTCATTATCCCATCATTTGTCACTGACATGTTAAGCCTATTGCACACTGTATGGTTTTGGCATTTTGCCATTTGAGACAAATTCTGGGAATCGTACAAGATTACTTTCATCCTGAATGGACTGTCGCAACATTTTTGCAAAATCATATTACATGGTTGATTACATGTATTGTGACAGTTCTGAGTTGAATGTCCACTGTGTGGCACTAAAAGCCAGATACAGTTCTACAAAACAGATGATGTTGTTAAAGGGGTCATGAAGTGCTTTTTAAAAAATAATTGTATTATCTTCCCTGAGGTCAGGGCTGGACTGGTAATCTGGCATACCAGGCATTTTCCCAGTGGTCCGACGCACTTTTGGGCCGATCAGGGGCGGAATGTCCATCGGGAGAACTGAGCGGGCCGATGGTTCGGCTGCAAACGTGCTGAATCGGCTGCGATAAGCAACAATGAGACACCGCGTTATGCTGAACGGATTACAAAACGGCGCTACGATATGCAGAAAAGGACAGCAAACACCCCCAACAATATTTGGCTCTGTTAATGCAAACATTCAAATATATCGCCTTACAAGTCATGCATTATAATAAATATGTTTAGATGTCATAACAAAAATGCCGAAAAGTATGTGTTTATGAATTGATAATCTGCTGTTTTATTTGTAATTTGCGTGAAAGTGAATGAAAATCATTCTTGTTGTAGCACCTCTAGTATATTTCACCAGGAAACCACCACGTTATGTACAACGAGCTATGGCAAAGTAACTGTAGTATAGTAAATGTAGTTACTGTATAGGTATGTATAGGTATAGTTACTCTAGTATAATAAATGTAGGTATAGTAACGTTCATAGGTATAGTAACTATAGTAAATATCTGTATAGTAACGCCCCCCTTTTTGACAATGCTTGATAAACATAGATAACAATAAAACATTACTTTGGCATTATGAGAAATAAAGTCACAATTGCAAGTCGCAAAGTCACAATTATAATAAATGAACATGCCGTGAGTAATACATTTCAAAAGAGACCTAGCTCACAACTTGAATAGAGAACAGATTTATTTCACATCGTTGCACTGCCTAGCATTATCTTTTTTGTTCGAAAGAAGAGTCTTTTGTGGGTTTGGAACAAAATCAGGGTGGGTAAATGCTGACAGAATTATCATTTTTGGCTACACTATCCCTTTATAACGGGATCTTCTCCATAACTTCCTGTTGGAGAAGGCAGAGAAATGGCTGTGATGGGAGACAAACTTTGCCCCTTGTGCTTCTTACAGTGTGAGGGGCTCCTGAAGACTGCTGGAATACAGTGATCTTTTGGCTTCTGGTCTGATGCGTTGGCTTCTTTGATATCTGACATTTGTGTGTGTGTGTGTGTGTGTGTGTGTGTGTGTGTGTGTGTGTGTTCAGCTGAATTACAGCTCATTGGGTTTTATTCGCTGTAGCAGTCAGATATGTGGGGGTAAATTATTCAGTCTGACTCCAATAGCTGTGTCTGTATTCCAGGAGTATTCCCAGTTGAAACTGGCCAGTGAGAGAAATTAGGTCCACGGAGATGCTTTTATACTGAGTTAAGATTACACAAATACATATTGAAGGTTAACTCTAAGGATTTGTATGGAACATACTACTCCTGGTAATAATAGTAGACTAGTGGGAAATGTTTTAAACAATATGTTGTAAAAAGTTGTTTTTAAGGGTGTTATGTAATTATTAAATTGCATTAGATTCTGAAGTTTTACTAAGTTTTTTTTTTTATTGTTCTAAATCATTTTTAAATAATAGTGTAAAATGTGTTAATAAAAA
The DNA here is from genome assembly GCA_032164185.1 of Moxostoma hubbsi. Lineage (NCBI taxonomy): Eukaryota > Metazoa > Chordata > Actinopteri > Cypriniformes > Catostomidae > Moxostoma > Moxostoma hubbsi. Next base: position 30,698,443 of record JAVLUX010000025.1, on the reverse strand, counting down.
GTAATAAAAATAGAACCATACAAATATAAAATCATTATATTAAAGTCAGCATGAAATGGCAATTTCAACCCATTTTTCTTTCATAATGTGACATATTTCTGAGTTAAACGTGATATTCAATTGGGGAAAAATGTCTTGAAGGATTAGATTTTATAACTGTCTGTAAGTTTAACTTTAATACTTTTAAATTATAATATTCATATTCATGCCAATATACTGTAATTACTATAATTAATCGATTGCTTTAACATTGAATAGAACCAAGACCTTATTCCCAGAGCCCTGTTAACAGTAAAAGTGTATTCAGAAATGCTCAGAGGAATACCTTCAGTCATATTCTAAACACAATAAATATATCCTGTGCTGTTCAAGTTTTAGGGCCATGAGCTATAGTAAGCTTACTATACTATTTATTATCTTAGGGGATACGAGGCGGGTATCCATATCAATAACCGAAGAGTTCTGGAATAAGTTATAAATATCATGTTATGTATTTTTAAGAAACAGCAAGACTGTGCATGAAGACACAGAGTTTTAGAATCCATGTGAAAAGTTCCCTGTTATGTACTCTGTACCACTTGGAGTGTTTTCAAATCCATAATATATGATTAGGACCAGCGATTGATCAGCAAGACAGCTTTTCAAATTCACCCAACACTGCCCGCCAGCACTTTATCAATTCTTTTCAGAATGCTTAAACTTAAAAAGAACTAAAAAATAATTCAACCAATTGAATGGTTACATCACTTGTTCACACTGGCACAAGAATCAAAAAAGAAAAAAAACAAACTAGTACTTTTATTTATCTAGTCAACCAAAGCGTAGTGCACACTACAAGAGAGAAGCTCGTCATCCTTTCAGGTTTTGAGTTTGTGAATAGTGCAGAGGGCACAAATGTATATTTGGTAATAATTGGTTCTAAATATAGTAAAGGCTCTAAATATAATAACCATTGGTCCTAATGTAAATGTAATAAAGGCCCAAAATGAAATAACTTTTGGACCTAAATATAATAACTAGACTTAATTTAAATATAATAAAAGCTCTAAATTTAATGCATCTAAAATATTTTGGTCCTTACTGTATACAAATGCACGAGAAGTGTGTTGTGTATATAGCTAGTTTAAGTTTGTGTTTTCATATATAAATATTATTTTTATGCACTCATTTTTGATAGTTAATGATAGTATAATGATATTAGTATAGTTGATAAAGGTAAATGATACAGTTTATGTAGATTATACACAGTTCATTTTGGTTAAATGGCCAAAAGTCTTCATTAAAGTTAATTCTTATCTGTACTGTATATACTTGACTTTATTGGGTAAATAAGGTAATATACAAGTATTTTTTAAATGATGCAATTTTCACATTTATTACATTTGTGCCACAAATGTCAACACTAGTCTGTGACTGTGACAAAAAGACACAGATTTAAGCCAACTTGCAGCAATTTGCCCATCAAACACTCTTCTTCTGTGCATATTTTTGAGACACAATATAAAGAGTTGCAGATGCAATGACAAACTTGTTTGAAGTCTAGCCAACCAGCAGTTCAGGTGTGCACACTGTCCGAACAAGCAAGAAAGCAACAATTAGCAACAATAAATGAAATTGCAAGAAGAAAATACACGAGAGATTTGTCAGTGAAACTGGGCAAAGTTTAAGCAGGTGCGATAAGCACTGAAATAATGCTGTCTTGAATATTTAAATTAAGTCATTGTCATTCATTTTTCATGCCTCTTTCTATTTAAATTAGGCTCATTATAGATTGAGCTTTATTCACAATACTATGATGCAAAATGTGCAATTGACATTTACCACCTAAGAAAAGCAGGTGGTAAACTGAATTCTGTTAGAAATAGATGTTTGCGTACATTTTCTATTTATCATGACAGCAGTAACTCATCAAGAATACCATTATAACCAGGCATATGTCAGAATGATCAGTGTAATCAAGTCGATCGAGTTGTTTGGACTGCTTATTAAGCATTATATCAGATTGCAGAACTCTGTTGCATGCTTCACAACCTAGCACTAAAATCCAACATGCACCTCCCTGGTATTACATTGAACAAGCGACCTCCCTGGTATTACAATGAACAAGCGATCCTTGCCCCAATCTTGCCATTGCAAAGTCTTTCTATCAAACTACCTGGAGGAGTAAAAATGCATCCCATTATTTTACACTTACATTTAGTGTGTTTGTTCAGTTTTGATATTTGCCTAAATGTTTTCTCAAGCAAATGGCTGAGCCCCAATTAATTCCACCTTTTTCTGGAAAGATTGGATTGAGAGGGGTGTTGCTACACTTGGTGAGCTTTATGAAAACTGAGCTTTGAGATCATTTGAAAATATAACACAGCAATTTGAGATTTCTTGGTCTTAATTTTTCAGGTATTTACAATTTACTTTGTACAATTTTTTGTGGCAATGAGTACACAGACCCCTAATGCTGCAGACACTCTCTGTATGGTGCTCACAGCATTTGGAAAGGGGCATGAAGCATCATTATATTATTCCTCATTGATTCAGAGTCTTGGTGATGGGGCCTTAACATCTCTTAAGAGGTTATGGGAAAGAGATTTGAACTTGGTTTTGGCAGATGGGGAGTGGGAAAGTATAAAACAATAGTAAAACTAAGTCTAGGGTTGCAAGGGCACACCTTATTCAGTTTAAGATTTTGCATCATTTCTACTGGACTCCATCTAGATTTTTTTAGGCATAGTCTAAAAGACACACCCACCTGCTGGCTATGTCAGTTGGAGGATGGAGACATAGCCCATGCTCAGCGGTTTTGCACAAAGAATCAAGAATTTTTATTAAGAGTCCAGAATTTTATCTCTAAGGTTTTAGATACTCAAATTTCATTCTGCCTCAAACTATGTATATTTGGTGTTAATGGGGTTGTCAAAGTAGGTGACAAATATACAAAAAACTGGGTCCAAACTAGTGTAATGATTGGCAGACAAATAATTATTAGAGGATCGATTGGGCAGGGTGGCAGTATTTGAAAAGATGTCATTCAAGCAGCTTGGCAGATTCGATGCATATGGTAATAATGGGAAAAATTACCTTTCTGGAAGAACCCCCTTTTTCTCTTTGTGTTTATATGTGTATACTTTCTCTTGGACTCCAGAAATTGGTAGGGGGAAAGGAAATTAATGAGTGTTAAGGGGGATAATGGTTGACTCTGTGCATGTATATTTTGCTTTGTTCTGTGTCATGTTGGTGCATCAACCAATAAAAACTCGCAAATTGGGAATTGTAATGTGCAAATTGTGTTCATCACAGATTTTGTGGGCGCATTTGCGCCGTTGCCCAATTTGCATAATTTCTTTACTGAATTTGGTGCCAAAACAGTGCAGATATTGCATGCAAATAAACAGCACTTTCAATGTGTGCAATTCATTCATAGTAAATTCCCCCTTGGGAGTCTTAAATGTGAGTGGGGCAATAAGATTCTGTCTTTTAGTGTGTGCTAAGTGTAAGTTCACACCTCTCCAAAAATAACAGAAACTACGCAATATTTTAGGTAGGAAACATATGCTCACACAGTGCAACTGGTGTGAAAACTTCTAGACTACTTAAAATTAGACCAATTTGCATTATTTTGAGTGAACAAAAACAAATGTGGCATCACTCCATTGAAAGACATTTACACCTGAGTTGTTTCCTCTAATACAGTTTAAATTGCACCAATGTCATCTGTCACTGAACTTCGTACCATGATTGAAGATAAATTGACATTCCGCTAGGGGGGGACTGATTTTTTAGAGTAACACCTGAGCGCAGCAGCAGTGTCCTCCTGTCACTCAAGTCCTCTGCCATCTCCCTCTCACCCTCTCTCCACGTTTCACGAAGCATCACTTGCCTCCGTTTTTACTTTTCCATCTCTGCTGATGGCTTGTCAGTAAGTAGCGCAAGCAAGCCTTTAATCATCAAACTCTCTCCTAGCATCTTCGCTGTACTTGTTGTCTTTGCGAGACAAGGCTAAATAAATTTATAAAGAGAACAAGACAGGGTGAATAATAACAGCCCCCTTTGAAAAATAAGATGCAGGGTGTGAATCTGAGCAAGGGCAAATCTCTCACCCTAAAAAATCCAAGACACTGCTTTGATGTATGCTGACTATGAGCGGGGGGCTGAAGACAGGACGGCTGGGGGTTGGGTTGTGGATCAAAGTCAACACAAACATACTGTACCTCTGCTTTTAATATGTCATAGGACTCCTGACCACCTCTGAATATCTAAGGTCATGTGATGGCTGAATCTGTTTTGGCACTTTCATGATCGATGCGTGTGGATTACTTTGCAGTAAGATTTTATTTTGTGCCCTGAGCGTTTGAAGTGCCTCTTATCTCCCATACTTCTCTCTTGTCTTTTCTCACCTCAAAGCCTGGGGTTTTGTCTTTTTTCTTTCTTTTTTTCGCTGAGGATCTAAACTGATGTAATAAATTTGATTTTGCCTATATTAACACTTCAATGCATGGTACTTCAGTGCAAAACCCTGCATCATATTCACGACCAGACACAATCAAGCTTAAAGCTAAAGTGTGTAATTTTTGCACCACTAGCATCACCAAACGGAATTGCAAAAATAATGACACGGATGATGATTTCATGGACATTAGTTGGAGAAAAAGATACTACGTCATTATTTGGTCCATATAACTCTTTCGGGTTAGTTGGGGATACTCAATGTTTTGAGTGCGCCATGGAGCCATATTTTTTTTTGCTTTTTTTCTGGGAAATCATCCTACAAAATGGTTAATTTATAGTTGTCTCTGCATATTAAGCCAAGACAGTGTTTTACATTTCTACTTTTCAATTTGACATGAAAGTGTTAAAAAAAATGGCTTCAGAACTAACAAGTTCCTAAATGTGCTGGAATAGCGCTGCACCATGACTATATACAGGTGCTGGTCATATAATTAGAATATCATCAAAAAGTTGATTTTTTTCAGTAATTCCATTCAAAAAGTGAAACTTGTTTAATGTATACATTCATTCCACACAGACTGATATATTTCAAGTGTTCATTCCTTTTAATTTTGATGATTATAACTGACAACTAATGAAAACCCCAAAATCAGTATCTCAGAAAATTAGAATATTGAAGACACCTGGTGCCACACTCTAATCAGCTAATTAACTCAAAACACCTGCAAAGGCCTTTAAATGGTCTCTCAGTCTAGTTCTGTAGGTTACACAATCATGGGGAAGACTGCTGACTTGACAGCTGTCCAAAAGACGACCATTGACATCTTTCACAAGGAGGGCAAGACACAAAAGGTCATTGCTAAAGAGGCTGGCTGTTCACAGAGCTCTGTGTCCAAGCACATTAATAGAGAGGCGAAGGGAAGAAAAAGATGTGGTAGAAAAAAGTGTACAAGCAATAGGGATAACCGCACCCTGGAGAGGATTGTGAAACAAAACCCATTCAAAAATGTGGGGGAGATTCACAAAGAGTGGACTGCAGCTGGAGTCAGTGCTTCAAGAACCACCACGCACAGACGTATGCAAGACATGGGTTTCAGCTGTCGCATTCCTTGTGTCAAGCCACTCTTGAACAAGACACAGCGTCAGAAGCGTCTTGCCTGGGCTAAAGACAAAAAGGACTGGACTGCTATTGAGTGGTCCAAAGTTATGTTCTCTGATGAAAGTAAATTTTGCATCTCCTTTGGAAATCAAGGTCCCAGAGTCTGGAGGAAGAGAGGAGATGCACAGAATCCACGTTGCTTGAAGTCCAGTGTAAAGTTTTTGGTTTGGGGTGCCATGTCATCTGCTGGTGTTGGTCCACTGTGCTTTCTGAGGTCCAAGGTCAACACAGCCGTCTACCAGGAAGTTTTAGAGCACTTCATGCTTCCTGCTACTGACCAATTTTATGGAGATGCAGATTTCATTTTCCAACAGGACTTGGCACCTGCACACAGTGCCAAAGCTACCAGTACCTGGTTTAAGGACCATGGTATCCCTGTTCTTAATTGGCCAGCAAACTCGCCTGACCTTAACCCTATAGAAAATCTATGGGGTATTGTGAAGAGGAAGATGGGATACGCCAGACCCAACAATGCAGAAGAGCTGAAGGCCACTATCAGAGCAACCTGGGCTCTCATAACACCTGAGCAGTGCCACAGACTGATCGACTCCATGCCACGCCACATTGCTGCAGTAATTCAGGCAAAAGGAGCCCCAACTAAGTATTGAGTGCTGTACATGCTCATACTTTTCATGTTCATACTTTTCAGTTGGCCAACATTTCTAAAAATCCTTTTTTTGTATTGGTCTTAAGTAATATTCTAATTTTCGGAGATACTGAATTTGGGATTTTCATTAGTTGTCAGTTTTAATCATCACAATTAAATGAAATAAACATTTGAAATATATCAGTCTGTGTGTAATGAATGAATATAATATCCAAGTTTCACTTTTTGAATGGAATTACTGAAATAAATCAACTTTTTGATGATATTCTAATTATATATCCAGCACCTGTATACTGTTCAGTTAATGTCATTGTTTTCTGTGCAAACATGCCTCTATTCTATGCAAATTAATTTTATTAGTATATACAATTTGTGTTCATTTCTAGCAGTAATTCATCAAGTTATGATCAAATGATGGAAAAAAGCATTAACTGGGCATATGCTGATGTGCGGTGTTAACGATCACACCTTCTACATTTGAAAGAGCAGATTCAGCAGTGTTGGGGAACTTGTCACGTTCTGTCTGCACCTGATTCATGGACTCTTATTTTGAAGTTCTCTCCCTCACTACATTTCCCAGAAATGGGAATTCAGATCACTGCCCTAATCATTCCTTCATTATCCCCACCTGTGTGTCATTCCCTCCCAGGCCTCCTGAACCAGTCCCTGTCCTGCAGCCACCTCCCAGGCCTCCTGATCCATTCCCTGCCCTGAAGCTGCCTCCCAGGCCCCGATCATCCTCCTGGGATCTTTCTTCTCTGTTTCCCTTCCATCATCTGTCTTGGGGCGCCAGGAGTCGCCCATTTAAAGAGGGGGAGTAATGTCACGTTCTGTCTGCACCTGATTCATGGACTCTTATTTTGAAGTTCTCTCCCTCACTACATTTCCCAGAAATCACTGCCCTAATCATTCCTTCGTTATCCCCACCTGTGTGTCACTCCCTCATTTGGTTCTTAGTGTATATATATCCTTTAGTTTTGTCAGTCTGGGTCAGTCCTTGAATTGGGTATAGTGATGTTTGGTTTGTTATGTTTGATATTACTCCAGCGTGTGTTCGACTCCAGCGTGTGTTCTACTCCAGCGTGTGTTCTACTCCAGCGTGTTCTACTCCTGTGTTTAAGATTAAAGGATTTAAAGTACCTACTCCTGCGTCTCCTATCTCCTTGACTCCTAGGACAACAAAACGTTACAGAACTGCTAACTTAAGGTATAGTTAAATTACAGTCAAGGTAATATTTCAAAGTGGTTAGCTACACTATAGCTGCTTACAAAGTAGCTAACTACATTGAAGCGAATAAAAATATTTTGAGATATATAACATAGTAAGATATATATACAACAGTTCTGATTGTTGAATTCACAAATATCTCTTGATAGTCATATATTTAATTAGGGTGGCATTCCCTTACATAACCATACTACAGTAACCATAGTTTAACCATGGTATAGTTTTTGTAGAAAAATATAATAACCACAAAAATAACCATGGTTATGACAGTCATGGTTACTAAAATGTTATTATATGATAGTACAGTATTATTGTAGTAAAACTATGTGGAATTGTATTAAAATAGTTTCTGGCAAAAAACAAAACAAAAACATGGTTATGACAGTCAAGATTGTTACAGTATTGATGTAGTAAAACAGATGATATTTTTTGTAAGGGTTACACAAATATTGACAACATTAAATTTAACATAAATCTACAGGTGAAGCTCGAAAAATTAGAATATCGTGCAAAAGTTCATTCATTTCAGTAATTCAACTTAAAAGGTGAAACTAATATATTATATAGACTCATTACAAGCAAAGTAAGATATTTCAAGCCTTTATTTGATATAATTTTTATGATTATGGCTTACAGCTTATGAAAACCCCAAATTTAGAATCTCAGAAAATTAGAATATTGTGAAAAGGTTCAGTATTGTAGGCTCAAAGTGTCACACTCTAATCAGCTAATTAATCCAAAACACCTGCAAAGGGTTCCTGAGCCTTTAAATGGTCTCTCAGTCTGGTTCAGTTGAATTCACAATCATGGGGAAGACTGCTGACCTGACAGTTGTGCAGAAAACCATCATTGACACCCTCCACAAGGAGGGAAAGCCTCAAAAGGTAATTGCAAAAGAAGTTGGATGTTCTCAAAGTGCTGTATCAAAGCACATTAATAGAAAGTTAAGTGGAAGGGAAAAGTGTGGAAGAAAAAGGTGCACAAGCAGCAGGGATGACCGTAGCCTGGAGAGGATTGTCAGGAAAAGGCCATTCAAATGTGTGGGGGAGTTTCACAAGGAGTGGACTGAGGCTGGAGTTACTGCATCAAGAGCCACCACACACAGACGGGTCCTGGACATGGGCTTCAAATGTCGTATTCCTCTTGTCAAGCCGCTCCTGAACAACAAACAACGTCAGAAGCGTCTTACCTGGGCTAAAGAAAAAAAGAACTGGTCTGTTGCTCAGTGGTCCAAAGTCCTCTTTTCTGATGAGAGCAAATTTTGCATCTCATTTGGAAACCAAGGTCCCAGAATCTGGAGGAAGAATGGAGAGGCACACAATCCAAGATGCTTGAAGTCCAGTGTGAAGTTTCCACAGTCTGTGTTGGTTTGGGGAGCCATGTCATCGGCTGGTGTTGGTCCACTGTGCTTTATTAAGTCCAGAGTCAACGCAGCCGTCTACCGGGACATTTTAGAGCACTTCATGCTTCCTTCAGCAGACAAGCTTTATGGAGATGCTGACTTCATTTTCCAGCAGGACTTGGCACCTGCCCACACTGCCAAAAGTACCAAAACCTGGTTCAATGACCATGGTATTACTGTGCTTGATTGGCCAGCAAACTCGCCTGACCTGAACCCCATAGAGAATCTATGGGGCATTGCCAAGAGAAAGATGAGAGACATGAGACCAAACAATGCAGAAGAGCTGAATGCCGCTATTGAAGCATCTTGGTCTTCCATAACACCTCAGCAGTGCCACAGGCTGATAGCATCCATGCCACGCCGCATTGAGGCAGTAATTAATGCAAAAGGGGCCCAAACCAAGTACTGAGTACATATGCATGATTATACTTTTCAGAGGGCCGACATTTCTGTATTTAAAATCCTTTTTTTTTATTGATTTCATGTAATATTCTAATTTTCTGAGATTCTGAATTTGGGGTTTTCATAAGCTGTAAGCCATAATCATAAAAATTATATCAAATAAAGGCTTGAAATATCTTACTTTGCTTGTAATGAGTCTATATAATATATTAGTTTCACCTTTTAAGTTGAATTACTGAAATTAATGAACTTTTGCACGATATTCTAATTTTTCGAGTTTCACCTGTATACTTAATACACACTAATAAATTAGAAAACACCCTATTTTATACAACTGAATTGAGATATGGTGAGAAACAGCAGCAATACACAGAATATTTAATTTCACTAAAGAAGACAAATTCCCAATTGAATTACTGAATCATTCATGTGAACTAGTATATTTACATGAACCTTCCAAAAGAACAGATGGACTAAAATTAATCAGAGTTCCCAATGCTTGAGCTACTGAAAAAAATGGCTAATTTTGTAGCCTCGCTACTTTGATATGTATAACGCAAAAAAAAAAAAACAAACAAAAAAAAAAAGACGGTCAATTGTTTGGTATCATTGAAAATAACATTTTACAAATGTTTTAATGATATAGATTATGATACATTCTGAGACTCTCAGCCTAAGAAACTGCAGAAAAATCACAACAACAAAAAACTGTGCCAAGAATTTACTTTTTTCTTATTTTACATTTAATATCACTGGTTGTAAATAAGGTGGCTCCAAAAAGCTTTTGTTGTGTTCCCAATCATGTCATCTGTGTCTGAGAAAATATTATGTTGATTTGACAAAGCAGTCAAAAGTTATAGCAAATACAAATAAAATAGATAATTTATCATAGTGCTATATCTAAAAACCACCAAAGCCTCTCCAAACAAATAAAATATAAGAATTGTACATAAGAACTCATTACACATGCAAACACAACAATGACTAAAGGTATGCAGAGCATGGAAACATGATTTCAGTAATGAGATTTCACAGAATGAGTTCCTTTTGATTCAATGAGTCGCCAACGAGTTACATGGCGCCATCTCCTAGTGGCCATGCGTAACATTGTGATTCATGTGGGTTATCTAATGATCTATGCATTACATTGTGTGTGTGGGCTGGTTTGAATGATAATCACCTCTTAAGTATTGGTATGTGATATTTTATGTTTTCTATGAAGCAACACCAACATAATTGTTATGATATATACTAAGTTAAAACCCACAATATTTTTGTCTGTGAGGAAAACAAATAGGCTGGTTGTATTCTATTCTTTTTTTTTTTTTTTTTGGAAAATTATCGAAACAGAACACTTCTGATTTGTCTGAAAATTTCAAAGCACCTGTTCAGTTTTGGTTATAATGTCTGCATGCATTGGAAAGTAGAGCTTCTAAGCTTTCAAACGACACCTGTGGTGTTTGTGGTGGTCAAGACGGTAGTTATATATAATTATATAAGGGACTTGCCTCAACCAAAATAAGTGTTTATAAGCAATAAACGTAATTCCCCATGTGGGGGGACTATCAGCATACAAATCATAATCAAAGTATACAATAAATATTTTCAGTAAAAATCTTGATAAACATATTTAATCATTTTAATTATTTGTTTTAACTACAGATCTGCTTCATGGTCAGAACCAGGCAGCATCAAATATTTATCAGTGCATCATATCCACTAATAATTCACTGACAACTTGAAAGTAACAGAGAAATTTAATTTTTACCTCAATATTTTTTCTTGAATTAACACTGCATACATAGTAATTATATATAGTTGTCTAAAAGGTCTTCAGCATGTCACAGAAGGCCACATCCACAATTAAGGCAAAGAAACGCGTGATGCAGCAGTTTTCCTTCAGAATCAAAGCATGTGTATCATGTTTAACTAAAAAGAGAGAAGCCTCATTTATCTGGGGCAACAGGAAGGGGTGTAATTCTGAAGATTTACTGTAATGAACAATTTAGACTTTGGTTTCATGAAAAAAAAAATTAGGAACAAAATTAACAGGTTATATTACCAACATTTTCACAACGAAACGATTGAAAAGGGACACGTTGGGGCAAAAAAATTTCGCCCATTTTTGATTTTTGTTCCTCGGAATGTGTTCAGTCCCTGGTTACACCATTACTTCATATGCATAATTATTTTAGTCAGGGTCGCTGTTTGAAATCACAGGACGTTTGTGTGGCCCTTCCTCTTCACAAGGTCCGGGACAACGTTCTCAGTTGTAAACCCCTGATGGCGGCCATGCATGTGCAAATGAACAATTCTATAAGTGGGCGCCGTTCATTCTTAGTTAATTCCCGCTTCTGTGTAAAATTCAGAAGAGTTTTCACTGAGTAAGAAATTATTTTTTCTGTCTTTTTGTTTAAATCTATCTCACTGTCTCCTGCAGGCAAAATATTGTACTCAGAGGCATGACTGGCATATAACACAGTCTGTGTCTTTTAACACTTGCTAAGGTAAGCACATATTAAGAAATACCAAATGTGTCATTTAAATTTGAAATGAACCCTGTCATCACCTGGCCATCTGTGCGTTGGCTCAGTTTTTAGAAGTGCTGTGCAGTGACACATCGGCACATGTGTCAAAGGAATTGGAGGTGGGTGCTTTCGTAAGTAAGAGTGATTCCGTCCCTCTGAAAAGCATGGAACACTTTGCTGGTGACCTTCTCCGTGAGTGGGACTGAAATTGGATGATTGCGTGCTATGTTACTGGACAAGTGACAGGTGGCTGTATCTCCAAGCTTGAAGGCAGGCAATCTTACCTGCCTAGTCCATGTGTTCTGCTCCCTACCCAGGTATTGGATCCCCAACTGAGATCAAAAGCAGTTTGATGCTTTACAGCAACATCATTATATATTTATTCCCTTATCAGCTTTCATTTCCACTGAATGCATAAAATTCAGTCGCATGAGTGCAGATAGTGCAGGTCAGTGGTGTAGTCCTACCAAAAAAAGTGGTATACTATTGCAATTCTGTTGCAGAACTGCAACTCTGTACATACCGTCAATGGGTCATTCTTACTATTCGATGACATTACGGCTTCGAAACTATATAAGCCACTACATATTCTGTGATTGATATCTAGGAAACATATTTGTAAACTACTATTTAAATTTTTATTTCTGTTAATATACTGTATATATATATTTTTTTAATGATATTAATTTCCCATGTATCAATCCAAATAGAAATCCAATGATTTAGCATTTATTTTTGTCAAAGATGTTTGACGTGTCGTTTTTGGGACATGAGGAAATGACAGAAAAGATAGAAAAGGTTTCGATTGTTTAAAATTTTACTTTTAAGCCCAAAGAAGTGTGTAACATTATAAAAAGTCTTTATTCTTTTTAACAAGCCGATCAAAATTGTAATCCACACACACTTGTAATGGGACATAAATGTCACAGAATTGTAGGAATGACTCATATTTACAGGCTTTCCTGTGCATGACACAGCTTTACATTGAAAAACAGCTCGGACGGATGCAAAAACACATTCAGTGTGAACCTCCCCAACTAAACTTAAAATGAAAAATGCTTTACAACAATGACCAGTAAGAAGAGAGAAAGGGAGAGAAAAGGCTTAACATGAAAATAGTGTATTTCTCCTTGAATTAGTGTCAATGTTTTGGCAGTATTTTACCATAAGGGAAATGTTAAGAATTAAGTGTGGAAAAAAGTAAGCATACGTGTGTATACGTGTGTATGGCCCCGACTACACCACTGGTGCAGGTGGACATGGATGTAATGCATTTATGCATGTAAAATTATAGCATCATTTGTGATATGATTTGTCATGAATATCACTTTGATGTAGCATGTCTGGCTTTGGTTTAGAAAAGGGGTGTAAAAGTCAAATCCAAAAACATACTTGATTGATTGTAAAAATGTTTCCATTTCATTGTACCGAAGTACTTAACGTCTTAGCTTTAGAAATAAACTGATGAAATCAAGAGACAGATAAATTATTATTATGCATAAATTCTGGAAAGCAACCTGCTTCTTTACAATTTTCTCAAAATTTCCTGACTTGACACAACAAATGTTAGACAATATCCAGAAACCTGTTACCTAAAATGTTAAACATTAAATTTAACAGCAGATAACTTTATATATATACTTTTTTTATAAACTTATTGCAAGTCACAATATATACATATATAAATATACTGAATATATATATACAGGGTTGTGAGATTTACTTTTGAAACGTATTCCACTACAGATTACAGAATACAAGCTGTAAAATGTCATTTGTAAAGTATTCCGTTAGATTACTCAAGGTCAGTAACGTGTTCTAAATACTTTGGATTACTTCTTCAGCACTGGTAGATTTTTCACTTGTTTTCACTGTAAAAACTTTGCCAGTACATTAAGACAAAATACACGTTCAAAATACATTCTCTGAAAAACCAAAATATCTCATGCAGTGTTGTTTCTGAAACAAGATCAATCTAATTGATCTTGTTTATGGATTTTTGGATATTTTTACAGGAAAACAATACAAAAATTATTATCAAGAATATGATTTTTGCCCTAATATCAAAGGTCTTACTAGAAAAAATTCAATTATGATTCAACGTGAATTTTCTTGAAAAATATAATCGTGTCTGGTAACGTGTGCATGTAAAATGGCTAGAATTAGCATTTAGCGTAAAGCTGACAATTTACACGTTTTATTTCTATTTCTTCTGCTCCAAACTTACTTCAAACTTACTTCTCTGTCTGCTCCTATGAATGTAACACATCATAAGAAAGTGTTTCACCGCTGTTCAAATGCACTTTGGATCGCATCATTTGATGTATAAATGTTTTACATCTGAAAGCATTAAATATTAAATGAAACAAATGACAATAAAATGCAAAGTTATCTCTTCAGTAATCAAAATACTTTTTGAATGTAACTGTATTCTAATGTAGTAAACTGTAGTGGATTACAGTTACTTATATTTTGTATTTTAAATACGTAATCCTATTATATGTATTCCATTACTCCCCAACCCTGTATGTATAGATTACTTGTTTATAAACTTATCGCAAGTCACTCATAATCGCAAGCAAACATGTCCTGTTTGTTAGCAAATCATTCTTGAGTCTGTTGTTTTAAATTAATTAGTTGAAACACTTCACAAATCACTCTAAATGATTCATTTGAAATTTGGGTTGAATTAAAATGACTTTTAAAAATCCTTGTACAGGAAAAACAAAAGCATGGACATTCAATGTTCAAAAAGGTGGGAACCCTTCTTGGATGAGTCCATCTTGGATAGAATTAGAACACATTTTTGGGTCAAAAACAGAGTTTGTAATGGCTGCTGAGATGGATCTTTACAAGGACCAGTTACCATATTTGTAGCCAATTAAATGTTATGTTTAAATGGATTTGCTTGCTATTAGGTCAATAGTCTCTGAATAAACGGCAAGAGGTCTGCACCGTATGGAAGCTTATTCTGACCAAGAACCCCACCCTTAGACAGGAAGAGCTGTCTATCTGACCTATAAAGCATTAATTAACAGTTCCCTTTACAAAAAGCTACACTATGATGATGCGCTTCTAAGCGCTTTGGGAACGATCTTTCATTGTGACCAGCTGTGAATATGTGTGTAACACGTCAATGTAACATTGACTGGAAATTTATAGCCTCGGTTGGTGAGATCATTGGATGCACCTGTGACCAGGCTATAAATAGAGGCGTCACCAGCATGTTCGTCAGATCTCTTTTCTTCAGATCATACTGTGCTGTGTTTCACAAGACTGCTGATAAAAAAACTTTTCTTCCCTTTATTAGGAGTTAGAAACTGCTAGGCAGTGCGCAGAAATTTCCTTCTTTCTCTGTTCTTTTTAAAAAAAAAAAAAAAAGAGAGAAGATATATATATATATATATACACTCACCTAAAGGATTATTAGGAACACCTGTTCAATTTCTCATTAATGCAATTATCTAATCAACCAATCACATGGCAGTTGCTTCAATGTATTTAGGGGTGTGGTCCTAGTCAAGACAATCTCCTGAACTCCAAACTGAATGTCAGAATGGGAAAGAAAGGTGATTTAAGCAATTTTGAGCGTGGCATGGTTGTTGGTGCCAGACGGGCCGGTCTGAGTATTTCACAATCTGCTCAGTTACTGGGATTTTCACGCACAACCATTTCTAGGGTTTACAAAGAATGGTGTGAAAAGGGAAAAACATCCAGTATGTGGCAGTCCTGTGGGCGAAAATGCCTTGTTGATGCTAGAGGTCAGAGGAGAATGGGCCGACTGATTCAAGCTGATAGAAAAGCAACTTTGACTGAAATAACCACTCGTTACAACCGAGGTATGCAGCAAAGCATTTGTGAAGCCACAACACGCACAACCTTGAGGCGGATGGGCTACAACAGCAGAAGACCCCACCGGGTACCACTCATCTCCACTACAAATAGGAAAAAGAGGCTACAATTTGCAAGAGCTCACCAAAATTGGACAGTTGAAGACTGGAAAAATGTTGCCTGGTCTGATGAGTCTCGATTTCTGATGAGACATTCAGATGGTAGAGTCAGAATTTGGCATAAACAGAATGAGAACATGGATCCATCATGCCTTGTTACCACTGTGCAGGCTGGTGGTGGTGGTGTAATGGTGTGGGGGATGTTTTCTTGGCACACTTTAGGCCCCTTAGTGCCAATTGGGCATCGTTTAAATGCCATGGCCTACCTGAGCATTGTTTCTGACCATGTCCATCCCTTTTTGGCCACCATGTACCCATCCTCTGATGGCTACTTCCAGCAGGATAATGCGCCATGTCACAAAGCTCGAATCATTTAAAATTGGTTTCTTGAACATGACAATGAGTTCACTGTACTAAAATGGCCGCACAGTCACCAGATCTCAACCCAATAGAGCATCTTTGGGATGTGGTGGAACGGGAGCTTCGTGCCCTGGATGTGCATCCCACAAATCTCCATCAACTGCAAGATGCTATCCTTTCAATATGGGCCAACATTTCTAAAGAATGCTTTCAGCACCTTGTTGAATCAATGCCACGTTGAATTAAGGCAGTTCTGAAGGCGAAAGGGGGTCAAACACAGTATTAGTATGGTGTTCCTAATAATCCTTTAGGTGAGTGTATGTGTATATATATATATATATATATATATATATATATATATATATATATATATATATATATATATAAGGAAAGAGAAATTATGTCAGAGAAACAAGGCAAATGCTGCGTGTTTCCTTGCCAGCGGTCTCTGACCGACAAGGACACGCATGAGTTTGTTTGTTTGGTGGAAGAGCACGCTGCTCTCGCGTTGGGGCAGGACAGGTGCGCGCATTGTGACCTACTTTCGGTCAGAATGCTTTGCGCTCGCCTCACTTACTTTCGCGAGCCAGCACCCACACTTCACTTATGGGGCTCTCGCATGGATCTGGCTGAGGAGCGAGAGACGGGGTCGTCCCTTTCGCTCGCTCTCTCCCCAGATCCAGCTGGTCCTTCATGCGATCTCGAAGCGTGCTCCGGCGCTTCTTCGGTTCACGGGGAGGACCTTATATCTCTTGGTTTGGAATGTGAGTTATACGCGTCAGAGCACTCAAAACGCGATTCTAAGTCTTCTAAGGAGTTGCTCGACGTGATCACACGTGCAGTGGCCAGGCTTCAATTAGACTGGCCACGCGACCAAGAAACCCCCAAACGATCTAAATTGGAAGACAGGTTTCTGTCTGGTGGCCAAGGGAAGGGAACGCCTCAACAGTCCCTTCCCTTCTCTGATGATCTTCACAACGAGCTCGCTCGTTCGTGGAGAAAACCTTATACCTCACGCGTTCACGTGCCCTCGACGTCGTTATACTGGACTATCATGGGCGCTGACGCAAAGAGCTATTTAATGTTGCCACTGGTTGAAGAGACGCTTGCGGGCTATCTCTCGCCGGGTTCGGCGTCATCATTAAAAAGCCTCGCCCTCCCCTCTAAGCCATGCAGAACCACCTCCATGCTAGTGGGAAGGGCATATCAAGCGGCAGGTCAGGCTGGTGCAGCACTGCACACCATGGCTGTGTTACAGGCTTACCAGGCTGATCTGCTAAAAGACCTGTGCGCGGGTGAAATGCTCGATGAGGAAGCATTTTTAGAGCTTCGTCGAGCCACAGATCTGTCTCTCCGTGCAACCAAGCAGTCAGCCTGTGCCATTGGCCGGTCTATGTCTGCTTTAGTCAGCACGGAGTGACATTTATGGCTTAACCTTTCGGGCATCAGAGACAAGGACCGGGCGTTCCTGCTCGATGCCCAGGTCTCACCTTCTTGTCTCTTTGGAGATGCCATGAACACGGTTATCTCCAGATTTCAGGAGGCAAAAAGCCACGAGGAAGCCTTTGGGCAGTTTTTTCCTCGCCGCACTCAGGGGGCGGGGCCGTCGGCCACCCGGTCTCGCCCCGAGGCTGTTAGGAGGGAAGCTCAAAAACAGACTGTGGCGAGTGGTGCTCCCCCTCGCAAAAACAGGGGACAGGCTCGTCGTCCTCAGCAGCCCCCTAAGCAAGACCTCAGGGCTATAATTTCCTAAAGGAAAAAACCCTGACGGTCTTGTAACCAAACCTTTTGGGGTAGTTCCCTTCGGGAAGCGGCGCGTGTTTTATTCACTTTGGCCCTCCCGATACCCTCAAGAAAACCCTTCACTCCCGCCACCCTTGATGTTTCGGGAGACAGAGTTTTCCGACAAAAGTTGGGTGTACCGTTGCTTCCTGCCTTAGTCCAGGACACAGAACACTCAACACCCCCTCAACAGGAAGTGCTAAAATTAGTTCCCATTTCAGAGAACCTGGCAGCATGGAAACTTCTGCCCGGTGTTTCTGTGTGGGTCCTAAAAACAGTAGAAAAGGGCTACAAATTTTCCCGCCACCCTCCGCATTTCAACGGCGTGGTTCCCACTACCGTGAAACCAGGGCAGGCATGTCTACTGTGGAAAGAATTACAAAATCTCTTGGTCAAAAGGGCCATAGAACATGTTCCCCTTCCAGAGAAAAATTCAGGCTATTACAGCAGATACTTCCTGGTTCCCAAGAAGGGTGGGGGGTTGCGTCCCATTCTAGATCTTCGAGGCTTGAACCGCTCGATCAGGGCGTTCAAGTTCAAGATGCTAACGGTCAGGGCGATCGTGTCTCAGATCCAACATGGCGATTGGCTGATCACGATCGACCTTATGGACGCATACTTCCATATCGGAATTCTGCCACAGCACAGGAAGTTCCTAAGGTTCGCTTTCAGGGACGAAGCCTTCCAATATCGCGTTCTTCCATTCGGCCTAGCCTTATCACCCTGCACATTCACAAAATGCATGGATGCAGCACTGGCTCCTTTGCGACTCCAGGGCATCCGCATTCTGAATTATCTAGACGACTGGTTGATAGTAGCTCAATCCCAGGAACTAGCAGTTCAGCACAGGGATATCGTCTTGGCTCATCTGGTTTCTCTGGGTCTGAGACTCAACGCCGAAAAGAGCGTTCTCTCTCTTACCCAAGAGATTACCTATCTAGGGATTATATGGAACTCGATCACGATGCGGGCATGTCCATACAAAACTCCCTGAGCACTCTCAGGCTAGGTCAAGGTTGCAATGTTTACCAGTACCAACAAATACTAGGTCTCATGGCATCTGCGTCCATGGTGATTCCTTTGGGCCTGCTCCATATGAGACCGTTTCAGCTGTGGCTTCAAGCCAAGGGGTTTCATCCACGGGCCAATCCCTTAAGGCTAATAAGGGTTACGCGTCAAGCGCTTCATTCCCTTTCTATGTGGTTCAGACCCCGGTTTCTTACCTTGGGTCCCACTTACCTTGGGTGCGTCATGCCGTCACAAAATGCTAACGACAGACGCCTCTCTGACGGGGTGGGGTCCGGTCTTAAGTGGTCGTCCAGCCCAAGGAGAATGGGAGGGTCACCAACTTGATTGCCTCGAGTTGATGGTGGTATTTCTGGCCCTGAAATACTTCCTTCAGCATCTGGAAGGCTGCCACGTCCTTGTGCGGGTGGACAACACATCGGCAGTCTCCTACATAAATCGCCAAGGAGGTCTACGCTCTTGCCACCTGAATTTTCTGGCATGTCGGATTCTCCTTTGGGCTCAGGGCAAGCTCCTGTCAGTCAGGGCTATCTATATCCCTGGACGCCTAAACGTGGGAGCAGATTTTCTGTCCAGACACAACCTACTGACGAGCAAGTGGAAACTCCACCCCGAGGTAGTGGAATAAATTTGGGAGAAATTTTACAGTGCAGAAGTGGACCTCTTTGCCTCTCAAGAGACTGTGCAATGTCCCCTCTACTTCTCTCTGAGTCACCCAGCCCCCCTGGGTCTGGACGCATTGGCACATACATGGCCCAGAATGCGCCTGTATGCGTTTTCCCCGGTTTTCTCTGCTCCTGGGGGTCTTAGCCAGAGTTCGCCAACAAGGATCTTGCCTCTTGCTGATAGCGCCTTATTGGCCGAACAGGATTAATGCTCCTCCTTGACGGCTCGCCTTGGGCGATTCCGATCAGGAAGGACCTTCTGTCTCAGGCACAGGGGATGATACTTCATCCCCGTCCCAAACTGTGGAATCTTCATGTTTGGCCCCTGAGGGGTACCAACTGTGGAACACAGGGCTGTCGCCTGAGGTTATCGAGACCATTCTTAGTGCTAGGGCCCCTTCCACTAGAAGAATTTACGCCAATAAGTGGGGTGTCTTTGAAAAGTGGTGCAGTTCACATGATGCAGATACAGTTAACTGCCAAATTGTTTCAGTTCTGGATTTTCTGCAAGAAAAACTGTCAGTAGGCATATGCCCCGCCACTCTCAGGGTCTATGTTGCTGCCATTTCGGCTTGCCACGCCTTGATCGATGGGGCGCCTGTAGGGAGACATCCTCTGCTCGCTCGCTTCATTCGTGGAGCCATGTGGTTGAGGCCCCCTGTCAGGACTAGAACTCCTTCCTGGGACTTGGCAATAGTCCTGGAAGGTCTAGTTGAGACCCCCTTTGAACCTCTAGAGTCAGCATCTGACAGACTCTAAAAGACCTCTAAAGATGGTCTTTCTTATGCCGATTACCTCTCTCAAGAGGATTGGGGATCTACAGGCTCTGTCTATTTTGCCGGCCTGTTTATAGTTTGCCCCAGGTATGGCTAAAGCTATTCTGTATCCGCATCCGGACTATCTCCCCAAGGTGCCTTTTTCGACAGTACATCCTGTCACTCTGGAAGCCTTCTGCTCCCCGCCGTTTTTAATGCCAGAGCAAGAAAGACTTCACCGACTCTGTCCTGTCCGTGCCCTTCAGACTTATGTCCACCGCACTAGCCAGTGGCGTAAGTCAGGGCAGTTGTTTGTCTGTTTTGGGGGCAGCAACAACGGGGCGGCTGCTACCAAACCGACTATGTCACATTGGGTGAGGGATTCTATTGCCCTGTCCTACGAGGCGTGCAGTCAAGCTTCGCCAGTAGGTATCAGGGCTCACTCCAGCAGAGGTGTCGCTTCCTCTAAGGCCTTGGCTAGAGGTGTCCCTCTGCAGCAAGTTTGTGATGCGGCAGGCTGGTCCTCTCCGCACACATTCATCAAGTTCTATAGTTTATATGTTCATGCTACTCCAGGCTCTTACGTCCTCGAGTCAACATCTCAACCCCATGCCTCTACAAGTTTGTGATGCGGCAGGCTGGCCCTCTCCGCACACATTCCTGTGTTCTCATGGTTTAGATGTTCAAGCTACCCCGGGCCCTTAGGTCCGGGGGTAGGAGTTTAAGTTGGGTTTGTGTTGCTGCAGGCTGGTTCCTTTCCACGCACAGTCTCAGACTTTATTGGCTAAACTCTTTTTATGCCTGAACAAGTTTGTGATGCGGCAGGCTGGTCCTTTCCGCACACATTCTTCAGGCCCTATGTCTGGGCTCCAATGCCCCGGAGTTCATTTCTGATCTCAAGTTTAAGATGGTCTGTGTACGGCAGGCTGGTCCTTTCCATACACATTCCTAAATCTTACGATTCATGCCTGAACGAGTTTGTGATGCGGCAGGCTGGTCCTTCCCGCACACATTCTTCAGGCCCCATATCTGGATTCCCTTGTGTTCATTTACAATCTCAAGTCTAAGAAGGTTTGTGTACGGCAGGCAGGTCCTTTTCGTACACATTCCTAAATCTTACGATTTAGATCCTTATGCCTGAACAAGTTTGTGATGCGGCAGGTTAGTCCTTTCCACACACATTCTTCAGGCTCTATGGTTTGGATGTCTGTGATACTCCGGGCCTACGCCCTTGAGTCAACATCTGAAGCCAAGTCTCAAGTAAGTCTGTGATGTGGCGGGCTAGTCCTTTCCGCTCACATTCTACGATTCTTATGAGTAGGATTTTTGCTACTCCGGGTCTTTCGCCCTTGAGTCAACATCTCGAGCTCATGTCTGAGACCTCTGGCATCCTTGTGAACACACCTCACAACCGCGGGGGTCCGGACAGCCCCAGTGCGGATGCGTGGGTATTTCGTTCCCAAAACGCTTAGCAGCGCAGCATCGTAGTGTAGCTTTTTGAAAAGGGAACATCTCGGGTTACGTTTGTAACCCTTGTTCCCTGAAAAAAGCAGAACGAGATGCTGCACTTATTTTCCGCACTGGGCCGTCCCAGGACTGCTCTTCAGAAAAGACAAGCAGTATCTGACGAACACGCTGGTGACGCCTCTATTTATAGCCTGGTCACAGGTGCATCCAATGATCTCACCAACCGAGGCTATAAATTTCCGGTCAATGTTACATTGACGTGTTACACACATATTCACAGCTGGTCACAATGCAAGATCATTCCCAAAGCGCTTAACAGCGCAGAATCTCGTTCCGCTTTTTTCAGGGAACAAGGGTTACATACGTAACCCGAGATGTTTTTCATGTTAATGGCTGGGGAGATAAATTATTAAATACAATTTAACCGGTGAGGAAACATTTTTACTGACATAACTAAGAAAAACAGCAGTATATAAACAGTTGATCATGGATATTTTGGTTAATTCGTATAAATAAAAAAAGTATGTGGTAATGGAAATCGATTTCAAAATGCAAAAATTATAAATTAAATAAAAAATGTTCTACTAGAAATATATCTGTGCAGAGGCCTGAGATTTTCACTGATTTTCCAGATACAAACATTTCATCCCAGTTAAATAAATCATCATTTGATGATTTGCTTGAATGAAAAGGATGATTCACTGTTCCTTTTTGCAGATATAAGTACTTTTCGTCTACAAAAGTGACAATCCATGTTATATTAACAGTAAATTATATCAGTTAGAAAATCTGTCTACTACAAACTAACTGTGTGTGCGTGCATGTATGTGTGTGTGTGTGTGTGTGTGTGTGCGTGTGTTAGGTCACATCACATGCAGAGATTTGTACTCCCAAGTACTTCAAAGCTGATCATTCTTGGTAAGATCCTTTAAAACATTCATTAGTGGTACTAATGACTAACTTGATCTGTACTGCACTGATTTTTTCACAAATTTTTTTCACATAGCCCGGTCGTGGTTTTTTTTTTCACAAAAAGGATTGTATGGATCCAGAACACTTGTAATATATAGTGTTTAAGTAATTTAGACTAATTTAACTGTGCTTTTTGTTCTGTCCTTTCCTGATGACATGTAGTGAGTAAATTATGGCAGAATTTCATTTTTGGGTGAACTAACAATTATGAGAAAAGCTCCCACATTTACACATAACTAAGGACAACACTTTTGAATGCTTTAGCAAGATTAAAACTATTTTTTTTTATTTCAGGGGATTCAGATCTGTCCTGTAAATAAATGGATGCTGTCTATTGAAAGCAAAGTAAATGGTAAGCACATCTTGTAATATGCCATAATATATAAATCATTTAATACGCTTTTTATATTGATAGAGGTGATATACAAATTATGTCATTAATTAAATTTACTTATGCCATTCAAAACCATCAAAATATGAATTTCTTATGCTGAAGACAAAAGGAGATATCTTAATAAATATCTCTAGCCATCTTGTCAATACAATGGCAGTGGACAATGCCTTCATGCAGCTTGTGCGTCATATTCCAGGTCTGAAGTGATATGTTCACTTTGTGTGATTAACAGAATAAAATAATATGTATTAGTTTATTATTTTGGAGCGACATTAGGGAGAATTGTTGCCAAGCAAATGGTCAAGTATTGTAGAATATTTATTTATAATTTATTTCTAAGGTTCATTGTGAGGATCAATCCAGATTCCAGGTGCTCCAGAAGTGGCAAGATATTGCAAAAAAAGAAACTATAGCCTGAATCCTTGTGTTGCTTCCTCAAACCATCAGGGAGTTTGTTAATTTGAGTTTGCAAAATTATTAATCTACCACAAGAGCGTATGTTGTGCTCAGGAGAGTTTATGTAAGAAAGTTTGTTAAGTGGATAACTGCACTTATTCTGGCGTGTAAAAAATGAAACTATTTTGCACAAAGTTGAAATGTTATTGCAAGAATGAAAATGCCTGTATACCTTTGAATGAGGTGAATTATTAGTATGGACGTGCAGAAGTGTTACAGTAATTTAAAGCTCTAATTGAAACTGAAAGGAGTGGGAATGTAATGAATTATGTTACAATGAAGTAACTGATGATTTGACTTAATTTTGAAGATCCATTTCACAATAAAAGTAATTGAAGTCACATTTTGAAATGACAGTTTTCTTTATTCACTGGCATTGTTAAACTGGAGAAAGTATTCATATAAGAGTTACTGTACATTTTACAATGGAACAGTATCTATTCATTGTTTTACAGTACAATACTGATGCAAGAACACTGTAAATTAATGTAAATCTGACTCTGTAACTACAATTTACAGTAAGATGGTTGGCACTGTAAATGCTTTTAAAGGAAAAATAAATGTAATCAAATTACAGTAAATTACTGCAGAGCTGCTGTCAGTAAGTTACTGTAATCTCTACAGGACTTTTTTTTACAGTGAGTGATTAGTTCTTCCTCATAAGCCCATCTGTCAAATGTGGGTAGAAATCATAACTAGTCAATAGTAACTCCATCACTCTTACTAGCAACTTGTAAGGTGTGAAATTTTCAGGGCTTTTCCTGCACTGAAAATTCTGTGAATGTCGGGCCGCCGTTCAGTGATTTATAAGCACTAAATATTCTTCTCATGTCTGACACGTGCATATGCGCAGGGCGAATGAAGAGTGGTTTTGCATGAATCAACGCAGTGGACATCAGCGTGCTACAGAGGAAGGATTGCCAAAGCTCTGGGATAGCGCAAAGCAGAACTTGTAAGTCAATCAGGTTTCACTCGAAATTGTGTAACTACAAAGCATGTGTAACCCATTTGAATTCCACAGAGAATGTTCTACAAAGTGCCTGAGAGATGAGGCATTATAAACAGCACTGACGTGTTAAAGAGGAGACGACACTGTGTCATCAAATCACCATCCTTACTAAACTGGTTACTGGTATAGATTCATATTAAATGTTATAAGGCGATTCTACAACTTTTATTACAATTGAGAAAATTTTAGTCAAAGGCTTCTAAATGTGTGGTTATTATTTCTAGTATCTACATTAACAGTAATGAGGACCCATCCATGGTCTTACCTGTGGGCTTGGCTTTGTTAATACAAATGCCACTTTTAAACAATGGAAGATCAATTGTCAACTTTCATAAAGACAATTTAAAAAGAAGGGGTAAAAACGTCTAGGTAACATATGTAACCTCCGTTCCCTGATGGAGGGAACAAGAAGTTGTGTCGAAGAAGCGAAACTAGGGCTCTCTCTTGAGCACCGAATATGCCTCTGATCTATGAAAAAAGGCGAATGAGAAGTTGGCAGACAGTATTTGCATACCCCGCCCCCGGACATACGGGTATAAAAGTGGGGAAATACGTCAAGTTCATTCAGGATTTTTCTGAGGAGCCGGAAATGGTCCGGTCACAACAGTGGCTTGGCTCAGCGATGTGGCCGGGAGGACACAACGTCTCGTTCCCTCCATCAGGGAACGGAGGTTACATACGTAAACTAGAAATTTCCCGTCTGTCGCTCACTTCGACGTTGTGACGAAGAAGCGACACTAGGGGTCCAATTTAAATCACGCCATGTGCTGAGCCGTGTATGTGTACTGCTGACACAGGAGCGGGCAGGTAATTTACGTGCACAAGCGACCAGCTGTGTCAGACTGCATGTACCCTTCCCCAATGCCCCCAAAAAGTCATCGGAATCCTTCTGGTTACCCTAGACAGGGGAACAAGGCGACGCTTGCCAACCTGGAAATGGGCCAAGCCTGGCTGGGCCTCTTTTCTCTCTATGTTTCTCCGCATAGAGCAAGAACGGCCAGGGCTCTTACACACATCGAGGGAAGGGGGTCTTACCCAGTTTCCTATTCTTTCAGGGGGAAAAGACCCTGCAGAGGCCACACCTGCCCGAAAGGGGGAGGGAAAGGTGGCGAATACATCACATGGGTTTTTAGGCAACATGTGGAACGTGGTGCAGTGGTAGATCCAGCCTCAAGGAGGTGGGAGTTGCTACAACATAGCGACCACAGGGCAGATGAGACTGTCTAAGGGAGATGCGGGTTCACTTCGTAAGGGGACCGTACCGTGGAAAATACACACAGGGGGAGTCCATGTAGGTGTCCTGACCTGTGGGGCACCTATTCCAGTACTAGTTAGATAGAGTACCCGCAGTGGATTGGGTCGGTGAGTTCCTCTGCTGAACTGCGGACCCAAAAGGCTAGGGATAAATCATCCAGGGACCCGGGTGTGTGGGAGAAAGCGCACAGTTTTACCTCGGTCGAGGGATAGGGTTCCAGGTGCAAGCTATCCACCCGGCCAGTCCATCAGCGTGTTACCGAGTCCTACCGGCTCGGATTCGAGAAAACATGGGATGACACTGACAACCCTGAGATTGTAAAATCTCACAAAGGTATTAGGCATTGCCCAACCCGTTGCTCTACATATGTCTTCTAGGGAGGTACCTCTGGCTAGTGCCCACGAGGACGCAATACTCCTTGTTGAGTGCGCTCGAACCCGCGGGGGGGGGGGGGGGGGGGGGTACATGGCCTGGGTGTGATAGGCCAAGGAAATGGCATCCACCACCCAGAGGGAGAGCCTCTGTTTGGAGACAGCGTCAGTGACAGCAATAGCGGCGACATACACCTTCTGGGTGGAAGGGGACAACCTCCCCTCCAGCCTCTCTTGCAGAAATAAGAGCACTGACCTAACTGCACACCTCTGTGGGTCTTCAGCCCGGCAAGAGAACCAATTCGCGAACAAGCACCACTTCAGGGCGTAAAGTTGCCTGGTAGAAGGGGCTCTGACTTGGTTGATCATTGCTACGACAGCAGGTGGTAGACCAGCTAGATCTTCCACGTCCCGTCCAGGGGCCAGACGTGGAGGTTCCAAAGGTCTGGGTGCAGATGCCAGAGCGTCTGGGCGATCGTTGTTGTGACAGTGCGTCCGCTACCACATTAAGGTTCCCGGGGATGTGAGTGGCGACTTGAGTCACTGCTGGCTCCAAAGGAGGAGACGATGGGCGAGTCATGACATGTGGTGGGAGCATACACCGCCTTGGCGATTAATGTACGCTACCGCGGTGGTGCTTTCTGACCTGATCAAGACATGTTTGTCTCGAACTTAGAGGAAAAAAGACTCAAAGCACTTACCTTGCTCCACACACGGCAGGGGGCGGATTAGTGGCCGAGTAGGAGGTCCAGTGGAGGCGTCCTCTAGACTTGTCAGGACCGGCCGGCCGGGGAACAGTCGTGGGGCTGAAGGCAGGTGGTTCACGTCCAGCATGCTGGGCCTGTTGAGATCTGGTGGCAGAGTGCCGTGAGAACGGCATTTGCGGGCCAGGTGACCCAGAGACAAAGGAAATAGCTCTTTTACTGAGAATGTGGGTACCGCAGCCCAGAGGGGGTGCGGCAAATTAAAGAAATTTAACAAAAGATTCTCCTCCCGGCCCTCCACCGGGGGACGGAGTGGTCTGCTTACCACCTCCGGAGCTAACGTCTTGGTCCCTGGGTCGAACGTCTCAGGAGCGCCTGGGAACGTTGCGGGTCCTCGAGGGGGTCCGTAAGATGGGGGCCATCTGCTTCCTGTGGTGTGCTCGACGTTGGGGCTGAGAGCTGGGTCCAGGTTGAGCCGGAGCAGGGTATTTTTTTGCCGCATGAGGATGCCCTCGGCAAGCAGACGGGGCATGGCCCATGATGGCAGGCTTGCGGCGGGGCAGGATGTGCGAGATGGCCTCTGTCTGCTTCTTCAAAGCGGAGAACTGCTGGGTGATGTCCTCGACAGTGGAAGAGCACTTCCACTCGAAGAGGCCGAACAGGGAGACGGAGCATTGAGAAAGCGAACCTTGTCGGTCTCACAAATCTCGACCAAGTTCAGCCACAGATGACGTTCACTCGTGGCCATCGCCTGCCCGAGTGACTGCGCTGTGACCTTTGTGGCTCTGAGGGCGAGGTCGGTCGCTGAGCGCAGATCCTGCAACACATCGGGATCAGGGCTACCCCCGTGAAGATCTTTAAGTGCCATGGCCTGATGGACCTGCAGGAGGGCCATGGCATGCAGGGTGGAAGCGGCCCGCAGACCCCAGGAACCAGTCATCCAACCGCAATGGCTGTGGGGAGGACGGAGGGTTCCAGTCCAGCCCCGTGCTGGTGGCGGCCCGGGAAAGCATGTCGTTATCTGCGCTTCAGCCTCAGCGTGCTGGGCCAAAGGCGGCAACCCAGGGGAGTCATTATCGTCAGACGCCGCGCTCTACGATGCAGTGATGGGCTCGAAGTTCACTCTTTTACAATAAACTCTATTAAACTTTCTGCACTGTCGAAGCACCCAGGGGCAAGCTGCACTGCCGTGCAGAGAAGGAGAAAAGCCGCTGAAGTGCGCTGTAGATCCAACAGAGCATCAGAGGAACAAAAGCAGGAACAGGTGTGTGACTCACAGCTGACTGCATACACGACCATCGGCTCCGAAGAAAATTTCTGAATGAACTCAATGTATTTCCCCGCTTTTATACCCGTATGTCCAGGGTATGCAAATACTGTCTGCCAACTTCTCATTGGCCTTTTTTCATAGATCAGAGGCATATTCGGCGCTCAAGAGAGACCCCTAGTGTCGCTTCTTCGGCATGTCGAAGTGAGTGACAGACAAGGAACCTGGATTTCCGTGAATTATTGACATAATATTGACAAAGTTATCCTCCTGTTCTACTCTTCTGTTGTAACTGTCCATTTTTGCCTTCAGATATTTTAAGAAGTTGCTTAAATCATTAGGCCTCTGTCCTGCTAAACTCATATCAAATAAAATGTCCAAACAAATGCATGCAGTTACAGTCTTCAGTTAACTTCATCAGTTTTGAATTGTTTTTATTTTTTCTTCTTGGAAATATTATTAAGAGCACAGGTATTCCTTTTAAATTGTTCACAAGTAAAGTACAATTTCTCCAAAAACAATACTTTAGTGTAGTAATGAAGTGCAATTACTTAAGTACCTTACACTACTATTTAGATAATATCTTAAGACTATCAATGAGTGCCTCAATGACAGCACATGTTTTCAGATTCTTCATTCCTTTATTTATATGGCAAATCCTCTCAGTTTTTGGTCTGGCCACCACCCCCATACCTCCCTTTTAAAACCTGTATGCTTTGCTGGTGTCACATCATTAAAACTGAAGCCCTCTTTATGACTGTTTTGCTAAATAATTGGTTCCTCTGCTTCCCCTAACAGTGGCAGGGGGCCAGCACTCATTCAAGCTGTTTGATGTGTTGGCCAATAATAGTTTCCCTGAGTTGCAGCGCTTGGCAAAGATGCTTTGGAGATGCTTTCCACTGCCAAACCCCCCAGTAATAACACCAGCAGTGAAACAGCAGCTGTTAGTCTACAGCAGTCCTCACTCACTGTACACAGCAAGAGACAATAAGGAGATCAGCCTACACATCAAATTGAGTGGGGATTCCCTCTCTGTTAGACTAATGAATAGAGGAGTGTTTTTTGCTGGTTGTTTGGTTGTGTGGTGAATCTAAGGGGAGTGAACAGATTGCTTCAAAGCTCATAATCTCCATAGGAACGTGTGTTTGACCTGCAAATGACACAAATGTGCTCACTGTGTATAAATTTGTTCAAGGTTGCCCCATTTGTCTTCATGTCAAATGTCACCTAGGGTCATGGTGATGTTACAAACTGAAGTGACCTCAGGTTAGTATTCTCAGTTTTGGAATTGTCATTGCTCTTAAAAGGAGTAATATTGTTAAGTGATTAAAATGTAAAAAACAAAAAAAAAGAAAATGAGAAATATTATGTTAATATTGAATAAAAGAAACAATAGGGACTTTTACTAACATACAATAACAATATAGACTATAAAGCAGAGTGTACTGTATGTACAGAGTGTGTATATATATATATATATATATATATATATATATATATATATATATATATATATTAGGGCTGTCACTCAATTACAATTGTTAATCGAATTAATTACATAGTGTCCCGATTAATTAATCGCGATTAATCGCAAATACAAATATTTGCTGAGAAAGCCCCTGGGGTGTATTCCAGAAAGCTGGGTTAACTTACCATCAGATTAACCCTGAACTCTGGGTTGATTAACCCATCACCTGCTTACTCGTGGTATGTCGGTTCCAAAACGCCTGTGTCGAGTTAGTTTAATCAACCTACTGCTAATAACCTCGAGTTAATGCGCGTGCACGGCGAACATATAAAGGCATTTTCAATGGAACGCCGAATTCAGGAGTCACCATGGAAACTAAGGGTGAAAAGTTGCGTTCCGCCTACATCTCCGAAGCTGAGTTAGAAGTTTTAATGTTGGCTTATGAGGAGTTCAAGCCCATTATAATGAAAAAAAGAAATACAGCTGCATATGCGAGGGAAAGACAACTGGCTTGGCAAAAAAATAACTGACAGAGTAAATGCGTAAGTTTTTTTTTTTTTTTTTTTTTTTTTAATTACATTTTAAATATGCTTGCCTTTCTTTTGTTAATTTGCAAAGTTGAACAATTGTCTTTGAGCATGTGGCATGACTCGACAAGCATTTACTTTTCTCTACATCAGTTTCTTAAGAATACAGTGCAATGTATATTGACAAGAAATATTTAGGCGTCTTGTTTTATAAGGTGTAATCCTTCTGGAGCCAAAAGAACTCTTTCCCAAGTCAAAATGAAGCACAAAAACATTCTCCAAAAAGGTAATATTTTATTTTAACTGTTGTAAGATCAATGTCTTAAGTTACTTTTACAGTATTCTTCCTATATAGCTAATAGAAAGAAGGCTGAGGCCCGTCTAACTGGCGGGGGTCCACCTCCTCTCACCCCATCTGAGGAGTTGGCTCTCTCACTTAATAAAGGTCGCCCTGTGGTTGATGGTATTCCAGAGGGAACTTCGTCAGACTTAGCTACCTCCCACAACAACTCCAGTGACTTGGTACAATGTAGGTATACCATATTAGTACTTATGATTATTTAGTCATACGTTTGGACAAAACGATCATTATTAACTCTTGTCATTAGGAAGAAGGCTAAATGCTTCCCAAATGCAGTCATTGTTTCACTTGTGCATTATGCATACATATTCTATTTTACAGCATATGCTGTATACAGTAATCTGTTTTTTTATTCTTGCATGTTCCTAATGCCTTTATTCAGTGTCTGTCATACTTTAGTAATTTACACACTGAGTATCTTTTTTTTTTCTTGCAGTTGCTGATGGACGCATTGTATTATTGGATCCTCCTGAAACCACACAGTCTGTCACAGTTGTTAGTGATGCATTTTAAGAACCAGTTGCTTTTAGATCTTTCACTTTGTCTGCCAGACAAAGTAACCTTGCATATTTCCACTCTAGGATGATGATGATGAAGAGACCACATCTGCTGTGACAGAATTAGAAAGTGCTGGGAGACCCACAGAGGTATGATGCATATACTGGATGGACAATGCATAGCTTTTTAGATGGAGTGAAAAATGTGTAATTTGTCCTGTGACAGAATCTAGCTGGGGATGTACATGCAGATGATGGTCCATCTACCTCTACACATAATCTTAGCAGTGTAAGAACTTGTCCCTGGTTGTCCTTATTTACATAATGTTACTATGTGGCAGATTTTCTTCTTTAACCATCTTATTTACTTTGCCTTCCTAGTTGTCTGCAAAGGAGCTGTATAAGGTCCATCTATTAAGGCAAATTAAAAAAAACTGACATGGAAATGGACCTTATACAGCTTCAGATAGAGGAGAAAAGGCTGGCCATTAAAAAGGACAAACTTGAAATAGAACTACTGGAGCATCGCCTTAAGGTGAGAATCATATGTGAACATGAATCTGTTATTTTTTTTGTGTGTGTATAAAGCAATAAATACAAATCTTCATTGTCTCTTTTATTTCAGGATATAAAGAAACCGAACACATTAAATAAAGTGATTTTGACAAACCATGTCTCTAAGCCTTCTGCCATCTCTGTGGTCTGCCAGATTCAATGGGTGTTGTTCTAGGTCATCTTCATCAGGACAGGGGGGATGCCTCTCTCCTCTTATTGTGGCAATGTTGTGAAGTACCACACAAGCAACTGTGATGTCACATGCCCTATTTGGAGTGACCCTGAGCCCACGCAGACACTGAAACCTCGCCTTCAGAATGCCTATTGTCATCTCCACCTTGGCCCGTGTTCTGCTGTGAGACAGGTTGAAGCGTGTCTGTGGTCCGGGCTCAGGATCAGGGTAGGGTGTCATCATATAGGGGAGGCAAGGGTATCCTCTGTCCCCCAGCAAGTAACCATAGAAGTGTCCTGTAATGTTTGAGGTGTTTTGTAAATGTAATAAAGACTACAAGCATTTGTCTAACAAAACGTACCCTGTTGAAATTTGTTGCACAGAGATGACTCTCTAAATATTCGGGCGTCATGTACAGACCCAGGCCATTTTGCCTCAACATTAGTGATGAGGTGGGTTGCATCACATATTACCTGTGGAGAACAATAAGTTTATTAGGCCTATTTGTAACACCAATATTAAGGAGCCAAAATATAGCTACCTGCACGTTGATGCTATGCACAGACTTCCTATTAACATAGTCTCCCTCATTGATAGATGGAGCTTTAATAGGAATGTGGGTGCCATCAATGCACCCAATCACGTTTGGGAACCCTGAAATTAAGATTAATTACAAATTTAAGAAGTCTGTGTAGCCTTTATGTGTGTGCAGTCAAAATAAACCTATTAAGAAATGTAATTTAATTGAAGTAGATGACAGAATTTCTGAGAGCAAACCTGCAACCCTGTAGAATTCTTCTTTAATAAAGCGCACAGGTTTATGGCCAGGGAACTGTACAAAAGTGTGTAGAAACCGTTTCAGTGCCATGCATACTGTACGAACGACTCTACACACTGTTGTCTTTCCCACATGCTCTGCATCGCCCACATTGTAGAGAAAACTCCCCGTAGCGAAAAAGCGCAGAGCAATACAAAGAATTTGTTCGGCGCTAAGCGCTGACCCGCGGTTTGTCACGTTTGAGATGTGTGGTTTTAGTAGGTTTGTTAAATAAATTAACGACTCCCTAGAAAAACGATAGCGCTCTTGCAAATATTCGTTAGGATAAGAAAATACATCGATACGTGGTCTTATCACCCTCTCACGGCGGAAAAACCCTCGTATAATCTGTGCCTCTACGTCCACAGGATCCTCATCAAAAGGGCACGCCATGCTCGGAAACCTCTCTGAAACAAACTAACCCTGCAACATAACCTGCTCCGGAGCAGGTTATCCTCAGAGAGTCAGTTGCTATGGTTACTTACATAACCCGAAAGTTACCTCTGTTTTTGGAACCGAAAGCAGAGGTTATCCGCTTTCTTACTCCTAAACTTACCCGGGTAAGTCACATAACCTGCTTTCTGGAATACACCCCTGATATAACAATAACTCAATATATAACAATTATACATATTTATATCACCACGACGCTTGTGCCAGGCTATGTGCACGTTAAGGCCACGTGAAGTGTCGAACGGCCGCTGGCAAGAGGTCACGGGACAGATCCAACAGGTGACACGGGTCGACTGACTGAGATGACTGTGTCAACTTGCTGTGCTTTAGCCACCCGGCACTCTGCTCATTGTTGTGAGCGTTGCTCCTCTGTGCTCCGTTGTTGTTGGAGGGTGACTGCCTCCAACTGGCCAGCAGCGTCCTTCACAAGCCTCCTCCAAAGAGGCCGATCTTGACACTGCTGGTACCAGTCATCGGCAAGTCCACTCAGCTCCACATCCTCCTGTACCACATCACACCATCTCTTCTCCAGCCCGTGCTGCGCCCGCTTATATATATATATATATATATATATATATATATATATATATATTCAGTTAATTAAAATGCATTACATTCCTGTAGCCGAAGAGTAAATCATTGATAAGACAATACAAAAAGCGGCTTTAGAATACAATGTATTGTTTACTACCATATTATTGATCATAAGTTAATCATTGGCATACAGTTCACAGCAATCCATTTCACAAGTGAATTTGTCAATCAGTTGGTGATTTATTATGAGGGGTTGTTTAAGGGCCCATCAATTTACACCTATGTTAAACGTCTCGGGTGTGTTGCGTCATAAACATAAAATGTTTAGGTCACTGTGTCAAGTTAAATATAGTTTAATACTCCATCTTTAAACACATATTGAGATCCCTTAGATTGCATTTGTGAGTGTTTTGAACGCATGAACGTGCCTACTGAAGTGTTTTCTTCACTGTATAAACTGTGCGTTGCTCATACAGCTGCAATTTCACTTACTGCCCTCTGGAGTAAACAGGTGGTACTGCAAGCTTGCAGTCCTCAGAAATGTTCCTTATTATGGTCCGTGGGCATGCAATTAAATGACATTTTTAACATTTTAAAAAGCGTTATTTTTTGTAAAATGAATCGCACTGAATTAACGCATTAAAGCGACAGCCCTAATATATATATATATATATATATATATATATATATATATATATATATATATATATATAATTTACCTTTATTTTTAAGAAATCTTTATTTAAAAAGGGGTTTTGTGATGTACATATAGTGCTTGACTAATTAGTGGGATGAAATGTTTGTTTAGCTCCTTGCTATTTAGTAAATACACCCCCTTGAGACCTTATTTGAAGCACAAAAGTAGGCCACATTCTCCTCCAGCAAAACACCATTAAATCTGACAGTGTTGTTTGGAGAAATTTGGCAACAGAAACAGACACAAGGCAAATATTTGATTATAAACATTAAAATTAAATGTATCAGAACAGAACAGATCTTTCAGAAATAAAAAGAGACACAAACACTATTGTACTACAAACAGTGCGTTACAAATTTCTACCCATAGTGTTATTCTGCAGCCCCCCATCCCCTACCTAAATTTTGATTCAACTAAGGTTTATTTTCTGTCTCTTAAATCCCTGAAACCTGACGGTGTACTCAGGCAAACCCCTGGGGGCAGTTATTCTGAGCTTACCCTCACAAAATCCAGGGGTGAGAGGCAAAGCTGGTGCCGTGTGCGACCACTCCAGACAGATTGAAGTAATTTCCATTGACAAAGCTGTCAGACAGGCTACAGCCTCCTGAGCTGAGATGGATGCTGAGCTGGGGGGTGGGGGAGTACCAGCCTCCCATGATGCTCTCTGCTCCTTCGTATCATCACCTTTAACTTCAAAAATTACATAAAAAAGACAAAGCTGTAAAGACTGAGATTTGCACACATCATGTACGTCCATTCCTTTGAAGTAAACATGAAACCAAAAGGAACCATATTTACTTGTTCTTTTTGTGAATATTTCATCTGTGCCTGTTATTCTATTGAAGAAGAAAAAAAAATGTTGTCCATGAAAATTTGTGATGGGTCTATCTGTTTGACTGACCAATGGAAGAAATTAGTGTTCTGGAAACTTGTTTGGAGAATCCTTTTGGAGACACTAGAGACACACAAATGAAACTCTTCACCTTTAATTCTTGAGGAAAGAGGTCTTTCACCTGATAGATTTTCCTAATGTCTTTCAGAACCATCTTAGTGATTATTTTATGCAATGTGGGCAGGTTTGTGGTAACGGATTTGTTGTTGAGAATGGGCAACATAGAAACCATGTTGCCAATAGGAATGCATGCTGTATTTGCTTCTTTCTTCTCAGTATTGATGAAGTAAAGAATTAAATCTATATGTCCTTACACTGTTACTGTAAAATGCAAACTGAGACTCTGACCTATAAATTCTTTATTCAGGTGCTTTGAGTCTGGGGGTATATGAACAGATGCAGTTAGAGGGGGGTAGGAATGTGTAAAACTACATATTTGCATAATCGACTAGTCTGTGGGTTGTCTGAATGACTAGTTTCCAAACCACTGTGCCTCTGCACACTAGTGTGCCATGAAAAATTATAAAATTCCACAAAATAAAAACAAAATTAATTAAATAATTTACAGGGATGCAAACTTCTCACCTTTATAATTGGTCAATTTTGTGATTGTGAAGAGCAATGATTATTGTGTAGATGCGACTGATGTTTATACGTGTTAAGGGTCTTTCACATGATCCGCGTCAGTGCTGCCGAATACATTGGAGTCTGTGAAGTGACGTCACTTTACACCAAAGTTTTTTTCCACACGTTTTTGCTTCACCAATCATGTCTTTAAGAGTACAATGCAACAAGAAATATTAAAGAACTGTCCAAGAGATACTGAATGCCTCATAATTTATTTTAATTAAATATTACCTTGTCGTTTCTGAGCATCCATAGACACCAGTTATTGAACTAATTAAATTCACAAAGAAAACGTTTAGACCTAAACATAAACAAGTCTTTTTTCATTACTTTCTACTATCACAGCAACTACCAGTTT
The DNA here is from genome assembly GCA_032164185.1 of Moxostoma hubbsi. Taxonomy (NCBI): domain Eukaryota; kingdom Metazoa; phylum Chordata; class Actinopteri; order Cypriniformes; family Catostomidae; genus Moxostoma; species Moxostoma hubbsi. Next base: position 30,662,283 of record JAVLUX010000025.1, on the reverse strand, counting down.
TTTCTCTCTCTTCCAAATACATGTTTTCAATGTTTATTGTGCACATCTCCCACTTTCTTGTGATGCAGTTTCATAAAATCACTCCTCCACGATGCTTTTTGCAATGCTTGCCATTTGGAGGGCAATGTAGCGCTTGAAGCTGGCATTTAACGGAGCGTTGACACCTTGACTCAACTCATGTGAAATGCGCTTTACAATGATCAAAGGACATTATTGAAACTCAAAATTATTATTATTAGGCTATTATTGTTGTATTTTCTTGTAAGTCATGCTGTTGGAAAATCATACAGTACAACTGCTTTGTTCTTATAATGCTTAAACATTCTACTGAAGTCAGTAGTTTTGTAGTCATACAAGTTTTAATGAAGGAGAAGGACGTTATTGAAACTCACTATAATTAGACTAGTATTGTTGTCTTTTTGGATGAAAAGTCACGCTCAAACTGAAGAAAAAATATAAATCTGCTTTGTTCTTCTAATGCTTTAACACCATAAAGTCTCTTGGCAGATTTCGGAACATCTCAAAATGATTCAATAACACTCATAGCACATAAGATGCACAACTAGTGACATTTCCAGAAGGGGTCACTGAACTAATCAGTTAATTAAAATGAAACAAATTTGTAACACAGAAGCAAACCACACCAAACTACCCTTTATTTTTGCAGCTAATTCTGCACAATTGTGCAGTTAATTTGCTATACTTGAATAACTAAAATAGCTGAAATTGGTTCTTTTAGCTAATTCAAAAAAAAAAAATTGACGGAAAGAATGTTCGTGGACCAGTGATTGTCTTAGTTTTTTCGCCCCTCATGAGCTTGCATCCCTGTAATATGCTGTGGCATTACAAGAATGAATTTGCAAGAACAAATCTGCTAATTAGAAAAGAAGCAAATTGTTTTTTCATTACCCAATTAGCGCGCTTGCCATCTGCGACTTCATTATACAGCATACCTACGTGACTTTTAATTTCAAATTTTACAAGTAAACACGCTACTAAGACAGACAGAAACATGGACAAGTTCTTGAAAAGGATTAAGTGGTTCCTTAAGCCTAGTGGACGACTCAAGCTCATCTCCTTTTGTAACGAGAAGCCACGGATCTCACAACGAAAGTTGTTGTTGTGTGCACACTCCCGAGACAGGCCGAGACTAGTCCCAAACGCTGCAACAGTTTTCAAAACTGCCTGATATCTAGATATCTTGTCATCAGGTGTTTGCACTGTTCTGAAGAGTGAGCCACAGCCAATGAAGTATAGAGAGAGCACAAGAGGAGGGTAATATTTTTGGAAGCAGAAGACAAAAAAAATAGTTATAATATATTAAAATTAAACTTCACCCACATCTCCCTATACCCTCTGTCTTTATTATTTTAATCTGTTTTTCTTAAATATTTCCTTTTGCAAATAGCAAATTGAGTGCGAGCCGTTCTTTCATGATTGTTGAAAGAGGAGAGCAAGATTTGGGTAGCAGGAGACAAAAATCTCCCTACCTGCTGTTCTTATTATTATCATAAGTTGTTTTTATAATTTTTTCCTTTGCAAATGGTGACTACCAATAAAGCATAAAAACGGATGAGAGCCACTCTTTCATGTTTTTTTTGTTTTTGTTTGTTTTTTGTTTTTTTACACGTATCAAGAATAAACTGTGCGAGTTTGTGAATGAATTTCATTATCTTAAATTTAAGATGGATTTTTGATGATCCGTTTGAATCAGGACAGCGCTAAGGGCAGCTGAAACGGATGTTTTTTCGCCGGTTCCATGCGGATTTCAAGGGAATAAGTGTACAATTGGGAATTTAAAAAAGTGAATACATGAACAATAGGAACACAGAAATGAGCAGCAAACACACACATTAAAAGCTCAGTTCCCTGTCTGTCACTCACTCGACCTTGTGTTGATGAGTTGACACTAGGGGTCGCTCCTGCGGAGCCCAGACATCTCTGATCTTGAGAAAAGGCCAATGAGAATTGGCGTGTGGAATTTCAATGCCACTCACCCGGACATTCGGGTGTAAAAGGAGTGACGCTGCAAATACACATAAGATATCTTCTTCTGAGCCGAGAGAGCAGTCACAGAGATGAATTCCTCTGCCACCTCCATTCATCTCTCCAAGCTGTTGGTTCTACGGCGCTTTCCAGCGGTTCTCCCCCTCGCACACTACGTTGTGCTGAGCACTCACCCCTGGGCGCTTCAGCAGCAGAAAAAGATATATATATTTATATTCCCAACACAAATAAAAGAGTATATTTCTCTAAAAGAGTGGCACAAACGGAGAGCGTCTTTTTCAAGACGCCTTTTTTGTTTGTGTATGTTTCCTGGTTGCGATCTTCCCACGGCCACTATTGCTGCTTCTCGTGTTGGGCACTGCCCACGCAGGGACAGCATTTGTGGATGGATAATCCTAACTCACTCACGGGACATGTTGTGTGCTCACAGGGACCTGGTGCTCAGGCACCTCAGCCGCTTGGGGCTTCGGGTCAATTGAGAAAAGTGCGAACTCGCCCCGGTTCAGAGCATCTCTTTTCTCGGTATGACGGCACGCCTCACCAACGAGCGCGCGCAGTCAGTGCTGAACTGTCTACATGTGTATCAGACAGAACACGTTGGTCCCACTGAAATCCTTCAGAGGCTCCTGGGGCATATGGCATCCTCAGCGACGGTCACACAACCGCTTGGGTTGATGCATATGAGACCACTTCAGCACTGGCTACAGACCTGAGTCGAGAGATGAGCATGGCGCCACGGCACAAACTGCGTCCTTGAGTGGCTTGCTGCTGCTTTCTCAGCCCTTGGTCAGACCTGGCGTTCCTACGGGCAGGAGTTCCCCTAGGCCAGGTCCCCAGGCACGTCATGGTTATGACAGATGCCTCCCAACGGGGCTGGGGCACCGTTTGCAACGGGAACTCAGTCGTCGGCACTGCGTCGAGTTGCTGACAGCACTACGTGCCCTGATGAGGCTATTGCCGTTGATTCGGGGCAAGCATGTTTTGATCTGGATGGACAACACAGCGATGATTGCGTACATCAGCCGCCAAGGCAACCTACACTCTCGTCGAATGTCACATCTCACCCATCATCTCCTCAAGTTGCTGCAAGCCACCAACATCCCGGGCACCTCAACAGCACAGCAGACGCGCTGTCACGACAGGTTACGCTCAGGAGAGTGTGGAGTCTCCACCCTCAGGTGGTCCAGCTGATCTGGAGTCGATTTGACAAGCACAGGTTGACCTGTTCACTTCCCCAGAATCCTCCCACTGCCCACTTTGGTACTGAATGAGCCTCCCCTTGGCACAGATTCCCTGGCACACAGCTGGCCACTGGGGCTGCGCTGGCCACTGGGGCTAAAGGCGCTCTCTCTGAATACCACCCTCTTGACGGCGCTCACCTCCATCAAGATTTTGTAGGGGACCTGCAGGCGTTCTCTGTTAGCGAACTGTGCCTAGTGTTCGATCCAGCTTACTCTCACGTCATCCTGAGACCCCAACCGGGCTATGTGCCCAAGGTTCCCACGACCCCTTTTAGGGATCAGGTGGTGAACCTGCAAGCGCTGCCCCAGGAGGAGGCAGACCCAGCCTTGGCATTGCTGTGTCCGGTGTGCGCTCATCGCATCTATTTGGACCACACGCAGAGCTTTAGATGCTCCGAGCAGCTCTTTGTCTGCTTCGGCGGACAGCGGAAGGGAAGCGCTGTCTCCAAACAGAGGATCGCCCACTGGGCCGTCGATGCCATCACTATGGCATACCACGCCCATCATGTGCCGCCCCCTGCTTGGCTACGAGCCCATTCTACCAGGGGTGTTGTGGCTTCTTGGGCGTTGTCCCACGGCGCCTCTCTAGCAGACATATGTCGAGCCGCGGCTTGGGCAACACCTAACACCTTTGCAATGTTCTATAACCTCAGGGTTGAGCCAGTTTCATCCCGTGTGTTATCAGGTGACACAAACAGGTAAGTTCAGGTGAGCTGGCCGGGTGTATCATTTGTGCATAGCGCCTTTCCCCTCCCTTGAGGCAAAGATGGGCGCTCTTTCCCCAGTTGCGTTCGCAGGAAGTGTGAACCCTGGACGTTCTTCCTCCCTAGCCTAGCGGCCGTCGAGTCTTCGGAGAGGCTCGCTGCCGCCCCGGGACAGGCATCACTAGGCCCCTGTACTGAGGTATGTGCTGGTTGTCCCCTTGGGCAACCTTGTGTGATGTATATCTCGCAAAATGGTTTCCCTGCCCGTAAACCGCATCTTCCTTGGACAGAGTGCCCTGGGTCGCCATGTTTGTAGTAACTCCTCCCCACTTGGGAAGGATCTAACATGACGCCACTCCACAAGATGCACTTCTGCTCCTAACCGGTAAGACCGTGTGTGTATTCCACCTAACCAACCCCTCTTCCTCCTCTTTGGAGGGAGACACCCCCCAGCTTGGACCATATATTTGGCCACCAGCCGAATCATTTCATTCCTTTTACAGGGGAGAATAATACAGAGAAGGCCCCGGCTGGGTCATCCAGTCCTTATACTTCTGAGCAGTTAGCCATTCCCCTAGGTGCAGGGGACTGCTTCATGCCTGCCAGTGTGTTGGGGGTAGTTACGCCATGGCTTGCTGCGCTGGCTACGAGGCACACAGAGGCCTGCCCGTCTCGCACCGCCAGTATGTGTAACTCGGTTCAGCTCTTGTGGTGTTTTCCACTGGGACCCTAGTGTCAACTCATCGACACAACGTCGAGTGAGTGACAGACAGGTACTGCACTAAAATAACTCTGCTCTAAATGTCATTTTTAGGAATATTAAGAGAAACTGTGCTCCAGTTTTTAGTGCTTTTTTCTTGTCTTTGACTTTTTTGCGCATTATTATCATTCAGTAAAACAGACCTAATGAGTGATGTACAGTATGTCCTAATGAATTCAGACACTCTCCCCTCGAAATCCAAACACATGAAGTCATAAGAGATGCGCAGATGTAACGGTGATGTATTGCTTGTACATATGTGATCGGATCACCCAAAAATCATCTTAATACCAGGTGTACACATGGTCTTTAGTCAGGGATGAATGGTCTTGTAGTTGATACACTACAGTCCTGAAGTGTCCGCACCAGCACAATGAAAAACCAGCCTGTGAGACACAGGATGCTGACTGCACATCATTTAGTGTACTACGCTTGGCTTTACAGGTCTTGTTGCAATTCTGAGGTAAAATGTCCACTGTGTGGTGCTAAAAGTGAGTTAAATTTTCTCCCAAACAGATGAGGTTTTAAAGGATAGTGCTTTATCAAGTTACTTGCCTACCCTGAAACTTAAACCTAAACCTAACCAATAGTGTCATAAAAAGCAAATGTGAGATGAAAATCATGATAACTGGTGCAACCAAGTCATTTTGTGGTGCTTCTATGACACTTTTGGCTCTTGGGCCATCTTACGTGCTATTAAAGATTAAATGTAGGTATAATAATATGATTCTATGAGACCAGATTGGTTATTAGACTGATTTAGGGTTACGTCCACCATGGTCAAGATTTCTTAGGGTGCGTTCACATAGGATGTACTTTTGTTTGAAAAAACAGTTGGACGGAGCACAACAGAATGGAAAAGAAAATGGGATCTCTATGTTTTTAAAATTTGAATGATTTGTAACATGACCACAGCGCTCATGGTGTGAGATGCTGCAATATTTTGTAAGGCCAAAGTATAAAGCAAGAAAAGATAAGATAAATTCTCTTAAAACAAGTCTCATTGTTTTACACAAATGTTCTTCTCAAGAAAATGTATCTTGTTTTAAAGATGTTTAGATATTTTTACTAGAAAACAAGTACTGTTTAAGAAAATTATTATTTGCAGTGTAATAGATAGAGAAGAAAGGAGAGGGAGGGAGGGAGGGAGAGGGAGAAAGGGGAATAGTTGCTGAAGTAGCATGCCCTGTGAAGCAGGTGTGGGATTGTGGCGTGTGTTCCCCTGGGCCATAAGCTCCAGGCCTGTCATCTCTGTTCACTTTCCTCAAATCAAAACCTCCCTCGGCCCAACGACCCACTCACTGCATGTCACCTGTCCAGAGGAGGATGCAAGGTGACTTTGTCTCCATGATTCCAGAATGACAACTGGAGTTCTTATTTTGAGTCTCATGACTCTTTCTTTTCTGGATGCTCTTGCTGGCTGCTCGCACACTGGGGGCTGATGGGAACTGACTGAATTTCCCTCAGTAATAATGTATTACTGTGGCCACTCTCTCAGACCCTGTGCTGGGGATGCGGTCTGTTATGTTTTTAGGTGTCTGAAGGGAAGTGACAGCCATATTTGTTGCCTGGTTGGTGATCAAAAGCCACTGAATGAGAGGCTTACAATTATACTGTCCTTTAATTGATTTTACATGGTAAAGCATTTAAATGAAACAGCATGAAAATGGCATGAAATGGCATAAGCAACCCGATTTACTTACATAATATGATGTATATCCAAGTGAAACAGGATATTCAATTAAATTGAAATGTAGGGCGGGTCTTTGATTAATTGCAAATTGACTGGACTGTGAAACATGACCTATATTTGACAGGTTGTTGTATAGTGGAGGAGTTGAAAATAAGAGGGAATGGTGACATCAGCAGAAAAGGAAAGTCATTTCAAAGGCATAGAATATCATGTACTGATGAATCAAGCACAATAAGAACAGGAATGTCCACCTTTGAATAAGGAAGTAACATTCCAAAATTTTTGGGAATTTATGCTGGCATTAAGTTTGAATTAGCTTAAAAGAATATTTAAGTTCTGTCAAAAAGACGCTTTCATATTGAATATTTTTTACAGGAAAATAATAATAATAATAATAATAATAATAATAATAATAAATTTATATATATATATATATATATATATATATATATATATATATATATATATATATATATATATATATATATATATATATATACCGTATATTTATATATTTAAGAAGGATTGTTGGAGTAAATCTTTGCCCTAATGTTAAAGGCCTTCCCAGAGAAAAAATATGATTTGATGTAGATTTTATTGATAGAATTCATCATAAAATATAATTGTCATGCCTTTAACAGGTACATGTAAGATCTAGACATAGCATTTTTGCTTAGTATGAAGTTAAATGTTCACATGACAACTATTTCTGCTGCTTTTAACATACTTAAAAATCCTACAGTGTGTAAACAACTTTCTTTCGGATTGTTTGTGGATCTACTTAATAGAATGAGGCAGAAAAGTTATTATTTTTATCTTTCTAAAAGATGCTAAAGGCTACATTGGTTAGCATTTCTCATTTAAACATCCTTTATTCTTGGGAAAATACCCAAACAGTGTAAAAAAAAAATATATTTTCAAACCAGAAATTGTTGTAATCGTGTATATTTTGTGTTTTAAATACACTGTTACACGTATTCTGTTGCTCCCCAACACTGACAATGGTACATATCATGATACTTTTTCACACACAGACTTCACAGAAACACAATAGACCTTTTAGCTCTTTTACCACCAAATTTGCTATTATGTCTAAATGATAAGATTGAAGACTGACATATTTTTAGTCTCTCAGAAATTCTCCACATGAGGCTTTTCAGACTGAGCTACTTAAACTAGAAGCTAATGAATCCAATCAGTCTTGGCGGATACATTTTTTTTTTACAATATATATATATATAACAACAGAGTGAGTGAGAGAGAAGATGTTTGTGTTTCGGTACCCTGGGGCTTTAATGCGATGCCGTGCTTTGGAGGCGTACTGAGATATAATGAGAGTAACAAGATATCAAACTAAGCCGTCCACCTGTCTGTTCCTCTGCTGCCTTTATCCTCGGCCAAGGCATTCAATCGCAAGGCTTCTACTTTGGGTACCTACTTATCAATATCAAACCATGCAGCATTTCCATAGCAACACAACATGTGGCACACTGACCAACACTCTTGGCATTTAACATCTCCGTTGAGTATACTGTATTTTGACGCCAGCTCTTAGACTCTGATTTTCTTTCATTCCCAACTGAAATGTTGCCCCCGCGTGTCAGCTTGAACATGTAGGTGGTGTGAGATAGAGCTGTCTGGAAGTCTCACATTGAATCATATTGACATCTGCCACAGTGTTAAAGTCGAGTCTTCGCAGGCTCACGGGAGTGCTAGCCTGCTAGCAGGCTAGGCTAGCACTGAAGGGCTTTTACACAACACTAACTGCTCTGAATTGTTTATGACGGTGCATCACTGCACAATGAGATTGTGAACGGGTACAGTTGAATGGCTGTAAACTGTGAATTAATAATCTCTGACTGGTGTCACATTCAGTCACTGGTTTCATTTTTAACTGAAGACAGACAGACAGGGCTACAAGCAGGGCCAGATGTAGGCATGGGCAGGGGTGGGCTGAGCCAACCCAAACATTAGTCTTGCCCACCCAATCAAACATTTGGCAAACATGGTATTAAATAAAATGTTTAATTTTTTTACAGTTTGTGCATTGGTGGAGGACAATTTGGGGGAGGACTATGTGTCAAACTCTGAGGGTGAGCTGTAGAATGCCTCAACCAATCACAAAATAGCACCAGAAATGTGTAGTATTTTAAAAAAATTTGTCATTGGCCGAAAGCTATGACACACTATAAAAGTGGCTGCTACAAACCAGAGAGTCAGAGACAGTTACGCAATTGAGGATGATAATAATATTTATTTTTGTGAAAAGCGTAGGTTTTTTGTGTCCATAATATAACCTGGTTGTGTTTCTAGCAGTAACCATGTTGCTTCTGTTAATGCACCACATGCTCCATGGCCGGTGCTGGATACAGTGTTTTGTGGCGCGTGCTTCGGTTTTCTTCTGTTTTAAGTGTCACTGAGAGATTCTGTCTTCCACTCGCATCCTTCACCTCTTTTATATACATCTTTATAGTGCAGTGATACTTTACTTTTTTTTCTAATTGTGCTTTAAACTACTCCATTTTGCCATGAACAAAATGCTTTGGTAATGACATGGCATTAGGCCTACTTATCATCCATCCATCCATCCATCCATCCACCCATCAGGGTTCCACCTATTTCAACCAATGCATTTCTATGACTTTTACATGACTTGAAAGCTAATTTCCATGCCCAAATATTTTGCCTTTCATACTGAAAAAGGCACCGAAATCACATAATCGCAAATTTGTAAAAAAAAACATGTCCAAGTGAAAAAAAAGAGACTAGATCAATTAATAATTAAAGAATAACGTCTCGGTTACGTATGTAACCTCCGTTCCCTGATGGAGGGAACGAGACCTCGTGTCGAAGAAGCGACACTAGGGGTCTCTCTTGAGCGCCGAAAGATACCTCTGATCTATGAAAAAAGGCCAATGAGAGTTGGCGAACAGTATTTGCATACTCCGCCTCCGGATACGGATATAAAGGCGAGAGAAATACGCTCGTTCATTCAGGATTTTTCTGAGGAGCCGGGAGTGTTCCGGGCATCTCAGCGGCTCGGCTCAGCGACGTGGCCGGGAAGACACGACGTCTCGTTCCCTCCATCAGGGAACGGAGGTTACATACGTAACCGAGACGTTCCCCGTCTGTCGCTCACTTCGACGTCGCGTCGAAGAAGCGACACTAGGGGTCCACTTCAAAACTCGCCATGCGCTGAGCCGTGTACGTGTACTGCTGACACAGAAGCGGGCAGGTATTTTGCACGTGCACAAGCGACCAACTGTGTTCAGGCTGCACGTACTCTTCCCCAATGCCCCGAAAAAGCGTCAGCATCCTTTTGGTTACCCTAGGGGGGAACAAGGTGACGCTCCCAACTAGGGAACGGGCCAAGCCTGGCTGGGCCTCTTTTCTCTCTATGTTTTCTCAGCATAGAGCAAGAGCAGCCGGGGCCCTTACCGCATCGAGGGAAGGGGGTCTTATTCCGAAGTCCTATTCTTTTAGGGGGAAAAGACCCTGCGGAGGCCACACCCGCCCAACAGGGGAGGTAAAGGTGGCAAAAATACATCACATGGCCACTTGGGGCATGTGGGAGGAAATGGCGCGGTGGTAGATCCAACCTCAAGGAGGGGGGAGTTGCTACAACACGGCGACCGGAGGGCAGCAAAGGGCTGCCTAAGGGAGACGCGGGTCAGCTCGTAAGGTGACCGTACCGCGGAAATACACACAGGAGGAGTCCCGTAGGAGGCCTGATCTGTGGAGCACTTATTCCAGTAGGGGTAGCCGGAGGTACCCGTAGTGGACTGGACCAGCACGTTCCTCCGATGAACTGCTGCGGGTCCGAAGTGCTAGGGAGGAATCAACCAGGGACCTGGGTCCTCTGGGACAAAAGCGCACTGTTTTGCCTCGGCAGAGGGAAACGGCGCTGGTACAAGCGGATCACCCGGTCAGATCGTCGACGTGTACCGAGTTCTACGGGCTCGGACCTGAGAGAACACGGGACGAAACTGACTCAACCCTGAGATTGTAAAATCTCGTGAAGGTGTTAGGTGCTGCCCAGCCCGCAGCTCTGCAAATGTCTGCTAGGGAGGTGCCCCTTGCCAGTGCCCACGAGGATGCCACGCTCCTAGTGGAGTGGGCCCGCACCCGTAAGGGGGGCGGCACGGCCTGGGTGTGGTAGGCCAACTGAATGGCCTCCACCACCCAGTGAGACAACCTCTGTTTGGAGACAGCATTCCCTTTCTGCTGTCCTCCAAAGCAGACAAAGAGTTGCTCAGAGCGCCTGAAGCTCTGGGTGCATTCCAGGTAGGCACGCAAAGCACGTACTGGACACAATAGTGAGAGGGCTGGGTCTGCCTCCTCCCGGGGCAGCGCTTGTAGGTTCACTACCTGATCTCTAAAGGGCGTGGTAGGAACCTTGGGCACATAGCCCGGTCGAGGTCTTAGGATCACGTGAGTGTCTGCCGGACCGAACTCCAGGCAAGTGTCATTAGTAGAGAACGCTTGCAGGTCCCCGACCCTCTTGATGGAGGCGAGCGCGATCAGCAGGGCCGTCTTTAGAGAGAGGGCCCTGAGTCCGGCTGATTCTAGCGGCTCGAAAGGGGATCTCTGAAGACCGGCGAGGACCACCGAGAGATCCCAGGAGGGGAACAGGTTTGGCCGGGAGGGATTTAACCTCCGGGCACCTCTTAGGAACCTGACGATTAAGTCGTGCTTGCCCAGAGACTTGCCGTCTACTGGGTCGTGGTGAGCTGCGATAGCAGCAACATACACCTTTAAGGTGGACAGGGACAGCCTCCCCTCCAACTTCTCCTGTAGAAACAGGAGCACTGACCTAACTGCGCACCTCTGTGGGTCTTCTGCCCGGGAAGAACACCAATTGACGAACAGATGCCACTTTAGGGCGTAGAGTTGCCTGGTAGAAGGGGCTCTGGCTTGGTTGATCGTGGCTACGACCGTGGGTGGTAGGCCAGCTAGATCTTCCGCGTCCCGTCCAGGGACCAGACATGGAGATTCCAGAGGTCTGGGTGCGGATGCCAGAGCGTGCCCCGTCCCTGAGAAAGAAGGTCCTTCCTCAGAGGAATTCGCCAGGGAGGGGCTGTCGCGAGGAGTACGAGGTCCGAGAACCAGGCCCGGGTGGGCCAGTAGGGAGCCACGAGAGTGACTTGCTCCTCGTCCTCCCTGACCTTGCACAGCACCTGTGCAAGAAGGCTCACTGGGGGAAATGCGTACTTGCGCAGCCCCACTGGCCAGCTGTGTGCCAATGCATCTGCCCCGAGGGGAGCCTCTGAACGGGCGTACCAGAGGGGGCAGTGGGAGGTCTCTCGGGAGGCAAACAGGTCTACCTGGGCCTTGCCGAACCGTTCCCAAATCAGCTGAACCGAGTGGGGGTGAAGCCTCCACTCTCCGCCAGGCAAGCGTTGTCGTGACAGCGCGTCCGCTACCACATTGAGGTTGCCGGGGATGTGAGTGGCACGCAGCGACTTGAGTCGGTGCTGGCTCCAAAGGAGGAGACGACGGGCGAGTTGTGACATGTGACGGGAGCGTACGCCGCCTTGGCGATTTATGTACGCAACCGCAGTGGTGCTGTCCGACCTGACTAGGACATGTTCGTCCCGAATTAACGGGAGAAACTTCCGCAGGGCAAAGAGGACGGTCAACAACTCGAGGCAGTTGATGTGCCAACGCAGCTGGGCCCCTTTCCAACGGCCTGAGGCTGCGTGCCCGTTGCAAACGGCGCCCCAACCCAATCTGGAGGCGTCGGTTGTGACCAAGACGCGTCTGGACACCTGCTGTAGGGGTACTCCAGCCCGTAAGAAACAGAGGTCTGTCCAGGGGTTGAATGTTTGTCGGCAGGCGGGGGTGATTGTTACCCGGTGCGTGCCGCGGCGCCATGCTCGTCTCGGGACTCGGGTCCGAAGCCAGTGTTGGAGCGGTCTCATATGCATCAAGCCCAGCGGCGCGACCGCCGCGGCGGATGCCATATGCCCCAGGAGCCTCTGGAAAAGTTTTAAGGGGACCGCTGTGCCCGGCCTGAGGGCGGCGAGGCAGTTCAACACTGACTGAGCACGCTCCTTTGTGAGACGTGCGGACACTGAGACCGAGTCTAACTCCATCCCGAGAAAAGAGATGCTCTGAACTGGAGTGAGCTTGCTCTTTTCCCAGTTGACCTGAAGCCCCAAACGGCTGAGGTGCCTGAGCACCTGGTCTCTGTGAGCGCATAGTAACTCTCGCGAGTGGGCTAGGATGAGCCAGTCGTCGAGGTAGTTGAGTATGCGGATGCCGGCTTCTCGGAGCGGGGCAAGAGCTGCCTCTACGACTTTCGTGAAGACGCGAGGGGACAGAGACAGGTCGAAGGGGAGGACTTTGTACTGATACGCCTGGCCCTCGAACGCAAACCGTAGGTAGGGGCGGTGTCGGGGCAGGATAGAGACGTGGAAGTACGCGTCCTTCAGGTCTACCGCTGCGAACCAATCTAGATGCCGGACGCAGGTTAAAATATGCTTCTGCGTGAGCATTTTGAACGGGAGTTTGTGCAACGTTCGGTTGAGAACTCGCAGGTCCAAGATTGGTCGTAAGCCGCCGCTTTTCTTGGGTACGATGAAGTTGGGGCTGTAGAAACCCTTCTTCATCTCGGTTGGAGGGACAGGCTCTATCGCGTCTTTGGCCAGAAGAGTTGCGATTTCCGCGCGCAGGGAGTGGGCGTGTTCGCCGTGTACTGCGGAGAAGCGGATGCCCATGAAGGGGGGCGGGGGCCTGGCAAACTGAATTGCGTAACCGAGTCGGATGGTCTGTGCCAGCCAGCGAGATGGGTTGGGAAGTGAAAGCCACGCGTCCAACCTCTGCGCTAGGGGCATTAAAGGGACGATTAATTTTGACGTACCCGGCGGGGCTTCGCAGCGGGGCGGAGCAGGTAGGGCAGCGTTGGGCGGCGACGGGGCGACCCGCGGCTGAGGTGCTGAGAAAAGACTCAAAGCACTTACCTTGCTCCGCACACCCGGCAGGGGGCGGGTTAGCGACTGAGGAGGAGGTCCTGGGTAGGCGTCCTCTGGACTCGTCGGAACCGGCCGGCCGGGGGACAGTCGTGGGGCTGAAGACGGGTGGTCCGTGTCCAGGAGGCCAGGACTGTCGGGATCTAAGGGCAAAGTGCCGTGAGAACGGCATTTGCGGGCCAGGTGACCCAGAGACACAGGGAATAGCTCTTTTACTGAGAATGTGGGTACCGCAACCCCATCTAAGGGGGGGCGGCAAATTAAATTGTTTAAAAACAAAAGATTCTCCTCCCGGCCCTCCACCGGGGGACGGAGTGGTCTTACCACCTCCGGAGCTAACGTCTGCGTCGCTGGGTCGTCCGTCTCAGGACCGCCTGGGAGCCTTCCGGGTCCTCGAGGGAGTCCGGGAGACGGGGGGCGTCTGCTTCTTGCGGTGTGCTCGACGCAGGGGCTGAGAGCTGGGCCCGGGTTGAGGCGGAGCAGATTTCTTAGCCGCAGGAGGACGCCCTCGGCGAGCAGACGGGGCAGTGGCCCTGGCGGCAGGTTTGCGGCGAGGCAGGATGTGTGAGATGGCCTCCGTCTGTCTTTTCACCGTGGAGAACTGCTGGGCAAAGTCCTCGACGGTGTCGCCGAAGAGGCCAAGCTGGGAGACAGGGGCGTCGAGGAAGCGAACTTTGTCGGCCTCACGCATCTCGACCAGGTTGAGCCACAGATGACGTTCCTGGACCACTAGGGTGGCCATCGCCTGCCCGAGTGCCTGCGCGGTGACCTTCGTGGCCCTGAGGGCGAGGTCGGTCGCTGAGCGCAGTTCCTGCAACACGTCGGGATCAGGGCTACCCTCGTGCAGATCTCTGAGCACCTTGGCCTGGTGGACTTGCAGGAGAGCCATGGCGTGCAAGGCGGAGGCGGCCTGTCCCGCGGCGCTGTAGGCTTTGTTGTTGAGGGAGGATGAAGTCCTACAGGCCTTGGAAGGGGGTACAGGGCGCCCGCGCCAGGTGGTAGGGTCACCGGGACAGAGATGGAGCGCAACTGCCCTATCCACCTGGGGAATCGCCGTGTACCCGTGGGCCTCTCCGCCGTCGAGGGTAGCGAGAGCGGACGAGCAGGGCTTTTGACGGACGGAGAGCGGGGCTCTCCATGACGACGTCAGCTCGTCATGCACTTCCGGGAAAAACGGGACCGGGGGGGGGCGTGGCTGTGAGCGGCGCCCAAACCCCAGGAACCAGTCATCCAACCATGACGGGTGTGGGGAGGATGGAGGTCTCCAGTCCAACCCCACCCCGACGGCGGCCCGGGCAAGCATGTCGGACATCTGCGCATCCGCCTCAACCTGGGCCTGCTGGCCCGAAGGCGGCAGTCCAGGGGAGGAGTCAGCGTCAGACGCCACGCTCTCCGATGGAGCGGCGAGCTCATCGGCTTCAGGCTCAAGAGGATAGGCAGACCGGCCCGGAGGCGAGTCGCCGTTACCTCGAGACTGGACGGAGGTAAACGAGCGTGTCGGGGGGCGGGTGGTCCGAGGGGACGTGCCCGGCGGAAGCGCACCCGCTGCCCTCCCCAAATCGCCTCCAGCGCCGACCGCATCGTCCTCAATCCCGTGGGAAGAAGGAGCGATACGGGGGGCGGCTGGAGTGGCGTGCTTTCTATTGAAAGCAAGCCGCGACCGCAACGTTACCATGGTCATGTTCTCGCAGTGAGAACATGAGCCATCCACAAACGCAGCCTCGGTGTGATCGGCGCCCAGACACACGAGACAGCGCCTGTGGCCGTCAGAAGCGGAGAGCACTCTACCGCATCCAGGAACTACACAGGGGTTGAATGGCATCTTTAAAAAGACGCGCCCTGAAAAGGGCGTTCAACACCGCTATGTATTGCTCTTTTAGAGAAATAAACTCTTTGTGAGAAATATAACTCTTTATATAGTGGAACTCTTTCAAACTCTGCGCTGTCGAAGCGCCCAGGGGCAAACTGCACGCCGGCAGAGAAGAGAAAAACAGCCGCTGTAGTGCGCCGTAAATCCAACAGCAGCAGAGCGTCAGAGGATCAGAAGCAGGATCAGCAGTGTTATACGCAGCAGTCAGCATAAACACGACCTTCGGCTCCGAAGAAAATTACTGAATGAACGAGCGTATTTCTCTCGCCTTTATATCCGTATCCGGAGGCGGAGTATGCAAATACTGTTCGCCAACTCTCATTGGCCTTTTTTCATAGATCAGAGGTATCTTTCGGCGCTCAAGAGAGACCCCTAGTGTCGCTTCTTCGACACGACGTCGAAGTGAGCGACAGACGGGGAACTACAAATTATAGTAGTCCCAGTGGATAGACTATCAATATGTGTAGTTAAACCGATGCAGTATTCAATTATATTAAAAAACAAATGAAAACCAAAATGTGTCTAAATTACATTTTCTAATTTTAAAGGCTGTAGGCATAGCTGTGCAAAATCCCCTTTGAGTTTGGGTTGAGTTTAATGTTTTTTTTTATATAGTGTTTGTTAATGCTTGTTATAGGAGCAACACTTCTATGGTTAGATCAGGGATGGGCAACTTTGAAGGGGGCGAAGGCCAACATTTCTTCTCCATTCAACCAAGGGGCCGGATTACAAATCTGTACTCTAACAATGTTTACCGCTTTCAATTTCCTCCTTATTGTGAGTAAGCAATTCACAAGTAATGCAAGGTTATTTTAAAGATTTTGTTACCTATATTAACATTTTTATTTAACAATATTTATAATAACAATCTAATTAATTTGTAACTTAAGTTTTTACTAAAGCATGCCGTTCATATGTACAAATTAATGTTAAATGAACAAGGAATATACACACTTATATTTTCAAGAATATTTATATCATTTGCATTGTCTACTTTTCCAGCAGACAAATGCACAAATGAACAGACAACATTTTCAACCCCACCTCAAACAGCTTATAGGTTTTAGTTCAGATCTAACAATTATCATCGCTAACAATACTGGATACAAGAACATAACATTTTTATTTGCGAATCAAATTGAAATCTTTACTGACAGATTTCGTATCCAGGCAAACAAAAGACATGGGTTCCACCCCCGTACAATAACAATAGCGTGCACTAGCTTGCTGACAACTGAGATAAAATTTCACTCAATTTATTATAAATGATGAGCAAATGTACTGTAAGACGCTGCATGCTAGAATCCTACAGTGATCAGCAGGTCTGCTAAGAACAAGCGACCTCTTCTGGTCAATAGTTGTAATAACATCATAAACTGAATGCAATCTTTACATAATCCTTTTTTCAAAGAAATAATATCAGTCCTCAGTCTTGTCCAATGGGCCGCATTCAGCTGTGTATCAGAGGGCCGTATGTGGCCTGTGGCCCGCCAGTTGCACATACCTGGGTTAGAGTGTTATTTCTTACAAACAAAGAGAGAACAATCTAACCTTAATTCAACCCTAACCTACCTGGATATTCTCCTTTATGAGACAAGTTTACCTGGAAGCCTAGCCTTTAGAATTTGGTACAGTCATTTAGGTGAATTTTGTTTCTTATATTTGAAAACTGCATCAGTATAATTGCCCATGCTAATCTATGACCCTTGTAGTACAGTTATATACCCTTTAAGCCAAGTGTGTGAACAATATTTCTCGTCTTCAGAGAGCACGGGTAAAAGAAAAAAATATCCAACGAATATCGAGCCTAAAACTAACTTTACCCTGCTTCATATAGGTGTTTGTAGCCCATTACATCAACCTGGGACAAGTCGTGGGACAAATGTTTTGTCGAGGAAATTAGATAATTTTCTTGTGCACGAGATAAAGACATCATTCCCTATGAATAGTATCTAGTGGCCACAACATATTATCAGGTTCCCACGAGTTATTATAATGTGGCGACGACAAAACTAAGTGAACCAAACCTGTCCCTTCCTGGGCACCGTAGGATCCTGATCCTTTGCCAGCCATTTTTCATACCTAGCCATGCTGCGCCAGGCATTGTTAAAGGTGCACTTTCCTAGCATGCTAAACTTTTTTAATTTTACATGCTAAAGTATCTTATGTGTGAATTAGCAAAGAGAGAGATACTTCACTGAAATAAGGGGGTAAATGACAATTAGCCTGAAAACGTGAATCCTAAAATGTTTGGGGATCAGCGGCACATCATTGTATCTAATTGGTCACGTATTCTAAACATACCTGTCAACACTCTCGTTTTTCCCGGGAGTCTCCCGTATTTCACACCCATCTCCCACCCCCTTCTGTTTAGTTTTTTCTCCCGGGAAACTCCCGTAATTTGTATGGCCCAAAACTTTTTATATGAATAAACACATCAATATATTATTCCAAGTTTGTCCAGTTGCCAGATCTTGTATGAAACACATCCTACTCACACAATCTACACATCATGCAAATTTCAACCCATTTGTGACCTCAACCTGGCAACCTACATCCCATTTGCATGCTGTTGATATCTGCGCAGGTAGTAGATGCGGGAAGTTGAATCAAGCATCACTGGTAGATGAGAGGAGAAGATTCAGGTGGTGCTCTGGTGAAAAAAACAAAATCTACATGTAATTTTAACAACAGCTGGACGGAAGAATTTAATTTCATATCTCAAAGCCATATCGACAATACCCGCACCTTTTGCAATGTGTGTCGCACTGATTTTAATATCGGACACGGTGGGGAAAATTACATTGTATGTATTTAACCTGCCTCTGCCATCCAACCCACTCTGCCAGTTGACTGACCACCCGCTCAGAGGTCTACCAGTTTTTGGTACCCAAATGTTGACAGGTATGATTCTAAATAACACGATATATTTTAAACTCTTCATCGTATTTTTAATCCAGTGCAACGTAACACCTCGATTAAATATTTTAGGACAGAGCATAATAAATAAAAACATATTAATTATTTAAAAAAGAAATATTATTTTCCATGACTTTTCCAGGCCTGGAAATCACAGTTTTAAGGCCAAACTCAGTGAATACACCAACACTAATACTGAGAAAAATTGCTTGAATTGTTTTGGTTTTGTAGTTACTGAATTTCCACACCATGTTTTCTCTGAATTTTAGCATATGAGCCAAAGTCATCTGTCACAGGACAGTTCATAATCTAAGAGACCTGATTTCAGTCATAGTTTGTGCCTATATTTCGCCCTCACTTTTGCATCACACTTTAGGACCTCAATGAGAACATAGTGAGCTCAAGAGAGGTTCAAGATATCCCTCTGAAACTTTTTCCACTGGTGTCACTGCTGGACAGCGTTGCTTAGAAAAATTGGTGGTTTACGTACTATTTAATCTTATATTTGTTCAGTTTAAATTTTATACCATCATTTATTTTCCCATTCAAATTTTCTTGAGGAGACACTGCCCCCTTTGCCACCACAGAGAAAACGTCCCTGTCATGTCCATGCATAATTTCTCACCTACATAGGAAACAACATGACTTAGCACCCGGAGCACATCTGTTCTGGCAGGTGGGGAGGTGTTTGCATTGCTGATCTTGTCAGGCCCCGCAAACGGTTCCTGTTGACTGACTGACATTTCCAAAAGTAGAGAGGCTAGGATTAAACCCTGTCCACTCAGAGGAGAAAGAAGGCACAAGATGAGCATCACTCATCTGCATAATACAATCAAGATATCATCCAACTCTCTCTCTCTCACACACACACACACACACACACACACACACACACAAACACACACACACACACACACACATACACTTCTCTGGCTCACATTCCACTGTGCAATAACCTGACCCTTGAATAAAACATTTCAATTCTACATTTGTTTGTCAGATTTATTTGTGGATTCTCAGTAGACGGTTGTGTGAAAATGTGTGCATAGAAGCATAGAATTGTTATTGACTGACTTGGTTAAATCTTTTATTTGAAGAATACTAGTGAGATGAATCTAAAAATACAGAGAAATCTCTAGAGATAAGACTATCATATTTATGTATCTTTTTTCTCTCTCCAAGCTCTAGTAAATGAATTCTGTTCTCTTGTGAGACAGGTCATGTTTTGACAAAACACTGTTGCAGTATGCAGCCATCTTTGTGTCATTCCCGATTCATGGTGCGAGATTTGCCCAGATTGCCCACCAGCTGGGAAGCGATGTCATGGTATTATGTGTTTCTACAGTGCGTCATATTGCTTCAGTGGTTCAACTTGAGTTTAGTCGCAATCAAAGCAATCCACATCTCTGACACTTCCCACTGTTTCATATAGCTGATTCTTTATAGAGACCAACATTAGATCATCTACAGTACATAGTGATTTTATCAAAGAAGAATATAATTTTTTTTAAATGAGGGATCATAAAAATTGCATTTTGTTTTTATTTAGTACTGCCCCGTAGAAGCTATTTGACAACACATCCTCACATATATTCTACATGAGAAAATAGTAACTGAATTTACACATGATCCTGAAGTTTAAATTCCCTTGGATTCTAATATGGTGTGTGGTTTATGTAATAATTGTTCATGAATCCCTGCTTTGTCCTGAGCAGTGAAGATGTAAAATTATTTGGTTTCTCTGCATCTTCTTCCCATTTGAGTTCTTCCAAACAGTGGCTAAATGTGATGTCCAGATTTTGACAATTGAGGGACTAATACACAACTATTACAAAAGGTGTAAACAATTATTGATGCTCAAGAAGGCAACATAAGAAGAACCAAGGGGTGCAAACATTTGAACAGTATGATTTGTGTAAATAAGAGTACATTTTGTGATATGTAGCTTTTGAAGGGTCATTCTACATAAATATAATCTCTTATAGGCTATTTGTATACATTCTTAAAGGAGTGTGGAAACGTATAAAAGAAAAAGGGTTATGCAGACTTCTGCACTTAACTGTATAGGCTATATAGTTTGTGAATATTTTATTTAGATTTATTTTTTCACGATTTAACCACATTTTAGGTTTTTCTAAATGTACAAATTTCATTTAGCCTATCCTATCCATATGATGTCATAGTGCATGTGTACTTTTCATGAAATGACCAAAAATTCAAAAGTGCTTGTACCTACATAAAAAGTGCAGAGTAGCTGTCTAAATGTGACATTGTCTGATTTGCCTCTGTGCTGGTGGGGAAATGAACATAACAGAAGAATACTCGCTTACATATTCACGTGCTGCACGAAGAAATGGATCGACTTCTTTCAGCTCGTTGTTTAAAACACATATATTTATTGGCGCATTTCTACTTGTGCTGAAAGACAGGATCACAAAGATTGCACGCATGTGACGTCATTGCCATGGTATCCAGATACATTTCAGCAGATTTCCAGAAAGACTAGAATGAAAGTATCGTCAAATCAACGTGCAACGCTTAGAAATTGGTTATCTTCTCTGCAAATGATACCAAAAACTATAGCGAGAAGGAAAATGAGTGCATCAAATGTAAGTAGAAAAAAATCAGTGCGCCTACCAGCTGAAATCAGGACATACTGTAATTACAATATTGAGAGAATTGTCGGGACAACGGGACACAACTCTTCAAAACGGGATGTCTGGTCACCCTACTTAAACACAATGAGAAAACAATGCCGCAACGAGAAAACAAACCCTCATACAACATTTAATGCCAAGATTTTATGAATTAAAGACTTGTTGCTCTAAGACCTTTTTAAGTCCTTATTTTGCACAAGGGCAAATTAAGACCTTTTAAGACATGCGGAAACCCTGTTTAAGTATCTAATTTGTCACAGATTGAGACAATTGCTGATATACAGTATGGAGAGAGCTTAGACCTAAATAATTAATGTGGATAGCGTATAGCTCTGATTATTTGGTCATGGGAAAAAGTCTGCTCTCCATCTAATATCATTGCTGTCTAGGAGAAACACAAGATCTCATTTGTAATATCAATTTCCTTTGGGTTGAGCCTGGGTGTGCTTTTTCTGGAAACAAACAGGAAGAATAATCGCTGTGGAAATGTATGCTTTGTTCAGTTGGTTTGTTTTGCTTGTGAATCCTGGCCTGTAGCACCTTTGTCGTCGCTTGTTTAAATATGTTTTTCAGTAATTCTAAAACTGCAAATGAAGCCACCCTGGTTTGATGTGTTTGAAAGTGTTAACTGGCTCCAAACACAGATTGTCTGTCTGTTGCATCTTTTGTAAATGTCATCATTACACAAATTAGGTGACTCTGCTTAGTGCATTATACATTTAATACAAGTTTGGAAATGAAACACAAGGGGGTAACAAGTTTCTTGGTTTGAATCCAGACTTGCTATTTCCCTAACCACACCAGGAGACATATTTATTCTTGATAAAGATGGCAATCTGTTTGTAGCGAAATAATTCCAGTTAAGATTTCACTTAAAATTGTATGCTTTAACTGTGGGCCTTTGCAAGATCAAGCACAATTCATTTCACTTGCTCAATGATGGGAGAAAGATGGATTTTTTCCTCTTGCATTTAGCTTTATTTAATTTTCTATCATCAAACTGGCCACTTCAAATCCAACAAATTTTAGCCAAGCAGCTGAGTCTCATCTGTCCGATTGCACCACCACAAATTCTCAAGCCAGTTCCAATTTAACTGAGGCATTGGTGCATGACAAACATCCAGGAAAATGGGTTATTAGTTGTGCATGGCTTACAGAGTTTATAAATACTAAGTGTTATTGTAAAGATAAACTGGCCTTGCTGAAGAGATGCAGGATTTGGAATCCGACTGTAAAATCGTTGTATGACATTGAATTTGAAGTACTTTTATTATAGTTATTGCTCTACAAGTACCTCTATTAAAGCACCATTTGGACAATTGAATGGACCATATTTGGGGTGAAGTGAAAAAAGCAATTTTCCAGTCTGTTCTTTCTGAAAAGTTGATTTCCATCTGATAAATGGAAAGTATTGTGAAGAAAGTGGTCCCCTGAATGGCCTTATGTGATTAAACCGTGTTACAGATGTTCAACAGTATGCTCCAAGTCTGTAGTGTATTAGTGAAGCATTGCACTTATTGTTTCTTTAGAGGGAGCAGTTCTGCTGACTTGTGGCCTTTCCTTCCATCTGCTCTTATGGTAAGGAGGAATGTCATTTTAATTTGCCATTTTTGAAGATTTGTCCTTATCAGTCTTGCCAAGATACAAGCTACTTTCAAACAGGTTTCCTGAATACTCCCCTTGTCAGCCTAGCATCACCACTTTTAGTTAGTCATGCACCAACACTGAGCAATACAAATGAACGTTTAAGGCAGCAATGTAGCATGTTGTTGCCATACAACAAATACTAGTCAAGGTTATTATCGTAAACGAAAACTATTACCAAAACAAAAACAACTCCCAAATAAAAAATGGGAGTTTAAAAAAAAACTTAAACTATAAATATGCACAACAAAAACAAACAAAAACTAAATAGAATCATGGAGAAAATTACTTTAGTTTTCATATTTTCAATCATTGTTGGATGGTCTGATTAAAATAATCTCTCAAGCCTAATTTCTCAGTGTTTTCCTGAATCGGCGAGCGGTTGTCTGATTGACCTGTGAAAACAAGCAATCACAGTTCACTTGCATACATGACGTTTAGAGGCATGCACATCTGGGGGCGGGGCTCTGGACGACACTAAAATAAACAACAACAAAAAAGCACTGTAGGCAGCTATTGGCACCCTTTTGAAATATCAGAAAGACAGCACAAAATAAATTGGAATATCATTGTGGTGGGGCCGGGCTGGGCCATGGTTATGCACAACTGGCCCCTAATTAGGCTGATTAAGCTCGAGAGGGGTAAAGGCAATCGGACATGAAAAAGAGAAAGAGAGAGAGAGAGAGAGAGAGAGAGAGAGATAGATTTACGGGCAGCTGCCTGACACCTGTGTGTGTTTGTATTTTTGTTTAAGTTATTTATTTAAAAAAAAAAAAAATTATATTTTCAAGCCGGTTCTCGCCGCCTCCTTTCCATTGAACTGTGTTACACTGGTTCCACAACCCAGGAAAGAGGAGGGATGTACCTACCGTCCACTCCAACGGAGCAGCTGCGGCCATCCGCCAGGGGACGGAGGAGCACGGCCACCTGAGAGCGGAGCAATGGCCACCGACCCCAAGGGGAGGAGGGGTTCCTAGCTGATCACCTGGGCTGCTGCCAGGGGCAGAGGAGATACCTACCAGCCGCTAAAACATGTCGGGGTCAGAGAAACGCCAACCACGAGCAGGGAGCGGCTCCTTGCCGACTGCCTAGAGTGGTAGGACTGCTGCCAGGGGTAGGGGAGACCCCTTCCATATCCCGAAAACACAGCAGGGCATTCCGTCCGCCAGGGGCCGGAGGACTGCCTCCGATCCACCATGGAGGCGTGGTTGTCGTCCACTAGATGGTGGAGGAGTGGTCAAGGACCAGGCTATGGCATATCGGAGAACCCCCTAATTAGGCTGATTAAGCCAATGAGGGATAAAGGCAACTGGAGACGACAGTGCGAGAGAGAGAGAGTAACGAGAGCTGCCCAACACCTGTGTGTTTGTCTTTTTTGTTTAAATTTATTACTCAAATATTATTTATATTGTCAAGCAGGTTTTTGCCTCCTCCTTTCCTTTAAACTATGTTACAATCATTAAGCTGACCTCAGTCAAGGCTTTTGAATATATTCCATGAACTTTGTCAAATAAGCAATTGCTTGTTCTCTGGTGCAGGACATCCCTTACAAAAATGGAGAGTTAATGGCAAATTTGCTGCAAACTTGCCGCTTTGCCAATAAACTTTGCCAATGGTTTGCCGGAGGTTCACCACTCCTGGCGAAGAGCTGCAAACTTCTGGCAAACATTTGCAGTGAATCAAAAGCTAATTTGCATGTGAAAATAACGAGTGGCAAGTTTGTGGCTAGTTTCGATTTTTTGTAAGGGATCTGACACAAGACCTATGTGATTCCAGTCCACGCTGCTGATAAATGTTGAAATAGTTACTGCTTAATGTAGCCAGTTACTTTTATAGCACATGTCAAAAGTGCTTTTGTGATTAATTTACATTTTTTAACTTTGGAATTATTTGGAGCATGAGTAGCATCTTATCAATTGTTATCAAAACATATTTTACAACAATTACATATTTTGTAATTGTTTACAAAACATATTTTTTTTTTTATATATATACATTTTATATATATATATATATATATATATATATATATAATTTGTTCATTTTAGTTCATAATGCTAATAGTTCATAACTAATATTTACATATTCCATTTTATTAACATTATTAATAAATATACCACAGTTAGTTCTGGTCCTCGAATCTGATTGGACGATAGATGTTCCATGTGCACTGATGGTGTGACAGCATCAGCATTCAGACGCTTCACTGTTTGTGTATCACTCCGCATTCATGCTGTTCTAAACTAAAGTGTATCTGTTAGGAGTTACTGGCTTTATTTTTGAAATGACATGTGTCAGCCAGCAGGTGGTGGCAAAAGACCATTTTTGTGTGTAATGTGAGACAGATGGTGATGTGAAGTGAATCCATTAGTCATGGTTTACATAGAACTGCGCTCCATGATCTCGCTGTATTACTAATATATTACCTTTAAATGGACAACTTCAGGATTAAGGCTCATGCTGAGAGACACAACAGACTGATTTATTACAGAAGTGGTTACCTTTTATCAGAGTTTCCACATTGGATACATACTGTTTAAAATGGCGGAGGACATGGCTGTTTCTATAGTGAATGACTCTTGCGCACCGGCTACTGCGAAATAGAGAGGAATACCCCTACTTGGACGTATATTTTCCACTGTGAAATCTGACCTCATCTCTGATTAGGTGTGGAAACAGGTGATTGCACATTCTCTCTCTCTCACTCTCACACACACACACACACTGTAATTAACGCTGATGTAGGGCCATATCACACTTTTACTCGTGTGATATTGCTTAAAATATAATATATATTTTTTTATAATATATAATATATTTGTGATATTTGTTGGAAATATAACATTACCTAAAATAAATATGTGCTGTAAATGTTGTTCACTGTTGTAATTTACTTATTTTAACAATTGGCAACCTTATTTGAAAGTGTTACAGATATTAATTGGGTATAGGGTCTCTAGAGACCCGAGGTATGTGAAAGTGTCATGTTTTTTTTTTCTTTTTTTTTTTTTTTTGCACTTCCATAAATTATAGATAGTATAATTATTTAATAAATGAGTACTATATTCATACAATTCACAATGGTGAATTATCAGTATTTTATATGTGTATACACACACATAATATACGTGTTATTTCTTACTCAAGGTGGATGTATTCTTCATCAAAAAGCATCGAATTAAACTTACAGCAAGTACAACACATGAACAGTATGATATGACTACTGTCATTTTGGTGTACTACTGAAATAATGTAAGTTGCATCTATTTAGACTCATCGAGTGCCTGAGAAAATGTACATGAGATACACATAAACTACACATACATTACACGTGTGTAGATTATGTGTAGCTATATATGTGTTTGACAGCCAATTAAATCTCATGAAATTTATGTTGAATCCTGTTCTTGATTTGTTCTGATTTGTTGCATTATCTTTTAAATTTCTGAAAATAAAAAATCAAAATAGATCAAAATATATTTTATTTTATTGTTTTCTAATTGTCTTGAATTTTTTTATTTTTTTATTTTACACTATCTGGGCATTTTGCACAGCCATTTTTGATAGATATAATTGCCTGTTCTCTAAAGACCCAAATATGTAAGACTGTTTGGAAAAATTACCATGCATATAAATGTTAATAGATGGAAACTAAAACTATACAAAAAAAGAGTGTTTTCAACTACTTTATGATTACTTATAGGGAAAAAAAAATGTTTGTTACTTGATAAGTGACACTATTTTGAAAACAGCCAAGCTACTGTTCCTAATAGCACACATACATCACCCAGATGTCTGTTGATTTGTTGTCTGTGTTTACATCTGGAAGATTAATTTTGTATGTTGTTTGCTCATCTGCAATATGTCAGTATGTCTCGAATGTTAGTAAGACATCCATCAGATGTCTTTGAGATGTTTATGATTTAGAATATTTTAAAATCTGATCTTTTTAAGATGTTTAGCAGATTTTAATTAGATTGGGATGATTGCGAGATGAAAATATCTAAAACGGACACCTCTGAGATATACGTTTGCTATCTGGGTGTCATACAAACAAAAAATGTAGTTAAGTTAGACGTACTGCTACTTAGTTATTCACTAGCATGATACATCACAACTTAATTTAACATTAAAAACAGAAGTGTAGCATTTTGCTGTGCTACACGACTACTTGTAGGAAAAAAATAGTGTTACTGCTACAGCACTACTATAAACACTTTTTACACACTTTTTATAAAAATGGCACATTTTTAGTTTGTTTCTCCCCAACAACACGGGTATCATTGTAATCTATAAATTTACAAATCAACACCTTTACTTGCTCTTTTCTGCGAGTGTGAGTGGATTTGTTGATGAGGGACACTTCTTTGTTCTATAAGGCCTCAGTTTCCTTTTTCTACCTTATTCTCTTTGTGGTGAACTACAAGTAGCTGGCAGTCATATGTAAACATCCCACAACAGACTGCATAATAATCACACAATGGAAACTAATCAGCTGGAACATTGCTCCTTAATTAGCTGACCACAATGACTTAAGAACACTGAGTCAATGTGCCCAAGGGTTCCTGTTCTGTAGAAGTCCCACACCTCTTGGTTTAAAACCTTCCTGGTGTGGCTCTTTTGCTTTTACGCTCTTAAATCCATGTGTGCTCCCGGACCAGATGAGGCATGAAGGACCAGCCGAGGAAATTTCCTTTGGTTCTGTGGCAATCCCATTAAGGATATGGAGATATTTTAAGGTTGGCTGCCGGTAAGGCTGGGTGAGCATTTGGTCTTGCCTCTCAGAATGCAAATGGCAATGAGTAGAGGTCAGCTAATCCATTCTAATCAACTTTGCTGCAGCACTTCAGGAATTCATTAGTAAACAACTGGAGGGAAAAGGCATCTTGACAACAGCAAAACAGCCCTGATTACTATTCACAAAGATTTTCTCTGGAAACTCGTGTTAGGTGTGAGATAAAGAGGTTGATTAAGACATAGCCGAAGGTTCTCCTCTATTTAATGTCTGTCTCACAAGGGGTACTGGATTTTCCCTGATTTCAGAGCCATCAACACAATGTATTTTGACATGGGAGACTTGTTGCATTCAAACCACAGCATCAGTGTTGAGGAATCAACGTTGAAACTGTTGCTTACTGATGTTACCGGTTCCTGCCCGTGAGGGATTCGTACCGGCGAACCCAGACATGGGAGTCTGGCGCGCTAGCAAGGAGGCTATAAAAGCCATGGCCTCTAGCCAGATCGCTAGAGTGTCTCTTAAGGCCAGGAGGGTGAGGTTTACACATTGCACAGCTATCACGTACCAGCTGGCTACCGTTACACTCACTCCAATAAACCTTACGGCACCTGTGTCACTGGTCGCACTCAACCCGGCACAAGCGGGATTCGAACCAGCGATCTCCAGCATGGGAGTTGGACATGCTTGCAAGGAAGCTATAAAAGCCATTGCCTATAGTCTCTTAAGACCAGGAGAGTGAGGTTTACAGACTGCTCAGCTATCACATACCAGCTGGCTATCGTTACACTGAGCTACAGGCTACTTATAATTTCAATCCAAGCTGGAAAATCCATTTTAAATGGTAGATGTGTTTTGAAACATGATAGCTGGCTTCTAGCTTTTCCAAGCTGGTCCAAGCAGAGGACCATCTTGGAGCAGCTACCAGCTGGTCAGACCAGCTCAAGGTGGTCAAGCTGGTTTTTGTAACATGGTAGCTGATTGACCAGCTTGGACCAGCACATGACCAGCGTCGATCAGCTCATGACCCACCTGGACCAGCTGGAGACCAGCTTGACCGAGCTCCCATGTTCCAAAAACACAGACTCCATCTTAAAATGGATTTTCCTGCAGGGATTAGTGACCATTAGTTTGATGATATAGATTAAGATTTATTCAGCAGACTACACTTAAGTTGTTCAAGTAGGGCAAAATCTTTTTATTATTTAAGATAGAACTGTCAGAGATAGAGTAAGATACTTTCCTATGCACAACATGATAAAAAAAAATCTGGAACTTTCAAGTGAATTTGCGTCTCTCTTTTCTTTCAACAACATTCATATCATGTTCCTACAGATCTTGTCATCTAGGGTTACAATAAATCTATCTGCTCCCTGAATTAAAATGAATCGTGTCATTGAAATAACACTCTTGGGGATTGTCCCAGCCATCTTACAAATGTCAATAAATCCTGCGATTATTATTAATGATTTTTTTGCACCATATATTTTTATTGCCATCCTGTTATTCCATATAAGGACAGAAATGAGCCTTGCTATACATGGCCCGGGAAAGCAGGCAAACTTTTCAAAGTTCACATAACAAGGCTTACAAAAATTGAATGAGATTAACGAGCTGACACGTGGTGACAGCTTGTTGAATTTAAATTATGAAGGCAGACTTAAAAAGATTGAAAGGTGTTGCTGTTGAGAACATATGCACCATGCTCATGTCAATGTTTTGATGCAGGCTCGCACTATCTGAAAGCTGGGCAATTGTATTCATAAAGCATGACCTTGAATCACAGGATTTGTGCACTGTGGCCAGGTATATGGCGAAACAGTCAATTATCCTACTGTATTAAACTACACTGTATACAAACTAAAAAAATAGAAGATTAATTTTAATCAATCATCTTTGGGATGGTGCATTTTGCTTTTGCACTCTGAATATTGAATCCTGTTTACCTAGTGAAGAGCTCTGATTAATATTAAATCCTGCTTTCCCAGAGAAGATCTCTGATGTATTTTGTAAGGAGTGGATTCACACTGACACTGACTTTATATAATGGTTTGCAGGGATGATTATAAGATAGGATTTGGTCTCTTGTGGTCAGAATACCCTTAAAAATACTCTTATAAAAATACAATGGTGGTACCATGGTACATTGACCACATAATACCATGACTGAAAGATTACCATATTCTTATACCATGAAATTTGCATGTAACTCCAAGGTAATTAAAATAATACAGTGGTGTTACCATGGCACATGTCCAAATAACGTGTTATTACTATAATAAATATGGTAATGCAATGGGCCCTACTTTGATATATAGAATTATTACTATATCTATGTAATACATAGTACTCCAAGGTACTTCAAGGAATACAGATATATTACTATAACAAATCCCTTACAAAAAGAACTAAACTTCCACTTTTTGCCACTTGTTATTTTCACCTGCAAATAAGCTTTTTTTCGCCGCAAATATTTGGCAGAAGTTTGCAGATCTTTGCCGATCATTGTGAACCTCCGGCAAACATTTGGCTACAATGGACAATTTTCCGCAGTTTGCCACAAAGCTCATTTGCATGTGAAAATGATCAGTGGTGAATTTGTGGCAAGTTTGCGGCATAAGTTTGATTTTTGTAAGTGATGTTAATTTTTTTATATATTACAATAGAACAAACATTGCATTACCTTAATATGTGCAAATAACATGTAAATACTATGGGACTTAGATATCCATATTTATGTAATACTTCAAGGTTCTTCAAATAATACAATGGTATTACCATATGTCATGTACAGAAAACATGGTATTACTATAGTACATATACAAAAAGCATGGAATTACCATACTATATGTGCAAAAAGCATGGCAATATCATGGTATCTAGATATAGGGCTAAATTATTACTATATTCATGTAACACATGGTACTCCAAAGTACTTCAAAGAATACAGTAGTATTACCATGGCACATTACTATATGTGCAAAATACAAACAAACAAAAAACATGGTAATACCATGGTACATATTCAAAAACATGGTATTACTTTAGCACATATCCAAAAAGCATTGATTTTACTTAAACTGATTTGGGCTAAATGGTTTTCATATTCACTTAACATATGGTACTCCAAGGTACTTCAAAGAATACAATAGTATTACCATGGTACATGTACAAAAACATAGTATAACTATAGTGCATATACAAAAAGCATGCCGTTACATTACTATATGTGCAAAAAACAAAACAAAACATGGTAATCAGAATGAGCTTTACTGTCAAGTATGTTTACACATATGTAAAGGGATTTCGACAGGCAAGGAGGAGGCGAGAACCGGCTTGACAATATAAATAATATTTTAATAGTAAACTGAAACAAAAGACACAAACACACACATGACGGACATGTCCGTAAACAATCTCTCTCTCTCGTACCATCTTCCGCAGTTGGCCTTTATCCCTTTCGGAGGCTTGATTAGCCTGATAAGGGACCAGGTGTGTATCATCACGACCCGGCCCCGCCCTCCACCCTGCCACATTCCTCCCTCATTCTTTCAGGCTGGGGAGCCACCGGCCTGACGTAAAAATAAACTTGGGAGAAACCAGGCTCACTGTGAGGGCCAGTTCCCCACTGGCTAACATCATGAATATAATGTAAATATTACTTATGTATAGTTAAAGTCATGGTTTAAAGTTATAAAACTAAGTAAGTGTTAAGGGTCAGTGTTTAAACACCGATTTTTTTTTGAACTGTAAGAAGTTCAGTGAGGTAGTGCGCTGAGTAAGTGGGGTACAGGGTACTATGGTACTGTAATTTGTCATGTAGAGCTAAATTATTACCATATTCATGTAACACATGGTACTTCAAAGTACTTCAATGAATACAATTGTTCCCCATCTGTCGCTCACTTCGATGTTGTGTCGAAAAAGTGACACTAGGGGTCTCTCTTGAGCGCCGAATATGCCACTGATCTATGAAAAAGGGCCAATGAGAAGTTGGCAGACAGTATTTGCATACCCCGCTCCCGGACATACGGGTATAAAGGCGGGGAAAAACGTCTAGTTCAATCAGAAATTTTATTTGGAGCCGATGGTCGTGTATACAGTGAGCTGCGATTCACACACCTGTTCCTCTTCCTCTGATTGATTCTGCTGTTGGATCTACGGCGCACTTCAGCGACTTTCTCCTTCTCTGCACGGTCCCCTTGGACCACCCGCCCCCTGGCACGCTCGTTGAATCCCGTCCGTGCTCGAGGCAACAGCGACTCGCCTCACAGCCAGCCTGCCTATCCTCTAGAGCTTGAGGTGGATGAGCTCGCCGCTGCATCGGAGGGTAGCCCTGATCCCGACGTGCTGCAGGAACTGCGCTCAGCGACCGACCTCGCCCTCAGGGCCACACGTGGGCAGGTGATGGCCACACTTGTGGTTCAGGAACGTCATCTGTGGCTGAACTTGGTCAAGATGCATGAGACGGACAAGACACGCTTCCTCAACTCCCCTGTCTCCAAGTTCAGCCTCTTCGGTGACACCGTCGAGGACTTCGCCCAGCAGTTCTCCACGGTGAAGCAGACGGAGGACATTTCACATATCCTGCCCCGCCGCAAACCTGCCACCACAGGCCACGCTCCGTCTGCTCTCTGAGGGCGTCCCAGGCCCAGCTCTCAGCCAGCGCATCGAGGCTCCTGAGACGATCAACCCAGGGACCGACTTTAGCTCCAGAGCTGGTAAGCAGACCACTCCATCCCCTGGTGGAGGGCCGGGAGGAGAATGCTTTGTTGAATTCATTTCATTTGCCCACATTCTCAGAAAAAGAGAAAATTTCCTTTGTCCCTTTGGTCACCTGGCCCACAAGTGCCGTTCTCAAAGCACTCTGCCGCCACACCTCAACGGTCCCGGCATGCTGGACGTGGACTCCCCGCCCTCAGCCCCACGACTGTTTCCCGGCTGGCCGGTTCTGACGATTCTAGAGGACACATCCACTGGACCTCCTCCTCAGTCACCAACCCACCCCTGCCAGGTTTGCAGAGCAAGGTAAGTCTTTTGAGACGCACCCTCGCCTCCCAAAGTCGTATTACTTGCTCCGCCCCGCTGCTCTGCCCCGCCGGGTATGTAAAAAATAATGGTCCCCTTAGTGCCCCTAGCGTGGAGTTTGGACGCGTGGCTTTCACTTCCCAACCCGTCACGCTGGCTGGCCAGGAGCATTCGACTGGTTTACGCAATTCAGTTTGCCAGCCCCCCGCTTTACCGCAGTACATGGCGAACATGCTAAATCCCTGCGCGTGGAATTCACGACCCTCTTACTCAAAGACGCGATAGAACCTGTCCCTCCAACTGAGATGAAGAAGGGTTTCTGCAGCCCTTACTTCATCATACCCAAGAAAGGCGGCAGCTTATGACCGATCTTGGACTTGCAAGTTTTCAAACAGGCTTTGCACAAACTCCCATTCAAAATGCTCATGCAAAAACACATCTTAACTTGCGTACGGCATCTAGATTGGTTCGCAGTGGTAGACCTGAAGGACGCGTACTTCCACGTCTCAATTCTGCCTCGACACTGACCCTTCCTATGGTTCGTGTTCGATGGCCAGGCGTATCAGTACAAAGTCCTCCCCTTCTGCATGTCCCTGTCCCCTTGTGTCTTTACAAAAGTCACAGAGGCAGCCCTTGCCCCACTCCGAGAAGCCGACATCCGCATACTCAACTACCTCGACGACTGGCTCATCCTGGCCCACTCTCGAGAGTTACTATGCGCTCACAGGGACCAGGTGCTCAGGCACCTTGGCCATTTGGGGCTTCAGGTCAACTTGAAAAAGAGCAAGCTCACCCCGGTTCACGCACCGTGTGATCGTCACCCCAATCTACCACAAACATTCAGACCCTGGACAGACCTCTGCTTTCTGTGTGCAGGAGTCCCCTTGCAGCAGGTGTCCCGATGTGCCCTGGTCATGACCGACAACTCCAAACTGGGTTGGGGCACCATGTGCAATGGGCACGCAGCCGCGGGCCGTTGGAAAGGGGCCCCGCTCCGCTGGCACATCAATTGCCTAGAGTTGTTGACTGTATTCTTTGCCCTGCGGAGATTTCTCCCGTTAGTTCAGGACAAACACTTTTTGATCAGGTCAGACAGCACCACCGCAGTAGCGTACATAAATTGCCAAGGCGATCTACGCTCCCGCCACATGTCACAACTCGCCCATCGTCTCCTCCTTTGGAGCCAGCAGTGACTCAAGTCACTGTGCACCACTCACATCCTGGGCAACCTCAATGTGGTAGCGGACGCGCTGTCACGACAACACTTGCCCAGTGGAGAATGGAGGCTTCACCCCAGTCGGTCCAGCTGATTTGGGAACAGTTCGGCAAGACTCAGGTAGACCTGTTTGCCTCCCGAGAGACCTCCCATTGCCCGCTCTGGTATGCCCAAACAGAGGCTCCCCTCGGGGCAGACGCACTGGCACACAGCTGGCCCTCGGGGCTGCGCAAGTACGCATTTCCCCCAGTGAGCCTTCTTGCACAGGTGCTGTGCAAGGTCAGGGATCATGAGGAACAAGTCACCCTAGTGGCTCCCTACTGGCCCACCCGGGCTTGGTTCTCGGACCTCGTACTCCTCGCCACAGCCCCTCCCTGGCAAATTCCCCTGAGGAAAGACCTTCTTTCTCAGGGATGGGGCACGCTCTGGCATCCGCACCCAGACCTCTGGAACCTCCACGTCTGGCCCCTGGATGGGACGCGGAAGATCTAGCTGATCTACCACCTGCTGTCATAGACACGATCAACCAAGCCAGAGCCCCCTCTACCAGGCAACTTTACGTCCTGAAGTGGCGCTTGTTCGCGAATTGGTGTTCTTCCTGGGCTGAAGACCCACAGAGGTGTCTAGTTAGGTCAGTGTTCTCATTTCTGCAGGAGAGGTTGGAGGGGAGGCAGTCCCCTTCCACCTTGAAGGTGTACTTAGCTGCTAGCGCGGCCCACCACGATGCAGTAGACGGCAAGTCTTTGGGTAAGCACAACTTAATTATCAGGTTCCTAAGAGGCGCCCGGAGGTTAAATCCCTGCCGGCCAAGCCTGATCCCCTCCTGGGATCTCTCAGTGGTCCTCTCGGGCCTTCAGAGACCTCCCTTTGAGCTGCTAGAATCAGTTGGACTCAGGACCCACTCTCTAAAGACGGCTGATCGTGCTCACCTCCATCAAGAGGGTCGGTGACCTGCAAGCGTTGTCTGTTAGTGACACTGGCCTGGAGTCCGGTCCGGCAGACACTCATGCGATCCTAAGACCATGGCCGGGCTATGTGCCCAAGGTT
This sequence comes from Moxostoma hubbsi, assembly GCA_032164185.1. Taxonomy (NCBI): domain Eukaryota; kingdom Metazoa; phylum Chordata; class Actinopteri; order Cypriniformes; family Catostomidae; genus Moxostoma; species Moxostoma hubbsi. The sequence goes on along the minus strand of JAVLUX010000025.1, from coordinate 30,627,791 downwards.
CCTACAACTCCCTTCAGAGACCAAGTAGTGAAACTGCAAGCGCTGCCTCTGGAGGAGGCAGACCCAGCCCCTTCGTTGCTGTGTCTGGTACGTGCTTTGCATACCTACTTGGACCGCACGCAGAGCTCTAGACATTCTGAGCAGCTCTTTGTCTGCTTTTTGGACAGTGGAAAGGGGATGCTGTCTCCAAACAGAGGCTTTCCCACTGGGAAAGGATCACACCCAGGCCGTGCCCCACAACTTTGGGTCCGCAGTTCAATGGAGGAATTTGCCGACCCAGTCCACTGCAGGTACTTAATCTACCCTGAACTGGAATCGGTGCTCCACAGCTCAGGACTCCTACATGGACTCCCCCTGTGTGTATTTTCCATGGTACCGTCCCCTTACGAGCGGACCCGCATCTCCTTGGGCAGTTCCCACTGCCCCCTGGTCGCCGTGTTTGTAGCAACCCCCCCCCCCGGAGAGGTGGGATCTACCACCACGACACTTTCCACATGTCTCCTAAAAACTCATGTGATGTATTTTCCACTCTTACCTCCCACTCTCTTGGCAGGTGTGGTCTCCACAGGGTCTTTTCCCCTTGAAAAACAGGAAACCGGGTAAGACCGCCTTCCCACGATGCATGTAAGGGCCCCAGCCATTTTGATCTATGCAAGAAACATAGAGAGAAAAGAGGCCCGGCTAGGCTCGGCCCGTTCCATTCCCAGGTTGGCAAGCGTCTACTTGTTTCCCTGTCTAGGGTAACCAGAAGTATTCCGACAACTTTTTTGGGGCATTGGGGAAGGGTACGTGCAGTCTGATACAGCTGGTTGCTCTTGCATGTCGAGTACCTGCCCGCTCCTGTATCAGCAGTACATGTACACGGCTCAGCGCATGGCGTGATTTCATTTGGACCCTAGTCTTCTTCTTCGACAACGTCGAAGTGAGCGACAGAAGGGGAACGTCTAGGTTACGTATGTAACGTAAGGTGTCGAAGAAGCATTTTTCATAGATCAGAGGCATATTTGGCACTCAAGAGAGAGTGTTGCTTCTTCGACGTCTCATTCCCTCCATCAGGGAATGGAGGTTACATATATACGTAATCTAGACGTTTACAATGGTACATGTCCAAAAAACATGGAATTACTATATTACATGTCCAAAAAGCATTGTATTTGTGCAAAACATGACATGGTAATACCATAGTATGTAGATATATGGGGCTAAATGATTATCATATTAATGTAATACATGGTATTCCAATATCTGTCAAAGAATACCATGGTATCACTATGGTAATTGTCAAAAAAACATGTATTACCATTATATATGTGCATAAAAATCATGGTAATGCCATGATACTTTGATAGGGATAAGTGATTATGTAACACATGGTACTCCAAGGTTAAAAAAATACAATAGTATGACAATGGTAAATGTCCAAAAAAAAACATTGTATTTCTATTGTGTATGTCCAAACGCATGGTATTACCTTATTATATGTGCAAAAAACAAGATAATACCACGGTACTTTGATATAAATAGGCAAAATGATTACCATATTCATGTAATACAGTATATGGTACTCCAAGATACCTCAAATAATACAATAAAAACCAATAGTATACAATGTAAAAAAAAAACATGGTTTTACCTGATACACCTCGAAAAAAACAAAACAGCGATAAAGACATGGTTCTTTTTGGTAAGTGTAGTATGGTATGGCGACATTGAAATGGCAAAACAAATTACTGTCAAACTACTGCTTGATGTGATAATAAACCAACAAAAAATCTAATTGTAATCTGTCTTCAGTCTCTGAAGGTTAGCTGTCATGTGGTCCACCTCAGAGGACAACATCTCAGAAGCTCTTTCCTTCTGCCCGTCATTTCACTAGCACATTGGATGCCAGCTTGATATATCAGTTTGTGTTTTGTGACATTTGGCTGACTGAGTGGAGATGTCAGGAACAGGCAGTGGCAGGTGAGGCAGAGAAGGAAAAGACCTGTCATCTCCCTGGTGATCACAGCAGTGTGCACATTTCCAAATGCCCTCTTTTCAAACAGCAGAGTGTGTATTAACTTTAATGGTGCTACATGGCAGTTTGCAGCTGCAGAAGAGCTTGTTTCCAGTGCTGCTGGCTCCCCGGCTCTTACATACCCAGTAAGATCTCAGGAAGGTGACTTAAAAGATAAACGGAATTTGACATTGAACATGAAGAACATAAAATGGTGTCAGAAATTTACCCTCCAGATTTTTGAAGGGGGTCTGCACCTGACCAGGTTTTCATATGTCTGCTTTAAATGTTAAACAAGGATTTGTGCACCAAAAGACAGATGCAATTGATTTTCAAACAACCATTTTCCAGCATTTCTTAGACGATATTAAACAGGCTGTTTTTGCAACTGTACTTTTAAGACTTCCATATGTTAACTGCTAGTTTGCAGCTTAGTTTAAATTGACTTGGCAGACTGGAGAGGTATGCATTAAACATAGAGTATGTCTACAGAGAACATCAAACTCTTATTTTACAAGATCAAGGAAAATCCCGGGTTCCATTATATGTCCCTTTTCAAAATGTTCACAAAATTTGAATTGTTCATGGCAGGAGCTGACACGCTTGTAATATGATTGCTGTGACAGATCACACACGTTATGTCATTGTTGGCTTTAGCTTAAGACCTTTGAAATGTTGTGGTTCACAGTCATGTTGCCATAGAACATATGCTATTATTTGATCCGTCAGCGGCAAATAACTCCTGAAAGTATTCTTGGTGGCCGCACAATATTTGGCCTCCATGAGTCATGATTTATTGATTCATTTTTGGCATGAGTAATGAGAACTTGTGCAGTGGCACTGAAAATTAATAGCATAGGGTTATATTCACTAGATGGCGCCTGAATATCAATCAGATGCCGTATAATTTATAACAGACAGTGTTCACCTCTTTAACACTGTAAATTTGTCCTGTTGTGACACCTACATTTCCGGTTGATGGTATGCACCGATGCATTAATTTCATCAATATTTATAACATATATAACATAAATCAAAAAGAGACATTGGAGACATGAGAAGGGAATGAAGGGAAAAAATAACATTACAGGCTGTTTACGTCGTTGCCATCAGTGTACACAAGAGCAAGAATGCGTGAAGAGTGCAAACTGTCATTTTTGTCCAGATGAAAAAAGAATTTCAAACTCCACTCAGCATATAAATTGTCTGTGCTCTTGTACGAAGGGTGGAGGAGATTGAGGAGAGGAAAATAAGTAGAATTGAGGGTAAAAGGAAAATCCTTCCTGGTTACATGATTCCTGTAGTCATTTGCCAAAGATTACATCCAAGAATAGTAGATGCCATTAGTGTCCACGTCATTTCCATAGCTTGTCATCTTTTTCCAAAGCCTTTCCTTAAGAACGCATGAATTCAGACTTTATCAACAGACATACAGTAAGGATTATTTATTATAAAGTCTTTCTTCTGTAGAACAAAAAAGGAGACATTTTAAAGGATGTTGACTCTGCTCTTTTTCCATACAATGAAAGTAAATGGTGACTGAGGCTATCAGTCACTTAACATTTTGCCTAACTAGGGCTCTTCTTTTGGGCTGATGAAAATGTGCAACATCAGATCGATGGCATCTGCCGAATGAAGATGTATATTGTCGGCAAACATGCTAAGTTGTGTCTCCAGTGCACAATGGTACAGGTTTGTGAAAAATGATAGCCCTGGCTCACACTGGCCTGATAGTAGAAATGAATAAGGCTAATGAATCTGTAAGAGCTAAGCACTAATCAACAATGTTCACCTACCTAACTTTCAGAAAACCTAACCCTGATTAAACCTAATCATGAGCTCAACTGATTAGGTTTATAACTTAATTACTTTTCAGATCTTTCCCACACCCCTGCATGAATATTTTATGAAATCTTGAAAGCTGAAGTGTGTCATTTCTGGCTATTAGTGCCCCCGAACATAATTGCAAAAAGTAGCAGAGTTTATTTTAAACATTTTCTGAACCTTCCTCCTGCCATTGATTGAACCAACAAATAGCCCAGCACAAACACGTCATTGGTTGTGTCAATGTTGCTGTGTGGGGCTGCTCAACGAACAGAACAATATTTTTATAGCCCCACAGAGACAGTCTTTACAGTTTTTGTCGAGGAAATCAACTTGCGAATGGCTTACATATACAGTAGATGTCTTTGCATATTAAACTGTGAAAGAAAAACATATTTTAACATAAAAAATCGACACACTTCAGCTTTAAAGCTGCGCCACCATCATCACCAAACGGAATAGCAAAAATTGTTACAGTATGTTTTAACTCCCGTCTTCCAAACTCATGCCATTGATGAACAAATTTTGCTGTGTCATGATGGTTGTGAATTTTTTGGAAAATGTATTGATAGTGCCACAAAGCCACAGTGTTTAAACTTTTAGGAAAAATCAATCTACTAATGTCTTACTTATAGTTATCTCTGCATATTAAATGAGATATGAGAAAAAGACTACTTCACTTCAGCTTTAAGTGGATTTACGATGATGAATGTAATTGCACATTCTATTAGAGTATGCTCTGCTTTGCCGTTACCATACGATGACCTTTTAACGTCATGTCTTGTGTGCTAAAAGACTCTAGAGACAAGATCTCCCGTCAGTAAACAGTAGAAGACAACCTAGATGGTACATGCGCATGGCATGTGTAAATATTTCAAAGCTCTAACCATTTTATCAGTGGCTTATTGTGGAATCCCAGAGGTGAGCGTGTTCCCACAATGTTTCTGCATCAGTGCTCTGCATCGAGGCAAGGGCACAGAACGTATGTGACCCGAGTGTGTCACCACCTGACACTGGATGCAGATCGGCTCAGGCAGGTGTACTGTGTCAGAATCAGTTGAGAGCCGAGGTCAAGCTCACCTCACACCACTGACCCCACTCTCTCAAACACAGGGCCCTGGAGAGCCACCTGTTCACATTGATTTCTACAGAAGATACGATCTTTAGGATCCCCTAGGGCTTATCGAAAGAATAAAAGACTTGGAAACAAAACAGATATTTACGAGGAGTCAATTGGCATGTGTGAGCATGCAGGTGTTTTAGGCTGAACAAATTCTGGAGTTTAGAGGTTAACTGAGGTATGAAAATCCACACATTCAGACTTCATTAGAATGCGTTTGTCCTTTTTTGGCTGACATAATTGGCTGAGAGAATGCCTAGAGATTGCAGAGCTGTAATCACTATATTTTATGTCCTCTGAAGTCATCGAAATTTGTCATCATTTATTTTTGCTATCATAATATTGACATTAACCCTAGCTTATTTGTTGCATTCATGAGAGAAGAAATAATGTCCAAAGTGTTCTTTTGAGTTGGATTTTTTTTTTAATGAATTTGTTGATGCAGCCCACAAAACCAAAAAAATTATTTGTTCACCAATCGGACTGATCTGTTTCTGGAGTTCAACTCACTGACTCAATAGTCCAGTTGCAGCACTTAACACCTACCGACGGTTCTGGTTCAGGACACTTTAAGGAGAGCTGTTTCTGTACAGCATCCATGCTATGTGTGATTAAAATTAATGTTTATTTTACTTTTTGATCTACAAATGATTGTAAAGAACAGAAAAGATAATAGAAGATGCATTATTCAATGAAAGTGGAGTGTGTGGATCTCATCCTTGATGGACACACATTACAGGGAAGATGTGTTCTGTTTTAATCTCAAGCATTTTTCAACAAAACAAGATGATTTTCCAGGTATTCCAGTACTTACTTTTCTAAAAGCTAAATTCAAGCACTTTAAGCACTTCAAGGACCCTGTATGAACCATGTAAATACTATTGAAAGAAAGCCAAAGAGAATACTTGATGTTTGACGAGTCATTTCATTTAAAATCACATGGACAGAAAACAATGTTACAAATTTTGCCATTTTAGAGTTTGACAGCCCCACTCCTAATTCCATTTAATCTTATAGAATAAGACAATCAGGATACTCTAATTCCCTTTTTGTGTTCGACAAGTTTGTAATGAGGGTGAGTAAATATTATGGTGAGCTATTCCTTAAATTGTCAATTTTCTATTTAAAACTCAAATGGTGGTGAAGCACAAAACTACAACAGGCATATAGGGATTGGTAGCCAATGATTGCTGTTTCACAGTCCATCAAAGCAAAGTCTCAAAATGACAGCTAAATAAATAATGTGCAAGGAATAAAGGCACGAGTGCAAAGATGCCACCATAACCAAGGAGAATGAAACAATTACACAGTGCCATTTTACCTTAAATAATTGTTTTTTTCTTCAGGGAATCTGTTCTGACAATGTAAAGGGAATGAAGCAGGAAAGCGTGATATTGGAAATTCTGCTGTAAATATTAGCACATGAGAGAACAGTGTTTGCTAGACACCGGATACGACACAGTGAGGTAGGTGGTGAAGAGGAAGGAGTAATTGATCGTGCTGAAGCCCTTGTAGAGCCTCTTTTAAATGTTCAACCCTAGCTGATAAAGTCAATGTGATGGAGGAAGCGTTTTTCGGGGGGAAAGTACACAGATACCTAATTTGTCCCCAGGTGGGAGGAAAAAGCACATGGGTTGTGTACATTAGGAAGCAAATTTTCATATGCAAGTTCCCTTGTAGTAATTGTATTACTTGTATACTCATCCATCTTTTCCGTGTTTCAAAAAGAGTGAACTTGTCTGAAACGCAATTACAGATGTGTGGGTAAATGAAATAAAGTAGAGATTACAATGTAGTGTGTGTGTGTGTGTGTGTGTGAGAGAGAGAGAGAGAGAGAGAGAGAGAGCGAGAGAGAGAGTCACAGTCCTCTTTCTCACACACCTGCATGCGAGGAAAGCAGTTTTCTGACAGTCAAGTCATTAAGGCCGATGTTAGTCCACAGCATTTAATTAAGGCTTAAAAATGAGGTCAGTCTCAGAAGGACAAACACATTCTAATGAAGTCTGAATGCGCTGCGCATGAAGATTTACGACAGCTTTTATACCTCTCGGTGATAACCTCCAAAAATCACAGTTTGACGATTTTTTTTTTTAAACTGCTATCATGCATATGCCGAAGTACTCATCACAGATATGTGTTTTTTGTACTAATGTAGACAAATTACAATCATTCACTTATACAAAATAACCATTAGCACATTAACACTTGACCATATACATTTACGTACATGTCAATGCCTAAACAGAAAATGCAGTCATCATTTACACACCCTTGTGTTGTTCCATGACTTTCCTGCACAGCTTTCTTTTTTCTGTGAAACACTGATGGAGATGTGAAGCAAAATATTATGGTTGTAATGCGGGTCTCCAGAAGTCACCATTCACTTCTATTGGAAAAAACATGATGCAATAAAAGTGGATGGAGACTGAAGCAAACATTCTGCCTTGCATCTTCTTTTGTGTTTACTTAAAGAAAGAACGTCCTAAATTCACACTTTTATGCATAAGGGCGAGCCAAGTTAATTAAAGGGATAGTTCATCTAAAAATAAAAATAGTATCATCAATTATCCTCCCTCACGAGTTCCCTAATGACTTTCTTCAGGCACCATTCACTTTCATTGCATTTTTTTTTTCCAATGAAAGTGAATGGTAACTGAGACTGTCCTTACAACATAACCTTCTGCTTCACATCTCCTTTAGTGTTTCATGTAAGAAAGAAATCATACTGGAAAGTAAAGAAGCAACATAAAGGTGTTGTGACAGGGTGGAGTGCGGGGCCGGGACCAGGTCGTGATTCTACCAGATTCTACTGGTCCCTTATCAGGTTAATCAAGCCTCAGAGAGGGATAAAGGCTGACTGCGGAAAGTGGTGTGACAGAGAGAGAGTGTTTATGGGCAGCTGTCCAACATATGTGTGTGTTTGTGTCTTTTGGTTTAAATTTTTCATTAAAATATTATTTATATCTTCAAGCCGGTTCTCGCCTCCTCCTTTCTGGATTTCGGCACCAGTGTAAAGGGTTTAATGGAATGTAGAAGGCAAGAACTGGCTTGACGATATAAATAATAGATTTAATATAAAACTGAAACCAAAAGACACAAACACACAGGTGTTTAAATGAGGCACTGTGTCACGATTCACTGTTGTCTGGCCTGTGTTTCTCCCCTGTCATCTGTTCCCAGACTACACTTCCCATAATTCCCTGCTCGGATCACCTCCAGCTGTTCCCCATTGTTCCTCACCTGTTTTTTACTTTTCTGTAATGAGGCAGATGAGGAATGAGGATCTAAATGCAGCTTTTAATGGAAAAAAACAAACAAAAGATGATCAAGGTAACTCAGAATAAAAAGAAAAACAAAAACACAGGGAACCAAGAGCAGGGCTTAGAACAAGACAGGAATACATTCAACAACTGACAAAGACTGAACAGAAATCAGGGCATGATATACACAAATACTAATGAGAAAATAAAACACAGGTGAGGAACAATGGGGAACAGCTGGAGGTGATTCGAGCAGGGAATTATGGGAAGTGTAGTCTGGGAACAGATGACAGGGGAGAAACACAGGCCAGACAACAGTGAATCGTGACACCCTGTCACAGGTGTGTAAATGAGGACAACATTTTAATTTTTGTTTGCATTTTGGTTTGGAAGTTAGTAACTCCAGGAAACTTGTAACACACCACACGATTTATGTGGGCCACCTTTCTTTTACTTTTATGGTTGTGCTTCTTTGTCATTTTGGAGCGTGACAACCCTTGTCCTTAATCTCTTTCATTATATGGAAAAGAGAAGCCATGTTATTTGTCAAAAGTTAACCTTTTGTGTTCCAAGTCCAAAGTCATCCAGGTTTGAAACGATACACGTGCTAGTGAATCATGACAGAATTTTCACCCCTTTAATTCTATCATTGTCCTACTGTACGTTGGCGCAGTCTCAGTGACGTGGTCTTTCTGGATAGTCTCTCTCTGGCCTACATAATAGCCAGTACTCTGTTCAGAAGCACCCTGAGGGGCAGGTTTAATAACCCAGATAGATAGCACTGTTAGATTTCTATCTGCAGGCACTCTGTCTCTGCCTCAGAAGGACCAGGTGCCTCACTCTAAGCATTCACAACACTTCCTTCGCCATGTAAATAACATTTTTCACCATAAAAACAGGTAGAGAAATACTGAGAAGAAAAAAGGGGGTGTGTGCAAGAGAGAAAGGTGGTGAAAGTGATCAAGGTGAGAAATATCTTTTGATTCTATTTCTGAGGACGAAAATGAGCAATGTTTTTATTTTGTGTCAATTTTGATTGAGTAACCGTTAGCAACACACAAAGATGTGTGTTGATACTGTAAAGTAGGGTTCGTTAGCTTTGCGTGACACACACTCCAAAGGATTAAATAAAAACACCGGAGAGAAACAGCTCGTGAACAGTTGTCTCTTTTTTTTACTCACTCACTCCGCGCTCAGAAAAACAACACCAACTTGCAATACAGCCAATCAGAAAACAGGAAGATGAACAGTGAAGTAAATCAAGATTTTTAACCAGAACACAGATTCCAGACTTTAACCCACTGTCTCCCATTTATATATAACATATATATATTTAACCTTACATTTCTTCCTCCACCCCCTTAAGAAACGTCCCCGTTTCTTTACAATTACATCCATTGAACAAAGCTAGTGAGTGCTAAGGAAACAGAACCAACGAAATGAAACAAAACACAAAAAAAAAAAAACAACTGTAAGCCATACCAGGACCACAAGCATGTAGACACTTTTACGTCAAAACATAGTCCTTTAAATACTCAGGCAGTTTAACTTGACGTCGACCTAGGCATGCAGCCAGACCAGAACTTGAACTCGGAATAAGAGGAGTGCTCACAGGCAGCTGGTCTACCAGGGGAGGGTGAGGTCCAGGATCAAGTGGCGCCCGTGGCCGGATGGGATCCTTAGACATTCCCTTAGATGTGCACAGAACAATTTGTGGGGGTTTGAAAGGTAAGGCACCTGATAAAGCGGTCAAGGATTGGAAAGGATCTGGAGTAGAGGGAGCATTTTGTTTCTCTTTTTGCAGGACAGGTGCACAATATGGTCGCAGTCTGTTATAATGGACAATTTGACATTTATCTGATTCGTCTAACAGATAATGTATTCTGTACGTGACACCCACATCACCCTCTGACTCCAAACAGTCCACAACTTCAAACGGTCCTTTCCAATGAGGAGCAAGTTTCTGCCTGCTAGTGGTAGGGTCATGCAGCCACACAAAGTCTCCCCGTTGATAAGGAGTAAACTTCAGATCCTTATCATAGTGTCGCTTTTGCTGAAGATATGCATGTTCCCTGTTTTGGGTGGCAATAGCGAATACATCTTGAAGTTTACGCATCAGGTTAACAGCATAATCTGACGGTGAATTAGATGGAGAATGCGGTACACAATTTGGCAACAGCAGGTTAGCCGGCAATCTGGCTTCTCTACCATGCGTGAGGAAAAAGGGAGTGAAGCCAGTCGACGAATGGGGACTAGTATTGTACGCTAAAGCCACCTGGCTAAGGTAATCATCCCATTCCCCTTGCTGTTGCTGCAAGACCTTGGCCAACTGATCAATGAGGGTTCTATTGAAACGTTCAACCATACCATCACATTGTGGATGATATGGGCTGGTTCTGGTCTTATGAACGCCCAACATTTGGCAGAGATGTTTAACAAGGTCAGACTCAAATTGTCGCCCTTGGTCTGTATGTAAGACCTCTGGAATGCCATGCTCACAGACAAAATTTTCGAAAAGACACTTAGCCACTGTGGTAGCCTTCTGGTCTGGAACAGCATAAAGGTTAACGTATTTAGAGAAGTAGTCTTGAACAACAAGAACATACCGGTTTCCTCGACATGTAATAGGAAGTTCAAGAATATCTGCGGCTACTTTCTGAAATGGTGCTGTCGCTACCACTGTTTTCATAGGTGCTTTTTGACCAGGGATTGGAGTGCGTCGGGCATCACAAGGAACACACTTCTTACACCACTCGCGTATGTCTCGGGACATGAAAGGCCAGAAGCAGAGCTGTTGCGCCTGTTGCAGGACTTTTCCGGCTGATAGATGACCAGCAATTAGGTTGCCATGGAGGGACTGAAGGACTTGTTCCCTTAAAATTTTAGGTACAATGACCTGAAAAATCACCGATTTGGTGACTGGACTAACAATTTCACGACAGAGGAGACCATTGTGTACGGTTAACCTGAAGTATTCTTTCCACAAAGCTCTCTCCTCAGGCGACCGTCTGTTCATCTTCCTATATGATGGTTTGCGGCCTCTGATCTTCCAACTCACAATTTCCTTCAAAACTGAATCCTGTTGCTGCTGCTCTTTGAAACTCGATTCAGCAGTAGCCAACTGCAGAATGAGAGAGGAGGTCCTCCCAGTTTCTTGCTCAACACAGGCGATTGATTTTGGTATATCATGGGTCAGGCCGACCGACTGAACCTGTTCTTTCGGTTCCTGCCTACTTGATAATCGACAGCCGCCATTATCGGACAGTGGTGTGCTAAGATCAGGCTTCTCAGATGAACAGACTGCGTTTTCAAATTCTGAGCCGGATTCTTGTCGACGTGACAGAGCGTCGGCATTTGCGTGACTTTGTCCTTTCCTGTATATGACTGTCCATTCAAATGGATCCAATTCCAGGGCCCAGCGGGCTCGCCGACCAGTGCGATCACTGTCAATAGGGATTTTCCTCAGGCCCAGTAGGGGTTTGTGATCTGTAATGATGAAGAAGGGCTGCTTGTACAAATAGTGGCGGAAATGTCTGACAGCCCACACAATGGCCCAAAGTTCTCTATCATACGTAGACCATTTCTTTTCAGCCTTGGTGAGAACATGGCTGGCATAAGCTACCACTGTTTCTTGAGTCCCTTTTTCCTGGGCAAGGACAGCTCCTATAGCCGATGCAGAGGCGTCTGTGTACAAATGGAACGGCCGGTGAAAATCTGGGAAAGAAACAATAGGCGGATGAGACAGGGCATGTTTCAAATAAGCAAATGCCTCCTGACAATCCGTAGTCCAGTGGAATCCAACATTTTTCTCTGTCAGTCTATGGAGAGGGACTGCATGGTGCGCAAAGTTCTTAATGAACTTCCTATAGTAGGAGCACAATCCTAAAAATGCCCTGACTTCAGTAGGTGAGCATGGGATAGGCCAGTCATGAACACTCTGAACATTCCGTGGATCAGGTTGGACCCCCTCTTTAGATACAATGTGACCCAAAAACTGAACCTCACTCGTAGCAAACGAGCATTTGGAAGGATTGAGTTTTAACCCATTGGATTTGAATCTGGAAAAAATTTCCTCCAAATGCTTAAGGTGATCCTTAAAGGTCTGACTGAAAATTAAGACATCATCCAAATACACCAAGCAAGTTTTCCAAGGCAGCCCACGCAGAACCATCTCCATTAACCTCTGAAAAGTTGCTGGGGCATTTGTCAGACCCATGGGCATAACTTTAAAATGGTACAGCCCACTACCTGTGGTGAAAGCGGTTTTTTCACGATCTTCTTTGTCCAATTCAACTTGCCAATACCCCTGCTGCAGGTCTATTGTGGAGAACCAAGCAGATCCTGACAAAGCATCTAATGCATCGTCGACTCTTGGAAGGGGATGAGAGTCTTTTATGGTTACAGCATTTAGTTTCCTGTAATCCAGGCAGAATCGCCATGTGCCATCCCGCTTGCGTACCAAAACTATGGGTGCTGCCCAGGGGCTATAACTCTCTTCAATGACATCTGCTTTTAAGAGTTTTTCCACTTGTTGCTGTATCTCTTGTCTTTGTTCAGGTGTCACACGATACGGCCTCTGTTTGATTGGCATAGCCTCCCCTGTCCGAATCCTATGCCTAATTATTCCGGTCCTACCTCTGTCATCAGAGTTTTTACTGAAAATTTCAGAATACTTAGTAAGCAGCTCTGTTAAGGATTCCACTTGAGCTGCAGACAGGTTAGAATGATCAATTGACACAGCTGGGTCAGTGACACAGGGATCAGATAAAACATTGCAACATTCTCCCTCCAAAACTGTTGTGTCAGTAGAAGAAAGAAAGTGAAACTCACCAAGATGTTGACCTGCATGGAGTTCAATGTCTTCTTCTGTGGTGTTCAGAACTTGCACCAAAGTCAGGCCATTTTGAACCTCACTGAGGGTGTGCGCAACGGCTACATTACTAGCCGGGTTGGGCTCCAGGATACCTGTGTAGTCAGTTGGCACAGGAGATACAGCCGTCGCTCCTGCCACGCACGCTGTGATAATCGTTTCACTCCATGCGGGTAGTTTGGTAGATGCAAGCACTGAAACATTACAACAGGCTGCCGCTTTATGTCCTGTAGGAAGCAGAGGTAGCTCAACATTCCACAAAGACAATTTCTGATTGACTACATCAAGGAGAGCATGGTGTTTTTGTAGGAAGTCCCAGCCAAGGATGACTGGATGATGTGCACCTCTAACAACCTGGAAATCATGTTGCAGTAATTCTTTACCAAGTCTCATGCCTAGCACTAAGACACCTATGGTGTCCAGACACTGCCCCGTGACAGAACGTGCAAGTACCATGGAAGTTTTCATGGGACGTTTCTTTAACATGGGATGCGAATGTCGAAAATCTTCCCCCACAATGGAAATAGAAGAGCCAGTGTCCACGAGGGCAGAGACCTCCACTCCTTCCACAATCGCCAACACATTTGCTGACACCTTGTTATGGGGTTGTGTGTGCTCATCATTTGTATTAAATACTGTCAAATCAGTGCGGGGCCAGGAGGCTGAAACTGATGTTTGCCCCTCAACATCAGCTAATGGAAGTTTCCCGGCTGTTGTTTGAATGACTGCTGGCTGTCAGGTGACCTAAAGCGTACACTGCGTCGGCTCTGAGGGCTCCCATCTCTACTCCACTGCCTGACAGGACTAGGGCTGCGGGGCCGTCTGTAGTCATCAGTATGATACCTACGGTCTTGACTGGATGGGGCACCCCCTGGAGAATAATAGGGCTTAGCTCTGTCACCTCCCCGTGACTCATCATTGTCACATTGCATTGTGCGATGCCAGTCATTCAGCACTGCAACATCCTTGTGCCGTCTATTAGGTGCATGGGCATTATCAGAATGATATCGCGAACTGTGGTGTGTTGGAGAAGGGCCGCGCGTCATCCTGGGCTGCTCCCTAACTAAAGGAATTTTGTTCCTCTCCCAGTACTCCAAACATTCTGTAAGATGAGCGTTTTTGTCTTGTAGCTGGCGCACATCATTTTTCAGCTCATTCACGGTCAACGTTAACTGTTCCACTGCCCTAAGTAATTTCCCATCACTGTGATCGGACTGCACCATAGCCACTTGAGTTTGGGTTTGGGGCACTTGATTTGACCCAACATGGAGTTGCATAGCTGCACGGGCCCTTTCACATCGGCATGCAACAATAAGAGCTTCGTCAATATCCGTTGCACCTTGTTCATGAATCTTTGCTTGCAAGGCTGGATCTAAACCAGCCACAAAACGTCTGAATTTCTCACCCTCCTGGGCAGTACGATCATAATCAGGAAAAGCCTCTAAAACTAGACGAGTAATATCAGCACTGTACACTTCTAAACTTTCACCAATCTTGCGGGGGCGAGCATTCACATGAGTTTGGAAGAATGGCAATGAATGTTGGAGGCCAAAGACATGCCTTAGCCTGTCTTTCACTGTATTGTAGCTAGTCTTTACAGAATTAGGAAGACTGTCCCAGTACAAGAAAGCAGCATCTGACAGCCGTGTTGGCAATACTGAAGCCAACATGTTCATCATGTCTGTACCTTGTGGTGTCATTGCTTGCACAGCCACCTCAAAACGACGAGCCCAACTGGAGAATGATTCTGTTCCATCACCCTTAAAAGCTGCCGGGAGCTCGATATGCAAACTGCCCGCGGCAGAAGGTGCAAGAGGCGGCATCCTGTCCGCGTTTCCACTAGCGTTGGGCGGATCGGCGGAAGCGTCCGCCAACGCAGCACCCGCGTCATCTTCAGACATCCCTGTAATTCGTTTTGTATCTCACCCGTACGTTGAGAGGCGTTGCGTTGTTTCGTCTAGTCCTTGTGCAATAGCACTGTGCACAACCGGTGACAATAAGAGTGTAATGTCCAAATGGCGCCAATATCGAGTGGCAAAGTTCATAAAACTCCACGAAAAGCGCCAAAAATGCAAAATAATGACCCAGCTGCCACCAATGTAAAGTAGGGTTCGTTAGCTTTGCGTGACACACACTCCAAAGGATTAAATAAAAACACCGGAGAGAAACAGCTCGTGAACAGTTGTCTCTTTTTTTTACTCACTCACTCCGCGCTCAGAAAAACAACACCAACTTGCAATACAGCCAATCAGAAAACAGGAAGATGAACAGTGAAGTAAATCAAGATTTTTAACCAGAACACAGATTCCAGACTTTAACCCACTGTCTCCCATTTATATATAACATATATATATTTAACCTTACAATACTGTTCACTGGTAGTAGCGATCAGTGTTGGTGAAGCTACTTTGAAACCATAGCTTGCCAAGCTGCAAACTACTCAGAATTTAAAAATATTAAACAACATTCAAGCAACTCGATTGAAAAAGCAGTGCGCTACACTACAAGCTACTATCAAAATGTAGGTAACTATATTGAAGATACTTAATAGGGAAATAGCATTTTAATTATAGTACTTTCAGACATTGTGCTTGTTCCGCAAATTCAAAATAAAAAAAGAGCCTATTTTTTTGACATGTTTGCCAGCAGTGGGTAATGCAGGTCATTGGCTTTCCACAGGAGATGTCACTCTTTTATGGGAATCATACATTTGTTCATTCCGCCCTTGAGATAAAAAACGCAAGACGCACAATCAGAATACAGGTGTACTGAGACAAGCTGTCTGTTGTCAAAGAGGTCCAACTAGAGCATAATTACATTGAAAAACACCACTGACTGATTCTATTCATGTTTCCTTCTAATAAACACTACCTTTCCCAAACGAACAAATCAATGGAGCAAGTATTTTTTTCCGTTAAGGGTTTTCATCCCTGTAATTAATATGCTGTTTTTAAAGCCCAACGAAAAATGCTCTGTTTAAAATTGGGCTTATCCGTTTTATAGTATATGACTATTGTGCTACAATAGTATCATTAAAAATAAATTTGTCCTATTAGGGCCACTGTCTTTGTAAGTGTTAATAATGTTTTGTTTATTATGCTTTATTTTATAGAAAACTGTACAGGAATGTAGTGTATTTCTCCTTATTTTACAGTTTTTTAAAAGTGCTGCAGTTTTTCCTCAATTGAGTCTCTCTTTCCATCTTCTGTCATGAATTTGTTTTGGCAACATTTTATAATAATGTGTTGTCATTAATAGGTTATTATGTAGGAATGAATGCAGGACAAATGAGTAGTACTACATTAACACTTTAGTTACTGCTATTAACTAATATAGAAACATGATTAACCAGTCAGTAAGTAATAGTGAACTGATGACTGTGGTAGTTCACTGTTAGGTAATCAATAATTACTGAATTTGATCTGCCTCAATGAAAACTATTAACTTATAATAGCTAATTTAAAATAATTAATAACATGTGTCTAAAATGTGAATGATTATGTCTTTATTGTGAACAAGGTCATGCATGGGTTCTTTGTGGGAATTAATGTATGAATGTAACAGGTCGCTAAATCAAGGCTACAATGTCTGGTAGAGTATCATAGTCAGGAATATAACCACATTTTCAGATTTGATTGGGACCAAATGTAGTAATGTTGGAGGGGGGGGGGGGGGGGGGGGGGGGGGGGGCGGGCTGGTGTAGGTTAATGTCAATGGTGGTGACGGCAATGATCATAGTCAGCTTACATTTCAGAAAGGGATGAATGTGCCCAACGTGTATTCATTGGGATATATTTTCTGTTCATTAATAATAATTCACTTTTACATGTTTGATATTACTGAAGTTCTTTTTTAAATAATTCTGGTAAACCATAAGTAATGAGTGAAGTGTTACCACATACAGTAAGTATGAAGGGATTACTAATGATCTGGTCCATTATTCTAAAGTGAGGGTCATGGTAGTGCATTATTGATTAATGAGATCTTACTGTTTCCTTCCTTGGGAGTTAAAGGTTATCTGGACCATTATTCTAAAGTGAAAACACATTATAAACCATTAATAGTAACTGAGATGTTACTTGTCAGTTAGTAATGAATACTCATGTGTTTGTTCCTACATTTTATTAATTTAATCAAACAGATAGTTAACAAACATTCACAGACATTCAAAAAAGTTCAGGCATTGATTTATGAATCATTGAAATAATTGAACATAATTGCATAGTCTACAAACCTTTAGCAGGATAATGCTTTTAATTGCTGGTGCTCACAATTACTACATGTTTTAAAAGTCTGATCTCTTAACATTTATTAAAATAATAAAATTATGTGTCTAAAGACAAGTGTCTTTAAAAATGGAGAGAAAACTGGCGTGCAGCATTAGGCTGTTTCCAAATGTCTACTTCTGCCCTAGACAGCCCACTCTGTAAATATATACAGTTTACATGTTTCCTCCTTTGCCTGTGTTCGGTATGAACAGAACAGGATGTATGCTAAAGTTTACCTAACGCAGGCAGATCGACGGGAGGGAGGAGCAAAATCGCACTCGCTCATTTTTCACTTTCAGCGTGAGCATTCAATATGGCCAACTCTGATTGGATTAGAATCTTGATGGACGTGACACTCATTCATTAACCATCCATCCATCCATCTTCAACCGCTTATCCGAAGTCAGGTCGCGGGGGCAGCAGCTCCAGCAGGGGGCCCCAAACTTCCCTATCAACGGATGACTGAGCTCCTCACCCTATCTCTAAGGGAGAAGCCCGCCACCCTTCTGAGGAATCCCATTTCGGCTGCTTGTACTCGCGACCTAGTTCTTTCAGTCATGACCCAGCCTTCATGACCATAGGTGAGGGTAGGAACAAAAATTGACCGGTAGATTGAGAGCTTTGCCTTCCGGCTCAGTCCTCTTTTTTTGACAACGGTGCGATAGTGTGACAAAGCGCAGCCTTGGCGGAGACCAACCCCCACAACTCGACTTCGTGCCGAGGATCTGGACACAGCTCTCGCTTTGGACGTACAGGGATTGGATCGCCCTAAGAAGGGACCACCCCACCCCGTACTCCCGAAGCACCTTCCACAGTCTTTCCCGGGGGACCTGGTCATACGCCTTCTCCAGATCTACAAAACGCATGTAGACCGGATGGGCATACTCCCAGGCCCCCTCCAGGATCCTTGCGAGAGTAAAGATCTGGTCCGTCGTTCCACAGCCAGGACGGAACCCGCATTGTTCCTCTTCAGTCCGAGGTTCGACAATCGGCCGAACCCTCCTCTCCAGCACCTTGGAGTAAACTTTACCAGGGAGGCTGGTACTCATTATGGGTTACCAAAATTATTTGAAAAAAGACCTCCAGCAATATCAAACCTGCTGAATTAATAATTTGTAATGAAAAGAAGAGATATCCCAAGGAATTGTAATGGAAACCCAGACTCAAAGATGATGTTTGAACCTGAAGGCAGGTATTTATTAAACACACAATTAAAGTAAACAGGTGAGTATCAATCAGAAGATATTGAACAGTAAATGATAAGCAGTACACTGATAACAGTCTATATTCATATAGGAAGTGAAAGTCCTTGATGAGCCACACTCACAAATATCAGACAGGGACACAAGAGGAGAAACAGGGGAAACAGATCATTGGAACCGTTGGAGAGGAACCTTGGAGAAATTGTTGTATATCGTTGGAATGTAACTTTGAAGAATTCGCTGGAGAACAGGTAAGTGTGTCTGTATTCCATGGGAGACCAGACATCGACTGAGGAGTGAGTATGGCTTATGTAGGGAGCTGATTAGCATGGTGATGAAAGACAGGTGCAGGTGATTCATATTCGAGAGAGAGGGAAGGCTGTGTGTGTGGCGAGAGAGCCTGGTGAATCTGTGACAGGAATACACACATTGGCCACATACATCTGTAAGCTGACTATGATACTCTACCAGACACTGTAACCATAATTTAGAGAACTCTTATGTTCATAAATTAATTCCAGCAGAGAACATTTTAGAAACATGTTAATGTTTTGAATAGTAAATATTAGTAATTAGAAATAGTAGTTATTTTTAATTAGCCATTGTTAGTAAATAGTTCTCAATGAAGCAGATCAAAATCAGTAATTATTGATTACCTAACAGTGAACTACCACAGTCATCAGTTCACTATTACTTACTGACTGCTTTTTCATGTTCAAATATTTGTTAATAGTAGTAACTAAAGTGTTAATGTAGTACTACTCATTTGTCCTGCATTCATTCCTGCATAATGACGGACCATTATTATAAAGTGTTACCAGTGATTTTACTGATGTTTTGGAACCACAATGATGGGAAACAATTATAATGCACTCGAATGCTATATTTTTGACTAAATAATTTATTAAATTATTTTGATGGAAACATGATAGAAGACACACATTTGGGTGCAGTTTCGGTGTGAGTCGCTGAAATAGGTGTCCTGCCTCACACAGTTATTAAAATTAAAAGTAACGTCTTCTGTAAGTGCGCATATTCAGTAATTTTGATATGTTGATAAAGAACCTCTGGCATTCAATGCGTTCATTTAAGTTTATTTATGAGTCGCATACTTGTTAGGTGACTTTATGTAGGCAATTCTATTCTTTTGGCTTTTGATATAGGTAATAGTATATCCTATAATATAGTAAATTTCTTTCATAATGTTTAACCATTTTTTCCACAAAAAATTTTTTGCTCTGGTGTCGTTCTATCAAACGAGTATAACCAGTAACACTGCATACCTCGGCAAGCCTAAATCTGATTACAACTTTAGAGAAGTAATTAGTCAATTTGTAGTGGATAACTTTTTGGAGTAAAAACTTTATACAGAAATAAGCTTTAATTGTCAAAAATACACTAAAAACACCTTTAAAACAAGAATACAATAACAATTATGTATAATTTATCAAAAACATAGTAACATAGTAGCAGCATTTACCAAAATATTCCTCTAAAAAAGACCAAAAATTCAATGAAGGGACTCAAATTGCAATTTTTTTTTTGTTTTTATGAATTGTCCAAACGAACAGGTTCTCTGAAATCATTTAACCCTTGTGCGTCAATAAAAAAAGTTACTCAGAGGTCCTTAGAGGACAAAAATGTCTTTGTCCAAAAACTGCCATAATAATATTATAGATTCATATTCCACTTTCAATTAGTAAATTTTTTTAACCAACATCAGTCCTGATCATAACTACCAAATATTCATTCATTTTCAGGATTTTAATCCTTTAAATGCCAGTTTGTTACATAATGCCACTGTTGTTTATGAAAAAAAGAAAGAAATAATAATATTTTCCATATTCTAAATGCGATGGGGATTCTGTATTTTTTGAGGGGATTATCACAGTCTGGGATACATCAATGATTAGTATCAACATAGATTTTGATGCATTATTATTTTATTGTGCAGTGTCAGATTAAAAAAAATACACACACACACAAACAACTTAGAGGACAAAAATGTCTGCGTCAAAAAACTGCCATAAAAATATTATATATAAATATAGTTTTCAACTTTCACTGACTTATGTATTTTAACTAACATAAGTCCTGATAATTACTACCAAATATTCATTTTCAGGAGTTTAACCCTCCTAAATGCCAGTTTGTTACATAATGCCATTGTTGTTTTTTACACACATACACACACACACACACACGCACACTCATGCACGCACACACACACATTTCTAAATACACACATATAAAACACACTCTGACATCCATACAACACACCCACACATTTTTAGCTGCATCATTTATTCAGTTGACCTGCAGTGCTCTATAATACATAAACAGAAAATAGGGAAATAGCATGTATTTGCTCCATAGGCTAAACATGCCATCTGGTGGAAAATATAAAAAAATAAAAATTTGAAGCCAGGGCTCTGGAATAAAAGTATAATATTTTAGAATTCATGATTTTATGCTTTAATGGCACTGGGATCAATTATTGCAGTTTTAATGGGTTTCAATTGGGACATTTTTGTCCTGAAGGTCCTGGGTGTAACTATTTTGTGTACACAGTGTATTATAGATGTATTATAGGAACTGTGGTTGAAATATCAAAATCCCCCCCAAAAATACACACCTTTGGCAAAATGTATGCCTTTATGTATGGCATTAAAACTTGAACACTGGTAGCTAGCATTTGTAGTAAGGAGAAATGAAGCTGAAATGAAGCTGTTATTCGTCTTCCTGGCTGTCACTATTTAATTTAAGCATCATTCAGCTGGTCTTGTTCAAGTCATCTTCCCCCGGGACACGCTTGTCCCAATTTCAAAGTAATCCAGAGTGAATTGCGTATTTTAATATTAATAATGATTGTCAATTTTAAGTAGCAATGTGGATGCAGTCACAAGAAAAGTTGAGGAGAACTATGCCTTTAACCCGAGGAACTTAAAAAAATAAAAATAAATGAATTATTACACCCATTTAATCTACTAATGCAGCCTTAATAAAAATCACATTACTGTAATTTAAATCCGGCTCATTAACCATTTCCACAGACTGAGAGATTATTAAAACAACTGTCAAAAATGCAATATTGAGAACCATGTAATAACATTTGTGGTTAACTGATATAAAGATTGGAAAGTTTGCTTTAAGCAGGTAGTAGGAATAATTAAAACAGTGTTGGAAAGGCACTGTGATTTTTGGCAAGTGAGGCACATTGACCTGATTAATCTACAAATTCATATTACATCTCAAGTTGTCATTCTTGGCACGCCGGTTAATACAATCTGAAGCCTAATTTAGCAGTTAATACACCAAATTGGGTGTAGTCCCTGCATAATATGGATATGATGGAGATAATTACTGAATTCTTGCTGTACCTTTGATAGTCTCATGCAGCCAGACTTTTGAGTATCGCCATGAAGTTTGGTCCACTTTGATACCCCTAAATATCTTTCTAGAGATTTGATGCCCCGAACCTCACAAACTTTTGCAAATTCAGTGACTAGTTCTTCCCAAGTATCCCTCATTATAGCAGGCTGGTACCTTGTAAACACAATGTTGTTTCCCAGCAGACAAAATTCAAATCACTGCCCCCAGTGGCCGAAGTTTCCAGGTTTCGGGTGAAATGTCCACAGCATATCACCAAAAGTGAGTTGTATTTTTAGTTGTAAATTATGTAATACAGTCAACAGCAATGACTATTTTATTAACTCTTGTCCCTAACCCAAACCCCAACCCTGAACCTTACCGTTAGTTGACTAAAAATGTAATATTAGAGGGAAAAGGCAACCTCAGATTCACTCATCCTTATTTATGTGAACCAGATCACATTTCTCTGAGGTAGCGCTAGAGGGAAAGGTGACCCTGATTTAAATGATGCAAAAATGTCTATTGTGGGTTGGCATTTTTCAGTAATTCAGCAGTATAAGGTTGATATCAGTGTACATTAACTTTTAGAAGCAACGTCAGTTTCATATGTGATCATTATGTCATGCTACACTAAAAGTGTGTTAAGCCAATCAGATTGGAGCTTGCCATTTTTAAAAAGCTTGTTCATGGGGTTTCCATCTGAGGTTGCATTTGACACATTTCCCCCCTTTCTTGTGAACGTTTGTCATTTGAAGACTATTAGCAGTTTGTGTGAGCAACTCTTGGCTGTTCAAAGCGTGCTTTGACAGATGACTCCACAGTGGAAATAGGACTTGTCCTCTGGTGTCATTTATTAGTGAAGTTCTACAGGCTGTGTCCGGGGGTACGGGCTGACTCAGGCTGTAGATCACTCTTACAGGGCCATTTACAGTCATGCAGTCTGACCGGGAGAGTTTCTGGACACAAGATCCTATGTGTCTGGAAAGAGTCCCACATATATCATGTGATTCTAAAGCCCTGTTTGCACTGACAACGACAATGTGAACAGAAGTCATTTATTTTCAATGAGAGATGGTGATCTTCGGCGACACACAAATGTAAGTTAAACTTCATGCAAATGAGAAGCGATGCAATGCATCTCCTGCGAGATACTTTAGTGAAGTGCAGTCACAATGGCAGACTGATGTCATGAAAATTATGTGAATGTAGAAACATTTTGCAAAATGATAGTATGTGGTTTCTTACAGGTATTAAATTTTCTCCCAAACAGATGAGGTTTTAAGGCTTTTTAAAGAGATAGTTCAACCTAAAATGAATATTGTCTCATCATTTACACACCCGCATGCCATCCCAGATGTGTTTGACTTTCTTCTGCTGAACAAAAACTATGATTTTAGAAAAATCTTTCAACTCTGTAGGTCCATAAAATGCAAATCAATGGTGGCCAGAAATTTCAAGGTTCAAAAAGCATATGAATGCAGCATAAAAGTAATCAATATAACTCTGGTGGTTAAATCTGTATCTTCAGAAGACTTATGATAGCTGTGGGTGAGAAACCAATCAATATTCAATCATTTAAATTGCCAAAAATAAGAGAAGAAGAATGTGAAAGTGATAGCGGAGATTTATATGATTTGTCTCTGCACATATACAAGGATAGGATATATTATTATATGTACCAGGAAAACTTGATAAGATGGATTATGCACTGCTGCAGTTTAAATAAAACCACTTTTACCTCCAGAATGTTTTTTTTTAGCAGCAAGAAAACATAGATTAACACCTAATTTATAGGCAATTACATATCACTGTGATCAGATGTTCAGTAGCTATGGCCAGTTGTGTAGTTAGGGCAACCAGTGACAGCGACCAACAATACAGCGACCTGGAAACCTTTATCAATACAATCACAGTCAGTGTGAACAGGTCTTGGCACAGCAACATATTCCCCATAGCCCTTTTGTAGCTGCTAATACTACTGTATATACAAAATCATCAGTTTGCAAAGCATGATGCTGTACAAACATTGCTATATTTCATTCCTAAGAATAAACAAATAGATGCACTGTAGGAAATATGCTTTGTGGATCAGTCTGCCGTGATGGACTCCTTTGTTACAGGAGACAGCGTACAGTATAAAGCCTGCCACGACCTCAAGAAGATGCATCCTCTTTTTGTCGAAGGGTTTAGAGTTTAAGTGAATGTGCTGCGGGCTGCTCCACAATGCATGAGCGATTGAGACTCTGCTTATCTGCCTGTATCTGTTCCATCTGATTGAGTGAAATAGGGCAAGTCATTCTGTCACCTTCAAGAGGATTCTGCTAATGCATCCACCTGTCCATCTTGTAATGCCAACATGTCACTTCGGGATTGTTTGTTTGAGTGTGTGTGCATGCAATTGAAATTGGCAGACAGTCTGCAACAATGCATGTTCAATTCTAATGCTTCTACCAAACAAAACAGCTCTGTGCAGATGCACAATGCCTATTTAAGCCAGTTTGGCTAAAAAAAAAAACGACAAAGAAAAGACAGAAGGTGATTGAGAGAAAAGTGGATGGGACTTGAAAATATCAAAAGCTGGATTCTAACTCGGGTCACCCACTCAAAAGTACAAATACACATCCTCTATGCCATTTCCCCAACATAAAAAATTAAGTGTTTGGATTCAACTGACTGTTGGGGTGCAAATAGCCATTCTATGCAGCTATTGCATTAGAATTGCATTGGATTGTAATTTTCTTGGTTTATGAGGACAAATTATATCATCTATTTTTTTTATATAATAATAATAATAATAATATTTTTTTTTAAATATGCAATTGTTCGTTGTTATTTTATGTTAGTTCGTAATGCATTAACTAATGTTATAATAGAGTATACCACCTTTAATGTTAATAATATATTACTATATGTTGGGGGGGAATAATATTAATAAGTGCTCAAAAGTTATTTTTCATTGTTAATTCATGTTACTGTTAACAAATACGACCTTATTGTAAAGCTTTACCATATGTACATATATGGATTTGAACCGTGGTCTCTTTTCATGATGAGTGGGTTCGCCAACTGCCCCATTAGCTGAAATGCCCTGCATTTTGGCCGTAATGAACATTTCCCGTACGGGAGGGGACAACAGCTGACAACCAGGCCAACAACCAGTAGGCACAAGATGCCATGTGATTTATCACTTGTAAATAAAAACATAAAATGTATAAATCTGAAAGAAATAATAAAAAATAAAAATGATTTTGGGTAATCCAGAGTGAATTGTGCATTTTAATATTAATAAGGTTTGTAAATGTTAAGCAGTGGATGCAGTCATGAGAAAAGTTGAGGAGAACCAGGCCTTTAGCCCAAGGAACTGAACAAAATTAATTTGTCTCCACAAAACAATCTGTCACTGCTAAAACATTTTTTATTATTTAATTGTTCCAAATGTTGATTAGGAAAAAAATAAAAAACAATTATTCAAATTGCACAGTTTATTTTTTCTAATGGCCGTCAATGGGAAAAATGCGGTGTAGTTCATGCATCTACCAGTAGGGGCTAATGGGGAAAGGCTAACCAGCCAGTTCCTGACACTCCTCCTCAAGTCTTATCTTGTCTAAAGCACCGATTGATTGAACCAAGACACTCCCAATAGTTTCCCCTCAAAACAATTAGGTCCATGATGCCCCAGACAGTGTACTGAGCGTGTTTGGCTCTTTTAGAAAGAAAAAAAAACCTCTTTCCAGCATTGTGTTGTGCATTCAGACTTTATGGTTACTGGAGAGGATCTTAATATTTTATTACCCTGAATCTTTAATGCATGAATTCAGAAATCTGAGCATTCCTGCCTGTAAAACAATAAGCTAGGAATTTGTGATTACAGCCGAGCACAGCAGAAATTTTCCTTAAAGCGTTATGTAACAAAAAAAACAGCCTACGCACACAAGTTGACTTAGATTATTATGCAGTATTAAACAGATTAGTGGCTAGAAGTTTGATAGACTAAAAACAATAGCTTTAATAACTAACCTTCGGGTTGTGTTGAGACAATTTGCCTGCTTTTGCTAACTCTGTCAATTGTTCATGAATGTTCCTTGCATATTTATCATAGTTTCTCTCTTTTGCTCTGTCATCTGTCTCTGCCTGTTTTGCATCCAAACAGTCATTCTTGTCTCATTTGTATGCATCTTTTTACCTCAAGGCTCTTGTTATTTTAATTCAACAATTGTACTGTAAGCACTTTGGAGAGAAGCAACTAGGATACCAAGAAGCCACCGATGTATAGTCACAATGACAGAAATTAATCAGCGTACCAAAATGTATGGCGTGCCAATTGCTACACTTGACAAAAACAATCCTTGTCAACGCCCAAAAAGTCACCTGCTGTGTGTCAAAAAAAACCCTTGTCACACACATACACCTTTGCAGCATGATTTGATTTAACCTACTGGGATGACGTAGGGAGAGAGAGTTTTTTATGTTTATATGTATAGACATATTGTGAATTTCATTAGAAAGTGAGCATCCCTATGCCCTACTAACTCTTAGCCCTTTTCCACCAAAATGGGGAATTGTACTTGTACCGAGCCTGTGCTCAACTGGTTCATAGTTGGGGCAATCTGGAGCATAAACCGGCCACACTTTTCCACTGACCTGAGAGCCGAACGGTGACGTAACGTGTTACGTGTCTACGTGTTGGTCAGAGCATTTTACATGACTACCTCAAACATAAACAAACATGGTGCGTCACATTGATTGTGTAGCCAACAGTTTTAACTTCTATTTTTTTGAGGATATATTTAAACATACAGAGAAATGCAATCCAACATTATTATATTACCCATCAAGATTGCCAGAGACGATACTTCCCCCAAGATGACAGGTAAGGTAATTACATTATTATGTATAAACATTTTAAAGAAGCATACCATGCTAAGTATTATAAACTGTAAAAGTGGAACTGTTATTAACATTGGTGTAGCAGATGGTTATATTTGTATTTTTGCAATTGCATATATTATGTTTACGTCTTGATTGATAATACCACTGGTTTACATAACAGATCACAGCAAGCTTCCTTAGTGAGTAATTCCCTTACTGAACAAAACAATGCACAAAGATGAGAAGAGAGTTAGGAAAGCTAACAAAGTTGGCAAATGTAATTAATTACCGAGATCAGCTGCAGAAGATGCCTGCGTTTCTGTGTTTATCTCAAGCAAGACTGACTAAATTGTCCAAGCACAATGTCTAAGACATAATTTCTCAATCCACTGCCACTTTTGCTTGTGTCTCTTATATCTTTATTGTTGTTACAGAGTGAAAAGAACCACTGCTGTTGTTTGGAAAAATACTTGATGACAAAATATAATCACGCCCTACACCCCACGATATAATCAATTCCTGTGACCACATTTTGTGACCTAGAGACCAGCAAGTTTTGGGGCCAGTGCGGAACCAGATTTTCTTACTTTCCTGCAGTGGAAACATGTGGGCCCTGGAACCTGCCCCCAAACCATTTGGGTTAAAAAGGGCTAAGGGTCAGAGCTCTCAAAGCTAGCATACTGTAGTATGTCTCTGTGTCTCACTGGATAAGAATGAACATGAAAATGTGTAAACATTTAATGCGTGATGGGTGAGTTTTAAAATCCCAGCTACAATCTTTAAACAGACTGAACACACTGTGAATTCAGGAGCAACAGTAACTTGAAAGTGCTGCTGATGAAATCGGTCAGTGCTTACTGAAATTCAGATCCTTTCCCCTAGTGGCCATAGCTGGAAGTGTTGTTGAACGTATATGCATGTGTGAGCTTGTGTCCAGGTAAAATGTTCATGATTGGCACCAAAAGCGAGTTGTATTTTTAGTTGTGAATGTTTTAAACAGGATTGCATACAAGTCTACCCCTAACCCAAACCCTAAACCTAACCATCAGTGGAGTAAAAATTTAATTTTAGAGTGAAAACAAAACCTCTGAATTGCTCTCACCATTGGTTACGTGAACTCGACTACTTTCTGTTTTCCATGGGACCTGAAGCCATGTCTTGGAGGTTACTCTATTTATTGTTGCATAATGCATACTGTTTTACATACTGTTTTTTATATACTGTATATAGTAGGCAGTATACAGTATATAATGTGCTGCAATTTCCAGACATCTATAGCCACAACTACGTGTTTACTCTTCAACCCATCCGAGGTTAGCTCTAATTATTTAACCCATAGGGCCTTAACATGAGTTAACACAAATCATTCATAAATCTATTCTATAGTCCCATTGAATTGTATGCCACAATTGTACATAAGAATGCTTTTATGAATGACTTGCACAGAAATCCATTCTGTAGTGTTTTTTAAATAAGGCCCATAGTACTCGTTTTTGCACATAAAACACTCAGAAATTGCCTATTAAAAATAACTTAACAAACAGTCTTTGTTTCTTGTTTTACTTTAGCACCTCTTAGGTCCTCTTTTGTGCAATTATGTTTCTAAAATGCACAATAGCTAATGAATTTCTCGAAAAAGGCCTTTTTTGTTTTTACATTTTTGATGCCCACCGAAATCTCTGAATTTGTGAATACCCAAGCAGAACATAAAGTCTAACTGCCAAAATGAATGTGCGACTGCCTGAAGTTTTGGTTTTCTTCTATGGATTATTAAAGTGAGATATGGCCCCCTGGAAGCTGAACTGAATGTCTTTAAGTTTCAAGCTGGCCAAGGAGGATAAACTAATTTATTAATAGCTTCACGTCTTTATGCAGAATCCAGTGTCAATATATTTATTTAACATAAAATGAAGCTCTCATGAGTCTCATCTCTGCTAAGCATAAAGATGGAAATTAATGTTGAATCACCCATTTGAATAATTTCATACACCATGTCTGAAAGAGCCTCTATTTTCTACCATGAATTTTTTTACTATGATTTGTGCAGTTGTGTTTCCTATTGGATGTGAAATGTGGGTGTAAAAGAGTCTTTACCCATCTGCACAGATCCAGATGGGACTGATGTGTAATGCAAATTATGATATCTTGTATACTTATAAAATTATGCCTCTGTATTTTTCAGCCTTTTGTCTATATGCTATATATGTATATTTATATTTTTGTATTTGCTCAATCTTTTCTATTTTCAGACTTTTACTGCTATAAATTCCTAACAGCACAGTTGATCGGCATCTCATCGCTCTTCACTTCTTCGTCTGTTCATTTTGTCTCCACTCTAGGGAGGAGTCAGCGGTTACAGCAAGATTGGCTGATTGGATAAATCACATTTGCAGCACTAATCCAGACTCTTATTGGTCAAGTTTATCTGCAATATGTTTTTTTATAATAAATATACAATTTTGCATATTTTTCTGACTCTTTGTTTTTCATTCTGTTTCTAGTTACTTGTCTTTAGTGTCCTCACATATTTGAATTAAATATACAATTTTTAGTTTATTTTAAGCTTATAATTTTGAATGCATTTTTACATCTGGGTTACACCAACCATTGCCATGAATGGGTGTACCAGGTCAGAAATGATGTTTAGGTAGGTGGCACGTGTCAAATTGATGTCCACATGAATGGCCGGACCCAGAGTTTCCCAGCAGAACATTGGTCAGAGCATCACACTCCCTTGTCTTCCCACACTGCTCCAAGGTTCAGTTCCGGCACTTGTGTACCCATTATATTTCAATGGTGGACAATGGTCATCATGTGCACTCTGACTGGTCTATGGCTACGCAACCCTGCATTGCACTGTGTGTTGTGACATATTCCTCCTGTGACTTGTACCACAGTAGACCTTCTGTCGGTTTGGACCAGAGGGGATAGCCTTCGTTAACCTAGTGCATCAAAGAACCTTGGGTGCCCAACACCCTGTTGCCGGTCTGTGCCGTGGAATCGACATGTACACCCTGGCTGCCCCACCTTCGAGGGTAGTGAGAGCAAAGAAGCTCAGAGGTAGGATCCGGGCAATAAAAGTTTCCTGCCCCAAATTCGCGAGCACCTCTTGCACCTCCAGGAAGAATGGAACCGGGGCACGATGTGGCTGTGAGCAGTGCATTGAGCCCAGGAATCAATCATCAAGCCACTATGGCTCATGTCAGTGTGAAGGGTACCACTCAAGCCTGATGCTCGCGGCACCCCGGGCAAGCATGGCTGCCAGCTCCACGTCAGCTTCAGACTGGCCGACCACACCCGAAGGTGGGAGCCTAGTCGAGTCATCCGCATCCGACTCGATCACCCGCTCTCCGATACTGCGATCGAGAGCTCATCCTACTCTCGAGCCCTGATTGAGACATCCAACTCGCACTTGGGCGAGCCACCTGTCTCATCCCAGAATTCAACCAGGGCATACTGCGGAATGGGAGGTCCGTGTGGGATTATCCGGTGGAACCACTCCCACTGGGGCCCCCAAATATCCCCCAGCACTAACCGTCAAGGCCTTGTACCTGTAGAAGGGTGGGGAGCAGCTGGATTGGCTTTCCCCCTTAAGAAGGAAAGCCGCGACTGCAACATTGCCATGGTCATGCTCTTGCAGTCTGCCGTCAGAGGCGGAGAGGTAACAACTGCAACCAGGAACTATACACAGATGGAAAGTCATCTTTAAAAAGACGCTCTCCATCAGTGCCACTCTTTTAGAGAAAAATATACTCTTTTATCAGAAAATATACTCTCTTAGCTGTCGAAGCACCAAGGGGCTTGCTATGCACTAGTCATGCACGAGGGGGAGAAACCGTTGTAATGCACCATATATACAACTGTATACAAATCGCAAGGTGAATGGAACAGCAGTGGAACTTGCTGATTCAACATGCTCGGCTCTGAAGAAAAAATTGGAATGAGTGGTTGTGAGCCAGCTCCTTTATACCCATATGTCCGGGAGAGTGGCATGCAAATTCCACTCGCCAATTCCCTTTTGCCTTTTCTCAAAGATCAGAGGTGTTTGGGGCTCCTAAGAGTGACCCCCAGTGTCACTAAATCAACACAACGCAGAGTGAGTGACAGATAGGGAACTAAAGTAACTACTGCCCTAAATGACCTATGAATGATAACCTCTCAAGCGTATATGAAAACCTAGTCATTCATCAAAAGTAAATCTATTGAGACCATATAGAGATTCCTGCTCAGAATTGAAGACAGGTTCTTCAGCATGCATTATCTGATTCAGTCATTAGTCAAATTGAAACCTGCTGACTAATGTAAAGCACCATGTATGAATTCCATGTATTGTTAATGGGGAGTAAGACACTGGAGCTCTCCATAGGTTTTTTAGGAGATTTGACAGCTAGTTCATACGTCAGCAAGTGTCTGTAACCATAGTGACAGTGGGACAGATTTATTGCTTTGAGAAATGCAAGATATTCACAAGCATTCTCAGCAGTAAAGTCTGTAAGAGAGAAAGAGAGAACACTTTGAAATCTGTATCTGAAGACAATTAAACATCAGTCAAGAGCTGTAAGAACCACTCCGCCTGACTTCCATATGACTGATCTCTCATATACTGATATTTTGGCTCTGTGGTAACGCAGTCAACTTTGGTTAGGGTAAATTACCTCTCTTCAAATTCTTCATTATGCAGTTGATGCTTTAACCATGCTTGAAATACTTGATCATATTCAGTGATTACGGAGTAACTAACTAAACCTAACGTGAATGTAGCTGTTTTTTAAATAGGGTAACGATTCTATTAACATATTATTAGTGAAACATGACAAATGCTGCATCATTGTTTTGTGTCACATTGAATTGTGCATGCAGTCTCACAACAGGCAATCTGAGGCAATAACACTTTCTACAAGAAGGTTAAATTAGTGTATTCTAAGACAGTGGATTAATCAGAAGACCGTATCAACTCAGATATGTACATTTCTTACAAGGAAATCTATGTGTATTCTAAATTGTTAGTCCTGTAATAAAGTGCCATTTGTTGATCTGAGTAGAAAGTAAAAATTATGTTTTATAATTACCCAAATTCACCCTCTTCCATTTCTCTCCCATTTATTGTTGGGAAGTATTATTTAGCAAGTTGGTCGATGGAGTCTCATGACAATTCTTAATAATTCATAAAAGATAGCGAAATAGTAAGATATTGTATGATTTGCCTTGTATGAAAAGGTATGAATTTAGACAAAAAAACAGGCATAACATTTTATACAGCCTCATATCTAAGATTTTATATTAAGAAAGGAAATGTTTGGGGGAGGGGGGGGGGGACTTTCTGGTACCCTCCTAGTGTAAGATGGTGCCCCCCTAGGGAGTTGGTACCCTACGCAGACTGCATAGTCTGCTTATAGGGAGCGGTGGTACTGAATAAAAATGACTGATGTATGTCAATAATCTGGATTACGCTTCCCTTTTCTCGTTTCAAACCCAAGGTTTTCTTTTTTCAGTTACACACAAAATGTAGTTTCCTACTAAAATCATGGTTAGGGTTAGGTTTAGGGTTTGGGTAAAGGGTTAGTCTTTACGTTTAGATTTAAAAATTGTATATCAACGTACACTGCTTTGATTATTTTTCTCTATGGAAATATACTGACATTTCTTTTGTTGTTGGTTTTACGTAATTCAATTGTGGACATCGGTTCCGCACAATGAAAATTAGTTTCCTTAATATAAAATTTAAATGTAGGCTTTACTAAAATATTTTGTTTTGAATCAACCCAAAGAAATTGAGTTAAACTCAAATTTGTTTTGTCAAAATAATTCCATAGAACTTTGCCTTGCTATGAGCTGAAAACAATCAGCCTTTATGCTGATGATCCCTGACCAAAAATTCATGCCAAAAGCAAAACAATTATATTTTTAGCATGTTAATTCACCCATCCTCAATCTAAACATTAGCTCCACTTTTCTCCACAATGGTCACCTCCCAAAAAAAATCCACCAAAAGAGAAACTTCTATAAATACCAACATAACAGAACTCTATTAAAATAAAGTTAAAATAACAGTTCATTTCAAAATGTACTCTCCTAATCCAGTCCCATGCAAAGCATGCTGGGTAATGCAAGTTCACTGCCTGGTTTCAGCAATACTTTGATGCAACTAATATTATTCACATTGTTCCAACACAACCGGATTAAGAAAACAGATGGATTTTACACAATAAAATTAAGTTAAAACCAAATGCTAAAGACAATTGTTGGATTAACTCATTTTAATTTAGGAAATTGAGCAAGCAGTAAAAATTATGTTGAGTGAACACTATCCACCAACTCGTACAATTTCATAAATCACTATCATTATGACTGGGTTGAGTTTGGTTCATTCGGACAGTTCATTTCAATTAAAACAATTCACTGATTCATTTGTATCATCACTCAATTGTGTTCTGAGAACTCCCTAGTTTTTAAAAAAAAAAATCTAACAGTATATAACAGTTTGTCTTCCCTGGCAATTGAATCTATGATATTGGCATTGCCAAAACCATTTACAAGCTGAGCTGCAGAAACTCAGTATTACGTTTGATCCTCAAGAAATGTGTGAACTATTTTTGTTGCAGTCACCTTAATTGATACCCAAATTAGGCTGGTAGGGTTTGCTGGTTTTTGAAAAGTTTAAAGCACTTGTCACTTGGTCTTACTGAGAGAGCAGCTGGTGGAAAACTAGACCATCTTCAGCTTGGCCAGACTGAAAGACCAGCTAGATTTGGTTGAGCAAGCTAAGACTCAATCATACTCTCTCAGTTTAAGTCTAGACTAAAGACACCTAAATTAACAATCAACTCATAGTTATGCTGCATTAGTTAAGTCTGCCGGAACCAAAAACACTTCTCATGTTTTATAATCCTGTTTTAAAGTGAATGGCTTCTATGCTAATATTATTATATTTTTTTCCCTGTCTTAACCTCGGGATACATATCCTGAGGTTAGCAGAGTCTGCCAGGTCTAGCTCTGGTCCTTCCTGATGTCTAACTCCCACAACTACATGAGAGAGAGAGAGAGAGAGAGAGAGAGAGAGAGAGAGAGCGATTGACCATGTGCGATTACATCTGTTGACTTTAGCAGATAGGAACAATAAAGCTATAGCTATTTTTTATTTATCTATTTTTATCCCCTTTTTTTCCCCTTTAGTGGAATAACCAATTCCCAATACTTAGTAGGTCCTCATGGTGGCATGGTTACTCACTTTAATCCGGGTGGTAGAGGACAAGTCCCAGTTGCCTCCGCTTCTGAGACCATCAATCTATGCATTTTATCATATGGCTCATTGTGCATGACACCGCGGAGACTTATGCTACTCTCTTACCACATGCCCATTTGAGAGCGAGAACCACTAATCGTGACCACGAGGAGGTTACCCCATGTGACTCTACCCTCCCTAGCAACCGGGATAATTTGGTTGCTTAGGAGACCTAGCTGGAGTCACTCAGCACACCCTGGATTCAAACTCGCGACTTCAGGGGTGTTAGTCAGCATCGATACTCGATAAGCTACCAGGCCCCAAAAGCTATAGCTGTTTAACTTGACTCTTCAGATGTAGTGTTCATCATGCTGAAGATTATGGAATTTTGGTCAAATCCTATTTTCTCTGTGTAAAAATAGCAGTGCGAGTATTTCACGATAGCTTGTCTGTTCTCTCATTTTAAATGTTTACATCTGCTCCTAATACAGAAACTCCTGCAGGTAAGCACCTTGAGTATATGTGATTACTTTGTCTGTTGTGTCTCACAGCTGTGAAAAGTCTTAATGCTGAAACTGTTAATTTAACTCTCTATCCCAGCTGTAACGTAGTAGTAATCTGAGCGACCAGGGAGCGAGAGTCAATGTAAATTCACATTGTCTCACAACACATAAAATGATCTTCTGTCTCCACCTGCTGGCTAAAATCTTTAATGTCAGAGGAAAAAATTAAAAGGCCCATCTAGCTACTTTTAACACATCTGTGCTGCTCTTATGCTTTAGTTTTGAATGCCTCAAACACATATGGAGTGATACAAACAGTAAAGCATCTGAGTGCTGCTGTTCTGAGACATAAGCATTTTTGGAACGCCTCTCATCCAATCAGATTCGAGGATCGGAACTAACTGTTGTGTGTATATATATATATATATATATATATATATATATATATATATATATATATATATATATATAAGACTACTGACATACTCTCAATCACTCACATTCCTCAACATTTAAGGATGAGTTACATGTTTGAGATGAAAACTGTGTACAAATACTTGACAAATGTCTCATGATCTCTGCACCCATTCATACATTTCCAAAACCAGAGATAAGTAAACTTGAAGAATACCATAGAAAGATCGTATGGTTACAAGGTTGCGTATCTTCTCCTATCTCTCTTTATAAGTATGAATAGAGACTCTCATATATCTTGAGTCTTGGAGAGCTGCATGAGTGCACATACTGAATCCCCAGAAGGTTGAGGGAATCGACTTCTGTCCTGCTTGTCAGACATGTCATTTCGCTCTCTCTGCTTTATTGAAATTGCAGCATATGTGCGGTCTCTTTATTAATGTGTGATTCTCACTGTCTTCATTCGACCATGTGGTTGCCATGGAGGTTGGACCTGTACTCTGCAGTTTTCATTCGGTGCTGTGAAGATCCCTGATGATCCCCCTGACATTCTCTTTGAGCCCTGAATTCACTAACCCATAGCCCTGGTCTGCCAAACACGTTGGGTATTACTTCTACTTTTATTTTTTCATTTACTTTTGTTTCTTTTAGTTTAGCAACTAATTATCTTGTGTTCTCAGATGTATCTTTTTTTTCCTAGTACATATATACATATATGCGCACAATAGTAGAGAGATCATAGATTACTGTGATCAAACCATCAACCTTCTGGTTAACAGCCCTGCACCACACACCAATTTAAAACTTAAATGTGTAAAACATTTTTATGTTAAAATACTTTCCCCAATCCCTCATAATTTTTGCCATTTCATTTGGTTCCACTAGTGATGGAGAAATTAAACAATTAACTTAATTGTTTTGGGTTATCCTGAGTGTTATTTATAAACATTGTGGTCAATGACAAATTAAAGTTATGTGGTGTAACCAAAATGTAGGTTGCCATTTTGTAGTCATGTGACAATTCTTTTAAATAATAAATACAATTTATAAATAAACAAATAAATAAATACATTTATTGTTTTTATTAAAATATATTTTGAACATTTATTTTTTTATGAAAATGCCCATTTTGTTCAGGTCATATGGAGCAACCAGTAGTTCAGGGTCTGCTGCATGGGCAGCAGCTAATTCTCCATAGTATCCTGCCCTGGCTTCATAGCTCCACTGGAGTGGACACTCCAGTGACGTTGCAAGGCAGCGGCACAACACAGGAAGTGACAGTTACCGGTGATAAACTCATCTGATTGGTATAGGAAGCGAGTGCAAGGGGCCACTTCTGATTGTGGGAGAGGTCATCGTATCTCATTGGACAACAACAGCCCACCCAAGCTGGGAAGTCCCTAGCCAGTAATGTGCCATTCTGCCATGGCCTGCCTGCTTCACTGGGTGTGTGGAGCTTAGAGAACCAATTTGACAAGTAGGCCACACTGCACCTGTCAAGTCTCAAAAAAGAAAGAATACTCCAGCTCTTCGATTCGCAAGCTGGAACATCATGTCAATGTGTCTTGGAGCTGCTGACAATGGAGATGTAAGAGGGATATACGAGGGCATCAAGAAGGTGACAGACCCCTCAACCACCAAGACCACTCCCCTCAAGTCCAAGTTGGGCAAAGTCATCACAGACCAGGGGAAACAGCTTCAGCGCTGGGTTGAGCACTACCTCGAGCTGTACTCAACCCAACTCATCGCTGCACACACAGCCATGGACACCATCCCAGATCAAATGGTAAATGGCTTTGCTAAGCTCTTCCAGTGAGGCCCATGGGAGAGATGGCATCCTGCCAAAACCTCCTCTACCCCCCCCCCCCCCCCCCCACCCCCCACCCCCCCCCCCCCACTTTGTATAAGAACAAAGGAGACTGCAGCGACTTCAATTATTACTGGGGCATCTCCCTCCTCAACATCATCGGGAAGGCGTTCTCCCGTGTCACCCTGGCGTGCCTACATACCCTAGCCTCCCAAGTATACCCAGAGTCCCAGTGTAGCTTCAGAGCCAGCCAGACAACTGTAGACATGATCTTTTCACTACGCCAGCTACAGGGAAAGAGTTGAGCAGCAGATGCCCCCCTACATTGCCTTCATTGATCTGATGAAGGCATTTTACCTGGTCAGCAGGAGCAGAATCTTCAGGAAATTACAGAAGATTGGCTGCCCTCCACCTTCTGCTAACCGCCGTCACCTTGTTCTACGATA
Organism: Moxostoma hubbsi; assembly: GCA_032164185.1. Taxonomy (NCBI): domain Eukaryota; kingdom Metazoa; phylum Chordata; class Actinopteri; order Cypriniformes; family Catostomidae; genus Moxostoma; species Moxostoma hubbsi. The sequence continues at coordinate 30,590,618 of JAVLUX010000025.1, read as the reverse complement.
AAATGCACAGCATGGTCTGTCATGGTTCCCATTCTTTTCAAGCCACAATTTTCCAGGACATTTCCAGGACATTTTATGTGCCCAACAAGTGTAATATTTAAGCAAAAACACATGTCCATTTAAATCTAGCTTTTATTTTGCCAGACAGTTTTTTTGACAGAAGTTTCTTACCTCTAGATAAGCAATATGATTAATGGCATTGTATTTTTCTGACTTTGTGAATGAAAAGACACAAATTTGCCCATGTTCTCATTAGAAATAGGTACATTTCAAAATATCGTTGTCCTGGTCACAAACGCAAAGTGTATGGGTAATAAAAGACATTTTCTATACTTTTGAGGCATAAAGAATTAGGAAATAACACTTACTAGGCAGGAACAACAATTGTGTTACATAGTGTAATTGATTAGTTTAGTGACCCTTTCTGGATATGCCATTATGTGGTAAAAAATGAAAGTCTAATGTGCTATGAGCGAGTCATTGAATCATTTGAAATGTTCACGACCGAAATCTGCCAAGAGACTTCATAGTGTTTAAGCATTATAAGAACAAAGAAGATCTATTATTTCCATTCATTTTGTGAATGGCCGAGCATGACTTTTCATCCAAAAAGACAACAATAATAGTCTAATAATAATATGAGTATCAGTAGCGTCCTTACCTTCTAAATTATTAAAATGTGCATGTCAATTAAGCATTATTAAATTAAGCATTATAAAAACAAAGCAGATGTTCTGTATCATTTCCCTACAGTATTTAAACTGCTGAACATTTTGTTTATCTGAAAAGACAACAATTATATCATAATAACAATAATTGTGAGTTTCAATGATGTCTCTTCATCATTGTAAATTGCCAAATTTCAAGTCAAATGCTTCGCTAAACACCACCGTCAAGCGGCTCTTTGTCCTCCATATTAGGGAGCCTACACACTGACTGGAGTTTATGCTGCATCAGAGAATGCTGCGAATGCACAGATTTCAAATGGGATGGCAGAAGGATGAAGAGGGAAATTATGAGACGTTCAACATCTCAAATTTTTTAAAATATTTAATGTAGCGTTGTTCTCTCAAAGACATCATTTGTGAGGCAAAACGTGTGTGAAAAACACTTTAGTGTGAAGTTGGAGCCGAGGTTGTGCTGATGCGTCACTTCATAGACCTCAATGTATTCGGCAGCATTGAAACATGTCATGTGAAATCCCCTCATCATGTAGAAACATCAGTCAATTTTACACATTAAAAGCTCTTCTGCCCTTTTCTCTCCATGATGAACAAGGTAGACTCACATGCCTAAGTTGAAGTAAATGAACAACATGCCCCTCTCATTCAGTCGGTCGGTCCAAGTACCAGGTCATTCAGTTTGTTTATGAATGAGAAATTTCACGAATGCCGCTTCTTTCTTTGCATGCGCAAAGCACACAATTGTTCATAGCTGTAACCAATCAAGAGATCTGCCTCGGTTGCACCACGATTGCCAAGCTCATGATTGGCTGCTGCTGTAATCAATCATGAGGGTGTAAGCGCCCTAAACCACTGATGTTGTTTCACAATGCACAGCATCCAGCAGTGAAAAAGACTATACAAATTTGTTGATTTGACTGCTATTCCGAGTCAGATCTTTACCATGTTTTAGTGCTTGAAACAGAAACCTTACTAGCAACACAGTCAAATGGTTATAGTAATATTTTCTAGGGCAAATCATTGTTTTTCCAGGACATTTAGGTATTTTTCTAATTTGCAAAATTCCAGGTATTCCAGCATGTGTGGGAACCCTGTCTGCTTTAGTGGCACAATATTGGAGGCCATCCCAGTTGCCCAGTTTAAAAAAAAAAAAAAATAATAATAATAAATAAATATATATATATATATTATATCACAATATAGTAAAAATTATCTGAAAAAAAAGGTTGACATATTAACCACTCTGTGATGCCTATTTTTGGATAATCCAATAAGATAATGAAATACTCTATAGCCTAAATGAAAACTACTCTGTAAAAAAAAACCTCTTTTATAATTTTCTTCTTAATTTGGAAGTTGGAGTAAAAAAAACAAACCAACAATCAACTTGGTTTTAAATCAATCGTACCATAATGTTTAATTTCACATTATGCCACATTTCAGTTTGTTGTTTATGTTGTTTAGCAATATTATTATTATCTTTCCCTAAGAAACTCAACATCTTCTCAAAGCAATGCAACAAAGAAAATAAAACAAAGTCTTGGTAGAAAATGTTATAAATATTTTTTTAAAATCTGGACTCAAATATTACATTTCAATGTACTTGACGTGTGTTTTAAACTAGATTTTTAAAAGATTTTAATTTTGATCACCTCAGAGAACCTTATTTGTCATTGCTCATAAAATATTTGACCTGATCAGTTAAAAAAATCTACATCCCCAACTTATTTGTTTATGCTTCGTCCAAGATTTTATCCTGTGGATAATGTATTCTGTAGTGGCCTTAACATCAAGGCAGTTTGCATTTGTCTTAAATCATGTATCGCTTCTGTTCTTGACCTTTGGAATTCAAATGCAATGATAATCTATTTTCAGCTATGCTGATTGGTATAGATCTTTTCTACATTTATATACTGTAAAAATGACCTATTAAATGTAAAAGTTTTATTCTTTTCTAGACATACTTGTTAGCTCCAGCTGATGGAACACGCAAACACTGAATATCCACTCATATTCCAGTATGTAGGGCATAAAACAAACATCGGAAGGCCACAACGTGAATGAACTCCAGCTGATATTGACTTTCTGACAGAGCAGAGAAAAATACTCTATTCAGACATGAGTAATACTTATAAAGAATAAGGAAGCACCTTAAAGCTTTAACAACTCTCTACTAACATGGACTCCGTTGTTGTAATGTATTGGAAGTACAAGAGCTGGATGTAGGATCAGAAAAACTGTATTTAATAAGATAAACAAAGTACAATGTAATGGGGTAAACACAGAAACAAAATAAACATCCACAATGGGAAAACACAGGAACAAAGGAAACAACCATGATTGGAACAGGTAAATAAACAGGAGGTAAAATGCATAACAACTGACAAAGACTAAGCAAACAGCAGGGCGTTATATATACACAAAAGACTAATAAATTAATGAAACACATATGAAAACAATAGGGAACAGCTGGAAGTGATCATGGCAGGGAATTATGGGAAGTGAAGTCCGGGGGAACAGATGACAGGGGAGAAACACAAGTCAAACAACAACAGTGCATTATGACAGTTTTTTTGCTTGCTCCAGCAAATTTTTGGTGTGTTCAGATTTTCATATAGTGCCCGTTTAGCTGAGTAGATTAATTTACACATGGGTTGTTATAAGGAAATGCTGAATGGGATAAAACTATGGACGGGGACCTCATAGGGCTGGAGAAGACATTCCGTTTCATTAGAAACTGGGGCATTGCCTCATCACCCTCATTAATCTTTTCTGACAATGCAATTTAACCTCAATATGTTTTCTGTAAAACTCATCACATGTTTTTTGTTTTTTGGAAAATATATTGTTTTTAATAATGATATTGGTGTAAAGCTCTGTGTAAGTATGAAGGGTTAGTTCAACCAATGCCACGTCACCTTTTAACCCAATTGGAATGTATTCTTGACCTAATTTTGATCCACATCCCACAGGGATACCCTTTAACTTCTGTTAACTCTCTTCATTGACATATTCCTCTGATGTGTTCTTATTGACTACACCAATACAACAGTATAGGTTGACCTACTGCATTGATCCTGGAAAGACTTGCTTTTCATTCACTGCACTCTCCTCTGGCTACAATTGGACCACTGCTTAAAGCCATTCTTTTAAGTCAAGTCAAGTCATTTTTATCTGTATAGTGCTTTTCACAACACACATTGTTGAAAAGAAGCATTACAGAAAATCATGCTTTAACAGACAATGAAACAGTAATATCTATAAAGTCTTATAGTCATCATTGTGTAATTAGATTAAATATGATCGTAATTTGTGAAAACACATAAATAATTAAATTATTAAACAATAATTGTATTTAGAACCCCAGTGAACAAGCCAAAGGTGACTGTGGCAAGAAACACAAAATTCCATAAGATGTTGGTTAATGGAGAAAAAACCTTGGGAGAAGCCAGGCTCACTGTGGGGGCCAGTTCCCCTCTAGCTAAACAGAATTAATTTAATGGCAATATTAGTTATTTGTGTGCAGTGCATACCATGATTTAAAATTTGTAAACTAAGTACAGAGTGTTAAGGTTCATCCTCTAAAGCCCATCGTAAAAAAACAAAGCTACTAACATCGGGCTTGAGTGGAACCCTCCGCCCTGCCCTGAGCATTCACGGCTGGATGATTGGTTTCTGGGCTTGGAGCGTGACTCAAGGCCATGCCCCGCCCTGGTGCCCTTCTTCCCGGAAGTGCACGAGGAGCTTGCGAAGTCGTGTAAGGCTCCTTTCTCTGCCCGTACATGGTTCGCCGGCTCATCCACCCTAATTACCCTCAACATTGGTACCGCTAAAGTATATGTCGAGCTTCCCCAGGTAGAGCACTCTGTGGTGGTGCATTTATGCCCACAGGCCGTAGCCTCCTGGAGGAACCAAACAAGGCTTCCTTCCAAGGCGTGTACGTTTTCTTTGTAATTAGTGGCGAAGGCTTACAATGCTGCCTTCCTGCAGGTCAACCAGGCCAAGGCGCTTAAAGATCTGCATGACTGCAGGACTGACCCAGGGCTTATGCAGGAACTGTGCAACGCAACCAACCTAGCTCTATGGGTGACGAATGTCACAGCGCATGCCCTGGGCCGGGCGATATCCACCTTGTTGGTCCAAGAATGTTACCTGTGGTTCAACCTTGCGGATATGTGTGACGCCAAGAAGGTTCACTTTCTCGATGCGGCCATCTCCCATGGGGACTCTTTGGCAACACTGTTGATGACTTCGCCCATCAGTTCTCGATGGTGAAGAAGCAGACGGAGGCCATCAAACACATACTGCCATGGCGTGGCTTGGCCACCTACAGGCCTCCAAAGTCCTGTGCCCCACTGCCTCTCGCCAGGGCCGTCCTCCTACAGTATTGGCCCTGGCTCCACCACCACCAGAGCCTAAACGCCAGTCTCTGAGAAGAAGATCCTCCCACAGGAAGATGGAACCATCTGCCCATCAGCCGGACACCAAGAACCCTAGACAGGCTTTGAAGCAGCCCTGAGACAGGCGACACAGCGATGAGGCGACTGACTGGCCTGACCCAGGTGAGCGTTTCACCCCTGCCTCAGTACGAGGTGAGTACCATCGTAACATCGCCGGGTGACTTCTGGGCCCTGGCACACAATTTGTCAATAAAAGAGCAGTTTCCTCATTTCCCTGGGTCATTTTCCAAAACTCAGCCCTTCCGGCCCACGCGACGGCCAGGTGCTGAAAGTATTTGTGGTCAATGAGCGGGATGCGAGTATCTTGTGTTCCCTTGTTCTCAGTTGAAAGAAAGTCGGAAAATAGGTCCTTCCTCGACAAAGACACTTTCTTCGGTTTGCCTTCAAGTGACGAGTATATCAGAACAAGGTCCTCCCTTTCAGTCTGTTCCTGTTTCCTCGCGTCTTTACCAAATTTGCATAGGCTGCCCTGGCCCTGCTGAGGGAGAAGGGCATTCGCATCATCAATTACCTCAATGACTGGCTGATCCTAGCTCACTCGCAAGATCTGTTGTGCACACAGGGACCTTGTGCTTCAGCACCTCGACCGACTGGGGCTTCAGGTCAGCTGGGAAAAGAGCAGGCTCTACCATGCGCAGAACATCTCTTTTCTCGGTATGGAGTTGGACTCGGTCACCATGATAGCATGCCTTATGAATGAGCATGCACAGTTGGTGCTGGCCTGCCTGAAAACCTTCAGGCAAAAAGTAGCGGTACCATTGAAACAATTTTCTCAAGAGGCTCATTGGGCATATGGCATCATATGTGGTTCTACTTTACCTCGGGTTGATGCATATGAGACTGCTTCAGCACTTCCTACTGACTCGAGTCCCAAGGTGGGCATGGTGCCTCGGCACTCAGCATGTGAATATCATGCCATGGTGCTGCCAAACTTTCAGCCCTTGGTCAGATCTTGCATTTCTATGGGCAAGAGTTCCCTTACAGCAGGTCTTGAGGCACACTGTGGTCACGAAAATTGCCTCGAATTCATGCTGGGGCACCGTAAGTAACGGGCAGGCAGTATCTGGGCTCTTGACAAGGCCCAGCCTACTATGGCAAATCAATTGCCTAGAGTTGCTGGCAGTATCACTGGCCCTGTGGAGGCTTCGGCCGTTGATTCAGGGCAAGAACATGTTGGTTCAGACGGACAACACAGCGACCGTGGCGTACATAAACAGTACATAAAAACTCCTTTGGAGTCAGCAGACTTTGAAGTCTCTGTAAGTCACTCACCTCTTGGGCATCCTCAACTGTGCAGTGGATGCACTCTCACGACAGGTAACACTCCGCGGAGAGTAGAGACTCCACCCCAGGTTGTCCAGCTGATTTGGGAAATATTCGGGGAGGCACAGGTGGACCTGTTCGTCTCCAGAGAGTCCTCTCATTGCCCCCTTTGTTACTCTTTGTCCGAGGCTCCCCTTGGCATGGATGCCTTGGCGCACAGTTGGCCTCGGGTGTGGGGTAAGTATGCTTTTCCCCCACTGAGCCTAGTTGCACAGACATTGTACAAAGTCAGGGAGGATGGGCAGCAATAGTTGTGCCGTACTGGCCCAACCGGTTCTCAGACCTGATGCTCCTGGAATTAGCCCCTCCCTGGCACATTCCCCTGAGGCAGGACCTTCTCAATCAGCGACAGGGCACACTCAGTCACCCACGGCCGGACCTCTGGAACCTCCACTTCTGGCTCCTGGACAGGATGCGGAAAACCTAGCAGGACTTCTGCCAGTGGTGATAGACACGATCACTCATGCCAGTGGATCACTACGAGGCGGCTGTACGGCAAAGCAGCAAAGTGGCGTCTCTCCTTCCTACATGAGGGGCTAGAGAGACGGCTGTCTCCTTCCACCCTGAAGGTGTGCATGACTGCTATAACAGCATATCACGATACACTGGATGGGAGACACTCACAGCAGCATGACCTGATCACCAGATTAATAAAGGGTGCGAGGAGGTTGAAACCTCCTAAGCTACACCTGATTCCCTCTTGGGATCTCTCTGTGGTCCTGACTGCCTTACAGAGAGCCCCCATTGAGCCCCTGAAGCAGGCCGATCTCAGCACTTTGTCTCTGAGGACGGCCCTCCTGGTGGTTCTCACTTCTATCAAAAAGGTTGGGGACCTGCACGTGCTAACAGTGTAGTCTGTGGAGCATTCTTCGCAATTATGTGATCACGTGCATTTTTTATGCTCGTTACTGTCACCGTGTTTTCTCACAGTCTCTTTTTTTTTAAATGGTTAGTTCCTGCAATGAACTCCGTTTTCCCCGCTATTTCTTTTGATATAAACTTTTGTAATGTATTTCGGGAAATGTAATGCAAATTTTAAAATCAAAGGGAGTAAATTTTTACTGTCACCAATGGCGACCTTGACAGAAATTTCACTCGCAAATAAATTTATTTGGTCATAAATGCGACCATTTTTAGTCGCAGTTTGGAGCCCTGCACAAGGATGATGATTTATCGACTTTATAGACATTACATTTTTATCGTCTGTTAATGCTGAACTTCTGTAAAGCTGCTTTGAAACGATGTGTGTTGTGAAAGGCGCTATACAAATAAAATTGACTTGACTTGACTTGACTTGACCTGCAGGTGCTCTCTGTCACCAGCGAATGCCTGGAGTTCGGGCCGGCACACTCTCAGTGCCCGGTTACGTGCCCAAAGTTCCCACCACTCCCTTTTGGGAAAAGGTGGTGAAACTGCAAGCGCTCCCTTCAGAGGAGAAAGACCCGGCCTTGTCATTGCTGTGTCCAGTTCACGCCTTGCACATCTATCTGGACTGCACGCAGAGCTTTAGGCTGTCATTGTCAAGTCTGTCATTGTTTTGATTCGTTTTGTTATGCTGTTAATTCGAGATAATGAGTTAATCTGCACACCCTTTGACAATTTGCCTATTTTGGCTTGCTGTGCATGACACCGAGGAGACTCAAAGCATGTGGAGGCTCATGCATCTCTCTGCGATCCACGCACAACTTACCACGCGGCCCACTGAAAGTAAGAAGCCTTAATCATGACCACAAGGAGGTTACCCCATGTGACTCTACCATCCCTAGCAACTGGACCAATTTGGTTGCTTAGGAGACCTGGCTGGAGTCACTCAGCATGCCCTGGATTCGAACTCGCGACTCCAGGGTTTTTTATTATTAATTATTATTATTTATTATTATTATCATTATTATTATTATGAAAAGGTATTTACAATGCATATTTTATGTTATACTGCGATGGACTGGCGACCTGTCCAGGGTGTACCCCGCCTTTCGCCCAATGTTAGCTGGGATAGGCTCCAGCCCCCCGCGACCCTGTACAGGATAAGCGGTTGACGATGGATGGATGGATGGATGGATTTTATGTTATAGAAAATATAAATGTAGGATTAACATTTAGAAATGGGCATTTCATTTAGTTTTTACAAATTTCTGGTTTAAGTCCAGCCCACATCCAGTTCTCTCTGAATACAGAGACAGATACAAATAATTTTGTCATATGAACAGATACAGATAATGGCTTTGCTGCACACCACTACTATGCACAGCCATCATATCTAAATGGGATCTTCCCATGCACACAGCCACATCTGCTTAGGTGCAGATGCAGTTTTCATTCACACAAACAGCAACTTAAAAAGTATTTTTTTGGCATATAATACATTTGTTTTCTGAAACAGACAGCCAAACGATGACAAAAGCACCAGGATAACACTTTAAAACTTGCATAATCACAGGGAACACATGCTGAGCGTGATGCACGCAGTCACGTCTGTTTACATTAGCACTTGTCTCACACACACACAAACACACAATGTCTGAGATGTAAAAAAGTGTATAGGCAAACCAGACTGGTAATATTATTTGTTCACTTGTTTTTTAAAACCATATATGAACTAAATAAATAAAACCAGTACAGTACAGCAGACATAACCCATTTTTTCATATGTTTACTATATTATGTACAGTATTTGCTTTATTTTATTTTAGAGTTCTTACTTAGAAAAAAAGGGGAGGGGGAGTTAAACTAAAGCTCTAATGGTAAAAATTACAAAAGTAAAAAAAAATGAAAGAGTCACATAAAAGACAGGTATTTCACAAATAAAATAAACAGCAATTTAGTAGTGACCTCTATCCAAAATTTGGCAACAGATGAGGAAGAACAGAGGGTATGAAATTAGTCATGTTGGGTATTGAAACTGCAGTACACACATTTGTTTGATAAACATTTGTGCATAAACATTTTGTGTTGTTTTAAGTGTGTTCTATGTATGATTTTATATTGGGTTAGTTGTATATTATATCTGCTTAAACTGTACGTGTTTATGCAAACTTGTTTCCAGAAATTAATATCTGTGGTTATGTTGAGCTCTGGTAATTTTATGAAATTGTTGTCTATAAAAAAAGATTATGTAAATTTGTGAATCCTGTTTCTTTCCATCTTTCATTAGCAATTGGAGATTGATCAATTATCAGGATTATGCCATATAAGAGAGAAGGAGCGTGGTGTTAAATGATTATGAAATGATTATTTTATTTACGTTCCACCAGGCAAGTAATTTGTGAATTATTGTGTTCTTGTATAAATGATGACGCTTAATTGTATCAGTAATGAATGGTAGGTCAGATAATATATATTTTTTTTTTTTTTGCATTCAGTCTGTTACAGTTGTAACCATGGGATATGGAGAGGATTGCCATTTATCCATTTGAAAAGATATTGTAATTGTTCAGCTAGATGGTAATAATGAAAGTTGGGTGCACCTAATCCCCCCATGTTTTTGCTTTTCTGCAGTGTGTTGATACTTATTCTAGGGTTCTTATTTTTCCAGTAAAATGTATTTATCTTGCTATTTAATGTGTGAAACCATTTTTTATTGGGTTGCACCAGAATCACTGTAAACAAATAATATTTTTTTGGTAATATAGACATTTATTTGGTAAGATATTACAGTAGCGACTCATCATATGCGATAGAGTGGTAGGTTCATCCAGCAATTTAAGTCGTCTTCGATTGTCTTTAGCAGTGGAGTGAAGTTAAGATTAAATAAATCCGATAGGTGGGAGGAGATGTGTATTCCTAGGTCAGGGCTACATACTAAAAAATATGACTTAAGAGCCATTGGCTCCTAAACTGAAACATTATGGAGCCGAATGGCTGTTTTTAGTAGCCAAATCACAGATTTTTCTATTTTGATTGCTGTTGAGAATAAAGATAGAAAGCCAAAGAATTGGATGTCAGCTGATAACCCATTCATCGAAGGCTTAATAAACAGTATATATAGTTGAGAAGATAAGTTTGTATTCCCTTTTGTCTCAAAAATTTTCACACCCCTTTCATAATTAATACAAATAAAAGAGCACTGCTCTTCAGAATCCACATTACAAATATTTACATATAGTATGCATATAGTAGGTTGTTGTCTTTTTGAGCATCAGTGCATGTTTGCACCTTGTGTAATAGTTGTGTACAAGTCCCTCAATTGTCCTAAGTGTCAAAAGCAAAAGCAGTGACACTAGGTGTTTGCTAGGGTCGCACTTGAGAGCCCCAATAACCTTTGATATATTCAGAAAAGGCCAAAAAGAATTGCTGAGTGGAATTTGCATGCCGCTCTCCACCCCGAACATACGGGTATGAAAGGAGATGATGTGCACCACTCTTTCAGAATTGTGCTGAGGAGCACAATTCAGCGCTGTGGCAGGAGGGACACAATGTCTCATTTCCTCCATCAGGGAACGGAGGTTACATCAGTAACTGAGACTTTCCCTATCTGTCACTCACTCTGTCACTCCTATCTATGGAGAGGGTACACAACCAGAGTGGCTGAGACAGAATGAAGCTCTGCCGAGGAGAAGACACAGGGTTCACCGACAGGGAAACCAAACAGTGGAAATACATCATATGGGATTACCGAGAGGGGAATTACCACATATGGACCACTGAGCTAAAGTACACGGGCTCACCTGAAAAGGGCCATGCCACAAGTTTCGGGCATGGCGGCGTTACTGCTCAACCAAATTTGTCACCGGACAGTGCTTAAGAAATAAAGAACGCGTCCAGTGTTCACTAGTTGCATGGAATTGTTATGGAGAAGACAGCGCACATTATCACCTCGAGAGGTGAAAGACGCTAACGCAAGCGATACACCCAACCGGCTGCCCGAACTTAACCTGTTGGCACCTGTTGGATCATCCTGATAAGCCATTGCGATGGGCTGGAGAGTGCTAACCAGGCTCCCAGCCTCTGCGCTAATGGCACCAGTGGGACGATTGGTTTTATCATGCCCGGTGTGGGTGGTTCATGGCGAGGTTGAGCTGATACCCCACCAGGAAGATCGTCTGGGAATGGCATGCTGCTCTGCCAGCCCGCAATGGTGGCCGGTGGTTGAGGCTGGCGAGCGGTCCTGAGAACCGCCAAACTTACCTATTCGCCGGCTTCCTTTTGATGGAGAACAAGGGAATGCGAGTACTCACATCCCACCTGCTGACCGGGAATATTTTCAGCGCCTTGCCATCATGAGAGCGAGGGCCAAGTGGGCTGAGCATAATAGAATGGAAACTGCTCTTTTACCAACAAGATGGGTGACGGGGCCCAGTGGGCACCCGGCGATGTTATAGGTGGAGGCGTACTCGCCTCGTGCTGGCCCAGGGGTGGGAGTTGGGCCCATGTGCTCACCTGGGTTAGGCCGGTCGATGTCAGCGGACCGCCTGCCTCGCTCGTGAACTCTATTCGTTCAAAATGCGTACTCAGTGAGTATTGACGCTGACTACCACTCCTGGAGTCGCAAGTTTGAATCCAGGGCATGCTGAGTGACTCCGGCCAGGTCTCCTAAGCAAGCAAATTGGCCCGGTTGCTAGGGATGGTAGAGTCACATTGGGTAACCTCCTCGTGGTTGCAATTAGGGGTTCTCGCTCTCAATGGGGCATATGGTAAGTTGTTCGTGGATTGCAGAGAGTTGCATGAGCCTCCCATGCTGTGAGTCTCCGCAGTGTCATGAACAATGAGCTAAGTGAGAAAATTTGCGGATTGACTGTCTCAGAAGCGGAGGCAACTGAGACTTGTCCTCCGCCACCTGGATTGAGTTGAGTAACTGTGCCACCACGAGGACCTACTAAGTAGTGGGAGTTGGGCATTCCAAATTGGAAGAAAAGGGGATAAAAAAATAAAAGAATAAAAGAACAGTGGTGAAATATTTGACCAAAAATTTATATAAAATTCTCGGGGTAACCGTCTGGACCTGGAGCTTTATTGTTTGATAGAGAGAAGAGGGCTTTCCTATATTTGTCATTCAATAGTCGCTTTTCTAAGTCTTCTTTCTGAGAGGAATTTAGTTTGAGTAGGAGTATGTTGTTTAAAAATTGGTAAGTTTCTTTATCATTGACTACTTTTTCATTGCTATACAGACTTTCATAATCATGTGTGGACAATTTTGTTTTCAGAGTTCTTATTTCTTGGTATCAGTGTTCTTTCCTTATTGTGTTGAAGCAGGTTGGCTAAATATTTTCCATATTTGTCATTATGTGCAAAATGTGTGAATCATAAGAGTTGTTTTTGAAATTCCACTTCATTGTGTGTAATATCTTGGTTGTTAATTCGATTTATCTCTGCTAATGTCTGTTCATTGTTGTAAGGCTCTTCATTCGGGCAATGGAAGGGTCAGGAGACAGCAAAGCAGATTTGAGGTGGGTTTTTATTTTCTTCACTTTGCACAACAAACAACATGAATGCACTATCGGCTTCCAGGTCTCTCTCGTCTCTCTCTCTCGAACTGCTGGCTATGTCGCCCTTTTATGCCGCTCTCCCCGTGTTCACTGAAATCAGAAACAGGTGTTAGGCATAATTTAGCTCAGGTGTAAGCGCCCGTACCGCTCTTTCTCTCTCCAGATGGACACTTGATCACACCCCCGCTGCCACAATTGTATTTTTGTGAGTAAGTGTGGTGTAACATTTTTAGTTTGTCTTCAAGTTCTTTTTCTAGTTCTTGTTTTTTCTTATGTTTAAATGTGGAGTATGATATTATCTTCCTTCTCATAACTATCTTTGCTGTCTCCCAGAGTGTTGCTGCGGATGTGCCATGTGTATTGTTTAATGAAATAAAAGATGCCCACTCTCTTTTAAAATACTCATTGAATTATTGCTCTTGAAGTAATGATGTATTCATATGCCATTTGTGTGTGTTTTTCCATTATTTGTATTGTTAAGAGTGAGGGAAATTGGTGCTTGGTCCAAGATGATAATGGGTTCAATTGTGGTTTGCAAATATATTTGAGATAATGAGTTACTTGTTAAGAAAAAATCAATACATGAATGTGTTTTATGAACAGGAGAGAAGTATGTGTATTCACTTTTTGTAGGGTTTTTCTGTCTTCAATTATAGCCAAGGTCTGTCATATATTGTTTCATGATACCTGTTGAGAGCCAAATTTTCAGTTGATTTGAGTTAATAGATTTTTCTAGTATTGTGTTGACAACTGTATTGAAGTCTCCTCCTATGATTATAACTGGTTGCGAGAAGTTGGATAATATTGAGGAAAAATTGTGGGAAAAGTTTATTTTAAAATATATTTTGTTAACATTAATAATAATATACTGACCCTCTATGTCAGCTATTGTTTTATTCATAATAATTGGTATGTTGTTTCTTATGATGGTTGCTACTCTCTTTTTTGAGTTATAAGATGAAAAATATATCTGTGTGATTTTTGAAGTTTGGAGTTTACTGAGTTCAGATTGTAATAGGTTAGTTTATTGTACTAGACATACTGTAAGCATTAAATTTTTTGAGCTGGTTTAATATTTTGGAATGCTTTAATCTGTTAATTAATGCCTTGTACAGTCCAACTAATGAACTTTATATATATATATATATATATATATATATATATATATATATATATATATATATATATATATATATATATATATATTACAGAAGCTAAAAGAGGCCTTGCGTTATTTTTGTTCTGTCTCGTTTTCTCGTGATCTCGACATAACTAAGGTTGTTTTCTCGTGATCACGACTTAATTTTCTCGTGATCTCGACATAACAAAAAGTTGTTTTTCCCTTTAATTTTCTATACAGGTTTTAATTGACCTACAAGGTATGAAGGACAATGAGAGATCCTTGGCAGAAAAGTACAATTTATTATATATAAATGTAAAGTTAGGCACCTTTCACATAGGCTAAATCAAACATATTACTAAACGCCAGGCAGCACATCACAAACACTTAATAAACGCGTTTTCGTCAATATAGCAAGACTCGCTTTCTTCTGCACTCAACAGGCGTCAAGAACTAATATGCGCGCACTCGGATCTAAATCGCGGCTGGCTTGACCGCAGTCATGCAGACGTCCCGGTCCATCAAGTTGGCTTGCAATGAAATTGACCAAACGTTCAGGGTCACTTTATTGTCTACGGCAAAGTTGTAGACGTGATAGTCTTCTAAGGTGTTTGACACTAATCTGGAAGTTGTCAATGACAACCAGATATCCTTATTGAAAACAACTTTTTGTTATGTCGTGATCACGAGAAAATTAAGTCGTGCTCACGAGAAAACAACTTTTTGTTATGTCGAGATCACGAGAAAACAACTTTCTGTTATGTCGTGATCACGAGAAAATTAAGTCGTGATCACGAGAAAACAACCTTAGTTATGTCGAGATCACGAGAAAACGAGACAGAAAAAAAAAATAATAACGCAAGGCCTCTTTTAGCTTCCGTAATATATATATATATATATATATATATATATATATATATATATATATATATATATACACACACACAGTTGAAGTCAGAAGTTTACATACATTTAAACTCAAAAGTGAAAAATAGGTTTACACAATTCCTGACATTTAATCATAGAAAACTTTCCCTGTCTTAGGTCAGTTAGGATAACTACTTTACTTTTAGAATGTGAAATAACAGAATAATAGTAGAGACAATTATATATTTCAGCTTTTCTTTCTTTCATCACATTCCCAGTGGGCCAGAAGTTTACAAACACTTTGTTAGTATTTGGTAGCATTTCCTTTAAATTGTTTAACTTGGGTCAAAAATTTTTGGGTAGCCTTCCACAAGCTTCTCACAATAAAATTTCCTTCCTCATGATACCATCTATTTTGTGAAGTGCACCAGTCACTCCTGCAGCAAAGCACCCCCACAATCTGATGCTACCACCCTCATGCTTCACAGTTGGTATGGTGTTCTTCGGCTTGCAAGCCTCACCTTTTTTCCTTCAAACATAATGATGGTCATTATGGACAAACAGGAAAAATTTTGTTTCAGACCAGAGGACATTTCTCCAAAAAGAAAGTGTGGGTGAATTCATGAACATTGATGCGTGCATTAATTCTTTGATTGCCTCTTCCAGGTAATCTTGCACTGTTCCCTTTACAAAAAGCTTCACTTTGATGCTGCGCTGCTAAGCGCTATGGGGAAACAATCTTATTGTGAGCTGCTCTGAACATGTGTGTAACACGTCAATGAAATTGACTGGAATTTATAGCCTTGGTTGGTGAGATCATTGGACGCACCTGTGGCCAGGCTATAAATAGGAGGCGTCACCAGGTTCCAGACATTTTTCTTCAGAGCTTTCTCTCTGTGTGTTTTCACAAAACTCTTGTTAGAAATTTGTTAAAAAAATCTAAGTCTTTTCCTTCCTTCTCTCTTTTATATATATATATATAAAAAAAAGAAAAAGAAAGGGGAAAATGGCGGAAAAACAGGGCAAACAATGCGTGTTTCCTTGTCAGCGTTCTATGTCTGACAAGGACACGCATCAATTTTGCTTTGTTTGCTTGGGGGAAGAGCACGCTACTCTCGCGTTGGAACAGGGCGGGTGCGCGCATTGCGACCTACTTTCGGTCGGGATGCTTCGCGCTCGCCTTGCTTACTTCCGAGACCCGGCACCCACACTTCATTCGTGGGGCTCTCGCATGGATCTGGCTGAGGAGCGAGAGACGGGTTCGTCCCTCTCGCTCGCTCTCTCCCCAGATCCTGCTGGTCCCTCGCGTGATCCTGAAGCGTGCTTCGGCGCCTCTTCAGTTCGCGAGGGGGACCTCCATTCCCTTGGATCAGTTTCCGAGTTAACCGCATCTGAGCGCTCCAATCGCGATTCTAAATCTTCGGAGGAGCTGCTCGATGTGATTACTCGCGCGGAGGCCAGACTTAAAATAGATTGGCCACGTGACCAAGTTCCCCCCAAGCACTCTAAGTTAGAAGACAGATTTCTGTCTGGTGACCAAGGGAAGGGAACACCTCATCAGTCCCTTCCCTTCTTTGATGATCTCCACGACGAGCTTTCTCGTTCTTGGAATAAACCTTATACCTCGCGCGTTCACGTGCCCTCCACGTCAGTATATTCGACTATCGTGGGCGCTGAGGCGCGAGGGTATTTAAAGATGCCACCGGTCGAAGAGACACTTGCAGGTTATCTCTCGCCGGGTTCGGCATCGTCGCTTAAGAAATCTGCTCTCCCCTCTAAGCCATGCAGGGTAACCTCCATGCTGGTTGAGAGAGCATATCAAGCGGCGGGTCAGGTTGGTGCTGCGCTGCACACCATGGCTGTCTTGCAGGCGTACCAGGCTGACCTACTAAAAGACTTGAGTGCTGGAAGAGACCTCGACGACGAAGCTCTTTCTGAACTTTGTCGAGCTGCAGATTTGTCTCTCCGTGCCACCAAGCAGTCAGCCCGTGCTATTGGCCGGTCTATGTCCGCTTTGGTCAGCACTGAGAGGCACTTATGGCTTAATCTATCCGGCATCAAGGATAAGGACAGAGTTTTCCTCCTTGATGCCCCAGTTTCGCCTTCTGGTCTCTTTGGAGACGCCATGAATTCGGTTATCTCCAGATTCCAGGAGGCGAAAAGCCATAAGGAAGCCTTTGGGCAATTTCTTCCTCGTCGCACTCAGAGGGCGAGGCCGTCGGTCACCCAGTCTCGCCCTGATTCTGTTAGGAGGGAGGTTCAAAAACAGAGCGTGGCAAGTCGTGCTCCCCCTCGCAGAGATTGGGGACAGGCTCGTCGCCCTCAGCAACCTCCCAAACAAGACCTCAGGGCTTGTATCTCCAAGAGAAAGAAGCCCTGACGGTCCTGTATCCAACCCTGTGAGGGTAGTTCCCTTCGGGACGGGGCGCGTGTATCATTCACTTCGGCCCTCCCGATACCCTCACGAAACCTCTTCACTCCCACCACCCTTGGTGTTTCGGGTGACAGAGGTTTCCAACAAGATGTTGAATGTACCGTTGCTCCCTGCCATAATCCAGGACACGGAACATTCGACACCCCTCGACAGGAAGTCTTGAAATTAGTTCCCATCTCAGAGAACCTGGCAGCGTGGAAACTTCTGCCAGGTATTTCTATGTGGGTTCTAAAAACAGTAGAAAAAGGCTTGCCGCCCTCCGAGCTTCAACGGCGTGGTTTCCACTACCGTAAGCCCGGAACAGGCATGTCTACTTCAGGTAGAACTGCAAAATCTCTTGGAAAAAGGGGCCATAGAACATGTTCCCCTTCCAGAGAAAAAGTCAGGCTATTACAGCAGATACTTCCTGGTCCCCAAGAAGGGGGGGGGGGGGGGGGGGGTTGCGTCCGATCTTAGATCTTCGTGCCTTGAACCGCTCGGTCAAGACGCTCAAGTTCAAGATGCTAACAGTCAAGTCCGTCGTGTCTCATTTCCAACGTCTCGATTGGCTGGTCACGATCGACCTCATGGACGCATATTTTCATATTGGAATTCTGCCACAGCACAGAAAGTTCCTGAGGTTCGCTTTCGGGGACAAAGCCTTCCAGTATCGGGTCCTTCCATTTGGCCTAGCCCTATCACCCCGCACATTCACGAAATGCATGGATGCAGCACTGGCTCCTTTGCGACTCCAGGGCATCCGCATTCTGAATTATCTAGACGACTGGCTGATCCTAGCCCAGTCTCAGAAACTGGCAGTTCAGCACAGGGATATCGTCTTGGCTCATCTAGGTTCCCTGGGTCGAGACTCAACGCCAAAGGAGCGTTCTTTCCCCGACCCAGAAAATTTCCTATTTAGGGGTCATATGGAATTCGATCACGATGCAGGCACAGTTGTCTCCCGCTCGTGTCATCTCCATTCAGAACTCCCTGAGCAATCTCAGGCTAGGTCTAGGTTGCACTGTTCTTCAGTATCAACGAATATTAGGTCTCATGGCGTCTGCGTCCACGGTGATTCCTTTGGGCCTTCTCCATATGAGACCGTTTCAGCTGTGGCTAAAAGCCAGGGGGTTTCATCCAAGGGCCAGTCCCCTCAGGCAAATAAGGGTTACGCGCCCAGTGCTTCGTTCCCTTTCTATGTGGTTCAGACCCCGGTTCTTACCTTGGGTCCCACTCTAGGTGCGTCTTGTCGTCGCAGGCTGCTAACGAAAGATGCCTCCGTGACGGGCTGGGTAGCGGCCTTAAGTGGTCGTCCGGCTTAAAGGGATAGGAGGGTCGTCAGTTCGGTTGTCACAGTAACTGTCTCGAGCTGATGGCCGTATTTCTGGCCCTGAAATACTTCCTCCTGAGGCTGCCATGTCTTGGTGCGGGTGGGCAATACAGTGGTAGCCTCTTACATAAACCATCGGGGGATCCACGTTCACATCAGCTGAATTTCTGGCACGTTCGATCCTCCTTGGGGCCCAGGGCAGCTCAGGGCAGTTTCGTCCCTGGATGCCCGTGTGTGTGTGGGAGCAGATTTACTAATCTAGGGTAGAAGAGGACCTCTTCACCTCTATGATAGCGCAATGTCTCCTCTACTTCTCCCTAAGTCACCCAGAACCCCTTGGGTCTGGGCTCAAAGGCACTTACGTGTCCCCTGGTTCTTCTGCTCCCGGGAGTCTTGGTAAGGTTCGCCAGCAAGGGTCTTGCCTCCTTTTAATGGCGCTGCGCTGGCCAAACAGGATATGTTTCTCGAATTTCTCTCCTTGACGGCTCACCTTGGGCGATTCCGGACAGGAAGGACCTTCTCATCATTGGTCCGAATTGTGAAAACTTTCATGCTTGGCCCCTAAGGGTACCAACTGAGGTTCACAGGGCTTTCTATTGAAGTTTCCCGAGAACATTTCAAGTGCTACGGCTCCCTCCACTTGGAACTGATCTGGGTAGATTTTACAGGGCAGAAGAGGACCTCTTCGCCTCTTTTGATAGCGCAATGTCTCCTCTACTTCTCCCCGAGTTGCCCAGTTTCCCCCCCTAAGTTGATATTACAGAACCAGCTAACTGCCAGTTTGCTTCAGTTCTGGATTTTCTCTAGAAAGAACTGTCAGCGGGCACTTGCCTCGCCACTGCCAGGTTCTATGTGGCTTCCACTGCGGTTTGCCATGCCTTGGTGGGCGGGGTGCCCCCTAAGAGGCGTCCTTGCTAGGACCTCTTCACAGGGTAAGACCCCTTTTTAGACCTCTAGAGTCAGCGTTTGGTAGACTTCTGACTCTCAGGATGGTTTTTCTTATGGCAATTACGTCTCTAAGGAGACTTGGGTACCTACAGGCTCTGTCTCTTTTGCCGGCCTGTTTAGAGTTTGCCCCAGAATGACCAAAAGCATTCTTTGCACCCTCACCCTAACTACCTGCCCAAGGTGTCTTTAGCGTCCCTTGGCCGGTTATTTTCTAAGCCTTCTGCTCCCTGCCGTTTGTAACGCCGGAGCAGCTAAGACTTCTCAGACTCTGTCCAGTCTGTACCCTTCAGACTTATGTCCACCGCTTTTGCTAGTGGCGTAAAGTCAGGGCAGCAATTCTTCACTTGGAAGCCATGACCGGGGGGCGGTCACTTCCTGGCAGACTATGTCACTTTGGGTGAGGTACACTTTTGCCCCGGCCTACGAGGCGCGCAGTCAAGCTTCGCCAGTAGGTTTTAGGGCGCACTCTACCAGAAGGCTGTCCTCCTTTAAAGCCTCGGCTAGAGGCCTCTCTCTGCAGCAAGTTTGTGATGCGGCAGGCTGGTCCTCCCCGCACACATTCATCTGGTTTCATGGTCATGTTTCTATATGTTCATGCTACCCCGGGCTCTTATGCCCTTGGGTCGACATCTACGCTCATGTCTAAGCAAGTTTGTGATGCGGCAGGCTGGTCACCTCCGCACACATTCTTCAGGATCTATGGTTTGACTAGATGCTCCTGCTACCCCGGTATGCCCTTGGGTCGACATCTACGCTAATGTCTAAGCAAGTTTGTCAAATCAATCAAATCAAATCAAATCAAATCAAAATCAAATCAAATCACTTTATTGTCACACTACTGTGTACACGAGTGCAACAGCAGGTGAAATTCTTGTGTGCAGTTCCGAGCAACATTGCAGTAATGACAGTGACGAGACATAAACCACTTTACAATAACAACATTTACACAACACAATTTACATAACAAATGTACACATACCTACACAACAATTTACATATCAAATGTACACAATACACACAATGTAGCATACACATACACTAGATAAGGGTATAAATATATATATATACACTAACTGAATTGGGAGCGAGAATATATTGACAGAATGAGGATTAATAAAGTGCAGTGCTGATTGTAGATCGTGAGAGATCATGTGTTCAAAAGTCTTATTGCTTGTGGGAAGAAGCTGTCATGTAGTCGGCTGGTGCGGGTCCTGATGCTGCGATACCGCCTGCCTGATGGAAGCAGTGAGAGCAGCCCATGACTCGGGTGGCTGGAGTCATTTGTGATGCGGCAGGCTGGTCCTCTCCGCACACATTCATTAGATTCTATAGTTTGGATGTCCATGCTACTCCGGGTTTTTACGCCCTCGAGTCGACATCTCAAACTCATGCAGGAACAAGTTTGTGACGTGGCGGGCTGGTCCTCTCCACGCACATTCATGGATGTTTTTGCTACCCCGGACTATGTCCTTGGGTTGACATCCCAGGCTCATGCCAAATCCAAGTTCATGGTACGAACTTTTGAGTTAGAGCCCTTGGGTCGGCTTCTCAAACTCATCTTTTTGACTTTGTGGGCTAGATGCTCCGCTACTCTGGACTCTTATGTCTTTGAGTCGACATCTCAAGCTCATGTCTAACCAGGTTTGTGATACGGCAGGCTAGTCCTTTCCGCACACACTCCTCGAATTTTATGGTGTTAGATGTTCTGCTACTCCGGGCTTATGCCCTTGAGTCGACATCTCAAGCTCATGTCTGGAACCTCTCGCGTTCTGTGAAAACACTTCACAACGATCAGGGGTCCGGACAGCCCCAGTGCGGCGGCGTGGGCATTTCGTTCCCCATAGCGCTTAGCAGCACAGCATCAAAGTGAAGCTTTTTGTAAAGGGAACGTCTCGGGTTACTTGTGTAACCTTTGTTCCCTGAAAAAAGCGGAACGAGATGCTGCGCTTCTTTTGCCGCACTGGGATGTCCCAGGACCGCTCTTCATAAAAATAATCTGATGACACCCTGGTGACGCCTCCTATTTATAGCCTGGCCACAGGTGCGTCCAATGATCTCACCAACCGAGGCTATAAATTCCAGTCAATTTCATTGACGTGTTACACACATGTTCAGAGCAGCTCACAATAAGATTGTTTCCCCATAGCGCTTAGCAGCGCAGCATCTCGTTCCGCTTTTTTCAGGGAACAAGGGTTACACAAGTAACCCGAGACGTTTCGGGTATAACTGAGAATATTAAATTGTCACGCATACTTCGTCACTGGAGGTCGAGGTTTGTTTCTTTCATTTTTTTATTGTCTGAAGTGAGATTATCGATTTGTGTTGTTTAGTTGTGTTGTGATATTTGTCTTTAGTTCGCTGTTTTTCTTTTGAAGTGATTCTATTTGTGATTGTTGATGGATTTCAGTACACTGTTGTTGTGTTCCCCGTCTGTCGCTCAGTTCGACGTCGTGTCGAAGAAGCGACACTAGGGGTCTCTCTTAAGCGCCAAAAGATGCCTCTGATCTATGAAAAAAGGCCAATGAGAGTTGGCGAACAGTATTTGCATACCCCGCCTCCGGATACGGATATAAAGGCGAGGGAAATACGCTCGTTCATTCAGTAATTTTCTTTGGAGCCGATGGTCGCGTGTATGCTGCCAGCTGTGAGTAATACAACTGATCCTGCTTCTGATCCTCTGACGCTCTGCTGCTGATGGATCTACGGGGCACTTCAGCGGCATTTTCTCTTCTCTGCCGGCGTGCAGTTTGCCCCTGGGCGCTTCGACAGCGCAGAGTTAAAAGAGTTCCATTTTAAAAGAGTCATTTTCTCTATAAAAGAGTTTATTTCTCTGAAAGAGCAATACACAGTGGTGTTGAACGCCCTTTTCAGGGCGCGTCTTTATAAAGATGCCATTCAACCCCTGCGTAGTTCCTAGATGCGGTAGAGTGCTCTCCGCTTCTGACGGCCACAGGCGCTGTCTCGTATGTCTGGGCGCCGATCACACCGAGGCAGCGTTTGTGGATGGTTCATGTTCTCACTGCGAGAACATGACCATGGCAACATTGCGGTCGCGGCTTGCTTTCAATAGAAAGCACGCCACTCCAGCCGCCCCCCGTATTGCTCCTTCTTCCCACGGGATTGAGGACGATGCAGCTGGCGATGGATGTGATTTGGGGAGGGCAGCGGGTGCAGTTCCGCCGGGTACGCCCCCTCGGACCACCCGCCCCCCGACACGCTCGTTGACCTCCGTCCAGCCTCGAGGTAACGGCGACTCACCTCCGGGCCGGTCTGCCTATCCTCTGGAGCTTGAGACCGATGAGCTCGCTGCCCCGTCGGAAAGCGCGGCATCTGACACTGACTCCTTCCCTGGGCTGCCGCCTTCGGGCCAGCACGCCCAGGCTGAGGCGGATGTGCAGATGTCCGACATGCTTTCCTGGGCCGCCGTCGGGGTGGGGTTGGACTGGAAACCTCCACCCTCCCCACACCCGTCACGGTTGGATGACTGGTTCCTGGGGTCTGGGCGCCGCTCACAGCCACGCCCCCCCCCCGGTCCTGTTTTTCCCGGAGGTGCATGACGAGCTGACGTCAAAAGCCCTGCTCGTCCGTTCTCGCTACCCTCGACGGCGGAGAGGCCCACGGGTACATGGCGATTCCCAAGGTGGATAGGGCAGTTGCGCTCCATCTTTGTGGAGGCCCTGTACCCACTTCCAAGGCCTGTAGGACTTCATCCTCGCTGAACAACAAAGCCTACAGCACCGCGGGACAGGCCGCCTCCGCCTTGCACGCCATGGCCATCCTGCAAGTCCACCAGGCCAAGGCACTCAGGGATCTGCACGAGGGTAGCCCTAACCCCGATGTGCTGCAGGAACTGCGCTCAGCGACCGACCTCGCCCTCAGAGCCACGAAGGTCACCACGCAGGCACTCGGGCAGGCGATGGCCACCCTTTTGGTCCAGGATTGTCATCTTTGGCTCAACCTGGTCAAGATGCGTGAGGCCGACAAAGTTCACTTCCTCGACGCCCCTGTCTCCCAGCTTGGCCTCTTTGGCGACACCGTCGAGGACTTAGCCCAGCAGTTCTCCACGGTGAAAAAACAGACGGAGGCCATATCTCACATCATGCCTCGCCGCAAACCTGCCGCCAAGGCCACTGCCCTGTCTGCTCGCCGAGGGCGTCCCCATGCGGCTAAGAAACCTGCTCCGCCTCAACCCGGGCCCAGCTCTCAGCCCCTGCGTCGAGCACACCGCAGGAAGCAGACGCCCCACGTCTCTCAGACTCCCTCGAGGACCCGGAAGACTCCCAGGCGGTCCTGAGACGGACGACCCAGCAACACAGATGTTAGCTCCGGAGATGGTAAGACCGCTCCGTCCCCCGGTGGAGGGCTGGGAGGAGAATCTTTTGTTTCTTAACAATTTCATTTGCCGTCTCCCCTTAGATGGGGTTGCGGTACCCACATTCTCAATAACAGAGCTATTTCCTAGGTCTCTGGGTCACCTGGCCCGCAAATGCCGTTCTCACGGCACTAGGCCCCCAGATTTCAACAGTCCTGGCTTCCTGGACACGGACCACCCGTCTTCAGCTCCACGACTGTCCCCCGGCCGGCCGGTTCCAACGAGTCTAGAGGACGCCTACCCAGGACCTCCTCCTCAGTTGCTAACCCGCCCCCTGCCGGGTGTGTGGAGCAAGGTAAGTGCTTTGTGTCTTTTCTCAGCACCTCAGCCGCGGGTCGCCCCATCACCGCCCAACGCTGCCTTCCTGCTCCGCCCCTCTGTGAAGGCCCGCCGGGTACGTCCAATTGCCCCTAGTGCAGAGGTTGGACGCGTGGCTTTCACTTCCCAACCCGTCTCGCTGGCTGGCCCGGACCATCCGACCTGGTTACGCAATTCAGTTTGCCAGGCCCCCGCCCCCCTTCATGGGCATCCGTTTTTATGCAGTACACGGCGAACATGCCCAGTCCCTGCGCGCAGAAATCACGACTCTTCTGGCCAAAGACACGATAGAGCCTGTCCCTCCAACTGAGATGAAGAAGGGTTTCTACAGCCCGTACTTCATCGTGCCCAAGGAAGGCGGCGGCTTACGACCAATCTTGGACCTGCGAGTTCTCAACCAAGCATTGCACAAACTCCCATTCAAAATGCTCATGCAGAAGCACATCTTAACCTGCGTCTGGCATCTAGATTGGTTTCGCAGCAGTAGACCTGAAAGACGCGTTCTTCCACGTCTCCATCCTGCCTCGCCACTGCCCCTTCCTGCAGTTTGCGTTCGATGGTCAGGCGTATCAGTACAAAGTCCTCCCCTTCGGCCTGTCTCTGTCCCCTCGTGTCTTCACGAAAGTCGCAGAGGCAGCTCTTGCCCCGCTCCGAGAAGCCGGCATCCGCATACTCAACTACCTCGACGACTGGCTCATTCTGGCCCACTCGCAAGAGTTACTATGCACCCACAGAGACCAGGTGCTCAGGCACCTCAGCCGTTTGTGGCTTCAGGTCAACTGGGAAAAGAGCAAGCTTACTCCAGTTCAGAGCATCTCTTTTTTCGGGATGGAGTTAGACTCGGTCTCAATGTCGGCACGTCTCACCAACGAGCGTGCCCAGTCAGTGTTGACTGCCTCGCCGCCTTCAGGCCGGGCACAGCGGTCCCCTTAAAACTTTTCCAGAGGCTCCTGGGGCATATGGCGTCCTCCGCGGCGGTTGCGCCGCTGGGGTTGATGCATATGAGACCGCTCCAACACTGGCTTCAGACCCGAGTCCTGAGGCGAGCATGGCGCCACGGCATGCACCGGGTAACAATCACCCCCGCCTGCCGCCAAACATTCAACCCTTGGACAGACCTCTGTTTCTTACGGGCTGGAGTACCCCTACAGCAGGTGTCCAGATGCGTCCTGGTCACGACCGACGCCTCCATATTGGGTTGTGGCGCCGTTTGCAACGGGCACGCAGCCTCAGGCCGTTGGAAAGGGGCCCAGCTGCGTTGGCACATCAACTGCCTCGAGTTGTTGACCGTCCTTTTGGCCCTGCGGAAGTTTCTCCCATTAATTCGGGACGAACATATCTTAGTCAGGTCGGACAGCACCACTGCGGTCGCGTACATAAATTGCCAAGGCGGCGTACGCTCCCGTCACATGTCACAACTCGCCCGTCGTCTCCTCCTTTGGAGCCAGCACCGACTCAAGTCGCTGTGTGCCACTCACATCCCCAGCAACCTCAATGTGATAGCGGACGCGCTGTCACGACAACGCTTGCCTGGCGGAGAGTGGAGGCTTCACCCCCACTCGGTTCAGCTGATTTGGGAACGGTTCGGCAAGGCCCAGGTAGACCTGTTTGCCTCCCGAGAGACCTCCCACTGCCCGCTCTGGTACGCATGTTCAGAGGCTCCCCTCGGGGCAGATGCACTAGCACACAGCTGGCCGGTGGGGCTGCGCAAGTACGCATTCCCCCCAGTGAGCCTTCTTGCACAGGTGCTGTGCAAGGTCAGGGAGGACGAGGAGCAAGTCACTCTCGTGGCTCCTTACTGGCCCACCCGGGCCTGGTTCTCGGACCTCGTACTCCTCGCGACAGCCCCTCCCTGGCGAATTCCCCTGAGGAAGGACCTACTTTCTCAGGGACGGGGCACGCTCTGGCATCCGCACCCAGACCTCTGGAACCTCCACGTCTGGCCCCTGGACGGGATGCGGAAGATCTAGCTGGCCTACCACCCACGGTCGTAGCCATGATCAACCAGGCCAGAGCCCCTTCTACCAGGCAACTCTACGCCCTGAAATGGCGTCTGTTCGTCAATTGGTGTTCTTCCCGGGCAGAAGACCCACAGATGTGCGCAGTTAGGTCGGTGCTCCTGTTCCTACAGGAGAGGTTGGAGGGGAGGCTGTCCCCGTCCAACTTGAAGGTGTATGTTGCCGCTATCGCAGCTCACCACGACCCAGTAGATGGCAAGTCTCTGGGTAAGCACGACTTAATCGTCAGGTTCCTAAGAGGTGCCCGGAGGTTAAACCCCTCCCGGCCAAACCTGTTCCCCTCCTGGGATCTCTCGGTGGTCCTTGCCGGTCTTCAGAGATCCCCTTTCGAGCAGCTAGAATCAGCTGGACTCAGGGCTCTCTCTCTAAAGACGGCCCTGCTGATCACACTCGCATCCATCAAGAGGGTCGGGGACCTGCAAGCGTTCTCTACTAACGACACTTGCCTGGAGTTCGGTCCGGCAGACACTCATGTGATCCTAAGACCTCGACAAGGCTATGTGCCCAAGGTTCCTACCACGCCCTTCAGAGATCAGGTAGTGAACCTACAAGCGCTGCCCCGGGAGGAGGCAGACCCAGCCCTCTCACTGTTGTGTCCGGTACGTGCCTTGCGTGCCTACCTGGAATGCACCCAGAGCTTCAGGCACTCTGAGCAGCTCTTTGTCTGCTTTGGAGGACAGCAGAAAGGGAACGCTGTCTCCAAACAGAGGTTGTCTCACTGGGTGGTGGATGCCATTCAGTTGACCTATCACACCCAGGCCGTGCCACCCCCTTTACGGGTTCGAGCCCACTCTACTAGGAGCGTGGCATCCTCATGGGCACTGGCTAGGGGCACCTCCCTAGCAGACATTTGCAGAGCTGCGGGCTGGGCAGCACCTAACACCTTTGCGAGATTTTACAATCTCAGGGTTGAGTCAGTGTCGTCCCGTGTTTTCTCAGGTCCGAGCCCGTAGAACTCGGTACACATTGACGGTCTCACCGGGTGAGTCGCTTGTCTCCAGCGCCATTTCCCTCTGCCGAGGCAAAACAGTGCACTTCTTTCCCAGAAGACCTAGGTCCCTGGTTGATTCCTCCCTAGCCCTTTGGGCCCGCAGCAGTTCAGCGGAGGAACTTGCCGGCCCAGTCCACTATGGGTACCCCAGGCTACCCCTACTGGAATAGGTGCTCCACAGATCAGGCCTCCTACGGGACTCCTCCTGTGTGTACTTCCGCGGTACGGTCACCTTACGAGCTGACCCGTGTCTCCCTTAGGCAGTCCTTTGCTGCCCTCCGGTTGCCGTGTTGTAGCAACTCCCCCCCTCCTCGAGGTTGAATCTACCACCGCACCATTCTTCCCACATGTGACCCAAGAGGCCATGTGATGTATTTTGCCACCTCTACCTCCCCTTCCGGGTGGGTGTGGCCTCCGCAGGGTCTTTTCCCCCTAAAAGAATAGGAATTCGGGTAAGACCCCCTTCCCTCGATGCGGTGGGCCCCGGCTGCTCTTGCTCTATGCCGAGAAAACATAGAGAGAAAAGAGGCCCAGCCAGGCTTGGCCCGTTCCCTAGTTGGGAGCGTCACCTTGTTCCCCCCTATGGTAACCAAAAGGATTCTGACGACTTTTTTGGGGGCATTGGGGAAGAGTACGTGCAGCCTGAACACAGTTGGTCGCTTGTGCACATAGAAATACCTGCCCGCTTCTGTGTAAGCGGTACACGTACACGGCTCATTGCATGGCGAGTTTTGAAGTGGACCCCTAGTGTCGCTTCTTCGACATGACGTCGAAGTGAGCTACAGATGGGGAACTTCTCGGTTACGTATGTAAACTCCGTTCCTTGATGGAGGGAACGAGACGCGTCGTGTGTTCCCAGCCACGTCGCTGAGCCGAGCCGCTGAGGTGCCCGGAACACTCCCGGCTCCTCAGAAAAATCCTGAATGAATGAGCGTATTTCCCTCGCCTTTATATCCGTATCCGGAGGCGGGGTATGCAAATACTGTTCGCCAACTCTCATTGGCCTTTTTTCATAGATCAGAGGCATCTTTCGGCACTCAAGAGAGACCCCTAGTGTCGCTTCTTTGACACGACGTCTCGTTCCCTCCATCAGGGAACGGAGGTTACATACGTAACCGAGACGTTTTCCTCTTTGTCTGCTGAATCTTCCCGACACAGTGCTTTTTTTGTGCTTGAGGCATGATGGTAAGTCCAAAGAAGTTATCATCGATAAAGCTTTCGAGGTTTTCGACATCTTCCACAGTTGCCGTGAACCAGTTGTAATATATTTGTCCAAAGAGAAATGTAAAAATTGTTTAGTCCAGTGTATAATGGTGTTCTCTTGCTTGGATGTTTACAGAAGGAATGCCAGCATCTTTGATCACATCCGTCATCATGCGTTAGTTTCTGAGTGTACGCATCTCCAATCTCATTTCGTGGATATTTCTTATTGGTTTTTGAAGAATGTGCATGCGAATATGTGCTCAACTGTGGTGGGGGAACCCAAAAGTCTGATGTAAAAGGAATCCCCACTGTATCTGTATCTGTCACTGCAATGTATTTGTCACGTTTGCATAATGCATGCAGCTTTTGTGTCCTCAGCAGCTTTTGATTATTAAACAGCTTTCTCGAGTACATGTAAATGAGCTATTATAATTTTATATCCCCAGAAGTTATAAATGCACCCCCTGCGTAATGTCATTAACGACAGCTCCATATTGTTGAACCAACGTGGTTCGAACAATGGATGTAATAGTTAAAATAGTTAATATGGTTTCGGTAAAATGTCATCACAAGCTAGTCCATTTATTACAATGCATGTACTATGTACTATGATGATTAAGCAGTGATTTACACTGTTGTACAGAAAACGCACCCCAGTCTGACAAATGAACATTGGTCAGCAAATGGTGTCAGTTAGGGTCGGTATTATATGTTTGATCCACCAATGGCAATGGCCCATTGGGTGACAGAAATTACATACTTCACATTTAAGGTTAATAATTATGTTAAAAAAAAAATATGCATATATATTTGCAATATGAGTAAGTGTCTTTGCATTTACACACATCTCAACTCAAAGTGCAAGAGCTAACATCTTTTTACATCACTTTCTGAAACCTTGACCCAGGGGAAAAGCTCCTACTGAGTGAAAACTTTGATTCAAGCTGAGCTTCTGCCTGCATTGAGAATTCTTAATTCACACATATCGCGGAATATCATTCCGAACATTGAATATCCCATTTAGAGATATTATGATTTTCTACCTCTGCATGGAGTAGTATGCGACATACAGATCTGATCTTAAAAAGGTCACCTGTCCATTTCAGCTAGCGATGTGATGAAGTTGACATCCTTCCACTATATTTTTGCCATTCCAGGCTTTAGAGCCATGATTAATGCCACACTACCCTGAACAAACTACTTGCTTTGATTCTTAGCCAGGTATTGATGCCGTTATTCACTATTTTCTCATCCAAGTTCCATTCTGGATCCATGATTTGCAAGCATTCTTGCCCTGGGCATGATAAATGCAGTTAAACACACGCAGCTTAAATACATCTGCAGTCATTTTCAAAAGCAATTTAACATGCAGGAAGCACATGTAAGCCACGTGAAAGACATCATGTGAAATCCTGCGATTTAGCCTCGCGATTATGAGAAAGAAAAATTACTGAATGATTTCATTAATCTTCAGAAGCCTGCATAAAAATGACCAGCAGGGTCATCATTTTAGGGTAAAACGTTTGCATGTTTCCTGTATATATTAATTCAGGTCTCACAGCTGGTTGTGCTTTGTTGACATCCAGCAGGTTTAAATAACCAATTAAAGCTAATTTCCCTTTTTTTCTCCCTCTCTCTCTCTCTCGCTTGTGTTACTTTTCTTTCCTTCCTCCCTGCAGTTTGATAATTGTTAAGCACACAGCATGTAAAATTCTTAGAGTAAGTCAGCCGATTTTATTGATGGTGTTGTTGCTTGGGCTTGTAAATGCTCTGATCTGTTGCTGCTCAGACTTGATGGTGTCCTCCAAGTGTAACGTGACCCAAGAGTATAATGTGAGAGTTCTTGCTTGCGCTCTGATACAAATGTAATGACTGACTTAGATTTTTACGTTCATGAAAAAAGGTGTGACTTTGACCTGACTAACTTACCTACCTTCTAATGAAAATTGTGAAATATTCTCTAGGTGAAGATGCATATTTAAATGTATGTAATATGGATGTCCATATTTTTAAAATAGACTATGTATCATGTATTGTCTGAATGTTTAATTGACTAGAAGGTCTTAAAAAACAAGGTCTATAATACCTAAAGAGAGCTATGCATTAACGTTCACGTTCATCTCAATGACAGTTGTTCGGCTGGCACATAACCCCCCTATGTGCTCTGCTGCTTTTGCTATTGGAAAATAGTTTTTTTTTCTTATTTAAAATATAAATGGGTAACACTTTACATTAATGTTCCCTTTGTTAAAGGATATGTTCACTCAAAAATTACAAATCTCTCATCATTTACCCTCATTCCATCCCAACTGTGTTTGACTTTCTTTCTTCTGCAGAACACAAACCATGATTTTTAGAAGAATATCTCAGCTTTGTAAGTCCATATAATGCAAGTGAATGGTGGCCAGTGTTTTAATCCATGTTATCTAAAGCGATATTATAAATTCTGGGTGAGAGACCAAAATGTAACTCCTTTTTCATTTTCATTGTCTTCAGGCACAATCATGATTTCAAGTTTGATTAAACTTTCTAATGCTTGACCAAGTGCTTGCAAAAGATATGTCTTTAGATGTTTCCTGAAGATGGCTTGAGAATCAGGTGCTTGGTTTGAGTTCAGCAGGTTCCACTAGTGAGTAACAGTTGAAGTGAAAGTGAGGAAACATGATTTTGGCCTCGAAACACCCCTCACCCACTGATAGTAGGTTTCTGGAGGGTACATACACTTGTAGTAGTGAGTGTAGTTAGGGGGGAGCCAGAGGTTGTTCTGTAAGTGAACATCAATGTCTCAAACTTGATGCGATCAACCATTGGCAACCATTGAAGTTAGATTTACGACGGTCACCCTCTTAGGCTCGTTGAAGACCAATCGTGCTGTCCCATTCTGGATCAATTGCAAAGGTTTGACTATACATGCAGGAAGTCCTTCTAGAGGAGCATTGCAGTAGTCCAGTCTAGATATAACAAGAGCCTGGACAAGTAGTTGTGTAGCATGCTCAGATAGGAAGGGTCTGATCTTACTTATGTTATACAGAGCAAATTTTCCTGTTCAGGTTGTTCTTTTAATTTTGTCTGTGAATTTAAAGTAATTGTCAGACAAAACCCTAAGATTTCTGTCTGACCTGGATGATGTAAATGTTGAACAATATAGATGGATGGTAAAGCTATGATGAACTGCTGGGCTTGCTGAAACAACAAGAAGCTCTGTTTTTGCTAGGTTAAGTTAGAGGTGGTGTTTTTTCATCCAAAATGAAATGTCTGTCTGGTAGGCTGAGATTGGTTTAGCTAGCATAGGATGGTCAGGCAGGAATGAAAGGCCAGCCCCTGAGCTTCAGTAATGGACAGCAAGGCAGTCTATGCTGTGTGTCCACTTTTGAAGACAGGGTGGTTGCCGTATAGTAGATTGTTCTGGGAGAGAAAAGAGGAGAACATGACTCAAGGGTTTTTACTATGAATGGTAGGAGAGAGACTGGTCTGTGGTTTTCAAAGTGTGCAGGGTTTAGTGTGGGTTTCTTAAGCAGCGGAGTATTATAGTCTGCTTAAATTTAGTGGGAAAGGTATCAGTGAGAAGAGATGTGTTAAAAATGTGTGCGAGTGCATGTAGGAGTAAAGGGGAAATGGCTTTGAGGAGATAGGAGGGAATAAGATTGAGGGGACAGGTAGTTGGGTGGCTGGAGATTAGAAGTTTGGTGACTTCAGCCTCAGATGGGGGGAGGGGAGTAGAGCAGAGGGTTGTGTTTTGGTGGTGGGTGTTTGTGGTGTGGATAATTGATTGCTGATGGCTTTTATTTTGTCTGTAAAAAAGTGGCAAAGTCATCAGCAGTTAGAGAGGATGAGGGAGGGGGAGGAACAGGAGGAGGGCAAAGAAGAGAGGTGAATGTTTTGAATAGGGTGGTGATGTTAGCAAAGAATAAAAAGAGAACACTAACTGATACCTACTCAGGTCAGCTAGATTTTTACATTTGAACCATTTTCTCTCAGTAGCCCTGAGTTTGGAACAATGTTCAAGATTAACATCAAAATAGGCAAACCTGGTCCCCCACCCCTCCCAGTCCTACATGGGGTGAGGGAGAAAGTTAATTTGTTTTAGAAGGCAGAGGGTGTGGCTGTGTCATCTGATCATATCCAGGTCTCAGTCAGGGCCAGAATGTTGAGACCTGATTGTCTAGTAATGGCAGCAGTGAAGTCCGCTTTGTTTGCCACTGACTGATTTCCAAAAACCAACAGACAGAGAGAGAGAGGTTGGAGAAACTGGAGTTTATGCACAAGTTGTTAGGATTGTGCTGTCTCATGTGTCTGAAGCCTGAATGGCAAGTATGAGTGACAGTGAGAATGTGTTGGAAGCAGATGGTAGAGCAGGAGAGAGTAGAGGGTAGTAAGATTGATACTTAAGTGCATTGTCGATGTCCTTGCTCGGTGGACTCGCACACGTCGCAGGGCCTCACACGACGGCTGACACTTCAGTGACAATGATATGCCTTGCTTAATTGCCTGTGTAATCAGCGTTTGAGTAAAAACAGCTGAACACACCTTTTTAATTAGCAATGTAAAGCCTAAAGCACGTGCATGGCTCAAATCGAAAGAAACTTACAACAGTTCTGTAATAAAAGTGCAAATAATAAACAGTTTATCACATACTACTCCTTCCTAGTAACAGGTACTATTCTAAACAACACAATTAAAGTATCATGCACAGACTTACTAGTTACTGCAGTCTCCAGTGACAAGCACGTTTCTCCTGAAGCTGCAGGATAATCACTGCATTTAAATATTTCTGAGTCCAAGTCGAGTTAGAGTCAAAAAGTGGCCAAGTCGGACTCGAGTCATAACAGGCCGAGTCCTAATTGAGTCCGAATGAATCTGTTCATGAATCTGAATTTAAATTGTTACTGTAAACTCAACATCAATATTTTAAGCTTATTTTAAACTTAACAACTAAGAAAAACAGTTATCAATATCAATGTAACAAAAACTCCTCTATATTTTATGAATAGTTTCCTGCTGAACAAACTTCAATGTGGTTTCAGATTGAAAGCATATCCTTTAGGTGTATGAAGACAAAACTGTCTTTCAACACACTTCCTATTGCATTCTGTTGACATTTCGGTTATTTGCTGCTTTTTCCCCTTCACTCAAACATTGTTTCCAATATATACTGGTGGTGGTGTAGTGGCTAGAGAACAGGGCTGCTAATTAGAAGGTCGCTGGTTCGAACCCCATGGTCACCACTATTTTGCCCTTGAGCAAGGCACTTAATCACCAGGTTGCTCCGGGGGGATTGTCCCTGTAATAAGGGCTCTGTAAGTCGCTTTGGATAAAAGCGTCTGCCAAATGCATTAATGTAATGTAATGTAATATACTAAGATTTATTTTTTGTCTCTATCTACTGACTGGTTTGGGAAATGAGTCAACACAATAGTAATTAGCACTCGCCGAGAAGTTACATCTCACGAGTTGACTGCAAATGCTACATCCGTAAACACTGGAAAAGCCTACTGCTAATATTAGGGCCATTTAACATGGACATGAATGTCAATTCATGGAAAACGTGGGGCAGTACTACGCACTGCTTGTGTACGTAAAACCCTGATGTGTACATGTGTTATCGTTGTAAAAAAATTTGAGGGATCATCAAAATGTATTTAGTCCTAACTTGAAGAAGCTATTTGATAACAGATACTTACATATATTCCACAAAATTAAATAGTAACCAAATTCAAACAAATGATCCGATACAAAGGTTTACATTCCATTGGTTCTTAAAGGATAATTTCACCTAAAAATGAAAATTCAGTCATTGTTTACTCAACACTGTGTTGTTATAACATAAAAGTATAATTCAGAAGTCTAAAAAATTATTGTATGAGACTCATACCTTGTTCTGAAGGAATACGGTAAGTGAGAAACAAACTGAAATCTGATGTATTATTAAGTGAAACTCTTCACCTACCGTTGATCTCCTGTGCACATTCATGAGACAGACTGCATGCAAGCTTTAGAGCAAGTGGCATGAGAGCAAACACTTGCTTTCTCGATGATTAATGACTGTGTAACAAGTTTCAAACTGGAAAGGAGGAGGCAGGAACTGGCTGAACAGTCAAAGTAATATTTAATTTAAACAAAAGACACAAACACAAAAACACACATGGCAGCTGCGTGTGGCTCTCTCTCTCGAACTGCCGCATCCAGCTGCATTCATCTCTCTATTCAGCTGATTAGCCCAATTGGGGGCCGGGCGTGAATAGTCACATCCCGGCCCTACCCTCCTCCTCGTCACAGACTGTTTGTGTAATAATTGTATATGATTCCTTGCTTTGTCCTGGGCTGTGAAGCTGCCCACATTTCTTACAAAAAATACTGTATATTCTTTTATTTCCCAGCATCTTCTGCACATTTGAGTTCTTCCCAGCAGTGGCTAAATGATGTAGACATCCAGCTTTTGACACTTAGGACAATTGGTGGACACATACACAACTATTACAAAAAGTGCAAACATTCATTGATGCTTAAGAAGGCAACACAAAAACCAAACAGATGCAAACATTTATGTAAATTACAGTACATTTTGTGTAATGTAGCTTTTGAAGAGAAGTACTACATAAAATATATAATCTTTTATCTCTTATATTTGCATACATTCTGAAAGGGATGTGAAAACGAATAGGCCTAAAACAAAAGGGTATGCAAACTTAAATTTTCATGAGTTGCATGAAGACATGGATAGGCTTCTTTCAGCTCAATGTTTAAAATGTCACGGGTTACTTAACTGTAACCCTTGTTCCCTGATAAAAGCGGAACGAGATGCTGCACTGATTTAGCGTTTTGGGAACAACTTGAGGTGTGACCAGCTGTGAATATGTATGCAACACATCAATGAAATTGACAAGAACTTATAGCCTCTGCTGGTGATGTCATTGGATGCACCTGTAGCAGGGTGTAAAGGATTTCAATGGAACGGAGGAGGCGAGAACCGGCTTGACAATGTAAATTATATTTTAATAATAAACTTAAAACAAAGGACACAAACACACACGACGGACATGTCCATAAATGATCTCTCTCTCCTAGCACCACCGTCTGCCATCGGCCTTTATCCCTCTCGGAGGCTTGAGTAGCCTGATACGGGACCAGGTGTGTATCATCATGACCCGGCCCCGCCCTCCGCCCTGCCACACAGGGCTATAAATAGATGCGTCACAGGTGCATCGTCAGGTATTTTGTCTGAAGAGCAGTCCTGGGGCATCCCAGTGCGGCAATGAAGTGCTGCATCTCATTCCGCTTTTATCAGGTAACAGGGGTTACAGTTAAGTAACTAAAGATGTTCCCTGTCAAAAAGCTACACTTTGATGCTGCACTGATTTGGCAACAAGAATACCCACGCCACCGCACTGTGGATGTCCGGACCCCTTGCTGTTGTGTAGTTGTGCTCACAAGAGCACGAGAGGTCTCAGACATGTGCTTGTGATGTTGAGTCAAGCACATAAGAGCCCGGCGTGGCATGAACATCTAAACTATAAAATCTTATGAATGTGTGCGGAGAGGACCAGCCTGCCGCATCACAAAGAGCCAAGGCTTTAGAGGAGGCGACCCCCCTGGTAGAGTGAGCCCTGATATCTACTGGATAAGCTTGACCGCACACCTCGTAGGCCAGGGCAATAGCGTCCCTCACCCAATGCGACATAGTCTGCTTGGTGGCGCCACCCCCCTGTTGCGGCCCCAATGGCAAACTAATAGTTGCCTAGTTGTCTCTGATGCCTGACAGGTTGAGCCATAAGTGTCTCTCCATGCTGACTAAAGCCGACATATGGTGAAAAGCTGACATATGACTAAAGCCAATGGCGCGGGCCATCTGCTTGGTGGCGTGGAGAGCCAGATCATCAAAGAAAGGAAGGGACTGATATAGCATTCCCTTCCCTTTTTTTGGCCACCAGACAGAAATATGTCTTCTAGTTTGGAGTGTTTGTGTGTCTCTTGCTCGTGTGGCCAGTCTAACTGTAGTCACAGCCCGAGTAACCACCTCGAGTAATTCCTCAGCTGTTTTATTATTGTGCGTGGAATGTTCAGAGGTTCAGCATCCCCCTTGTGAACCGAAGAGGCACCGAAGTGTGCTTCAAGCTTACGAGAAGGATCAGCTGGATCTGGGAAGAGAGCGAGCGATAGGGATGGACCCGTCTCTTGCTCCTCAGCCAGATCTATGAGAGAGCCCCACGATGAAAGATTGGGCGATGGCTCTTGGAAGTAAGCGAGGCGAGTCTGTAAACAGATCGCAATGCTTGCACCCGCCCTACCTCAGCGCAAGAGCAGCATGCTCTTCCCCCAAACACACAAAATAAAACTGGTGTGTGTCCGTTTCAGCCATAGAGTGTAAACATGGGAACACACACCACTTGCTTTGTTTATATGTCATTATTTTTCTTCTTTTTTTTTTAAAGAAAAGAGAAAGAGCACACTGCCTAACAATTCTAACTCCTAACAGAGGAAAGTAGAAAGTTCTAACAGTCAAGAAGCACAACATACACAGAATGATCTGAAGACAAAAGATCTGACGATGCACCTTTGACGCATCTATTTATAGCCCTGCTACAGGTGCATCCAATGATGTCACCAGCAGAGGCTATAAATTCTGGTCAATTTCATTGACGTGTGGCACACATATTCACAGCTGTTCACACCTAAAATTGTTCCCAAAGCACTAAATCAGCGCAGCATCAAAGTGTAGCTTTTTGACAGGGAACACAGTTTTGCATTATTTTGGGCATGGCTGATAGGACAACATAGAGTGCATGACGTCATTGCCATGGTAGCCAGACACATTTTAGCTGATTTGCTGAACACTAGAATGAATGTATCATCAAATCAACATGTGACTTAATTTTCTTCTTTGCAAATTACACCAGAGACAATAGCAAGAAGGACAATGAGGAGATTTAATTTAAGAAGAAAAAATAAGTGACCCTACCAAAAACCGTGACACTCCTGTGTAGTAAACTGGGACATCTGGTCACCCAATCTACAATCAAACTATAAACAAAGCATTTCACTGCCCATAATAACTTCATATTTCATTGTGCAGTTTAACCCTCTGGGGTCGACGGATGCGCCGGCACGTCCTGCTGGATATTTTTGTCATTACAGCAGAAACAACTTAAAATACTCCGTCATTTTTGGGTATACAGATAAGTGTAAGACATCATTAGAGACTATAAAGGGTCTACTTTTATTTATGTACACTCATAATAACAATGAAACATTGTGCTTTTGTAAAATAAAGAAAATATAAAGGGTGAGATTTCAGCAGTCTCTGTGTTCACGAGCATATTTCAGAAACACGTCACTAAAATTTACTGAAACTCTGCGAATACTTATCACACAAACATGAAACATATGTCTAAAGAAAGCTTTAAATATATACTTTTTAATAAACCAATTCAAATTTAAAACAAATATTCTCCTGTAATGCAATCTGTTTGAAAAAAAGCGATGTACAGTTTTTACTGGTCTATCTAATTATCTGTAATGTGATTCTACCCACCAGTTGAGCGTGTCATTCATACGCTAATGTGCTGAGACGATCAATGGAAATGTAGACGCCCCCAAATGTGAGGTTGTAAACAAATTTCATTCATTTTTCTGCGCGTTTGCAACGTGCACAGGTGAGAAAGCTCCAGGAATGTATGGAAGAGTTAACATTTTCCTCAGAAGAAGAGCTGGACTCCAATGAACATTTATATTTTGGAGAAATACTTGATCCAGCCGAGGATACAATTTCGGACAAGTAAGTCAATTAGTTTTCATTAGTTGACATGCTATTTTATATAAACGTGAACATATTTTACTAGTGGGAGTGTTTCTAGACTTGCCAGACAGGATTCAGAGTATTGAAATTTGAAATATGTCCTAATAAGCACATTTTAGTTACATTTAAATGTTGTTTCGGCTAAAGCAGGCATTTCAATTGTAAACCAAGATGATATTTTTACATTATATTTTAACTAGAGGTTATGCTGCCTCATTATC
This sequence comes from Moxostoma hubbsi, assembly GCA_032164185.1. Taxonomy (NCBI): domain Eukaryota; kingdom Metazoa; phylum Chordata; class Actinopteri; order Cypriniformes; family Catostomidae; genus Moxostoma; species Moxostoma hubbsi. The sequence goes on along the minus strand of JAVLUX010000025.1, from coordinate 30,552,136 downwards.
ATCAACAAAGCTTGTGCTTGCAAATATGTGTTCAGGTTAAATGAGTAAAATGCACTTTAAATATGCCCATATTAGAAAATCAGCATATTGTTATGATTTCTGAAGGATCATGTGACACTGCAGGACTGCAGTAATGATGCTGAAAATTATGCTTTGATCACAAATTGCATTTTACAATATATTTAAACAGAAAACTGTTCTTTTAAATTGTAAAAAGAGTTCAGAATATCAATGTTGTTTCTGTATTTTGGATCAAATAAATGCAGACTTGGTGAGCAGAAGAGACTTCTTTTAACGGTAGTGTAGGTCTAAAATTAAATAAATGTAAAGAAAATATATAATCAGATTACTTCTTTTAACTTAAAACTTGATTTTGATCATTAAGTCTCCTCACATTCACTGGTCTTTTTTCTCTCAGGTGTGAATTGCAATCCATATTCATGATCATTCACGCCTCCTCGCATATTACCTTTCAACACTCAAATTGTCTTACAAAATTTAAATTACTATATTGTTTTCACATCATTGAGTAGCAAACCTCTAGGCTACAAGATCCAGTTCTCAAAAGTCTTGTAGACAAATGTTTAGTATGTGTTATATGACCTTATTTCAGTGACTTAAAGTTTTAGTTTTTTCAAAAAACATGCATAAACGTTATTTTCTCAAAAATACAAACATGTACACACATGTTGCTAACATATTATTGTAGCCCTGTTTGTGCTGAATACAGTGTTATCAGACTTTAGCCATTAATATGAAATATTAAATACCCTCAGACCCCAGAGGGTTAAGGTTGAAAATATTGTAAAAGAACATATTTTAAGCAACTCGTCAATGCTTTTAAAACAGAAAAACTATAAATAGGCGCTATTTATCTGTTTTTCATAGTTGCAAATTTCCCCAACTATTTAAACAGTTACCGTTAATTCATCAAGGAACAGTTTAAGTTGACAGCACTGCGTGGACCACAAGAGAATACAGATGCCTACATGTATGGATACATTACGCATAAAAAGACTTCATAGACCAACATTAAATATATTTTTCTGATTTTTTTATTTTTATTTGCTGTTTTAGTAAACTGTGAGAGACAAGATATGGGTGACTTGACAAAACTGTGATGCCAGCACTGTCTTGGCTGCACAAATATCTCGTGCGATTTTACCAGCTGTCAAGTCCTGTGCCATGCGAAACTGCCTTGTAGTTTCTTGCTTGGGTGATTTAGATTTGGTGTCATAACGTAGTTTGTCAAGTAGAGCATGCTCCGACTCCACTGTTTACAGAGCTGATGGTGTTTTTGCAGACAGTGTGGAGTTAAGGAGTGTGGAGTTGACTGGTGTCTTCTCAGTAAGTTGCTAACTAGTTTGTGAAATACATACTGGAATGTTAAAAAACATTGACCCCATAATTTTCCCTTTTCAATATAACTAATCTAATGCTAACCCTGTCCCTGACAACCATGTCACTCATGTTTATCTCATCTGTTTGCTTTTAGCTATCTATAGTTTGTCAGTGCAGTAAGTAACATAACATTGGAGTATCTTTTTGCAGCTCAGCAGACAATAGTGCGGTGATGGATTGTGTCTGTTGAGAGTTGATTTCATGCTACGTTGTTACCTAGTTGGTGAGATGCAATGTTGGAAAGTAAATAAACAACGTCCATCTTTTACTCTCCACGACAACAAGCTTATAGCTAACTAGCTAACCACGTAGCTCCTTTCATACTTTGTCAGCTGAGTGGAAGCTAATGTGTAAACATGTATTCACCAAATTGTTTTGTTCAGGATTCACAGTTTGATACCCCTTCAACCAAACAATTCCAGTCATTGCATTTACAAAACTTCATATTTTAAAGTCTGGTTTTCCACCGGGATATGGTGTAACACCGCTGCCACTGTTTATCTCTTGACTCGGCATCAGTGAACCATGAGTTATTGCTTGTGACTGTTTTGTTATACATTAACAGCAAAATATTGCTGATGATGTCTTGATAAGCAAGACAACTGTTCTTTAGGACAATTTAGAGGTGCTTGTACTTTACTATGGCATTTTCTATTAATTAATTTATACTTCCACTCCACTACATTTCAGAGGGAATTATTGTACTTTTTCCAGTGTTGACAATGTATAATAATAATGTAAAATATCCTTTGATAAAATTATTTGTTTAAGAAAGCAGCCTTCTGAGTACTTTTTTTATAGTCATCAGTGCATAATCAGTGCACAATCCACATTTTCATTCCAGTTAAAAAATTAGCTATATCGGCCACCATATCGGTAATCTGCTCTAAAATCAGTATTAGTCTCAAAAATCCCATATTGATTGGGCTCTACTACATACTTGTCTTTATGTGTTTGTCATGCCAGCCAACTTGGTAGTCGATGTTATACAGCAGTCTCCGTAGTATCATTCAAGTGTATTGGTTGATTGAGTGTGCCGCTCTGCAGGTGTGTTTGCTCAACATGGAGAAACAAACTCTGGCTACGTCTACAACATCAGAGGGTGCTACAAATGTTTGCAAACAGAGTGTCTATTTATATCTGTTTCATTAGTTTTATTAATTTATTTTGTTCATTGCATCTCAAATCAAATGCCATGGACTCAACTGGAGTCCCAAAGGCTTGTGTCAGTGTCAAGTCCGAGTAAAAATGCATCCGAGTCCATGACAAGTCCAAGTCCATTAAAATTGGACTTGTGACTCGGACTTGAGGCTGAGTCCAAATTCAAGTACACCAACTCTACTAAGCTGATTCATTCTACAACAAGAGCCATAGTTACTTTGTATCAGGTGACCTTTCCAGATGTCTCACTCCACTCACACACCCACAGAGTCTGTCAGATGTACTGATCAGTTACATTATGCAATGTTGTGGTCGGGTTCCACAGACAGGGGATATCTCCACTGAGTGGGTTTCTGGACAATTCTCTCTCGTTCTATGATTGCATCATGCCGGTCTTGTTGTGTGAAATGCTAGATTTATACTTTCTCTATTGCATTTTAGATTGTCTTATTGGATCCTCATCACAGCACTTGAAACTCTCTTGTATGAAAAATACTGATACTAATTTCAGTCTTCTACCTGTGTGTGAAACATAATCCAAAAAGTTGAGCATTGCATTCTGCAAGCTGCACAATATATGTGGAAACTCACAGATGTTATGATAGCATCATTATCATCATCCAACAAGAATTGCCAAGGAAACAGCACACTGAAACAAGAAACAGCACTCGGAAAGAGGCACATTGGTGCAATCTAACTGCAGGGTGTTTATCTGACCCCGACAGTGTGTTGATGCACCCAAAATATTACTAAAATTGTATTTTTGGGGAATATGCAACCCAAAGAAAATATTTGGAATGGCAAACTAACATATTACTCTATGTGGGGAATTCACAAAGAATGAAGATTTGCATACACTGCCTGTTGTTTTAGCAACCAATTTAAAAAATAGCACAAATTCAAATTTATTACACACAGAAGAGTATGGTCGAAATTACTTTAATGTTAATTTAAATTATTATTTCCCATATTTTTTATGTATTTCTGCAATTTACTACTACTACACATACTGCAACAAAATTGTAGTTATTTAAAATAATTACCTCCAATATTCTTTAAAAGTAGTCCTACAGCAACTAAAATAATTAAAAGAGAGAGCATATATTCAATGAATCACGTATTTATTAAACTCATATCCATAAAACAATTTTGATATAATGTCACTATATCTAAAACTATATTTGTAAAGGATTATGTTCAGAGAGTCAGTTGTTATTGCAAAATAGGACAGTATACACAAATATAGTAAAATAGTATACATGGCTATCTACCAAATTAATAAATAAAAACATGAAATATTGAATCGAGTTGAAATTGTGTTTTTATGTGAAAAAAAAATTGTGTAATTGCAATATTTTAAATGTATTCATTATTTGATTGGACTCCCAATAGTTAAGATATTTTTACACACTTTTTTATGAAAAAAATAAAATAGATCTATTTCTAAAATATATTTAAACAAATTTGAGGCAAATGGGTTATTGTTTGTCAAATTTTGAGGAAAATAATGAATTTAATCCATTTTGGAACAAGGCTGTAACATAACAAAATGTAGAAAAAGTGAAGCAATGTGAATACTTTCCAGATGCACTGTATATATACATTGTTTGTTAAGATGTCAACATAAATATCTGTTACAGAATGATCCTTTCTAAGATAGCATGCCTAATCACTCAAGGAAACTGTTTAGTGAATTATAGAAGTTCTGAGTTTGAAGTATTGGCTCAGAATAAAAAGTGCAAACGTACATGCGTGTGTGTTTGTGTGTGTGGGAGAGAGTTAATGCAGTATGTGCGGTATATCCTTCCATGCAGTTGATGTGCAGGTGGCCTTTAAAAACAGCCTAAGCAGAGTGCCGTCTGGAGATTCTCCCACTGAAGTTGGCCTTCAGAGCAGAGCAGTGTGAAAAATCCAAACCCATCAACCAAGATGAAGACTGTAAAAGTTACTTTCTATAGCCTGAAAACACATAAACCACCAGTAGAAAGTCAATTAATACAGTCCTGACATCCAGCATCACAGCACAGAACAACAAACAGAAGATTCAAATTCAGCTGACCTGCATGCCTGCGGATAAAACCAAATAGCTTAGAAGCCGCACAACAATTTACCGCCTAATATAGAGTGTTAAAGTGAATCTATCACGATATCCATTTGGAATATTCACTTTTCATTTCCCCCCTCTCTTTTCAATTTTGGATAGATGCAAGCATATCTTTACTGAGGGAGAGTTTGAAAAATATCGAGATCCCTGATCCTGCTGTGTTAAAGTCAATATGTTAGTTAGCACCTAACGGTTATCTGATGGCACATTTTGTTGATATGGTGATGATAAATTAGCCCTCAGCATTTTTCAGGCAGAAATATTCACAGGCTGCTAATAGAATAGTGAATCTTTTTGGTTTTCTAATATTTTAAGGTATAATTTGTAAACGGAACACATTTTCTAACATACTATTGAGTTAATTGATCACAAAATGTTACTATTTATTTTAAATAAACTATACTTCAGATTACATTTTTTTACAGGAACAGTTCATCCAACAATCTAAATTCTGTCAAAATGTACTCACTCTCATGTTGTTCAAAGTCTGTATGACCCATCACCAAAACACTGTAAAAAAAGAAAAACATCAAAAAGTACCACAAAAAAAAAAAATCTGAATTGTGTGCTGTATTCCAAATCTTTTTTTTTTGTTTTTTTTGTTTGTAAAACCTGCCTATGGATCAGATCTCAGAAGACATAGTGTTGCAGTATCTATCTGACAGCCCTCTCCTTTTCTGTTATTGTCCCTGTTTTGTGTTTGAGCGTCATGTTGATTGTCTGCACCTGTCCCTCATTTGTCTCCCTCTATATATTGTTTTTTTTTCCCCCTCTTATGTTTATTGAATAATTTTGTGAAGTTGATTTTTGTTTATAAGGATTGTTAAGTCTGTCAGATCCTGTTTTCAGTCGGTCCTTGTTGTTATTTTTTGTTCTAGTTGTAGGGCCTTGCCCAATCAAAATGGCAGTGGAGACCTCATGGCCCTTTGTTCTATGATCAAAGGTGAGACATTGAACTCCGCCCACGTCTGACCATCGGGAGGCGGCCATTCCCATTTGCCAGGAGGTGGTGGCCATTCCCACTGCCAGAAGGTGGCAGTGCTTATGACCGGCTGGAGGAGGAGAAGGGCCCCTACTCCCCAGTCGCTGCCTGTGCTCACAGCCACGGTGGCCATTCACCATTTGCTGCCAGCGCTCACGGCCATGGAGTCTGTTCCCAGTTGCTACCAAAACTCACGGCCATGGAGGCTGTTCCACAGTCACTGCCAATGCTCCCAACCACGGTGACCAACAGTCTGTCTAGTTTCCTGCGGCCACCGTACAGTTTGTCCAGTCCCTCGTGCCCGGCACTCAAACTGATCACTCCCCAGTAGTTGCTGATCCACCTGTCTGGTTCCCAGCAGCGCCACGCTGCCTGTCCAGTCCACAAAGTTTTTGTTTCACTCATTCCTGCGGTTTCAGGTTTGAAGGTAGGTGTATTTGAGTTTTTTTTTTTTTTGTATTTTAGTTCTATTAAATGGATAAATAAGCTACCCTTTGTTTTCCTTATAGGAAGAATGTAAATCAACCGAGAAGGTAAGTATCAACCTCTTGTTCAATTTCAAGAAAGAGTTTTCTTTCAGTCAATCAAATCAACTTCAAACATCAACTCTTTTTAACATGAACTCTTAAACGCATTCAACACATGAACAGTATTTCACAAGAAAACATTAAAATGATTAAATTCAATGTTCACAAATAATAAATTGTTCAGAATAAGTCACTGAAGGTTCAACACTGGTTTATTGTTTCATTCTCTTGTAAGAATGGATAAATGGCTAATTCCAATGTGATATGTTTTCAAGTTAAAATATTTGACTCACTTGTAAGAAGGGCAGTAACAACCATAGGCACTGACATAATAGTGGTCTACTGATATGGGATATTTATTTTTTTAAATCTTTTTTTCCATGGTTTATTATTACATGTGGGCCTAGGATATGAAAAAGTGGGACTCTAACCTGCACGAAAAAGCACAGCCACCCCATTTTACACACTACGCCTTTGCAATGACACTTAGGGGCACAGTTTGTCTTCCGTTGTGCAAATAGCCATGCTGTGTGGCAGGTGTTATTTACACTTGGTGAAAATAGTTACTCAATAGTACATTTTAACACGTGTATTACATGACCAACTACAATTATAAGCTTATTTAAGCACGATCAAGTTGCCGGCAGCTCAGCTGATGCAAAGGACCTTGTTACAAGTCCTGAGAAGTACACAAGTCGACATGTGAGCTGGAAGTGACATAGATGCACCGCAAAATGATGTGGCTGCTTGAGCAATTGCGTTTTTCATCTCGCATTTGTGTAGTGTTGCCACTTATGAAGTTATAAAATATGGGACACTCTCTCTAGAGGTGCTGAAGGAGGGCTGAGTTTTCAGACAGTCCCTTACCACTCCTCAGTTTACCACGTTTAAGCACAATGTGAGCACTTTTTACAACAAATATCAAGGTTAGATTAATGATCATGAATGATTTTGTGGTCACACCATCAGACAAGCTTAAATAAGGGGCAAATCACATCCCGTATTGATTCAATATGGGACACATAATTAAATTTTTAAATATGGGATATCCCGTATTTTAAAGTACATTCCTGTATTTGCGGAATGGGTGGCAATCCTACTCTGTGTTTTATGGCATAACCGGTTAGCTTTAGGCTAGGAAGGGAGGTAACTTTTTTTTTTTTTATATTAAAAGAAATCAGCATTAACATTCAAACCCTCATCTGTCTGGAAGAACATTTAACTCCATTTTAGCACCACACAATGTACATTTTACCTCAGAACTGTGTGGTATGTGAAAGGAATCACATAATATCACTTTGCAAAAATTGTGCCACAATCACATAATTTTCATGAGACCAGGCTGTTGAAGGTGCTGGTGTTTAGTTGCCGATAGTTACTATACGCTTTAATTTTATGGAAATGGGCAGTTTGAACATTCTGCTTAAATACTTTTTTTTTTTTTTTTTGCTACACAGAAAAAAATTATGTCATATGTGTTTGGAACATCATGAGGGTAAGTGAGAATTTTTATTTCTATGTGAACTATTCCTTTAAAGCAAATCTGTCTGCTGAATCAAGCACCCTGGGTTACAAATCCAACAAATAGTTGCTTGTACAAGGATCTGCCCATCCTCTTGCTGCATGCCACCTATTATGTCCTTTTAAGCACATTTCCTATGTCTTTCACAAAGCTCTAGAAAGCACTCAGAAGTCATTGTGTCACCAGGAGGCCCTTTGTTGCTCCACAGGAAACGAGTTATAATGTTTACCATTCTCCATCATTGGAGAGCCCACCACGGACGCCCCTCGCTGGGCTGGTGAATAAACTGCCAGGGCTTTAATTGATTCTCCTAACTGTCAATAACAAAACATTTTCAGTGGATACCCATTTTTTACAGAAGAAAGGAAAGCTGGGATGGACAGAACGATGTGCTGGGGTGGTGATGTGTATTTGGTCCCCGAACTGCAGGATTAATCTCTTTTCTTCCTGAGTGTTAGGCAGACTCTTGACTGGCACAATTGTTAATTGAAATGCTCTACTGTGAGGGAGATTGGGGAGTGATCATAGGGCTCTTTCATTTACCCTACATTCAGGCTGAGCGCTCTATTGACTAGAATAACATGCTGTGCTTTTAGAATAATCAGAACTGTAGGGTCCATTTATGACCTATCATACAATCCCAGTCTTATATACAGAGTATTTTTGGTTAGTTTTCTGGACCAAATACTTATTGTAACATATATTGAGTATCACAATAAAACAACACCTTTAGAATCTTATTTTTGATAACACCATGTTCTCTGAACTTTTAAAAACCAACAACTAACCACAATTAACTTTGCTATACCTGCCAATGCCTAGTGAGTTGGAAATTGCATACATAACAAAAATGCACAAATGACACTAGAGATTTTCTCCAAAGTATCTTTAATTTTTTTGCTATTAATTTTAACAAACAAGATATGTAATATTTATTGAATATGAAGCCGATTACCCTCAAATTTACACCGGAGCCCCAAGCAGACTAACACATGTAATACATTACATTAACAACTGTAGGGAGTTCCTCTTATAATCTAAATAACAAACCTTTTGTGAAATATTTTGCTTTAAAAAATAAAAATAAAAAAATGTGTACGTGTGCTATCTCTCTTTTAAGGGATTGTTCACCCAAAGATGAAAATTCTCTCATTTACCCACCCTCATGCCACCTCAGATGTGTATGACTTCTGCAGAACACAAATTAAAATTTTTAGAAAAATATTTCAGCTCTGTAGACCCAAAATTGACATTCAAAAAGCACATAAAGACCGCATAAAAGTAATACATAAGGCTCCAGTGGTTAAATCCATATCTTCAGAAGCGATGTGATAGGTGTGGATGAGAAACCGATTACAATATTTAAGTAAAGTTTGCTAGAAATTCTTCTCCCTTCTCAGTTGGGGCTATATGCATGAAGAATGTGAATCACCAAAAATACAAGAATTATTTGAAAGGGAAAGTTAAAGTAGAGATTGACTGAGCAGTAAAAATTTACTAAAATATTGATCTGTTTCTCACCCACACCTATCAAATTGCTTCTGACGACATTGATTTAACCACTGGAGTCATATTGATTACTTTTATACTTTAAGGGAACTGTGACATGAATGGCTGTCCTTGTGTATATACCTAGTTTGACAAGTGTGGTTCTCCCATGAGCAACACCCTTCATCTTGAGATGTTTGGTAAGCAGTTTTGCCGTGTGTTTGCATGGCCTATCCAAGCTACAGTTTGAAGAATTTGCTTCCTTCTGGGGCTGTGCAGAGATGATCAATGCTTTTTTACACATTTATCGTCTGTGAAAATATCTGTCATGATGGCAGGTGGGTAGCCCTGCCAGGATTTGGCACAGCCAGGGTCTTCACCACATGCACAAGATTACACTCATTGCTTTTAGGTATTGTGCATTGGGGGTGGGGTTGTAGTGTAACTGGGTTCACCCCGAGTACACTCTTCAGCATGAGCTCGTGTATAGGCTTCATAGCAGTGGTTCCCTTTCAAGACGGGCACTTAAACGCTGCGTCAGGAGCTGACACTATTGAAACTTCTCCCAGGGGTGACTATCTCTAAAGCCCTTTAAAATCACTTAAATCTGTTGAAAGATGGCACTTGACCCTGATGCGTGTGTTATCATGGGCATATACAGTGTCAAGAAAAAGTACCTGACACTTTAGGAATCACTTGTATTTATGGATAAATTTGTCTAAACTTGGTTTGATCTCCATCTTAGTTACAATAATGAACAAACACAATCTATTTTAACAAGACTCAATTTATTGTATTGTTCTTCAAATCATTCAAATATTCACAATGCAGATTGGAAAAAGTATGTGAACCCCTAGGCTAATGACATCAACTAAAACTAATTGGAGTCGGGAAATCCTGGCATCTGATTGATACAAAATTGGAGGTGTGGGTTCAAGCTACTTTGACTTATAAAAAGCATTCATGCCTAGCAAAAAAAAAGATCTTCGAAAAGCTACAATCAAGAATTATTTCCTTGCATAAAGCTGTGAAGGGGTACAAAGTTATCTCAAAGAGCTTAGATATGAATCTGTCCACAGTTAGACAGATTGTCTATAAATGAAGATGATTTAGTACTGTAGTTACTCACCCTAGGCCATCCAGCCAAGATGACGCCAAGGGCACACCACAGAATGCTCAATGAGGTAAAAAGATCCTTAGAGTGACTGCCAAAGACTTAAAGGAATAATTGGAACTGTTTTACATCTTTGTAAATGAGTCTACTATACATAAAACATTATACAGGCATGGTGTCAATAACAGGACACCACGAAGGAAGCTGCTGCTTTCCAGCAATAACATTGCTGCATGCCTGAATCTTGCCAATGACCACCTTGACCTTCCATAACACTACTGGGAAAAAAATTTGTGGACTGGTGAAACTAAAGTTGAATTGTTTGGGAAGAACATGCAGCATGGCATAAAAAGGGCATGGCATACCAACAAGAAAACATCATCCCAACAGTGAAGTATGGTGGAGGAAGCATCATGATTTGTGTCTACTATGCTGCTTCGGGGCCTGGATCCCTTGTTATCATTGAGGGGAAAAATTAATTCCCAACATAATCTAGATATTCTAGAGGGTGATGCAGCAGGACAATGACCCTAAACATCAAAGTAAATCCACTACAGAATGGCTTTAATAAAAAAAAGCCCTTCAGTCTTCTGGCGGCTGACATAGCTGCTGTAACCCCTATTGGATTTTTACATGTGAGGCCTATCCAATGTTAGGTAAAAACAACTCTGTAGTCCCTCATCGCATGTGGTGTCATGGCCTCTTACATCTCACAGTGAGCACTATTGTTGGGCTTGCTAACAATGTGGAGAATGCCCGCATTCTATCAGAAGGGTGTTGTGCTCGACTGGGTGGCCAAACACAAAGTTATCATAATGGACGTGTCCAACAAAGACTGAATTCCTGTGCGACGGTTGACTGGTCTTTGGCACCTGAACAAGTGTGCTAACTGTGTCATACATAAATTACCTAGAACTGCTTGCAGTCCTCATGACTCTTAGAGATTTTTTGGGCAGACATGCATGTTAGTTTTTGCTGACTGGTGTTCCTCCTGGGGTGAGGACCTAGCATATTGCCCTTTGCTTACAATGAAAAAAAATTTGCAAGAGCGCTTGGATGCAGGACTCCCTCCATCCACGTTAAAATGTATGCTGCTGCTACTGTGGTGGGTCACACCCTTTTGGGCGGTTTATTTGTGGGTAAACACCCTTTGTTCATTAATGTTTTAGTTTAAAAATAAATAAATTATCTCACCATTTACTCACCCTCATGCCATCCCAGATGTGTGACTTACTTACTTCATCAGAACACAAACTAATATATTTGGAAGAACATTCCAGCTCTGTAGGTCCATAAAATGCAAGTGAATGGGTGCCAGATTTTTGAAGCTCCAAAAATCACATATAGCCATCAAGTAATCCATACGACTCCAGTCGAGTGATTAAAGTTTCTGAAGTGAAACACTAGGTGTGTGTAAGGTCTATGATTCCAAGATAGAATTGAGACCTTGCTAGAGGTCTACAACCCAACCGGGCTTGACGGGACCTGAGAACCCCACGAGTTTCTGGCAGGGTGTGGCACGGTGGAGGGCGGGACCGGCGCGTGATTGCGCACGCCCGGTCCCGTATCGGGCTGATTGAGCCGGCAAGAGGGTTAAAAGGCCACTCGCATACGGCGATCGAGAGAGAGAGCTTAATCAGCAGACGTCTGCTGTCCTAAATGTTTGTTTTAAGTTCTTTATTAAATTATTATTTATGTTGACAAGCCGGTTTCTCGCCTCTTCCTTGCCCGTAACTTGAACTGTTTTACATTGGTTCCAAAACCCGGGAAGGAAGAGGGATACGCCGTAGCGGAGTTCTCGCCACTTTTCAAAGGAGCAGCCGCGGCCATCTGCCGGGAGACGGAGGAGCCCAGCCACCTGGACGCGGAGGAACGGCCGCCGACCGCGAGGGGAGGAGGGGCTCCTGGCCGACCGCCTGGAGCGGTTAGGGCCGCTGCCAGGGGCGGGGGAGTCTCCTAGTAGCCGCTGGAACGCGGCGGAGTTGGAGACTGCCGACCGCGTGCGGGGAGGGGCTCACCGCCGACCGCCTGGAGCGGGAGAACCGCTGCCAGGGGCGGGGGGAGGCCCCTTCGATACCCCGGGAACGCGGCGGGGCGTTCCGTCCGCCAGGGGCTGAGGACTGCCTCCGATCTGCCCGGAGAGGCGCGGCTGCTGTCCTGAAGAGGGTGCAGAAGTGGCTGAGGAACGAGCTACGGCGTATCAGAGAACCGGCGAGTACGTTTTTTTTTCTTTCGTTTCTTTAATCTCTCTCTCCTCTCTCTCTCGATACCGCTCTGCGGTGGCCTTTTCCCTCTTTTTTTTAAATTATGGTGTTTATGGGAGGGGAGGTACTGCCCAGTGCAGGAACCCTTCCCCCCCCCCCCCCCCCCACCTTATTTTTAATGGTTGTTTCCCTCCCCTTGCCCCTCCCTCGTCCAGGTTGATGGGGATGACCCGCCGGCAGACCGCGCGGGAGGCGCCCCCCCCCCCCCAGGGGATGTACGTCAGGCCGGGGGTCCCCAGCCTGAGAGAACGGGGGAGGAGTGTGGCACGGTGGAGGGCGGGACCGGCGCGTGATTGCGCACGCCCGGTCCCGTATCGGGCTGATTGAGCCGGCAAGAGGGTTAAAAGGCCACTCGCAGACGGCGATCGAGAGAGAGAGCTTAATCAGCAGACGTCTGCTGTCCTAAATGTTTGTTTTAAGTTCTTCATTAAATTATTATTTATGTTGACAAGCCGGTTTCTCGCCTCTTCCTTGCCCATGATTATGATCTGTTTTACACAGGGTTTGCATCAGTTTTTCAAGTAGGACTTCAGGTTGGGTTTGTATGAATGAAAAAATAAACCGGCTTAATGAATGTGTTTGCACACATCTGTTCTGATTTCCCATTGTTTTCCTGTAAACACATGCTGGATGAATGTCTTTTGATGAAAAAGAGGCCAGTTGTCACACAGATTCAACAATCTGAACAAGTTAAGGCTGCATAGAGAGGACCATTGCATGGTTTCATTTTATTCCAGATTGTTCTGCACCAAGTGAAGTTTCAGTAAATGAACGGTAAGTCTAAGATTTTTTCCCTTCTGCTCTTGTGTACTAAGGGGCTGCTTTGCCTTGTTAAATCTGTGCATGTTTCAGTACTGTTATGAATGCTACCTATATGCTTACATTTAATTCAGCCTATTGCAAGGAGAAGAAATTAGATGGTGATCATTTTTGGGTTCAGGGTTAAAATCTGACAGTATCGTTCGGGCCGGGTAGTGTTGGGCCACACAGTCTCTGGTCGAGTTTGGGTTTAATTTTAAGGCCCGTGCAGACACCTAGACCTGGCTTGTCAAAAGCTGTTTGCAAGCCTAGTGAGGGTTGCATGAGGTTTTGTTCACTCCCTTCAGATATCATGTGGTAACCTTATACACTTTCTCTCCTCCTCCATTTAAATTGAATGAGGCACAGAGACTACTCGTTACTGTAAGTAATATTTTCAGGAATTGTACTTTATGAAGTAGTTAAATGTACATTTTAAAGTGCTTTAAATGTACATGTACAGTGCTATTTTCCGTCTCTGTTCGCTACATCCCTGTCTATGTGATTGGCTTAGAGAGAATAATCAGTCTTGTAACTCCCATCAAATTGCACATAGAAAACTTGCACCTGCCGCCAACTGCTATTAATCATGGAGGAGGTGGGGGGGTAATGTGAAGGATGCCTCAAGCAGCAGTGCAACTGCTGGATGACCACATCTAAAAGACCTTTTCACAATGAAGATGAAAAAGGGTTGTTGCGTTGTGTCATGTCAGCTTTGCTTGTCAAAACAAGTCGAGATATCAGCATTCAAGAATTCTACCTCTAATTTGAATTTAAAAAAAGTTAAACTTCAGATTCTAGATTATATAAAATGTAGCCTGTAAATAGCCATCAATGATAATAATGGGCTGCTATGTGAGATCGGCAATGTTAGCGATATATATTATTGAACTGCAATGTAATTAGAAATTTAAACTTGCTATTTCTGCCTATACCAATGCATTAGAAAAGGGTTAACTGCTTCATAAATGGTGTCACATATTAATTTGTGACCGTTAATTAAGTGCCCAGCAGCTAAGAGTCACATATACAGTATGTGTGATTGGAATTGATACAATTCTTTTCATCCACAACACATGATGTGTTTTATTTAACATTACAGACATCACAGAAATATAGGTATAATAGTAAACACAAACCGACTGTGGATTATCTGTATTTTAACAGAAGATAAAACATATTGACACACTCATCAAGTGTTTGATTTCAAACAAAGACATTGAATAATATTTCCGTAATTGCGCAGCGCTACACGCTACAAAAGTGCACAGAGTATTATCTGATTTTCCTTAGACCGTTAATTCTAAGCGCAAATTTCATGGGTGGGAGTGTTTGTGCTATCTGTGGGTATATGCGTGTGTATTGTATGTTAACGAAGTGGTTCAAAAGTGCTATTTTCCTGAGAAATAGACCATTGTGCAAAGACGATTTAAAAACACATCTTATCTCAGCAGAAATTCTAAACTCTGTTCTTGTATTTGCAGTTTGGAGATTCCACTAGCTGATGGTAATAAAGTCTGTGTCCAAAGTCTGAAAATACAGTGGATCATCAAATTATGTCCATGACAATTACGTGTGTGTGTGTGTGTGTGTGTGTGTGTGTGTGTGTGTGTGTGTGTGTAAATGGGATTTGTTTTAAACTATCCTTAGGTTATCGTTTATATTTCTGATTTAATTTATATTGGTATTTTCCACCTGCTGTCAGAGTGATTTTGAAGTAACTGCAAAAGGGGCCTTCTTCCGGTGGAAAATGTTGTTTTTAGTTTTTAACCACTTTGTTGTTTTTGACTATATTTTCATTTGAAGTGTAATTTGAATTTAGAATATTTTTTTTTAATTTCACGTTTCAATAAATTCATTTTTGAAAATCAAAATCAACCGATACAATCACTGTTAATACTAGCCATGATTTGTGTGTTGGTAGATGACATTTTTTAATAATACTTACATTCTATATAATTTAATGGAGCATAAACCAGATTTGTTTTGTTTGTTTGTCTTGTAGTTTTTATCATAGATAAGTGGCAGCAGTTACTTAATTTAGAATGTTTATGTATATATAAAAAAACACACACACACAGAAAACATCCATCCAAATTAATGCAGATCTCTAAGGGAAAAAAGGGGTGCAGAAAAAAAGGGATTTGTATTTTCAAATTTGGCAATCAAAAAAGACTATTGGAGGTTTCATTCTTTCAGCCAAACGTGAATTTCAGCATACATTGTTTATTAAAAGGGGGCATAGCATTAAAAACTCCAATACTTACTACATTTGAGTACTTTTATATGAGTACTTTTCATGCATACTTAAGTAGTTTTTAGGACCAGTACTTTTACGTGTGTGTGTGTGTGTGTGTGTGTGTGTCTTTGTCATTGACCATATGAGTCAATTCAAGCTGAAGGATCAGCTCTTTGTCTACTTTGGAGGCCTTTTATAGATTTGGCCATCTCCAAGCAAAGGCTTTCTTTATGTGTTTTCGATGCTATTGCACTCACTTTTGATTTGCAGGGCGTGCAGTGTTAAGGCACATTTGGAGCATTGCTTCCTCCTGGGCTTGGGTGAAGTGTGTGTCTTTCCATGACATCTGTCTGGCTGCAGACTGGGCTTCTCTTAATACCTTTGCAAGGTTTTTATAACTTGGCAGTTTCTTCTTTCTTTTCCAGTAGTGCGGCTAGCACACACAGCATCTTAGGTTACAGTCATAACCGAGACGTTCTCAAATGGTTTTGCTTCAGGTTACAGATTTTAAATTAAAATCAAATGGCACCCCAACACTGTACCAAAATACAGTAGTTTGGCATACAAAATGAAAATCAAACATTGAAAAATTTATTAATATTATTCTGCCTAACAGTGTGCTAAACTCTTAAATTGGTATTGGCTGAATTGGAAAAATTAAAATTGTCTCATGAATTTCAGTGGTTTCATACCATTGTGTTTTAAGGTTAGTTTAATCCCAGTGAAAAAACAAGCATTCCCTAACTGAGGCCCTACCTATTCATAAAATTTCTCATGTACATGTTGATAGCATTCCATCTTGTGTTTGGAAGTGCATTTGGTACATGGTAAAGGAGAAAGAAAGGGAAATAGGTGACCTGAACCCAAACAGAATGAATCTGAGCCCCGGAGGAGTAAACATCCTGTAAAAGCAGTACAGTCTAGTTCTGATATTATAGGAAGTGGAGTGGAGCATGTCTTTTCTTAACAGGGCCAAGGTACATTGCCAGGGGATGTCAGCCTGTAATTCATTTTCCCTGTTGTTTGAGTCAACACTACCTGTACAGATATTTTCTCAAAGAAACAAGAGCAACTAGAAGGATAGCTCACCACATTCGGAGTAGTTTTGCACAAGGAAGTCCTGCAGCAATGTTTTCACTTGAGTCCATAAATCAATCTGCGTGGGTCATCATTATTTTATCTAAATGAGTTTAAATGTAAAAATCATTCAAAATGAAAATTCTGTAATTATTTACTCACCATCATGATGTTCCTTATGGGGTATTTTTATGAAACCTGTCAAACAAAACCAGTTTTAGACTAGACAAAAAGCATGGCTTCCCCTTAAATATCATAAGAAATGCAGCAAAGATGTTTAATATAAATGATATGTTACATATCACTCTGTGTTTTTAAATATTTGAGAGAATACAAGTGTAAAATATCACCCATCACTATCACAATGTCCATTTATGTTAAGCTTTTTCTACATGAATATCTCCATAGAAGACAGTGGAGGGCAAAGCCCATAGAGCTCCACTGAATCTGTGGTGCAATAGAAGTATATGGCAGATATCTGTACCATTCAAAGGCACAAAAGCTGAATGCAAAAAAGACTGCAAAAAAATAAAGGTCATGAAATTCTAATGACTGAATTATGTATTTAGTATATACTACTTCCTTGCTACTGCCTTTTAAGCTTAGATTATTTAACAGTAATGACAATCAATATTGAAAAAAATAGGAATTGTAAAAGTAAAATATTTTGAGAATTTGCTTGTGTCCTGAAATTATCAAATATAAATAAAATCGTAATGGATTTTAATTTAGTATTTTTTTATGCAAAGTAAATTAAAAACAACAAACAAAAAAAAAAGAATGAATATGAATATATATATATATATATATATATATATATATATATATAACTCCAAAGAAACGTCCCTTTTTCAGAACACTGTATTTTAAAGATAATTTTGTACATAGGACAAACACAGCAAATACTAAATAAAATACCTATATAAAGTGCACATGCAAACGTGTGCAAAAAGTACGGGACAGTACAATAAATTACAAACAATGAACAGGATAATAGGCACAGTGAGAGACAGCGTAGCGCGGACCAGTACACAGTAGTGCAAAGAGATTCTATAAATGCCAAATGTAAACATAACATACAATGAGATCGTGTTCTATGCACATAGCAGTTATTGAGATAGCAGATGGTTACAAAGTGACCGTAATTAAAGTGCAACTCAGGACGTGTGTGTGTGTGTGTGTGTGTGTGTGTTTGTATGTGTGTGTCAAACCGGTCTCTGAGTATTGAGGAGTCTGATGGCTTGGGGGAAGAAGCTGTTACACAGTCTGACCATGAGGGCCCGAATGCTTTGGTACCTCTTGCCAGATGGCAGGAGGGTGAAGAGTTTGTGTGTGGGGTCGTCCACAATGCTGGTGGCTTTGCGGATGCAGTGTTTTTTGTAAATGTCTTAGATGGAGGGAAGAGAGACCCCGATGATCTTCTCAGCTGTCCTCACTATCCTCTGCAGGGCTTTGCGGTCTGAAATGGTCCCAAAGTCAAAAACCAGGTAGTGATGCAGCTGCTCAGGATGCTCTCAATTGTCCCTCTATAGAATGTAGTGAGGATGGGGGGTGGGAGATGTGCTTTCTTCAGCTTTCGAAGAAGTAGGTAATAGAGCTTGTGTTGAGAGACCAGGTGAGGTTCTCTGCCAGGTGAACACCAAGGAATTTGGTGCTCTTGACGATCTCCACAGAGGAGCCGTTGATGTTCAGCGGAGAGCGTTCACCTTGTGCTCTCCTAAAGTCAACAACCATCTCTTTTGTTTTGTCGACATTCAGGGACAGGTTGTTGGCTCTACAGCAGTCTGTTAGCCGCAGCACCTCCTCTCTGTATGCTGACTCGTCATTCTTGCTGATGAGACCCACCACGGTCGTGTCATCTGCGAACTTGATAATGTGATTCGAGCTGTGCATTGCTGCACAGTCGTGAGTCAGCGGAGTGAACCGCAGTGGACTGAGCACACAGCCCTGGGGGGGGCCCAGTGCTCAGTGTGGTGGTGGTGGTGGTGGAGATGCTGCTCCTGATCCGGACTGACTGAGGTCTCCCAGTTACTTTGATAATTTATTATCGATTTGGAGGTGGAGGGTCCAACGTGGTCTGGGGTGGTGTGTCACTGCATCATCGGAATGAGCTTGTTGTCATTGTAGGCAATCTCAACACTGTGTGTTACAGGGAAGACATACTCCTCCCTTATGTGGTACCCTTCCTGAAGAGCCCGGATCTCAATCCCAATGAGCACATCTGGGACCTGTTGGATTGGAGGGTGAGGGCTTGGGCCATTTCCTCCAGAAATGTCCAGGAACTTGCAAGTGCCTTGGTGGAAGAGTGGGGTAACATCTCACAGCAAGAACTGGAAAATTCGGTGCTGTCCATGAGGAGGAGATGCACTGCAGTACTTAATGTAGCTGGTGGCAACACCAGATACTGACTGTTACTTTTAACCCCCTCTTTGATCAGGGACACATTATTCCATTTCTATTAGTCTAGAGTCAGTCTCCTCATCACTGACCCTCAACACTGGAGCCCCGCAGGGCTGTATTCTCAGCCCACTCCTGTATTCCCTTTACACACATGACTGTGTGGCATGACTGTGTAGCTCCAATGCCATCATTAAGTTTGCTGACGATACGACGGTTGTAGGTCTGATCACTGACAATGATGAAACGGCCTACAGAGAGGAGGTGCACACTCTGACACGCTGGTGTCAGGAGCACAACCTCTTCCTCAACGTCAGTAAAACCAAGGAGCTTGTGGTGGACTTCAGGAAGAAAGACAGAGAGCACAGCCCCATCACCATTAATGGAGCACCGGTGGAGAGAGTCAGCAGCTTCAAGTTCCTCGGTGTCCACATTACTGAGGAACTCACATGGTCCGTCCACACTGAGGCCGTTGTGAAGAAGGCTCACCAGCGCCTCTTCTTCCTGAGACGGCTGAGGAAGTTTGGAATGAACCACCACATCCTCACACGGTTCTACACCAGCACCGTAGAGAGCATCCTGACTGGCTGCATCACCGCCTGGTACAGCAAAAGCACCGCCCACAACCGCAAAGACCTGCAAAGGGTGGTGAGAACGGCCAGAAACATCATCGGAGGTGAGCTTCCCTCCCTCCAGGATATATATAACAGACGGTGTGTGAATAAAGCTCGGAGGATCATCAGAGACTCCAGTCACCCGAGTCATGGGCTCCTTTCACTACTTCCATCAGGCAGGCGGTATCGCAGCATCAGGACCCGCACCACCCGACTACATGACAGCTTCTTCCCACAAGCAATAAGACTTTTGAACACATGATCTCTCACGATCAACAATCAGCACTGCACTTTATTAATCATCACTCTGTCAATATATTCTCCCAATTCAATTAGTGTTTATACTGTATATATTTATACCCGTATCTAGTGTATGTGTATTCTACATTGTGTGTATTGTGTACATTTGTTATGTAAATTGTTGTGTAAGTATGTGTACATTTGTTATGTAAATTGTTTTGTGTAAATATGTTGTTTATTGCCCCGCGACCCTGTACAGGATAAGCGGTTGACGATGGATGGATGGATGGATGGATGGATGTTGTTTATTGTAAAGTGGTTTATGTCTCGTCACTGTCATGACTGCTATGTTACTCGGAACTGCACACAAGAATTTCACCTACTGTTGCACTCGTGTACACAGTAGTGTGACAATAAAGTGATTTGATTTGATTTGATTTTATTTGAGTTTACCTCTTAGTTGTTGAATATTTGGATGTTCATACAAATATTTACACATGTTAAGTTTGCTGAAAATAAAAGCAGTTGTTTATATATGAGTTATACACACACACAAACACAGTGGTGCTAGATAATTTGTGAAACCTTTAGAATTAAATATGACCTATAACATCAGATTTTCGCAGAAGTCCTAAAAGTAGATAAAGAGAACCCAATTCAACAAGTGAGACAAAAATATTATACTTGGTCTTTTATTTATTGAGTAAAATGATCCAATATTCCCTATCTGTGAGTGGCAAAAGTATCTGGTGTGACCCGTTGTACAGCAATAACTGCAACTAAATGATTCCAGTAACTGTTAATTAGTCCTGCACATCAGCTTGGAGGAAATTTAGCCAAATCTTCCATACAGAGCATCTTCAACTCAGGGATGTTGAAAGGTTTTCTCATATGAACTGCTCGCTTCAGGTCCTTCCACAACATTTCTATTGGAGTAAGTTCAGGACTTTGACTTGGCCATTCCAAAACATTAACTTTATTCTTCTTTAACCATTCTTTGGAAGAATTCATTGTATGCTTGGGGTCGCTGTCTTTCTGCATGATCAGCTTTCTCTTGAGATTCAGTTCATGGACAGATGTCTGCTGGTGTAGAATTTGCTGGTGCTATTCAGAATTCATTGTTCCATAATGATGGGAATCCGTCCTGGTCCAGATGCAGCAAAACAGGCCCAAACCATGGTACAACCACCACAATGTTTCACAGATGGGATAAGGTTCTTATGCTGGAATTCAGTGTTTTCCTTTCTCCAAAAATAATACTTCTCATTTTAACCAAAATTTTATATTTTGGTCCCATCTGTCCACAAAACATTTTTCCAATAGCCTTCTGGCTTGTCCACATGATCTGTAGCAAACTGCAGACAGGCAGCAATGTTATTTTTGGAGAGCAGTGGCTTTCTCCTTCCAACCCTACAATGCACACCATTATTTTTCAGTGCTCTCCTGATGGTGGACTCATGAACATTAACATTAGCCAATGTGAGAGAGACCTTTAGTTGCTTAGAAGTTACCCTGGGTTCCAGTGTGACCTCACAGATTATTACATACCTTGCTCTTTGAGTGGTCTTTTGTGATCGACCATTCCAGGGGAGGGTAACAATGTTCTGTCTGTGGATTGGTGCATGGAGTCCGAACACTTTTTCTGAGGTCCTCGGTAATCTCCTTTGTTCATGCCATGATACACTTCCACAAACTTGTGCTGTGAAGATCAGACTTTGATAGATCCCTATTGAAATAAAAGTGTGCCTATTTACACCTGATTGTCATCCCATTGTTTGAAAACACCTGACTCTAATTTCATCTTCAATGTAACTGTTAATCCTAGAGGTTCAAATACATTTTCCACTCACACATATGTAATATTGGATAATTTTCCTAATTTCTGATCCATGGCATAAGAATGTAGTTACATGCACAAATACGTTTTATTATTATCGTACTCAGATTTTGTATGTATATGTATATATACAGTGAAAGTCAGAAGTTTACATACACTTAGGTTGAAGTCATTAAAACTCATTTCTTAACCACTCCACAGCTTTCATATTAGCAAACTATAGTTTTGGCAAGTCATTTAGGACATCTATTTTGTGCATGACCCGAGTAATTTTTCCAAAAATTGTTTACAGACAGATTGTTTCACTTTTTATTGACTATATCACAGTTCCATTGGGTCAGAAGTTTGCATCCACTATATTAAGCAAGGTGCTTTTAAGCAACTTGGAAATTTTCAGAAAATTGTCATACCTATAGACCGTTAGCTTCTGATAGGAGGTATACTGAATTGGAGCTGTTCCTGTGGATATATTTTAAGGCCCACCTTCAAACTCTGTGCCTCTTTGCTTGATATCATGAGAAAATCAAAAGAAATAAGCCAGTCTTTTTCATCCTTGGGAGCAATTTCCAAATGCCTGAATGTACCACGTTCATCTGTACAAACAATGGTATGCAAGTATAAACACCATGGGACCACACACAGCAATCATACTGCTCAACAACAGCAAAGGACCTTGTGAAGATGCTGGCTGAAACAGTTAGACGGGTATCTATATCCACAGTAAAACTGGTGTTATATCGACATTACCTGAAAGGTTGCTAACAACAAGGAAAGAGCCACATCTCCAAAACTGCCATAAAAAAGCAAGATAACAGTTTGCAAGTGCTCATGGGGACAAAGATCTTACTTTCTGGAGAAATGTCTTCTGGTCTGATGAAAAAGTTTAACTGTCTGTTCATAATGACCATTGTTATGTTCTGAGGAAAAAGGGTTAGGCTTGCAAGCTGAACAACACCATCTCAACCATGAAGCATGGTGGAGGCAGCATCATGTTGTCGGGGTGCTTTGCTGCAGGAGGGACTAGTGCACTTAACAAAATAGATGGCATCACGAGGAAGGAAATTTATGTGGACCTATTGAAAGCAACATCTCAAGACATCAGCCAGGAAGTTAAAGCTTGGTCACAAGTGGTCTTCCAAATGGACAATGACCACAAGCATATCTCAAAAGTTGTGGCAAAATGGCTTAAGGACAACGAAGTCCAGATATTGGAGTGGCCATCAAAGCCCTGACCTCAATGCTATCCATTTGTGGGCAGAACTGAAAAAGGGTGTGTGAGCATGACGGCCTTAAAACCTGACTCAGTTACACCAGTTCTGTTTGGAGGAATGGGCCAAAACTCCAGCAACTTATTGTGAGAAGCTTGTGGAAGGCTACCCAAAATCGTTTGACCTACATTAAACAATTTAAAGACAACGCTACCAAAAAATAAACAAGTGTATATAAACTTCTGACCAACTGGGAATGTGATGAAAGAAATAAAAACATGAAATAATTTTTTACATTTCACATTCTTAAAATAAATTAGTGATCCTAACTGACAGGGAATGTTTGATATGATTAAATGTCAGAACTGAAATGTATTTGGCTAAGGTGTTTGTAAACTTCTGTCTTTTACTGTGAAAAATCTTTTGATCTGAAGGTGTATGCTTAAATGTTTGAAATTAGATTTGTAGACAAAAATATAATTGTGCTACCATATTAATTTATTTTGTTATAAAACTAAAATTTAATAAATAAAAAAAGTTTTTGAAATTGATGACTTCCAATCAAATAATAAAGAAAAGCAGCCAACAAGTGCCCATCATAGATGGGAACTCCTTCAGTACTGTTTAAAAAGCATCTCAGAGTGATACCTCAAGAAGTTGGTTGAGAAAATGTCAAGAGTGTATCTGCAAATTCTAGGCAAAGGGTGACTACTTTGAAAATATTGAAACCGAATTTTTGCAAACTGCTGTCCTACAACCAAATACAGATTTAAAAACATTTAAGTGTTCAAATCTTAGATATTTACTAAGATCCTTCTTTTATCTGTTGAAACCCATAATAATATTTAAAATATCAGTAAGCTTAATATATCTATAATCATCATTTCAATTGGGAGGGGGCTGTCCTGAACCCTAACTCCTAAATTTCAGCCTATGAAAATGATATTGAAATAATTTTTGCATTTTATTCCATTTCTGTGAAGTGAAGTTAAAAAAAATATGCATTTTATATTTTCTTTGTAAATCATGAAACTTTATGTAAAAATATGTGTCCCGCATTTTCATGTCACTACCAAGACAGTGTATGTTTTAGTCCATTGGCTGAGACTGATTTTCACCACACCCCTAAATTTATGACCAGTAAATATGTGTCCCTCTCTCTCTCATAGCTAAATGGTGAGTAGATAGATCCCATAATTTTGAGGTATATGTGTTCAAAAGTCTGAAAATATGTGTGTAACTTTAAGGAACGTCACAAACAAACACCATTTTTCTGCAATTAAGCTAAAGTTGGGTTTAAAATTTGGGTGTTATTCCATACAATTTAGTTTTTATGTGTGTTCAACTGTTCAGAACTGTGCTAGCTAACCATGTGCTTATTAGCAGCTTTGAGCTAGGCTCAAAAGTATCTAAAATTGTCGCTACCAAAACAGTCACGACCGAAACGTTTCATTGTGACATCATTGTTTTGGTAGTGACAAAAGGGTACACTTAATGGTTTATTTGGGGGTAAAAAACAAAATATTAGTACAGTTATGCAAATCATTAGTGTTTTAGTATGCAAGTTAATATTCTGTAATGTGATGTGGTTTAAATCCCAGCTGAAATATAACACTTACTTAAGGGTGCAGTCTGCAATTCTAGCGAAGGGTTGTTGGGTAGTTGTCAGTAATGTTAATTTCTATGGATTACAGGGAGAATGACATAAAACACCAACATGTCTAAACAAAATGGAAAAACTAGAGCAGAGGGACTGAGAAAAAACAGACAGGTTGAAAGATGACCCAGTGAAGTACCAGGAATACTTAAGAAAAGAAAGCAAAATAAATAAGAAATGAATGGAAGAAGGAAAGTTGAAGAGTATCAGTGAATTATCTGACAGGGAGCAAAGACATCAGGAAAAGACAGCAAAAACACAGGATGATGGTGAAAAGACAAAAAAAGGCCGAGACATTTTGCAGTGCTTCCACACCACCTAGCATTTCCAGTGAGGGTGATCAGACACCAGTGCACATACGCACTGGGAAAAAATTGATATAAAGAGCAAAAACCAGTAACTATAGAAAATGTCAGATGTTAGAACAGAAGATCAAAGAAATGCAAAAGAGGGAATAAAAATATAGAAAGTGGTGCCAAAGGTCAAGGCAGAAGTTAACATCAGACCAGTCAAAATGTTCTCCGAGATCGAAGACAGATGTACAGAAGCACAGACTTCCTAACCAAGTCATAATGACCCTTCTTTTTCACAACACGCTTATGCACCAAATACAGGAAAAATGTATAAGAGAAATGTTTACACACACACACACACACAATCACACACAATCGCATGTCCAAATCAACCCAGCAGTGTTCAAAGCAGTATGTGAAAAGTTAAACTGTTGAATAGACTCCTGAGAAGGAAAAAAGTATCCTGAAATTAATGTTTTATGCAAGAACACACATAAACACTCACACACAAAAGTTCAGTGGTTCTGAAGATTTATCTGAATAACTCAAAAGCAAAATGTTGGTGACATTGTTCATGTGTTGTATATCTGAAATGTAGAAATGTACAATCAGTTAGGAAGTTAGGAAGAAACACAGAATTTGAACAAATAAAACATAAGTGGAATGGTGGTTAAATGTGTTCCTTGATTTACTGTAATTTTAGGTTATTGATGGAATCCATTTTATTTGACATTAATTGTGACCGTTTTGTACACTGAAATAACCCTGCTGTCTATTATAATGGACAATCTGTGAAAATAAATTCAGTCTACATTGTAAGATGTTTTTTTAGTTTTTTTTTAGGTAGAAAAACCTATGTGCATACGTCTTCTCACTTGCACCCTCCTCAAGACCCAAAGTATAGAATAGCTCTTCAGCTATTTACTGTCAGATGTGCATCTGCAATATGTGCTGGCTGCACATGTGCAAAATACTTAGTTATTTGTAGTAACATAAACTGTTGACAGTCTGATTCAGCTGTGGCAAAATGTATATTGTGGTTACTACCAAAACATTACTGCCACTACCGAAACATGGGATGTTTTGTCAAAAATAAAGTATATTTAATTATCAACTATGTTATGATAGTGTTTGGTTCAATGTATATTCAAACTAATGAATATTTAACTTTGAAATCAGTATGATCAACTTTATGCCTTTTACAATGAAAGATTGGATTCAGAATACAAATCTCATAAATTACACTTGAAATATTGTTAAAATTGTAATTGTTATTGATTTACCTGTGAAAACTTTGTAATAAAATAGCAAAAAATATTTTTACAAGGTAGATGTAAACAAAAAATTAATAGGTCAATATAACCTATAAAAATTATATTAAATTATATATTATTGTGTGTCGGTAGTGACAAATATGGGGAGAGGAAAAATATTCCAAAACTTTCTGAAAATACAATATGAGAATTAACTGCACAATTACTAGAATTGTGTACCTTGGATATTATACAATTTGCATACATACAAAATCGACAATTTATTTTCAAGATGTTTCCAACTCTGACTTTGAACCAATTCTGTTGAATGGCCCAGATATATTGTATATATTTAAACAAAATTGTAGAATATATTTTTTTTTTCTTTGATATTTTCTGAACAACAACAGTAAATATGGTCCATATGACCTGTGTGCTTTATTCCAAGTCTTTTGAAGTCTTGGATTTACAGAAAGTCATTATTCAATGACAATGTTTTTCCTCCACAGAAGCTCTGAAATCTCATCCATTTCTGTGTTTGGTAGGATGTCAACACATTTCAGCAGGTTTTTACATTATTGATGCCAAATTCCATTGATTCACACATTGTTGTCCTTGAACATGCAATGCCAATTTGAATATGCATAATGGAGATTTCAGAGCTGCAAAGGAAGAGGGAAGATTTTCAGTGAATATCCTCTATATTGGTCTGTTCCTCACATTAAGATCATATTTTGTATGGCTTTTATAAAACATGAAGTATAGCACACAAATCATATAAGCTAGTTTTATGGTTCTTGGTTGTAGCTTGTCAAGTGTGGTATCAGCAATCAGGTTCGGAAAGACATCTTTATCTGAAATTATGACAATTTAAAAAATTTTTGGACTAGCTTTTCCTTTAGGCATGCGTTGCATTTGATGTGATCTGTATAATTAATTCCTGTATACAAGTTTTAAAATCTGTGATATGAGTGCAAATTTCTGTTATTATTTAAAGGTATATTACAGTAAAAAGCAAGTGCTACAACGTCAGAGGGCACTGTGGGTGAATTGTTAATTTTCTTGAATTGTTAAATGTCTTGAAAGATAATTTTGAAGAGCCTGTTGACTGAAAAATAATTTATTTACCTAGTAGTCTCAATAGGATCCACAGAAAATCTATTCATTTCAATAGGAAATGCATTCAAAAAACAATGAGAGTCACATAAGATGGAAGTCTGGTATTTCAAGCAATTTTATATTAAATTGTTGTGAGCATACCTAAAGGACACCTCATTGTCTCATATTTATTTTGTTTATAAACGAGATCTTTATACATCTACAGTAAGTTTCCTTTTTTTCTTTTTTTCTTTCTTACTTCCTTTCTTCTGTCCTCATGGACTAAACATTGTCATCCCACAATGCCACACTCACAAACCTGAACATTGCAGTGAACTTCAGGAAAAAAGGGACAGGGGGAGTCCGTTAGTGGTGACTGCTGTCCCTGAGGATGTGGAATGAGGCATCAGCGACTAACATTACCACTGTCAATGCCTCCACCATAAATATAGGACAAAGTTTACCTGGCTCCATCTCATCTGTTTGTGCACTTCAGAGTGTGAATTGCACAATCAATGCTCTTACGAAAATCAGGAGTTCAAGGCAAATTTGCCACAAACTTGCCACAAATTTGCAACTGATAATTTTACATGCAAATGAGATGTGCGGCAAATTTACGGTGAATCCAAAGCTAATTTGCATGTGAAAATAATAAGCGCCAACTTTTCTGCAGTTTGTGGCTAGTTTTTTTGTAAGGGTTGGCATAATAGAGAAAAAAAAAGAAAGAAGGTGGATTCCAGTCGGGTCATTTTGTTTAACAAGGAAGGGTTTGTGATTGTTGTTATCCAGTCAGTCATTATACTCAAACTTCCATTGTCATCATTTGTGTCTCCAAACTAAAAGGTAGAATGTCCCCCTGACTTATTACCTTTAAAAAAAAAAACATAGGCATCTGTAAAGAAGTTCAAGGTCACGGGCAAGGAAGAGGCGAGAAACCGGCTTGACAAATAACTTAAAGGTTTAATGTACAACTCAAAAGACAAACACATAAGGACGTCCGTAATTGAGCTCTCTCTCTCGATCGCCGTCCGCGAGTGGCCTTTATCCCTCTTGATGGCTTAATTAGCCTAATACGGGACCGGGCGTGCGTAATCACGCGCCGGTCCCACCCTCCACCGTGCCACATTCCTCCCCCGTTCTTTCAGGCTGGGGACCCCCGGCCTGACGTACATCCCCTGGGGGGGGAGCGCCTCCCGCGCGGTCTGCCGGCAGGTCATCCCCATCAACCTGGACGAGGGAGGGGGCAAGGGGAGGGAAACAAAAAAAAACAATTAAAAATGGGGGGGAGGGTTCCTGCACTGGGCAGTACCTCCCCTCCCACAAACACCATAATTTAAAAAAGAGGGAGGGGCAAGGGGAGGGAAACAAAAAAAAAACAATTAAAAATGGGGGGGGGGAGGGTTCCTGCACTGGGCGGTACCTCCCCTCCCACGAACACCAGAATTTTAAAAAAAAAAAGAGGGAAAAGGCCAACGCAGAGCGGTAGCGAGAGAGAGAGGAGAGAGAGATTAAAGGAAAAAAAAAAAAAACGTACTCGCCGGTTCTCTGATACGCCGTAGCTCGTTCCTCAGCCACTTCTCCACCCTCTACAGGACGACAGTCGCGCCTCTCCGGGCAGATCGGAGGCAGTCCTCAGCCCCTGGCGGACGGAACACCCCGCCGCATTCCCGGGGTGTTGAAGGGGCCTCCCCCCGCCCCTGGCAGCGGTTCTCCCGCTCCAGGCGGTCTTCTGTCCCGGGTTTCAGCACCAATGTAAAGAAGTTCAAGGTCACGGGCAAGGAAGAGGCGAGAAACCGGCTTGACAAATAACTTAAAGGTTTAATGTACAACTCAAAAGACAAACACATAAGATAACGGACGTCCGTAATTGAGCTCTCTCTCTCGATCACCGTCCGCGAGTGGCCTTTATCCCTCTTGACGGCTTAATTAGCCTAATACGGGACCGGGCGTGCGTAATCACGCGCCGGTCCCACCCTCCACCGTGCCGCAGCATCATAATCTTTTTGCGTCTTCCCATTCAAAGCAGAAAATTATAAAGACCTGCATTTTTATTATAAATCTGGGAACTTGTCGTAATTTGATGAATCCATTTTTTTAAAACTATAAAAGAGAAAAATTTATATATTGTAGGAACTGAGTAAAAGGAAATTAAGAAGAATTAAGACAGATTTACACCAAGATGGCCTATAATTCCTTCTATAGCATTAAGAAGCTAGAAATTCAGACTGGCGCCCTGGAGTCTGTGCTGACCTGCATCTGGACAATGTAACTGTCCTAAATACAAAGAGCAGATCTGTCCAAACATGCTCCCAAAAAACCCTCATGATCGCAATGGAAAGCATCGAATTCTAGTCTAAGGCTTCTTTGTTCTTGGACCAGTTTGCTACACTTACAATAGTTATACTAATCATGGAGGTATGTTTCCAGCTCACGTGAAGCTTAATTCATGAACATGTGACATGGAATTTGGACATTTCTTATTTCAATACGCAGCCATGTAAATCAACTTTGAAAAAGGAGGGAAAGAGGTGATCATGTGACATCGTAAAACGCCTCTGATTGACACAAGACACCTTTGGGGTGTTGCCAACCTAAACTAAACAAAACATCCCACCTAAGACAAACTCTTGTCTTCTCTCTTGGCTCTTGTTATTCTCTTAGCCCTTCTTCGGCTGGCTTCACTTCAGTGCCCCTCTGCCAAGGTTCCACACAATATAGAGTTCAGAAAAGCTTACAATGCAAAGTTCTGAGAGGTGTGTACGACTCACACACATGTGACAGTGAGTTGCGAGTCTCCTTTGCGGGAGGCCTTGCTTCAAAGCCCCGTCTGATCGTTCCAGCTCCGAACCATCTGGCATCCAAAATATCGATGGAGAACAACCAGAACTTTCTACAGACACAGCCAAAGAGCTAAATTACCAAAGCAATGCAACAAAATGCACATACACCTACAGACATTTGTTAGAAACCCGACTGCAAATCTAGGTATAATAAATGAAGTATCAATGGTTTAGGGCATGGTCAATAGACCTCATAAAGTAAAAAAAAAAAATTCTGTTACAGATAATTTCCATTCACCTTCTGTCACAGCTCACTCACCAACCTGTATGTTTATCTATGTGTTTTAGTTTAGTTGTTATATTGTAGATTAAAAATAAAGTATTTTTTTGTATTCAAAGACTATTTGACTGTGTTATATTTTAATAAATAATCTCGTCAATTATTCTTAAAATATCTGTGCTCAAACAATATTTCAACATATTTGTGATATTATTTTCAATGGCCATGAGAATTGTATTACTCTAAATAGTTAACAGATGCATCATATCAACTCAGCATGGCCAAGTGATCAGAAGTACACCATAATTCTTTCAATATTCCCCAAATTAATCATAATTCCCATCTTATGAAAAAATTACTCATATATAAATTGTGAGCAGATACAATGAGCCTGTTGTATTACATATTTTATGGTGGAACATTTTTATTCAGATTTCTAATCTGATAATTTGTCACTGGTCCTTCATATAATTATGGTCAAACGCGGACAACATTCCAAAACTAATTCCATCATAAAACAATTCCATAACCCCATACACAGCAGGGTGCAATGTACTGTGTGTTGTGACACATTCATCCCATAACCATCATTAAAATTTTCTGTGACTTGTGCCTTCTGTCAGTTCGGACCAGAAGGATAGCCTTCGTTGCCATCGCACATCGATGGGCCTTGGGTGCCCAACACCCCATCGCTGGTTTGTTGTTAGTCCCTCCTCTGACTACTATTGGTAGGTACTCCCCACTGCTGACTGGTAGAATCACGCAAGCCTTCCCATTTCAGAGATGCTCTGACTCAGTCATCTGGTCATAACAATATGGCCCTTGTTAAAGTCACTCAGGGCTTTCCTCCTGCCAATTTCTCCTGCATCCAACACTTTGACTATCAGAACTGATTGTTTGCTTACCATCTAATCTATCCAGACATTGACCCTTGTTATGAGATGATCAACGTTAAGCACTTCAGCTGTGAGAGGTCATAATGTTTTAGCTCATCAGTGTATATGTACAAACATTTTATATATATATATATATATATATATATATATATATATATATATATATATATGTGTGTGTGTGTGTGTGTGTGTGTGTGTGTGTGTGTGTGTGTGTGTGTGTGTGTGTCTCATGTGTGCAAGATTTTACATTTGTGTGAATGACATAAGTAGCAGAATATTATTTGGTGCGACTTGAGTCAGTTTTTCACCCATTGTATTAACAGATTGAATTTACAGTGAGTTTGGCAACAGTAGAGCAAAAGTTTTGCTGCCAAAACCAGTCTGTATTTACTGAAATTCAAGCAGTGGCCAAACCAGAAAGTGTTTTTGAATGTATGGGCACGTGTGAGCTCCAATTTCTGAGTAAAATGTTCACAGAGAGGTGCCAAAAGAGAGTTTCATTTTTAGTTGTAAATTATGTAATGCAATCAACAGGAATGCAAGTTTTATGAACTCTACCCTCAAATCCCAACCCTAAACATAACCTTGAGTGGAGTAAAAATAAAATGCTAAGGCTGGATTACATGTCACGTGATACAAGATTTTAGCTTTTATGTGTGATACAAGATTTTCATATTTCCACCCAAGTCTTAATACTTTTTACTCTTATTTATTACTTTTTATTCAAATTTATTTTCCTTTATTGGCTTTAAATTTTAATTTAACTTGTATTTTCTTTAGAATTTTTACATAAAGCACTATGAATTGCCATTGTGAATAAAACGTGCTATATAAATAAACTTGCCTATATTTAAAATGATCTTTTCTCCTTTCTTTCGAGACACAGAGCAGTAGCAGCAACATCAGTGGCCAGTTCACGTATCCATGTTTGTTTAGATCTGTCATCTCCGAGAAGAAGAGGGTGTGTGATTCTGCTTGAGTTTGTGATTGGATCGGATCAACGTGTTACCCCCAGTTTTGGTGTGTGATTCCCAGTTTTTGTCTGTAGCGAAAGTCAAAGTCAGAAAGTGCGTGATGCCTAGTGTTTTAAAATGTGTACATATTTATAAAGTTGTGTATTTTAATCCAGCCTTTAGAGGAAAAATATGAATTACTCACCATTGTTTATGTGAACGTGATTACTTCCCGGGTTTCCAAGCGGGACCTAGACCAGTGTCTCTGAGGCTAATCGCGCAAAGCGCTAACAGAAGCGCTACAAGAAAAAGTAAACACATATAAAGTAATGCAATAATGTCAGATTGGGGATGTGCATAAATCAGCGTTTCCATCCCATGTGTTCAAGAGAATGTCACTTTTGGAGATATTGGTGCAAAATAGAAATGGAAGTTGTAGCCACTGGGGAAGCCACTGTGGCGCCTCTATTAAATGCAGTAAAATGCCTGCAGTTTAGAGCACATAGCCAACACTGTGATGAAATTTATGTTCGCTAGCGATCGGCAGCAGATGGGAGGTTAAATTATCCATTCACTTTGATGACAGGCTTTGACTCCGACAGTCCAGCTTTGAGCTAAATATTCAGTCACATGACTTGTTGGAAAAGTCACATTACTTTTTTGATTCACATCTAGGAATGTATATGTAATTGTGCTTCTCTATATCCTCCTCAAGTAAGTGTTGTGCATTTTGGAAATTTTATTTGCATCTTGGTGTCTCCATCCAGCATTTTTTATGTGCTATCCCAAAACTTCAGCACCAAAAGGTACTGAAGGGGCTGTGGTGGTATATAAGACAAACACAGTTGTAAATCCTACTCTTATGGTCTTTCGGCACTACACACGTCCACATGTGTTTGGTAATGTCCTCTTTACTGATTTCGCCTCAGGGGAGTAGAAATCAGTGGTGCATTCTACTCTTGACTCTAGTCGGCCATATTTCACAGGACATTATGACTCTTTCTACAGCATGCAAATGAAAGTGGTTTGAGTGCTAATGAAGCCATCTTTGACATGACTGATTCTGCTGTCAATAAGCTTGGGTGATCATGGTGCTTATATAAATGGCACGAATCAATGATGTTGTTCTGATCAATGAATTCTGAGTATGTAAATGATGAGTGCATAACTCTTCAGCCTGGGAGCACATGATGTATATTGGTGAAATTAATTAAGCATAACAAGCTATGTTGTCCACTAAGATTGTGTTCAATATGCAGTTATATGCCTTGTGTGTTTCTTTCCAGCTGATTTAACTATCTTCTTTCTCAACCAATAATTGCTTTTTAAAACCATCTAGAATTTTCTTTATGGGGAATTTTGAGGAACACCTGCAGTATATATGAGAAAATTGATATCCTGGGGTCAGTACAGGGAACTTTTTACATTAAACCTTGAAAATTAGGTGTGGCTAAGGCTGCCAAGTGGCTGCCATCCCAATCTCTGCGTCTATGGTTTATCATTAAAGACCTTCAATCAGGAAACAGGTCTGACTGAATGGAAAAGACAGAGACAAAACTGTCAGACTTCATACATGGCAGATTCTCAAATGCCATGTCATGCCAGTTTGTTAGGTGCAACATAACTCCTCATGCAACATTCTACTAAAGTTGCATTTGATTGCTTAAGAAACTAATATCTCGAAGCACTTGTTTGTAGCAAAACCTATCCTTGTGGGTATGTAGCAACATTAGACTTTATGAAAAAAAAAATGTGATATGTAGTCAGAATGTTTATGTTATGAATAATTAGCTAATTATTTGAGGGAGAAAAAAAACATGTGAAAGATTTGAAATAAGACATTCAATCAATATTTTTTTTTCCTTTTTTTGTGATAAATCAAGGACCTGTGGGGTTATGATATAATTTAAATAAATAAACCGTAATTAGTTAATGCTATCCTGTTATAAACAAGCTTTGGCATTGAGCTGAACAAACAGGCAGATATAAAGGAGACCTGAGAATCCAATTTAAGAGAAAATGGCAATGTAATGAAAATCCATTGTGATCTCCACGTTTGAGTTTGAAGCCAGTTCTTATTAATGGATGGATTTTGGGGTTCCCAATTCGAATTTGCACTCTGTTCAAGGTTTCTTTCCAAATATTCATGTCCTGTGAACTAAAACAATGGGTAATTGATGTAATAGCACAATGTTGTCATGATGGAGGATGGCGATAAATTGTCAGTTTAAGACTTTTCTTGAGAGTTACAGGGTAAATTCTATCACCTTTGCAGCCTTAGAAATGTTGCAGTATTATTCCAGTAAAAAGTGTAGTGGAACTGTTAGAAAACATCTTTTGAATGCTAATTAACTTCTGTAAAAGACAGTTCACACGGTCACAATCATTCACAATCATTCACAATCATTTTAATCCAGGGGCATAACAACCATTAAAACCTGGTTTGGGGAGTATTTCATCAATATTTCGTCATCATATTCATACATTTTAGTACATTTTACCTAACTGGCTTATAATTTCAGTCAAGGTAAAAAAATAAAAATAAATGTAGTTTACAATGTGACAAAATCATGCCAAACTAACATACAGTACCAAACTTTAACCAAATATTAAATAATTTCAAATAATTTATCCTGCAAGAGGTCCTGGGTTCAAATCCTGGACGCGCCCCCATTTGTTACATACCGGAGATGGCCGCAACAAGATAAAGGGGTGACAGGCTGGGATAGATCATGTATAGGCATTTTTTACAACAACAATTCTAAATTCAGATCAAGCTAATCCATGTCCTTTTACTCTGAGCCGGTGTGGAGCTTGGGCCAAGACTGCTTCGTCATGCAAAATCTCTGAGTGCACTCTCACCGACCAGAGAGGAGGAAAGATTAATTAAATACTCAGGAACACCTGCATGCCAGTATAAAAAAAAAATATTTATAAACATTTGTTATTTTAAACATGTCACGGCACCAAAACCTTGTAGTCCCGGCTCCCCGGACGGGCCCAGGACCCACGACTACCCAGCCCCGGCAGGCCAGCGCTGACGAGTCTCAAGGACATCCCTGCAGGACCTCCTCCTCTGTCTATAACCCACCCCCTGACAGATGCGCGGAGCAAGGTAAGTGCTTTTGAGTTTTTTCTCAGCACTCAAGCCTCGGGACGCACCTTTGCCTCCCGACGCACTATTACCTGCTCCCCCCTCCACGAGGCCCCCATCCGGTATGTCCAAACGATTGTCCCGTTAGTGCCCCTCGCACGGAGCTTAGACGCATGGCTTGTGCTTTCCAGCCCGTCGCGATGGCTGGCCAGGACCACCCGGCTCAGCTACATGATTCATTTCACCAGGCTCCCACCTCGTTGCAGCGGTATTCACTCCACGCCAATGTGCAGCAAATCGCCAGCCCCTTACGTGCAGAGATTTCCACTCTGCTACTCAGGCAGGCGATAGAGCCTGTCCCTCCAGCCGAGATGAAGAAGGGTTTCTACAGCCCTTATTTCATCGTACCCCAAAAAGGCGGTGAGTTGCGGCCAATCTTGGACTTGCGAGTTCTTAACCAGACTCCCATTCAGAATGCTCACACAGAGGCGATTTCTAACCTGCATTCGGCATCAAGATTGGTTTGCGGCGAAGACCTGAACGGTACAAGGTCCTCCCCTTCGGCCTGTCCCTGTCCCCTCGCGTCTTCACCAAGGTCGTAGAGGCAGCGCTTGCCCCGCTACGGGAAGTGGGCATCCGCACACTCCACTACCTCAACGACTGGCTCATCCTAGCACACTCTCGAGAGTTACTATGCGCCCACAGGGACCAGGTGCTCGTGCACCTCAGCCGCTTAGGGCTTCAGGTCAACTGAGAAAGAAGCAAGCTCTCTCCGGTTTGGAGCATCTCTTTTCTCGGTTTGGAGTTAGAATAAGTCTCAATGTCAGCACGCCTCACAACCGAGTGCGCAGTCAGTGCTTACGTGCCTGGCACGCTTCAAGCCACGCGCAGCAGTTCCTCTCAAACAGTTCCAGAGGCTCCTGGGGCATATGGCATCCTCAGCTGCGGTCGCGCCGCTCGGGTTGATGCATATGAGACCGCTCCAGCACTGGCTTCAGACTCGAGTCCAGAGATGGGCATGGCACCGCGGCACATACCATGTGTTTATCACCCCTTCCTGTCGTCAGACTTTGAACCCTTGGACAGACCTCTGTTTTCTGTGGACAGGAGTCCCCCTACAGCAGGTATCCAGACGTGTCATGGGGTGCAATGTGCTACAGGCACGCAGCCGCTGGCTCCTGGACGGGGCCCCGCCTTCGTTGGCACATCAACTGTCTTGAGATTTTGGCTGAACTCCTAGCCCTGCTGAGGTTTCTCCCGCTGATTCAGGGCAAGCACGTCTTCATCCATTCAGACAGCACCACCACGTTAACGTACATAAATCGGCATGGCGGCGTACGCTCCCATCACGTCAAAACTCGCCCGCCTTCTCTTCATTTGGAGTCAGCCGTGACTCAGGTCGCTGCTCGCCACTCGCCATTCATATCCCTGGCGACCGCAACATGATGGTAGACATGCTGTTGTGACAGATCTCGCTCAGCGGAGAGTGGAGGCTCCACCCCCAGGTGGTCCAGCTGATTTGGGGCCACTTCAGCAGTGCACAGATAGAACTCTTTGCCCCCCAGGACAACTTCCACTGCCCGCTCTGGTTCTCCCTAACGGGGGCCCCTCTTGGCACAGACGCGCTGGCGCACAGCTGGCCATGGGGGCTGCGCAAGTACGCATTTCCCCCAGTGAGCCTTCTTGCACTGGTGCTGTGCAAGGTCAGGGAGGATGAGGAACAGGTCACCTTGGTGGCTCCTTATTGGCCCACCTGGACCTGGTTCTCGGATCTCACACTCCTCGAGACAGCACCTCCCTGGCAAATTCCCCTCAGGAAGGACCTCCTTTCTCAGGGATGGGGCACCCTCTGGCATCCACGCCCAGACCTCTGGAATCTCTATGTCTGCCACCTGCAGTCGTAGGCACAATCAACCAAGCCAGAGCTCCCTCTACCAGGCAACTTTACACCCTCAAGTGGTGTCTGTTCGCAATTTGGTGTTCTTCCAGATCTGAAGACCCACAGAGATGTGCAGTTCGGTCAGTGCTTCATTCCTGCAGGTGTTGCTGGAGGGGAGGCTGTCCCCCTCCACCTTGAAGGTGTGTGTCGCTGCTATCACAGCCCACCACGATGCAGTAGACTGCAAAGTCCCTTGGTAAGCACAACTTGATTATCAGTTTCCTTAAGAGGCACCTGGAGGCTGAACACTTCAGTGGTCCTCTCGGGCCTTCAGAGACCCCCCTTCTAGCCGCTTGATTCAGTCCAGCTCAAAGCCCTCTCCTTGAAAACGTCCCTCCTGATCGCGCTCGCTTCCATCAAGAGGGTTGGGGACCTGCAAGCGTTCTCTGTCAGCAACACTTGCCTGGAGTTCGGTCCGGCAGATGCTCACCTCATCCTAAGACCACGACCAGGCTACGTGCCCAAGGTTCCCATGACCCCCCTTTAGGGTTTAGGTCATGAACTTGCAAGCGAAGCTGCCCTAGGAGGTGGCAGACACAGCCTCTTCGCTGTTGTGTCTGGTACATGCTTTCAGCGCCATCTCCAAACATAGGTAAGCACATTGGGTTGTTGACGCTATTTCCCTAGCCTATCACACCCAGGCCGTAACCCCACCCCCACCTTGCGCCCTTCACCAAGCTGATTCAGTGCACCTTCTTTCCCAGGTAAGCCAGCAAGCTCTCGCTTCCTGGATGCTCTTCCTCCCTAACCCTCTGGCCACAGATTCAGCGGAGGAATTCGCCGCCAGACCCACCATGAGTCGAGTGCTCCATGTTGAGCTTGGGCTCCACAGGCATAGTTCCCACTTCAGGCAACTCCCTGTGACGTATTTTTCACGGTACGGTCCCCCCACTGGCAGGACCTGCGTCTCCCTGGGGCAGTCCTCGCAGCCTCCCCGGTCGCCGTGTCTGTAGCAACTCCTCCCTTGTCAGGCAGGATCTACCACCGCACCATGTCCATGGGTGGCTTGACAACCCCCATGTGTTTTAACCACAAGTTACCTCCCCCCAGTTTGGGTAGGTCATGGTCTCCGCGTTAAGATAGCCCCAGCCGCTTTTTAACTCTATGATGAGAAACATAGAGCAAGAAAAGGCATGGCTGACCGGCTGGCTCCCATGTAAGTCATGTTGCCTGTTTCCGTACGGGTACGGGGAACCTAAGAGCGGTATATGACACCTTTTATTGGGGGCGTTGGGGAGTGTTATGTGCAGCCGACCCAGCTGCTTCTAGCACGCAACAGCCTGCATGCACCTGACTCAGCAGCCATGTAACACATCGGATTTAAGTGGGACCCCTTCTGTCACTACAATCAACACAACGTCGAGTGAGTGACAGAAGGGGAACAGTCATGGTTACTGTTGTAACCTCCGTTCCCCGATGGAAGGAACGAGACGTTGTGTTCCCCTTGCTACGTCATTATCCCTACCACTGTAATGCACCGTAACCGTATTCTTGGCTCCTCAGTGAAAACCTTTCTGGCATTCGCTCGCCCGCTCCCTTTATGTCTGGGGTGGGGCATGCAAATTCTGTCTGCCAACTTGACATTGGCCTTTTTTCAAGTTTGACCCTTTTGACCCTAGTGTCACTACAATCGACACAAATTCTCGCTCCTTCCATTGGGGAACGGAGGTTACAACAGTAACCATGACGTTTTATAATCAATATTTAATTGATAATAGACATTATATATTACATGATGGCACAAGCAAAGGATGATGAGCTGTTTTTTTCCTTTTTCCATAGATTGAATGTTTCAATTTCCTGCCATAATCTGATCGGATTAAAACCAGAACATTTAAAAGATACGTAATATCGATCACGTCACATGTTTTTATGTCCATTTCAGTATTTGAATGCATTTCTGAAGCTAGAGACTTTAAACTTTCAAATGATATAAGCTTTGTCAATATTAAAGATTTGAAGGTAATATAGTCCAATAAACATAAACATTGCAAAAAAGCAGAAAAATGTCCCAAATATGGGATGGTGCCAGTTAAGGGGTGTATAGCAAATACAACAAAATTTAACAAGCCACCCTTTACACACACTTTGTTTCAGTAGCTCAAAGTCCAATGTCCATAAATGTACTAAATTATCATTAGTAAACCTTTATAAACATTTACAATATATGAATAGTTTCAGCAATAGATTGGGTACTGCACAAATATGAACACATTATTAATAAATTATTTGTTTTAGCAACAAACACAAATGTAAATATGTGGCTCTTACAGACATTGGTTACTAATTAGCTGGACATTAATGAATACTTTAAATGTAAATTCTGTAAATTAATACTGTGTGAAGTGCAAAAAATACTAATAATTTTTGAAAAGCTTTGAAAATGTGAAAAAATTGAATGACTTTTGAAAGCATTCAAATGTACATTAACAAATGGTCAAATTTGTTTCAATCATTTATAGATGTTAAAAAGTGCAAAGCCATATGAATGAAAGCTTAATAACATCTGTAAATAATGAAATGTACATTTATGAATGATATGTTAAGCATTATATAATGTTTGTTAATTATTTATTAATGAAATTTATTATATAAGGTTACCAAACTTTTTAGGAAGTTGACCACCCTTTATCAAACAACATTATCATCACTATTTTATTGATGAGATTAATTCTGCATTCCATTTAATGTCAGATATGGGATATTCTAACTTGATATTTCTGATATTTAACCATAAAAGGAATTCTATTTCCTGGTGCTCAGAAGATCACGCATAAGCAAGCAAAACTTCAATGCTCCCGTTAGCTAACTAGCTGTTTGTATTGCTAGCCTTTGTTCTACAGGTGTACGTTTATCAAAATAAAGTAGAATGTATAGTGTTTTGAACACCCGTCTCTGCAATCACTGGTTTTACAATCATGTAATGTAGGAATTTTGACTTACTGATGCTTATTGTCTTCATAGAAGTTTATCATTAACTATGTAAATCTCTTTGGGTGATGACATGTTTGCGTGATATCATGCATCCGCATCATGATGAAATCAGAGTTGAAGATTACTGTTCATTGTAAACAAGTGTTCCCACTCAACCGCAGTATCCAACTGTATCATAAACTCTTTTGTCTGCAGTCCCATTGGTATTTGCTACATTATGTCACTGCACTTTTGCATAAAGTTGAACTCTGCACAGCTCTGTTGCAATACCAACAGTCTCTGACACTCATTTCGCCTCAAATCGACAGCTCTCATTGAAAATGAATGATTACCGGTTGCTTTGTTCATTGCAAATTGCTGGCAGTGTGAACATCCCAAGTTGTACTGAAATTAAAGTTTCTGCTTCAAATTAGGAAAAATTCAGTGGTTTGAAACATCAAATGCTTCAAAACACTTTCAACCACCTCAGTTCTGGCTTTGACAGAGAGCTAAATCATGTTATTTGTCAACTTGACAAGCAGGCCTGTAATAAAGCAGTCCACCTGGAAGAGAAATTTACATTTTAAATGTGAATTTCATATGTACATGTACTGCTGTGGAGAAAATCATATGTATAGATCTGTCCTGGTCCTAATGAAAAAGGCATGGGGACTTCCTGAACTCTTCACTAGCATATTTCAGATTTTTAAAAAATGAAAAACAGCCAGAAATCCTCAAGCAAACATAATGAAAATAAGAGCAGAAACTTTCATAAAATATATGCCACTAGGCACTTAATGGAATCCTCAGTTACATAAGTATCAACTTTTTCTCAGATGTTTCTCCTAAAAAAAATACTGAGCTATAAAATTTATGTGGAAAGCATTGCTTAGATAATTTGGTTTTGGGAGAATTTGATGAGAAAGTTCTTTTACAAAGTCTTTTGTATTTTTCTCGTAGGAATAATTTCTTGCTGATTAGCACACACAATATTCTGTCATTTTGGCTTTACTTCAGTTTCATCCACCTTATTCCTACACCCTGTGATGTTTTGCGCATAATGTGGGTGGTACTTCAGCTAAGAAGTAAACAGTTGTAGTTGCATCATACGTTCATAAATTTTTTCGTTGTGGTGTTGACCATTCATGCATACTTCTAGATGTGTGAGCACAGCCTGATGGAACTTCATAAGGACAATATACGGATGGCAGTTCCACCTTTAATAGAGGTTTGGGAGGGGGCCTGGGTAGCTCAGTGAGTATTAACAATGACTACCACCCCTAGAGTCACCACTCTACCCTCCCTAGCAACCGGGCCTATTTGACTGCTTAGGAGACCTGGCTGGAGTCACTCAGCACACCCTGGATTTGAACTCGTGACTACAGGGGTGGTAGTCATCATCAATACTCTCTGAGCTACCCAGGCCCCCATCTACTGGATTCTTTAAGGACAACAGGTATTGTAATTAATGCACATCATCACAGAATTAAGATGTATCTCCGGTGGTCCGATCACATGTGGTCAGACGAGACACATCGCTGGTTGTCGCACAAATACCTCTCTTGTGAGCACTTGTGATAGTTTTTTTGCGGGGAGGGTTTCATGATGGCAAAAAAAAAGAAAAGAAAAATGTCACAAAAAACAAAAAGGAATGAAAAAATGGTGCACCGGATACAGCTCAAATTTAAATTTTAATTGTGCACGAAGACACTTAAGAAGATCCATAAAGATCGTGTGCATGTACACTCCCATTCAAAAGTTTAGGGTAATTTATTCTTTCTTTCTTTCTTAGTTTATTTTTTTCTTCACATTTTAGAATAATAGTAAAGTCATCACAACTACTGAATAATATAAATGGAAATATGGGAATTATGTTGTGAAATATATCAAAACTATATTATATTTTAGCATCCTCAAAGTGGCCACACTTTGCCTAGATTTTGCAGAAATGTACTCTTGGCATTTTCTTAACCAACTTCTTGAGGTATCATCCTGGGATACTTTAAATAGTATTGAAGGAGTTCCCATCTATTTAAAAAAAAGTATTTTTTTTAATACAATTTTAGTTTTGTAATTAAATAAATAAATATGTTGGCAAAAAAAAAAAATTTGTCTACAAAACTTTTAAGCATACACCTTCAGATCAAAAGGTTTTTAAGGTCATGAAAAACATTTCAGGCAAGTGACCCCAAACTTATGAATAGTAGTGTAAGCTTTTTTTTATTTTTTTATTTTTTTAAATATGCGTTATTGACTACCTCCATATGTGTTTTTTGTTATTCGATCACAAAAGGTTTTGCACCCCATTTACACCTGTATATATTGCTGATCACTTGTCATCGGATCATCTGAACCACATCGTAATACCAGCTGAAATGGGGTCTAAATGACTGCTGGTCGTTTCCCCAGTAAGACATAAGGTGGATACTGCACATTGATCAGGCACAATCACTGCAAAATTTACTCTTTCATTCCTGAGATGGGAAGACATTTTTCAGGTTTCTCACCATCTGTGTATGCAATGGTGCATGACAGAGAGAGGGAGGGTGGGAGTGTGAGAGAGAGAGAGAGAGAGAGAGAGAGAGAGAGAGAGAGAGAGAGAGAGAGAGAGAGAGAGAGAGAGAGAGAGAGAGAGTGTTATTAATGAATAACTGGAATGCCTCAAGATTCATGGGGGAAATAAAGCCCCAAAATGCCAGATCTGTTAAGGAAAACTGACCTCAGCAAAGCCATAAAAATCCAGGGGGCACAGACATTTTTTTCTTTTTTTTTTTTTGTGAAGTTGTCTTAAGAGAAAGACTGGTTCTTTTTATAAA
The DNA here is from genome assembly GCA_032164185.1 of Moxostoma hubbsi. NCBI lineage: Eukaryota > Metazoa > Chordata > Actinopteri > Cypriniformes > Catostomidae > Moxostoma > Moxostoma hubbsi. The sequence continues at coordinate 30,509,191 of JAVLUX010000025.1, read as the reverse complement.
AACCTTTGATCTGAAGCCCAGTATTTGGGGAGGTGAGAGAAGGTATGGTGGTTTTCAAGGTTCTATGTAAAAGAAAGTAACAGAGGTTTTGAAACATTTCAATTTCCGTCCTAAACCACTAAACAACCATTATTAATTTTCCCACCTAAACTATTGGAACTCCATCAGAGAGTTGATTCTTCACACAAGCAGGTTGGACATAATGTCCAAACACCTACCATACAAACTCAGCAAAGCAAATAATGGTCTCTTTTTTAAGTCACTTAATCTGGTAAGCATCCAAACTCTGCCTCTGTTTTTTAATTTTATTTAATTTTTGCAATGTGTGAAGCAGCTGAATGGATCTGGGGGATGCTGTGAAAACATCTGCCCTGAAGATCTGTCAGGCGTGTAATCAGTAAACTGTGTGCTGCCACTCATCTCCCACTGGCATCCACAAAACCTTAAGCTTTGTGAGTTACTCAAGTCTTTTGAGAGATTTGCCAGCTGTAGAATTAGTGAGCGCTTCTGTAACTGCTGTCAGTACAGGTGCGGTCTGAAAGGCTTCCTCAATCATGTTTTGGTCAAGTTTCATGCTAGATTCTTTGTGGTATAGATATACAAATTATTGGCTGATTCAAACTTTTCAAATTCTGTTGAATGTTTGAGCTGTCCATGGTGCTGAAATCATTACTTTCCCTATAGGTGATTGTGATATTGCTAAGTAGGATGTGTTCCCACACAGTCATAACCTTATCCCAAATCCCACACAAATACAGCCCAAAATATAGTCCCAAACAAATATATTCCTAAAACTATACCTAATTCCAAACAAGCATATCCCTTAAAATAACTCTAATCCCAAACCGCACAGTCCTAAAACTATCCCTAATCCCAAATTATCATAGTCCCAAAAATATCCCTAATCCCAAACATGCATATTTATAAAACTATCCTTGATTCCAAACAAACATAGTCCTAACCCTATACCTAAAATCAGAGGGAAAACACTGGTTTAGCAGTTTTTTTCCAAAGGGCGAATAGTAGTAGAACAGTTTGGTATGGTACGATTACAATCTGTTCCACGCCCATATTCCTTAGCACAGTTAGCAAACCATACTCAGGACAGAGAACAGTGCTAGTGGGACACATTTAGTGTGTGGTGACTCATGAGTGGTCACTTCCTCAGTCAGTCAATTCTAATCCTGATTTCGCACAATAGAAAAAGAAAACATAACCATGTTAACATGCCCAGATTGGTACGGACAGCGAGGTTTGGCCTGATTCTTGGAACCTTGAATCTTCTTGTCTCTTCATATAACAGTTGAGCCATTGAACATGTTTCCAGTTGTTAGTGTGTTTGTTGTTGTTATTCTTTAATTATATACAGTATTTAAAGCTTTATTATATACGCAGCATTAAAGAGACCACTGCAAAACTATACATTTCTCTGATTATGTATTCTCTGGTATGTATTTAAGTAAAATTTACATTTTTGTATTATTCTATAAAGTACTGACATTTCGCTCAAAATTCAATACAAATATTGTAATTTAAAAGACAATTGGTCAAAATAACAAAAAAGATGCAATGTTTTCAGACCTTGAATAATGCAAAGACAACAACACAATACTAATGTTTTAATTAAGGAAGAGTCAGAAATCAATATTTGGTGTAATTACCCTGATTTTCAATCACAGCTTTCATGCGTCTTGTCATGCTCTCTACCAGTTGTTCACATTGCTGTTGGGTGAATTTATGTCACTCCTGGTGCAAAAATTAAAGTAGCTCAGCTTTGTTTGGTGGCTTGTGGCCATTCATCTTGATCTCATTCCAGAGGTTTTTAATGGGGTTCAGGTCTGGAGTTGTATTGGGTGGGCCATGACAGGGTCTTGATCTGGTGGTCCTCCATCCACACCTTGTTTGACCTGTATGGCATGGAGCATGAAGTTGGGGAATATCTTAAGAGCAGAAGGAAGCAAGTTTTCTTCCAGGATAACCATGTACATGGCTTGATTCATGCGTTCTTCTCAAAGACGAATCTGCCTGATCTCAGCCTTGCTGAAGCACCCCCAGATCATCACCGATCCTCCACCTGGTTGTCCAATGGTTGGACGGAGACCTGAAGAGGCCTTCAAGACACAGTGTCTCACAACCACTTCTGCCAACAAATTTTCTATAGGCTTGAGGTCAGGGCTTTGTGATGGCCACTCCAATACGTTGAATTTGTTGTCCTTAAGCCATTTTGCCACAACTTTGGATGTTTCCTTGGGGTCATTGTCCATTTGGAAGATCAATTTGTGACCAAGCTTTAACTTCCTGGCTGATGTCTTGAGATGTTGCTTCAATATATCCATATAATTTTCCTTCCTCATGATGCCATCTATTTTGTGAAGTGCACCAGTCCCTCCTGCAGCAAAGCACGCCCACAACATGATGCTTTCAGCCACATGCTTCATGGTTGGGATGGTGTTCTTCAGCTTGCAAGCCTCACAATTTTTTCCTCCATACATAATGGTCATTATGGCCAAACAGTAAAATCATTGTTTCATCAGACCAGCTGACATTATTGGTTGTCAGTTGCCACAACTTTGTAGGTATGCTTGGGGTCATTGTCCTCTTTTCGTCCCAAGTGAAGGAGTCTGCTGTCACGAGTGTGGGCGGAAGGCTTGGGCTGGTCTACAGGAGTTGCAGGGAGCCACGCCATGTTCAAGAGCAGTGCCCAGTAATGGAGGTGGGGGCCTTGATCAGGATCAGTGACACTCCACAGACCGCATCCGATCAGGCAGGGATGTACCAAATACCTGTGAGTATTAAAGGGGGTACATACCAAGTCTTGGTGGATTCAGGTTGAAATCAAACCTTAATTGATCAATGCTTGGTTCAAAATGAGGCACTGGAGGGAAATAATCGGGTGAAGGTGAGGTGCATGGGGATATTCATGATTATCCTATAGTGACCGTCACTGTAATATTCCGGGGACAAAAGTATAATGTTGAGGTGGTGGTTAGACCTCGAATCCCCCATCCGCTAATTTTGGAACTAATTGGTCAGCTTTTCAATAATTATTGAAGGGATTATATGCGGATGGGTGCTGTGAGAACGTAAATCAATGTGGGATGTGCGAAGCACTGGCTGGGGAGGCGTGGTCTGTGCCATCTGTGGCTGCTCTTCATTAGGCTGATGCTAGGGAAGGGTAGGTGTCATCCTCCCCTGTCCTTAGGGTATTCCCGGTAGGGGATTTCCTGCAAGAGCAGTCGCAAGACAAAACCCTGAAGCACGCATTTTACCAGGTTATAGAGATTGGTCAATTTCACCAGCTGATCATTGCACTCAGATGTCCGCATTTTCAATGATAAAAGATTGGTTGTATTGAGTGACAAAGGATACTCGTACAAACAAAAATACATCCCTGTTGTTGATACCAGAGAGCCATCAGTAAATGTTATTCCAGGCGGCTCATCATAATCCAATGGCAGGTCACTTGGGACAGGGGAAAACAATAATCCGTCTCATGGCTCGTTTCTATTGGCCGGGCATTCACAGGGATGTTCACCAGTGGTTTGTGGCATGCCGTGATTATCAGCTGGTGAATCCACCGGCCGCTCCAAAAGCACCATTGCACTCCCTTCTATTGATCGAGTTTCCTTTTGAACTAATTGGCATGGACCTTGTCGTGCCATTAGAAAGGCCAGCATGCGGGCATCGAATTCTGTTAGTCCTGGTGGATTACGCAACTTGATATCTGGAAGCAGTGACGCTGCGCAACATCTCAGCATGTATTGTTGCGGAGGCACTCTTTAAAAGTATCTCCCGAGTGGGGATTCCGAAAGAAATCCTCATTGATCAGGGCACGGCTTTAATTATTAATCACAATAACCCCGGACCGTAATAAGGAAGATTCCTGAGAAATGCAAGCTTGTAGTACCACCTGTTTACTCCAGAGGGCAGTAGGTGAAACATCAGCTGTTTGGGCAATGCACAGTTTATACAGTGAACAAAACAACCATTCAGCAGGCAGCACAACACAAACATGCGTTACATTCTTGCGTTCAAAGCATTTGATGGAGCGCAAATTCTAACTAAGGGATCTCAAGATGTATTCTAAGTATTTAACTATATTTAACTTGACACAGTGACCTAAAAATGTTATGTTTATGATGCAACGCACCCCACACGCTACACAAGCATCTGTCTGACGCAGGTGTACATTGACAGGTCCTTAAAGAAGACGTCATAATAAATCTCGATTGACAAATTCACTTGTGTAATGGATTGCTGTGAACTGTATGACAGTGATCGTCTTATGGTCAATAATATGGTAGTAAACAATACATTTTATTGATGGGGCATTAGAGTGTTTGATGAAGAGAGAGAGTGAGAGAAAGCAGAGGCAGCATTCTGATTGGAGAACGTTCTGCAATGACAAATGCATTTACATTTAGTCATTTAGAAGATGCTGTTATCTAATCTCTAATCTCTATCTTTTATCTCTATGCATGAGACATATAGCAAGTAATTTTTCATACAAAGTTTAACAACATCTACAGATAGGACTATCAAGCTCTCACTGTGGCTGGAGTAGTAAAGATGTTAGCACAGAAGTTTTAAATTTTTTTTGTACATTAAGTGCAGGTTAAGTTCAGTAGTAAGCGCAATTAGTGTGGGTTGGTTAGGTGCTTGCGGAACAGATGTAGAAGTGAGCGTGTATCTGTGGTCATCATCTTCCTTAACTGCCAGTCATCAAGCAAGACTCTCGCTCTCTGCCTCTCCACTCCTCGTTAAAAAAGATGCGAGAGAAGAAAAATTGCAGGAAATGAGATGGATATGTGTTCAAATCGCTTTAGAGGGTTCACTGAACTCTAGTTAGAAGACTTGGAATCACAGCTGGAAATAGAGAGAGATGGAAGGCAGAATTTGCAGTGTGCATTTCATTAATGAGATTTTCTAATGCCACCTAAATGACAGCAATGAATAAACAGAGGCCAGAAATGCTGTTTATGCATGTATAACCCCCTTTCAACCTCGGATGACCCCTTTTTCTTTGCTGTAAAGCTCTTAATCTATCAACACTTTGATTTTGTTGAGCACCTCAATGTAAATGTCTTGCAGAGTCATGTAGTCCATGTGATTCATGCCAAGCAACTGAGGCAGTTTTGTAATAGAATTCTGTACCAGCGTTTCAGCAGAAAAGGTTATGCCGTTGTCCATGGAAATGGCATTACACTCATTTTAGACATTTTGAATCTAGAACAGGCATTCAATGTATCTATTTTTCTCTCAATATGTTGAGTCTGTTGGAAGGACTTTGTGATATCTATGTCTATTGGATATATCTTCAGTAATGATACTGCATTTGATGGTGTAACTTAAGAGGTAAAGGTTTGGGCTGGTGACACAGAGGTTGTAAGTTCAAATTCCAAAGAGGATGATTCATGAGCTTTCAACAGTGTACCCTTGAACAAGAAACTTAACCCCAGCCTACTCAAGGGGGATTGTCCTTGTAGTAACAGTGTACTGTAAAGTGATGTAGATTAAAAAAAAAACCATCTAAGTAGATGTGAAAAGTTTGTCAAGACAAACTTTCATGTTGGCTTGACAAAGCCTGGCATGAAGGTCAGTTTAGTGAGTGATTTTATCACATCATGTAAACATGCACATTGTTTATGTCTTGTGGCTATACTTTTGAAACAGAGATTATTTTAGCATTAAAAAATTGGCCCCCATTCACTTCCCTTATAATTCATGGCATATTGTTTTTAGAAAAGATTTTTTGCCAAAAATGCAAATATTTGCAAATTCCTCTAGCATATCTGTAAATATTACTTTTTGTTTTCAGCGATATATTTGGTACTTAATGCATCTGATGGACCCACTCAATGCAGTTTCCAATATCTAACCAAAACAGGAATGTTGACCAGACACATAGCCACAATCGCATATCACAAGCCATGTGCTCTTTTTGCATGTGCATGAAAAGAAGCTTGCAATAAGACAGAGTGTCTGTGCTGAATTGATTCTGTAATTGGTGTTACTGATACTGTAGAAAGACAATTATCATTAATTTATAAATGTTACCTAATATGAAAATATACTGTTAAAATCTTAACCTCTTTGCTCAATCAAACCGGTAAGATTACACTATGCTGGCCTCAGAGGGGTACGATCAAACTGGTGTGATCTGCATTTGCACTGCTATTTACCAAGACAGAATGATTGAAGTCGGTGACATAATGAAACAGCTGCTCAGATAGTATTTTCAATATCACAATATCTGTATTTTATTTTCCTATGCAGCGTTGCAATGTAGGAACAGCATGGAGGAGCACATATATCGCAATTGCAGCTTATCAGCACATATATCGCAATTGCAGCTTATCTGTCATAATCATTAATTGTAAAGATCTTAAAAACATATTATACAGTATGTTTAATAATATTCCATTCCGTCCTGTGAAGTGTAAGACAGTGACAGTTTTTAAAATAAAATTACAGCACACATTAAATAACTTACACTGGGAGATTAGTCAGTACTGTAAGAACTCATGTGCGAAGAGGTTAAAATATAATATTTTTTAGAGTATCAACTTTATAACAAAGCACTGGTACTTCTGACATCACTACCAGATGATAAAAACATTTGGTGCTTTACGTGAAACATTCTTAGCTTAAGCCCTTGTAGCCCAGACTTTCTTTACCTGTTATATAATTACCAGGCAAAAGTCACTGGTCTAATCTCTTAAAGAAGTAATAGCATGACTTTCCTCTAAAAGCTGCATGAATTGAGATATCATTATGTTGACAAAGCCAACTTACTGTTATTCTACAGACATGGTTTAGGGTTTTTCCAAAATTATAAATTGTTACTCCTCCAACTGCTTTCAATCTACACCCATCAAATTTTGCACATACCTTCACACAGTTCTTACTTGAGTTGCTATGTCTCATCTAACTAATCTGACTTACAATTTTTCTGTAACAGACAATTGAATTCCAAAAATCCCACAGTCTTACATTTATGGAATGTTCAAAGAAATGTTCTATCAAGCAAGATATTAACAATTAGCTTGACCACCATATAAATGCCTAGATCACTCTTGCAATGCCTAGCAACCAACTAAATCTACCTATAAATCAGCAAAAACAGCTTAGCAACACATAAATACTAGCCAAAACAGCCTAGAAATATCTAACAACAAATCAAAACATCCTAACAATCAGCCAGAACAGCATAGCAACACCTAGTAACCAGCCAGAACAGCCTAACAACAGTCTGGCAATGCCTAGAAACCCGTCAGATCACCCTAGCAACTTCTTAGTAATTTAGTGTCTGTCTGTCTGGATTTTTGTTTGTGTATCTGTCTATATGACTGTAAGGCCGGTATAACCTTTAAACTTCAAACTTTTAAATCTATTTTGTAAAAGACCTTTGTCAAGCCAGCATCCAAGATTGTCTTGACAAACGTAATCAATCTAGATCATTTCAGAAGCACAAACAGTGTGGGAAGAGTTATCCACTGAAATGAAATACATGGGGTTTGTTCAAATCCCAACTGTAAAGGTGCTGTCACATTTACCTTAACACAGCAAAATTCCACAGGTGAAGAAGATATGGTCGGATGTTGAGTGCGTGTGAAACCAACCTCTTTTTAATGCTGCTCTTAATACTCTGAGAGTGAAGAAACTTGCCACTAAAATTATATCCTTGTCCACTGTGAATATTCACAATGGTGCGGCGGGGGGAGGGGGTTGGTCTCTGTCCTTTTCTGCATATCACTGCCCCTTTGGCATATCACGGCACCGTTTTGTGGCCCGTTCTGCATAACTCGGCGGCTCATTTCAGCTTATTGTGGCCCATTTGGCCCATTTCACGGCCGGCCCGGTTCTCACCATGGCCAGTCCGCCCCTGATTGGCCCCAAAGTGCATCTGCCCACCGGTAAAATGCCCAGTATGACAGATTACCAATCCAGCCCTGCAGAGTTCACTGGTGGTCCAAGCAACTTCATATTGGTCTAAGCGCCAAATTCAGCAGTCAAAGTCCACCAAATTTGAAGTCTACTCAAAATGTGCGAGGGTAAATCTATGCCACCGGAAGTCCATTGTGCTGGATTCCCATTGAAACTACTGTATAACGCCCGTGGAATTTCGCTGTGCGAAGGTAAATGTGACCACACATTAAAGGAGTCATGAAATGCTCTTTTATTAATTGTTTTATTATCTTCCTTGAAGTCCACTGATAATGCTAGTCAAGTTTTTTTTTTTTTTTTTTGCATTAAAACATCATTTAGTAATATATGATAATTTTACACCCTGTCTCTGGCCCTCTGTCTGAAAGGCTGGGTTTTGACCTAAGCTACTCCTATAAACTTCAGTGTAAATGCTCACTGTTCTGAGTGTCCAACATCATGCAGCCCCTCAAATAGAGCCATTTTTGAATCTCAATCGGAAGAAAATGAATAAGCACCAACACATTATAAAACTAAAGGTTAGGGTTTACACATAATGCACATAGAACACATTGCGACCGAATATATATTAAACTGTTCATCTCAAGCACAACAGTTAACACTCACACCCTCTCTACACCAGAAGCGAGAGTTGCGTCAAAAGCAATAGTACCCATTATAATCAATGATGCTGTCTACCATGGAACCGCCATTGCGGTGCGTTGCAACTTCTTCAGAGTTGCAACTTTACACCGTGTCTTTGAAAAGTTGCTCAAGATATGTATCAAACGGTCAAAGATGTCTGTGCATGTTTATGTAGAAATATATTTAAATCCAGACAGGCACATGAAAGGTGTCCTGTGTAAGTCCACTTAGGATGAATCTCCCATGACAAACCCATCTCTCTCCTCTTCAACTGTGTGACTAACTGAGAACCAGTGGGTGGGGCCAAGGGTGCAATTACAGAAAAATAGGCATTGCATATGCAGATATATTTGGTCCTTGCAACGTCACAAGTTCCACATATTCCAAATTAGCTATTTTTGCAGCTTGGTTTAAATAAATTTTCTTTTCTTTTTTTTTTTTATTAAGGAGGAAGTTTTCAGTTCAGAAACTTACAGTATGTTTTTATAGTACAATGACCTCTTATATGTCAAAAGATCAAGGAAAATTTGACTCCTCGTGTCATGACCACTTTAAGTAACAGTGGTGCTTGCCTTACCGAGATTCACCAGTAATAATAAAAATACATTCCTTCATGTTGTGGTGTATTATTAATTATCTTGTAGATATAGCCACATCTCCATGTTCCTTAGTAATATTTTGTCATGCTACCATGGTCATAATATGTTTAGGTTACAAATATTCACTGACAAATGAAAATACGAGGATACCTAATTCTTTTTTTCCTTTTTTTTTTTTTTTTTTAAACATCTGAATGTGGCATGCAATTGCAAACATGTATTTCTGAAGAAGCCACGGTTCTCTGTCTACACGGTGCTCTGTCTACACATTCAAGCCCTATTGACTTGCATGCTGTCCAGGACTGTTATTGATTCAGGCTATTGATTGGTTTGCAGCTATTACACTGGTATGTATGGAGACTGTAAGTCACAGTATAGAGTGTGACTCTGAAGTGAACAGCAGGACACTGGAAAACAGCCTATGTGCTGCCTAAATGAGATACATTACAGTAGACTTGACCAAGTATATTCAGATAGTATATGCATAGTCATGAGGGCAGTCAGTCTATTTGGAGAGTTTTTCCTAATTTAACAATTAAATAGTGACAACTTGAATAATCAATTAGTTCTGCCACTAGTCAACGTGTTGGGCCTGTGTTAACTTCATATTTTCCTTCAACACACTTTGACATAGTTATATGTTGACCAATAAGTATTTCAGAGTGGTGAGTCCAGCTTTTGGAAATCCAATTTGCTATATCCCCACTGGATTTCAACTTACCTGGCTCTTTCCACAGCCTCAAAACATGTTGTGCATTCCTTTCCATATAACGCTCCATCAGATCTTTCCCTAGTGTGTAAGCATTAAGTACAGTAAATGTGTAAACTTGTAAAGACCAACATAATCACATAAGGAATTCAACATGTTGCTTCCAAAACTTCATAATAAAATAGACCAAATACTGCCCAATTACTGATACGTAAGTGCAGAGCCCCATAAGACATTTTAGTATATTTTCAATCGTGTTCACCTTTCCCTCTAGTGCTAATGATAGCACATTGCACAAACAACCTCTGGGACAATGGATCTGGTCCCATTGAAATCAGGAAGTTGTCGCATTGGTAACTGTAACAGAGACTCAGGCTGGTTGGGATCCATAAGCAGTCTTTATTGAGGTTAGTAATCAAGTCTACGGGCAAGGGTCGATAACGGCAGTCGGGGCTGTTGAAGGGGTTCTGGTTCGTGGTCAGGCAGGCGAAGAGAATCACTTGGGCAGGCGGCAGGCAAAGGAGTGGTCAGGGACAGGCGGCGAGTTAAACTGGCAGGCAGGCGGCAGACAAAGACGTGGTCGGGTTCAGGCTAAGGTCAGAGAAACAGAAGATCAGATTAGTCACAGCCGTGGCAAAAAAGACTTCGCAATGGAGGTGCGGAGGAGTGAAGCTTAAATAGAGGGAATGGTGATGGAAGGCAGCTGTCAGCGCAATTAGTTTGGCGCTGCGTGGCTAGAACGCAGGTGAAGCCAATCTTCGATGAGCGGGTGTGAGCGTGGCTTCACCAGCATTTGTAACAGAGCCCCCCTCCGGCAAGCGGCTTCCGAAACGAGGGCCAGAACGGCGATGGGGTCTACCACGGGGTCGAGGGGCCGGTTTCTCGGGATGGGTGCGGTGGAATTCCAGGGTAAGGTTGGGGTCGAGGATGTCATCGGCTCCGACCCAGGATCTCTCCTCTGGACCGTACCCCTCCCAGTCTACCAGGTATTGGAGGCGACCACGCTGATGTCGGGAGTCCAGAAGGGCGCGCACCGAGAAAGCTTCCTCGCCGTCCATGAGGGCCTCGGGTCGCGGGCCTTCGGCCGGTTTCAGGAGGGAGACATGGATGGTAGGGGAGATGCGATAATTAGGCGGGAGTTGGAGACGGAAGGATACAGGATTGATTTGTTTGATGATTTTGAAAGGACCGACGTACCTGGGGCTGAGCTTCTTGCAGGGCAGGCGAAGATAGAGGTCGCGAGTGGAGAGCCAAACCCAGTGCCCTGGAGTGTAGTTGAGGCAGGGACGACGATGACGGTCTGCCTGCTCCCCAGCTCTCCTTGTGGCCCATTGGAGGTGGACGTGGGTCTGGTTCCACACGGCCTCGCTGCATTGCAGCCAGCTGTTGACGGAGGTCACGTCCGACGGCTCGCCTGAACAGGGGAACAGGGGGGGGTTGATACCCCAGTATGCACTGGAAGGGGGTCAGGTTGGTGGAGGGTTTGAGGATCGAGTTCTGAGCGTACTCAGCCCAGGGAAGGTAGCGACTCCAGTCGGCCTGGTTCTCCTGACAGTAGATCCGGAGGAACTTGGTGATTTCCTGGTTGAGGCACTCAGACTGACCGTTGGATTGGGGGTGGTAACCAGAGGTGAGGCTGATGTTAATGTTAAGCAGACGGAAGAAGGCTGCCCAGAGCCGGGAGGTGAATTGGGGGCCTCGGTCGGAAACGATGTCCTCGGGGAGACCGTAGAAGCGGAAGACATGTTGGAGGAGGAGTTCTGCGGTTTCGAGGGCGGAGGGGAGCTTGGGCAGGCGGCAGGCAAAGGAGTGGTCAGGGACAGGCGGCGAGTGAAACTGGCAGGCAGGCGGCAGACAAAGACGTGGTCGGGTTCAGGCTAAGGTCGGAGAAACGGAAGATCAGATTAGTCACAGGTAAACGCTCAGAAATGCAGCCAGGGCAAACAAGACTTCGCAATGGAGGTGCGGAGGAGTGAAGCTTAAATAGAGGGAATGGTGATGGAAGGCAGCTGTCAGCGCAATTAGTTTGGCGCTGGCTAGAACGCAGGTGAAGCCGATCTTCGATGAGCGGGTGTGAGCATGGCTTCACCAGCGTTTGTAACAGTAACACTGTAATAACTACACATTATAAAGTATTGTTAAAGAATTAGTTTACAGTTAATTTGGTAATTTATTAATTGAACATTAATAAAATAATAAGCTACATAAATAGCAAGTTATACATATTCACTGTAGCAAATTATTAATTATTGTTTTCTAAGTTGCATATATGAGCAGTTTGATCAAGTTTTTTTTTTCATTCTTAGTAAACAACTTGTTAAACATACCTAGTATACTTTAGTTGATGCAAATCAGTGGTAAAGAAGTGTTTGTGAACATTAAGCTGAAATTCATAGTTAATAAAAAAATTATCTATATATGTAATGAATTGGACATATGTAAATGTAAACAGAATTAATAGGGCCAAATTTTGAGGGTTGAAATTATGAAGCAAATAATTAATTATTCTGTTAAAATTGTTGTATTATTTAAGCTGTTAAGTTGTTTTACTGCATTCAGTCAACATGGCAACAAAGTTGAAATCTGATATATTTTTAAACAGAAAAGGTTTGTGCATGATTTTAATCACGCCAAATTCATGTTAACCCACATATTGTTTTGATCTTGTGGTTATACGTTTGTAAGAGTATTTAAATGTTTACGGATTGGCACCATTTACTGTACTTCCATTGTAATTGCAACATTATGTCACAAATGTGTTACCGTCTTGTTCACATAAACAACGGCAAGCATGATTTTGAAGTTACATGACATTTTTACTCCACTGATTGTTAGGTTTAGGGTTTGGGTTAGGGGCAAAAGTGAATAAAATATGCATTCATATTGACTGTTGCTCGTTTACAACTAAAAATACATCTTGCTTGTGGAGCCACTCTGTGGGCATTTCACCCGGAAACATTTCCAGCTTCGGCCATTGGGGGCAATGGTTAAATTTTCGGTAAGCACTGACCGATTTCAGCAGCAGAACTTTCGACCTCCTGTCACAGAATTTACAGTGATCAGACTGAAACCACAAATTTTAAGTGACTTTGCATATAAGCACATACACCGTGTGCTATCATTGACATGACATAGTTTGACCTAAGTTGAGAGAAAATGAAGTGATATGCTAGTTCAGCTCAACTTAACAATATATGCACTGGCTGTGTAAATGTGTTACACCGCATTCTGCAGAATGTAACTTATATGAATGTGAATGTGGCATATATATCTGAGAGTATGTGCTAAAATATTATGTACCTAGTTGAGTAGTGTCAACTGGGTACAAACTTGTTTAGAATGCACTGTCATCAGATTACCCAGGCTTAAATTTTAAAGTGTAAACATATTGATATTTTAAGAAGCACAGCAATGACCTTGATTGCTTAGTAAAATCATAATGATCTGTACAATGACAGACTGATTACTGTTATCTTGCTCTCTATCACAAGTCCCTTTAAAACCCAACCCATCAATCTCCAACAACAGCTGTATTTTCCTAAGACAATTACACAACTAAATGTAATCACTGTTTCTTATCTGTGCTACTAAAGGGCATTAACAGACAGAGATGCTCATTGATTCCTTGCTTTGAATTCATCTTACAGGAGAATATCTCGCCAAAGCTAATTATCTCTGAGGGACTACCCATAAGTCAAATTCTGTTTTATGTGGTTTAGCTTAATTCAAAAACATTTTGTCTTAGAGTTTGACTTTTGGCCCATATGGGGTTCTTTTTGATGAATTTCCAAACTGTGATCACAGATTTCTTGTCTGAAAAGCCTCTCTGATGTAGAAGCTTAATATAAAACGAGGCCTGAAGTCTGAGGCCACTAGTGAAAATGCATACATTTTTCATTCTTTTTAAAATGCCATTCCTATATGTTAATGTTCCCTTTGTTTTATAAAGGGGTTTATTAATGACTTATAAGTAATATACAAATGCATTCTAAATAATTGATATGCAGTTATAGCAACGTGACTAAAAAGGGCAACGGTAGTCTAATTCTTGCCAAATGGAGCATTTTGATGAACATAGTTAATACATTTATTTATTAATACTTTTATTAATCGAAAACATAAAAATGCACTAATTCATGATTTATGTCACAATGCCACCAAAAAACAAAAAGACTATTATAATGCGATTAAAAGGAGGGATTATGTAATTTGCTACAGTCTGCTTTGTGTTTATATAATTACTGTACTGTCTTGACCCACTTGAGTAGTCACTTGAGTAGTCACTTTCCTTGTCACATTGATGTCAAAAGAATGGTGCTACTCCGAGTGCTGTCATAATTTACCTTGTATTACCTAAATTCCTCTACAAAAACACATTATAGGTCTTCATGCTTATTCACAGCATATATCATATAATAAAGCCAGATGACATTTAAACCATACTGAACCATATGTACATAGGTGTCTTATGTTGGCAACTCCTTGATACATTTCTCAGATGTATCCATTTTAAATTTAAGTACATTTTCATACAATAGGTTACTAATGTTGAATAATTGATGGATCACTATGGCAGGCATTTAAAGTAAGTTACTATTTTATGAATGTTGTTATAAATGCATAGCAAGGGTTTAGAATGCATTTGTAAATTTGATTCATTAGTAATTAATTAACCCCTTTATTAACCCTAAACAAATGAAACATTCATGTAAAATGTTACCACAATTTGCTTACATTTTATCAGTGACTCGGACATCATAAATATATATTTTTGATACATTACAACTTTTCTTTTTTTTTTCTTTTTTTTTTTTTTTTCTGTTATATGAAGAAAAAAATACATCAAACTATGAAATTGGCAGTCATATACAGTGCTGTGAGAAAGTATTTGCCCCCTTCTGATTTCTTCTGTTTTTGTGTATTTGTCATACTAAATTGTTTTAGATCTTCACACATAAAACAAAGGCAACCCAAGTAAAAACACAATATATAGTTTACAAAATTAAATATATAAAAACTCTAATTTTTTTATTGATGCAAAAAGTTAACTAACACTGCACTATGTGAAAAACGAACTTCTCCCTTAATCTTAATAGCTGGTTGTGCCACCTTTAGCAGCAACAACTGCAACAAAATGCTTCTGATTACTGGAAATCAGTCTTTCACAATGCTGTGGTGGAAATTTTGGCCTACTCTTCTTTACAGAACTGCTTTAGTTCAGCCACATTGGAGGGTTTTCATACTTGAACTGCCTGTTTAAGGTCCTACCACAGCATCTCAAATCGGGTTCAAGTCAGGACTTTGACTAGGCCACTCTAAATCTTTAATTCTGCTTCTTTTGAGCCATTCAGAGGTGGATTTACTCCTATGCTTTGGATCATTTTCTTGCTGCATAACCCAGTTGCGCCTGAGCTTCAACTCACAGACTGATGACCGGACATTCTTCTTTAGGATTTTCTCGTAGAGAGCAGAACTCATGTTTCCCTCAATTATTACAAGTCATCCAGAAGCAGCAAAGCATCCCCACACCATCACACTACCACCACCATGCTGGACCATAGGTATGATGTTTTTTTTTGTGGAATTCTGTGTTTACACCAGAAGTAATGGGAACATTCGACTCATCAGTCCACAGAACATTCTCCCAAAAGATTTGAGGATTATCTAGTAGTGTGACAAAATTGAATTTTACAAACAAACAAAAACAAAATTCAGATGAGCCTTACCGTTCTTCTTGGATAGCAGTGGTTTACGCATCGCCTCTCTTCCATGGATGGCCCAGTGCCTTTCTGATAGTGGAGTCATGAACAGTGACATTTATTGATGCAAGAGAGGCCTGCAGTTCCTTGGATTTTGTCCTTGGCTTTTTTGTGACTTCCTGGATGAGTTGTCGCTGTGTCCCATTATGAATGCAGTTTCATAGATTTGGGATTTAGTAACTAAGGGCAAATACTTTTTCACACAGGCCCAGTTGGTATTGGATAACTTATTTGCTTCAGTAAATTCAATGGTTTACTCAGACTGCCTTTGTTTTATGTTAGATTTTGCTTGCTTTTTTTAAACAATTTAGTCTGAGATATACACAAAACAGAAGAAATCAGGATGAGGGCAAATAATTTTCCAAAGCACTGTAAGTTACATATGCAGTTACATGCACATTCACATTCACATGCAGACCTGTGCACAATAACAGATCACACATAGGCACATACACACAAAAAAAGGTCATTAGTTCCACCTGTAGCAAAACACAAATGCAAGTGACAAGGGCTGAAATGCAGTATACATTCCAAAAAAGATTGTGTTTGCATACTCATAAATATTAATAAGCATCATCATCTTTCATGTAATACTATGAAGCTGTTACAGCCCACAAGCTGCATGCAACTAACACAGATTTCCCATTATAACAGTATTGTTAGATCACACAGGGAAAAAAGGGTCCTAATTACATCCGAGTCTTTTCACAGACTTTAGCCAAGGAGTTTGAAATGCCTCTTTGAAACTAGCACACAGGAAACAGCTTGTCCAAGGTCTTGGGAAGGATTACACACTATCAGTGCTGTATCAATGTCACCTTTATAATCTGCCTCTATGTAAATGATGCTCACACATTTGCATTTTTTTGTTATTTTCTATAAAAGCTTCTTAGCTCATCATCAGCGGGAGTGACCATGAGATATGCCCCCGAGAGAGGAAGGAATTCTCTCTTGAGGAAGTGTCCTGTCCCCTCTAATAGGTATTGTGCCAGGGGGGCTTCTCATAAATCTCGAACCCAAACTGGGGGGATGACGAGCCATGGTCCATCTGCTTTGGGAGAGCATGGAGAAATCCTTTAGCTGCCCATTATTTCCATCTTTTGATCTCCATTTTACGAAGGCAGGTTTGAGAAAATGCCTTTATTTTTCATAATCCTCTCTCTGCCTTATCCATATTTCATGAAGAATACTGGGGGTATGAAAGCGTCTGAGACTAATCCACTGCAGGATATGTAGTTCCAGATTAAAATCTCTCACTCCACTGCACCATAATTCTGTTCTTATTGATTGCCCGGCACCATGAAATGCAAGTCAAGGATGTTCCATACATTTTATTTCTGAAATTGTATTAATGGGCTCCTTTAGCAAGCACATACTAATGCAGTAAGAGAGCAATAAATTAGAAATTCAAAGCGAGATATTGGGTCTCTGAGAAATGTGTGTGTTTAACAAGTTTTTTGAAGGTGAAGTATGTAATTTCTGCATCCAGTAGCATTACCGAATGAAATTGCAAAAATAGTCAGGTTTCCTGAACATTCCTCCCATCTTCCCATGGTCAGAAAACCAATAGTCCAGCACCAAACTCTTACCATTGGTATTTCCAGCTGGTTGGGATGTTCAAACAAAGCAGTGTTTTGAAAGCGCCACAGTGCTACGATTACATGCAACTTTAAAATCCATTAATAATCCAACAGACATCTCAATTGGCTAACAGCTCAATGAGGCTAATAGGGTTAAGTCAGACAGGATGTTGGGATGCTGTTTCTAATTACCTTTGTTTGCAGAGTAAATTAAGTAATGCAAGAAGCTTTTGCAAATTTTAAGATCCATATTAACAGTACTACAATCAGATTGGAGAAAAGGAGTGCATGTAAACATTCTCAGTGTTAAACTTTTGGGTGGAATCAACCTATACATTGTTTAATTATACATAGGTGTCACTGCATATTTAAGGAATATTTTGGGTTCAATACAAGCTCAATCAACAGCATTTGTGGTTTAATGTTGATTACCAAAAAAAACTTTTGTTTTAAATAATAATAATATTTTGACTTGTTCTTACTTTTCTTAAAAAACCACAAGAATAGCCACAAGATGTAAACAATATGCATGTTACCAGGATTTTAGTGTGATAAAATTGCTGTGTAAAGTTATATCCAATATTTAAAAGTCATTGCTATGAAGACACAACGCTGTAAACCTTTAAACCCTAATATTAATTAAAAAATTACAATTAAAACTTTACAGCTGAAATAAGAGAAGTTTTATAATAATACTTAATGTAAGTGCTTTTTTAAATTCAAGCATCACATTTCTGACGTTAAACCCTCCAAAAATTGGCCCCATTCACTTCCATTTTAAGTGCCTCACTATAACCAACACTTTACAATAAGGTTCTATTCATTGACATTAGTAAATGCAGTAGATATCATGAACTAACAATAAAAAATGACCTTTTACAGAGTTTTTTTTAATCTTGGTAAATGGTACTGTGTCAAGGAGGAGGATGTGGTGGGGTAAGTCAGACCATTGGCATCCCGGCCTGAATCAGGCGGGGGAGGAGTGTGACGAGGTGGAGGACGTGGCTGGGCATTGAGGGTTGCTGAATCAGATGATCAGCAGGAGAGCAAGATAAAGGGGGCTGGAAACGCCAGTTCGAGGGAGAGAGATGAGTATTTGTTTATGTATGTTACATGTTGAATTTGATGTTCAGCCGGTTCCCGCCTTCTTGCTCATCCGTTTACTGTTACAGTTACTTTATCAAAATACTACTGCTCATTATTAGTTCATGTAAGTTCATTATTATGCATTAACATGCATTAATTTTAATATTTACAGCTTCTAATGCAATAGAAATGAACATTAATCAAGATTAATAAATGCTGTAAAAGTATTGTTAATTGTTAGTTCATGTTAACTAATGTAGCTAACTAATGTTAATGAATACCACCTTATTGTGTTACCAATAATTTTTTGTCATAATCTACATTATGCCACAAATGCTGTCGGTTGACCTTAAATTGTACTGAACTTGGAATTTTCCTTTAAGCTGGGATGTAAAGTATTTTAACAGTTAAAAAAATAAATTACACGCCTTACCTTTAAGGTGAGATGAGACAAGAAACTAAATGACATGTATCTTCCTCATCTCCGAAGCATAAACAACAACAAAACACAAATCTGGATACATATGTAAATTATATGTTCAGTAAACCAGATAAATCATTCACCTTAACAAATCCTCTCAGTCTGCTTAGAAGAAGGCGAAGCTTCATTTCCAGATTTTCACAGCTGTCAGTTACAGATGGTGTAGAAGTGTTTGAGCGGCACAAATCTCTGAATTTCACTCTTCAGTGTGCAGTTCGAGACATTTTTTACTTTAATGGGACTTGTCCAGCACACTTCCAAGAAAATGATGTGCAAAAATCCTGTATAAACTCGATACAACAAGTTTTTTGTTGTTCATTCACACATGGAAGGATTTAAAGGAATATTTCACCCAAAAATGAAAATGCTGTGATCATTTACTCATCATCATGTTGTTACAAACCTGTATGGCTTTCTATATTATGTGGACAACAAATGGAGATGTTCAGCAAAATGTTGATGATGCATTTTTCCATACAATGGAAGTCATTTTAGTCTGTTCCTCAGACAAAGCTATCTTATAGCTTCAGAAGACTTTGAATATAATGCTCAACTCATAAAGACTATTTTTATTTTTATTTTTTTTGGAATGTGTTTTTGTCCCTTTTGGAGCTTGACAATCCTGGGTCAACATCCACTTTCATTGTTTGGAAAAAAAGCAGCTAGGACATTCTGCCAAACATCTCCTTGTGTTCCACATAAAAAAAGAAAGTCATAGTTTGAAATTACATTAGGGTGAGTTAATGATGAAATGTTCATTTTTGGTTGAAATATCCCTTTAAAGTGCAAAAAACAATTTTTAAGCTCCGTTTACTTTTGTCACTACCAGATCCAAATACACTAAAAAGTATGAATGTAACGTTTACTATATTTGCCTGTATTGACACTGACATTACAATAATTCACCATATTTTGTGTGCCATTTGTTGAATAACTGCATTATTTTCAGCCCCTTTTGTATCGTTTTTTTTTCTCTCTCTCTTCAGAAATTAGGCCTCTTTCGATTCTAGTAATCTGTAATCTTCTTCAAAATTGGTTCTGCCATGTCAAGCACCCAGCAAGCTTTAGCAAGCACTCTGCTGTGATCAGCATGTGAATGTGCTGCGACATATCAAAGAATGTGCAATGTGTATTTGTTTCCAGCATGCTATAGTAATCTGGGTATAGACTGCTTGCTCTGGCTGCTGTTGTTTTATGTCTGTTTCCGCAAATGACCGAATACGCTTGCTGCGGGAGATTATGCCATTAATGAAGAGCTTGGCATGCCAACAAAGAACCAAGTTGTTGGCTTTCATGAAATGGAAAAGGAAAACTTCCAGAAGGCTGGATCCTTTTCTGCATGTACAACACAACTGTAAGTGATTCCTGATTGTCAATGTTCTGAAATGCCTCGCCCTTTTCCCAGATGAATACTTTTAATTGGTCATTATTGATTCCTGTCCCAGAGCGCAGCAGGTTTGAAACATACGTAATTGCATAGAGACAGATGTAGAATCGAGCCATAACCTGATTATTGAAATTTCTCATAGGTCATTTTCCTACTCTGCTGTTCCAAACACCTACTGTATCATTGCTTATTTCCAATGAAAGTGTTCACATTGACATTTAGTGCATTTTTTTATTGAAATTTGATGATTGAGATGAGCTCAGTGACTCAAGATACAGCTAGCATTTCCAGTAGTACTGACTATTTATCAGTCAATATCCAAATAAAAATAATGAATATACTTATACATGTTGCATTCTTCTGCAGTCTTGGAATTTATTTTGAACTCAGTATGGAGCTTCAGTCTGTTATTATGTTTGAATATTGAATATGTCAAATATTATTATTTACTGTAAATGGAACAATAATTTACGATATACATTATAGTAAAGTCACATGTCAGACTGATCCCACAGTGAATTAGTAAACAGTTTGTAGAAATTTATTGAGTTAAACTCAGTCTATGCATACCGAAATTCTAAGCACCAACCCCGGTGGCTGAAGTTGGAAGTGCTTTTAAATATAATGGGACATTTGAGCTCCAAATACAGGGTAAAATGTCCACAGAGAAGCGCCAAACGTGAGTTGTAAAGAGAGTTGTTTTTAGCTGTAAAAGATGTAATAGAGAGAAGAGGAATGCATATTTTATGAACTCTACCTTCAAACCCCAAACCTAAACCTAATCAGTGGAGTAAAAATGTAATTGTAGCGGGAAAATAGAACCTCCAAATCATGCTCATCACTTCTTATACACAACTACTTCCTGATTTCAACACAGGATGAGAACCCAGGTTTCCACTCAGCTAACACAACATGCATTCGGTCATGCCACAGGGCAAGGTAAACACTTGAACTGATGCAAGATATGTCTGATGGTAGATGGGGCTTGTCAATAACTCAGCATAATGGGGCTGATGTCAGGTACTGGAACAATTGGAAGCAGCCCTTATTGCACATCTTTATGGGGGTTTTTTATGTGCCACACTTATTAGGTTTTAGAAGTGTGTTAAACATGTGAAGATATGTTTAAAGGTTCAATAGTACATGTTCAACATCCTTGTCTGTCTATCTAGTTCATTGCAAAATACAGATATTTCTATTCCTACCAACAGAAAGTAGAAAGAATAGTATAGCATACTCTCCATTGGGATGCACTGTTGTAAATTCAATGTTAATGAAAGCAAAAACTCCCCAGTTTTTGTACAGGAAGCTGTTGATTCTTTTGTGATGCACTGTTTTAATGAGGCCTATAGTGCAGACTCTCAAATTCAAGTTTAGTGGAACTTCAGATTTTTAAGGGCAAGTACTTACATGTATATACCTGCATACAATTCCCTTGATAACCACCTCTTATGCTGCTCTTGCTTATCCAGGAGAAGGAAGAAACAAATTGTGGAAGATGATGTAGGAGACGGCTCAATTCCCATGTGATATATAGAATACTATCTACCAGTGGCAGGCCGTGCATTTAAAGTCTAGGCCTTCAGTGTGATTCATGCCATTAAGAAAACACAGCCTATGCCTTTGGGCATCATACATTATGTTGCAGTTAACTAATAATACCAACTGATATTTTAAAAACACGCCCATGCACGAAAGCCAGAACTTGTATGCTCGTGCAGAAATTCTCAACTCCGATTACACCAGATGCAGGTGCATGATGCCACACAAGCATGTCAACACTCAGGGAGATATACAAAGTAAGTGATAAACATTCACTTTATTAAGTAATATCGATAAATTAGTTTGATGATATTAAAGCTTGCTTAACAAATGCCTGCAGAAACAGGTGTATAAAACTTTGTAATCTCTTTTGATAATCGTATACCTGAACAGAGTACATTTACTTGAGTAACGTTTTTGACTAACATTTTGGGGAAAATTTTACTTTTAGAGTAGGCCTAAAGGGTACATTTTACTCTCACTCAAGTCAATTTCTAATGATTTTTTTGTACTTTTACTTCTTTAAAATGTGTGGTGTTACTGTCGTTACATTACTGGGTTTAATTTGAATTAATGTGTAATTTATTGAGAGATTATTGAATGGGACTTTTACGAGAGCGGATGTTCACAGCTGCGGACGTTGAGACGCTCTCACAGACTGTCACTCAAGTCATCAAGTCAGTAAAATATCAGTGCTTTGTCCAGCATGTCATAAGCAGTATTTATGCATTTACTGGAAACTATCGCACGTGTGAGATGTGCGAGCGTGAGATGATCGTGGCGACGAGAGTGGCTGTGTCCGCTATCGTTCACTCATTCACTCTGGCTGGTGTAGAAACATCACATATGAAATTTGTAAATACTTGGGCCTTATTTGTTATTCTTATTAAATAATATATTAATACAATAAATCTTCATTCTGTTTGTTATTTTTAATATATACTGTGTGTTAATATAAGGAGTAAACACATTTGATAAAATAAAGAATGCATTTTAAAATAGATCTGTATGTTTTGTCTCTCTATATGTTATTTAAATCAAGTAATGATTTGTCAAAAAGTAATTTACTACATTCAGCATGAAATAAAACATTGCAGGAGTGAAGGAAGCAGTAAACTCCTAGCTCGTATGTCTTCCCTGTGGTGGATTGTGGGAAATTAACCATCATCGAGTATACTTGAAAATGTACACTTGAAATTAGAGTGCATTGTGGGTACGAATGAGTGAACAAATGTAGGGAACGAGTGGCTCACTCAGAATTCAGACACTCAAAATAGTGCACTATTTATGGATAGGGGGTGGGTTCAGACACAGCAAGTGTTACACGATCAGGGTTGGTGCCCTACAACATAATGTATGATGCCCAAAGGCATAGGATGTCTTATTCATTGTGACACTGTGTTTTCTTAATGGCATGAATCACACTGAAGGCCTAGACTTTAAATGCATGGCCCGCCACTGTAATTAAAGCTAGGGTGTGAAAGTCTCTTCACATCCTGATAGAGTAATCAATAATTTAAGTGGTCTAAATAATATATATATATATATGGAAGGGACAGGACTAAAAAATGATAGACCAATAATTGCATTCGGTCAGAATGTAATGATAGGATGTCCTTCCTGTCTGTCAATCTATATCTGCATACCGCCGCGCAACTTGTTCGCGCAGACAATCACACATCATCAGCGTGGGTTCTTTGACTCTGTGCAGAGTGAGCGCGAGAATTACGTTCGTTATTATTGTAATATCTAACCTGTGAATGAGACATGAGGTAATCTGAAACAGTTGTGATTGATTCCACCAACACGTCTCTCCTCCTGGCACTTAGACTCTGCTCTGTTTGTGTGTTCATGTTGGACAGAGGCTTTGAAGACTCCTCTGAAACAAGGGTGCACTCTACGATTTAAAAGCTCTTGCTTTGCTGCTAGCCTCTCAGGATTACGCACCCTAGCTTTAACATTATGGTTATTTAACATATTGAGATATTACTATTAAGAAAACTGTAGCATTTAGCTATATTATGTATTGTGATTTCTTATCATTTCTTTATATAACTGCCATCCCTTGCACATTTTAGGCTCTATTGGGTGAGGCTTTTCAGACAGATAAGCACAGGGCAGGGATATACAGTGCAGCACCGTGAGTGAGAGTGTTACCTGCTAGGACAGTCACAGAAATTAACGTGGGAGTACAATACTGAAATAATGCAGATTGATAGAAGTGGACAACCTGTTTGTGTGTGATGGTGCAAGGAACCAGATAGCAGGGAAATAAAATTATGTTCAATGAAAAGTCAATAGAAGATTGCAATGTATGTAATTATATCATATATATTATTAATAAAGCAGGGAAACTCATTGCTTGGGCGTTTTTGTCCTCACATTTTGAATTTCTGGTATATTATTGTTTATTTCGGTGCCATTTTTGCCTTGATTCCCCGCTAATTTCTGACACTATTGGCATTGTATATTTCTAAGGTATTTAAAAGTTTGTTGTAGACATATATAGTAGCAAGTAAACAAGGTATCCCCTCATATGTCAAACTACCTTGCATTAATGTTTGACACAGTTAAAACATTGCCAACCTTAAAAACAAGTGAAGTTTGATCAGTGGTTAAATGTGTTCAGACGGTTCCCTCATACCTGTATGAACGACTCCTTTCCAGAATAAAATGAAATATGCAGAAAATCATAATATTACAGTTCTTGTTCTTATTTAGTGACAGGGCAGAAAGTCTTGAATAAGCTAGAGAAGAGTGGACATTGGCGGCTGTTTATGGAAGCTGCTGTGCTCATGATGCTATGCCCTGTGGACTTACATCATGCTACGCACAGCACGTTTTAGTTCATAAAAATATTTAGCGCTTATAACTTTCTTCTTCCCAAAAAATTCAAAAATATTATGTTTTTTTTTTTACTTTGTAATTGTGGTGAAAAATAACTAGCATAATTGAATACTTCCTTTTTAATCAACTCAAGTAAAAGTATTATTTATTTGTAATTTGAAAAATGTACTCAAGTATTGTAACGAAAGTACAGTAGTTGTAATTGTTAGATTATAGGATATATGTAGAATAAATTGAAACAAAATATATCTGGATCTAGGAAAAAATTTTTTTAAATCAAACGGCCCAGGCGTCCTGATTTGTCAGAAAGGCCCCTCTACAACCTGATCTTCCACACACAGTTAAAGCACACTTCTCTTTTGTAAGGTTACAAGGACCACGAAGAACTCTAAGACATTTCATCTTAATCTAGACTTGCTAGATAATGCTGAAAATCACTTTGAACTGTGGTAAAATTTGTACCTAACAAATTAGGGATTATAGACTGATGGAACTCTTTAAAATGTGTGTAGCGATGTGCAATCAACTATAATTGATCAATCTAATCTTTAATTTTGTATGATTTATCTAATTTTACTAAGAATGGTAACTATAAGGATTAACTTCATAAAATGCAATGTGTAAAACCAATAAGATTTTGTAACCAGGGATTTTCATGTTTTATTACCTACACGTATAACATCCATAAAACCGTGTCATGTTTAGTATGTAAACATTTGTTTGTGTATGAAGAAAAATCTGATGACAATGAATATCATGTATCTTGTACCATTCTCAAGATAGAAAAGCTCATGATTAAATATGCACTATTTTTTGAGCGGGAAATTTTTAACTTTTCAAAATTTTTAACTTTGAAAAGTCACTTCTGATTGGAGCAGGACACCTTTGGGGGATTCGGCCAATCTCAGTTCAAATAGTTCCAAACAGGAAGAACTCGCTCACTTGACTCTTCGTCCTCTTGTCTCTCTTGCCCTCTCTTCATCTTGCTCTTCAGTAGCTCTCTGCTCTCTGAACACTCGTCTTCCCATGTGAGATCCAAGGGAACTCGGGACTCTGCGTTCCGAGGAGTGAGAAGACCTCGCTTCACAATCAACCTAATTTATACAGACAATAAACTTTGACCATACAGAAGTCAAAACATCGACGGAACGAACATTCGACCAAGCGCCAAGAACCAAGGAAACACCACAAAGAATGCAAGTACATCTCCAATATTGTGCTCAGAGTGCTGGTGCATTAATCAAATAATTTGGGTAATACGATTGCAAATCGATGTAGATTCAAAGAAGGATAAATTGTCGATAGACTCCATAAAGTTCATCTTCACTGTACTGATCAGTTATTTCACATTCTGTCACTACTCACCAACCTGTCTCATGTATATATGTGTTAGATTAGATTTATGTTTAGAATAGTTATAAAGTTTGTCTGTATTCAAAGACGATTTGACTGTGGTATATTTGATAAATAATCTCATCCCTGTTTCTGAAAGATTTCGCTTCAAAGCTGTACCTAAATACATGTGATATTATTTTCAATAAGCCATGAGAATACAGTGGCATGCAAAAGTTTGGGCACCCATGGCTGTGAGTAGTTAAGTGAGTAGAAGATGAATTGATCTCCAAAAGGCATAAAGTTAAAGATGAAACATTCTTTTCAACATTTTAAGCAAGATAAGTGTATTATTTATGTTTTGCTCAATTTTAGAGTGGAAAAAATGAAAGGAGCACCATGCAAAAGTTTGGGCACCCCAAGAGATTTTAGCTCTCAGATAACTTTTACCAAGGCTCAGACCTTAATTAGCTTGTTATGGCTATGGCTTGTTCACAATCATCATTTGGAAAGTCAAGGTGATGCAAATTTCAAAGCTTCATGAATACTCTGACTCCTAAAACCTAAGCAGCTGCCTAGCACTCTGAAAATGGAAATAATTGATTCCCACAAAGCAGGAAAAGGCTATAAGAAGATAGCAAAGCGTTTTCAGTTCGTAATGTAATTCAGAAATGACAGTTAACAGGAATGGTGGAGGTGAAGTTGAGGTCTGGAAGACTAAGAAAACTTTCAGAGAGAAGTGCACGTAGGATTGCTAGAAAGGCAAATTAAAACCCCTGTTTGACTGCAATAGACCTTAAGGAAGATTTAGCAGACTCTTGAGTGGCACTGTTCTAATGTGCAGCGACATCTGCACAAATATGTCCTTCAATGAAGAGTCATGAAAAGAAAACCTTTTCTGTGTCCTCGCCACAAAATTCAGCATCAGATGTTTGCAAATGAACATCTAAACAAGGCTGATGCATTTTAGAAACAAGTCCTGTGGACTGATGAAGTTAAAATATAACTTTTTGGCCACAATGAGCGAATGTATGTTTGGAGAAAAAAGGGTGTAGAATTTCACAAAAAGAACACTTCTCCAACTGTTAAGCACGGGGTGGATTGATCATGCTTTGGGCTTGTGTTGATGCCAGTGGCACAGGGGAACATTTCTAGGTAGAGGAAAGAATGGATTAAATTAAATACCAGGAAATTCTGGAAGCAAACATCACACCATCTGTAAAAAAGCTGAAGATGAAAAGAGGATGGCTTCTACTACAGTATAACAAACCTAAACACACCTCAAAAACCACAATGGACGACCTCAAGAGGCGCAAGCTGAAGGTTTTACCATGGCCCTCACAGTCTCCCGACCTAAACATTGAAAATCTGTGGACAGACCTCAAAAGAGCACCGCATGCAAGATGGCCCAAGAATCACGGAACTAGAAGCCTTTTGCAAGGAAGAATGGGCGAAAATCCACCAAACAAGAATTGAAATACTCATAGCTGGCCACGAAAAGCAATAACAAGCTGTGATATTTGCCAAAGGGGGTGTTAATAAATACTGACCATGCAAGGTGCCCAAACATTTGCTTCGGGCCCCTTTCCTTTTTTTGGATTTAAAAAGTAAAATTGCTTAAAATATTAAAGAAATGTGTCATCTTTATGCCTTTTGGAAATCAGGCCATCTTTTACTTGCTTAGCTATTCACAGAAAATGTTTTGATCAGGGGTGCCCAAACTTTAATAAAGACAAATAATCTAGTTAATTGTCATTTATCTAATTTATAATGGTTGTCGAACACGACTAATTCCATTATACATTTCTTTACCTAATAAGGACAGTAATTTAATTTAGTTCATAGCTCACATATTTCTAAATATTCTAAATTCTCTTCTAAATTTAGCATGCATGCAAATTACCCTACATATAATGATGGTAAAATGCATGCAAAATACCCATTTTAACTGTTTGAGTCCACATCTCTAAATTATATATGTAATAACCCTACATAATTCATTACTTTCCACCTCTGAATTTAGATCATTATTTCTGTACAATACGGGTAAACTACACCTTATTCTGTGTTTAAAAGCATATTAGGCTAAATTAAGTTCAGAGCATGTTCCCGTTCGTAGGAACTCGAGCTGCTTAATTGCATTGGGACACGCCCTGAGTATCACGTGGTCTGAAGCCCTTGTACAATCATGCCAATTTATTGGCTGGTGGCGCTTAAAGGGATACTTCACCTCTGGGAAGATGAATGTGTATTTAAAATTGGTAATTTATATAGTATAAATGTGAAATTATTTTTGAATTTGAAGCATTCTAGACTGAGAAAAGGCAGAAAATGTATTTTTACACATGTGGCTGAAAGACAACAACTCCCAAAATGCACTTGCTTTGCTGCCCTTACGAGGCCACTCCCAAACCACGCCTACCGGTTACAGGTGGCAGTATCTGAAAATTTGATACAACTAGGCTTGCTTTGATACATCGTGACTCTATAAATCGTGAGTTAGTTGATAAATTGACTGACTATGCAGGAAGAACATTATGATAATTCCGGTTGTCCAAACTCTGTACTTGACATCTTAGTAACAAAAAGAAAAACAAACAAAATACTCACTTTACACTAAGCCGTCCGTTTGTCCCTGCGGGCTTTGGCTGGCGTTTCCAATTTATCTTCGGGATCCTAAAATAAGTTTCCAGGACTCCCCTGTCCATGTGTGGTACAAAACTTGGGTGCTCAGTTATACATGCTAAAGTTAGCGGTGCTGTTTCATCAGCGGATTCAGCGATCTCGTCCAGAAGAAAACGGCATCGCTGAAATTCGCGACAGCAATAGGACACTCTATCTGTTTCCACAGGCGCACAGCGAGAGCACTGACACCACCAGTCCACCACAACTCGAGTCTGGCCGGGCTCTTCCTCCTGCCTGCCAAGCAGGTTTTGCTCCCCTGCTACAGCAGCTGCTCCGGCTGCCTCTTGTTCCTCCATCTCCCGCAACTGTTCATCGCTGTATTGCGGCTCGTACAGGTAGCCGCGAGCATCAGATTCTCGCAACAGATCTTCGAAATCCCCTTCTGCCATTTCAACTTCAAAACTACCTTCCGCCATCGTGATTAGCCTACTTGTATACAAACTTTCTACACAGAGCAAGAGCCTGTTTTCTTAGCTTCTACAGAAAGATGGCTGACACTATCTTCACATTCCGTGAGTGAGATCCCGCCCCATATGGGCGTGGTGAAAACATGCAGAATACTGGCTGTAGTTTTAAGCCTCTGGCCCAAAAATCCTCCGATGACGCAAAATGACGATTTTTGCGTCATCGGAGGATTTTTTTCCAGACTAAAAATACATAAATCTCTCGTCTCAAGGGGATATGAGGGGGGGGGGGGGGGGGGGGGGGGCTCGGTAATTCGAAAATACTACTGGTTTTCTACTGATACAAAGCTTAATGCTAAATCCTGAAGTAACCCTTTAAGCGATGCCCCTAGGGAGCTACGTCACTAGCTCCATAAAAGCACTCACGTGGCTCCATCGAGTCAGATTTTCTGTTCTTCAGTGAACATTTTTGTCTAAGCCTGTGTTTGTTCCAGTCACTCATGTCAAAGCGAGGATTATTAATTAAAACTGGGTACTTTGAATGATGAAGCATGGTTATGTAGTTAAATTCAGGCGGGCTCTGTCGGTGTTCAATGGGGTTCTGACAAACGTTTCTATCCGGGAAACCCCATTTTTGATTCAGGAAATTCACTCTCTCTTAGATAAAGGGGAAAAATAGGAGATTCCCACTTCTCAGAGAGAATGCGTCTTTTACAGCTGTTATTTTTTGTTCCCAAATTTTTTTTTAATAAAAGATGGTGTTTTGCATCCCATTCTGGATTTTGAGACACTCGAATTTTGCATCCGGGGGATTGGTTTGTGACAATAGATTTGAACAATGTTTATTTCCATATTTATATATTTCCATAAACCGCACAAGTGGTTTCTCAGATTCGCTTTTGGGTGCAAGTGTATCAGATTTGTGTCCTTCCGTTCAGACTTGCACTGGCACCACGCACTTTCACAAAATGCACAGATGCAGATTTGACGTCCTTGAGGCTTCAAGGCATCTGTGTTTTGAATTATCTCGATGATTGGTTGGTGGACACATTGACTGCCCAACATCAAGATGTCATTCTCAGCCATTTGATCTAGGGCTGTGTGTAACCTAGACAAGAGTGTCCTGTTGCCAGGGCAACAAACAGACCTGCCTTTTGATGTCAGGCATTCCGTTGGGACAGGTGTGTCGGCGCAAATTTATAATGACAGATGCCGCCTCCACGTGTTGGGGCACTGTATATGAGGGTCGTCCAGCCTATGGGATTTGTACGAGCCAGCAGTACTATTGGCACATAATCTGTCTGGAGATGTTCACGGTGCTGCTGGCCTTAAAGATTTTCCTCCCGGAGATTCATGGCAGCCATGTCCTCATCTGGTCAGACAACAGGACAGTGGTGTCCTGCATCAATCACCAGGGAGGAGTGCCTTCTCATGCCATGCTGAGACTGGCACGTGACATTCTTCTGTGGGCATGGGACAATGCGCTGTCACTACGAGCCGTGCATGTACGGCTCAAGGATATCCTTGATGGTTTTTTGACTCTAGTCTCTCTCCTGGAGGAAATGCCTTTGGAGATTCCAGTCAGAACAGACATGGTGTCTCAGGCTCAGGGCATCATTTGGCACCACTGGCCAGACTTCTGGAAGTTATGGGTGTGGCTCCTCAACGGGGCACTGTTTTGAATTATGGGTTATCCTCCGCTGTGGTTGTCCTTTGAAAATCAAATTAACAATGTTTGTTGAACAGCATTCTTCCACCTAAGAAATATTGCTAAATTAAGGCACATGCTCTCTGTTGCTGATGCCGGAAAAAAATTATTCATGCATTCATGACTTCAAGACTAGATTATTGTAATGCTTTACTGGGAGAATGTCAAGCAAGATCAACAGATAAACTTGAATTGGTTCAAAATTCAGTAGCCAGAGTGCTAACAAAAACCAAGAAATATGATCATATTAGTCACATTTTATCATCGTTAAATTGGCTACCTGTTAAATTCCATATTAATTTAAAAATTATATTAACTACATACAAAGCTTTGAATGGTCTAGCTTCACAGTACTTAAGTGACCTTCTACCACACTATATTCCATCACGTTCATTACGATCGCAAAATTCTGGCCTGTTAATAGTTCCTAGAATATCAAAATCCACAAAAGGAGGTAGATCCTTTTCATATTTGGCTCCTAAACTATGGAATAGTCTCCTTAACACTGTTTGAGAATCAGACACACTCCCTCAGTTTAAGTCTAGACTAAAGACTCATCTATTTAGCCAGGCATACACCTAATTTATCCTCCAACCCACAATTAGGCTGCTTTAGTTTAGTCTGCTGGAACCAGAAACCAGAAACATTGATCATGATTTATAACTCTGCAATAAATTGAATTGCATCTAGGCTTATATTGTTTTATTTGTTTTGGCTGTTCCTATCCTGAGGTCACCAGAACCAGCTGGATCCAGCACCATTCCTGCTTCGTGTTGGACTCCACTTCTACATGTCGCTGAATGATGATGACTAAATGCAGCCGGTGCCAGCCAAACATCACTTCAGTCTATTATGATGGACTTCAGAGGATGAACTGATGACAAACTCCAACCATAAGACATGGGATACTTCATATGCCATTGTCTGAACCTTGGATTTAGGATGGACCACACCGAACCTCACTGAAATTACCAGCCAGGTTGAACTGCGTTTCACATCCCTGATCTCTGCCTGCATCACCTCGGTCTATTGATGGACTACGATCTTGAAATGGAATGCATAGACTAACAATTGCCAACAAAAGCTTTCATCAGCCAATTAACAAGGACAATTGCATCTATGTGAACTTCTGCAGTTAATCCAGGATGGACATCAAAGACAATGGTCATTAATCTTACAGTTCAAACAAAATCGATGTTTAAACGCTGACCCTTAACACTTACTTAGTTTAATAATTTTAAACCATGACATTAACTATACATAAGTAATATTTACATAATTTATATTCATGATGTTAGCCAGAGGGGAACTGGCCCCCACAGTGAGTCTGGTTTCTCCCATGGTTATTTTTCTCCATTAATCAACATCTTATGGAGTTTTGTGTTCCTTGCCACAGTCGCCTTCAGCTTGCTCACTGGGGTTATTAATACAATTATTATTTAATTACTTATTTTTAAACACGAATAACAATCATATTTTATCTAATTACACAATGATGATTCATCGACATTATAGACATTACAGTTTTATTGTCTGTAAAGCTGCTTTGAAACGATGTGTGTTGTGAAAGGTGCTATACAAATAAAATTGACTTGACTTGACTTGGTTGATACCATTCTGAATGCTAAAGCTCCATCAACTAGGAAGCTTTATATGTTCAAGTGGAGTATTTTTGCTTCTTGGTGTACAGCACAATGTGAAAATCCAGTTCACTGCCCTGTCAGAACAGTGCTGGATTTTTTGCAAAAGAGTTTTGGGGCCGAGGTTGCCCTGGCAAGGCTTATAGTCTAAGTTGCCGCTATAGCATGACTTATCAATGTAGTCTCTATCGGTAGACATTTTCTTGTCTCTCATTTTATGCAGGGGGTACACAGGCTTAGAACATTTTGTCTTGTTCATGGATGGATTTATCTATTGTTTTTTAGGTGATCTCGATGCTCTATTTGATCCCTTGGTAACAGTCGCTGATAAGTTTCAGATTCTTAAAATGTCCCTGCTTGTAGAATTGGCATTGTTTAAAAGGGTTGGTGATTTGCATGCCCTGTCAATCAATCCCTTATGTATGGATTTTGCGCCAGGGTGTTTAAGAGTGGTGTTAAGACCACGTTTGGGATATTTTCCCAAGGTCGTTTATACATTACTTTGCTTGCAGACTATACATTTTCAGGCTTTCTATCCTCCCCATTTAAGTCAGAGGAGCATGAAAGATTGCATATGCTTTGCCCAGTTCAGGCACTGCAAGTTTATGTTGACTGTACTAGCCAGTGGCGTAAGTCATAGCAGATGTTTGTGTGCTTTGGTGGCTGCAACAGGGATGCTTCAGTGTCTAAGCAAAGACGATCTCATTGGCTTACTGATGCAATTTCAAATGCTCATGAAGCATGTGGTTTACCTTCGCCTTTGGGTAATCAAGCCCATTCTGTGAGGAGCATGTCATCCTCATGAGATTTGGCTAGAGGTGCGTCCTTGGAGGACATTTGTATGGTGGCAGGACAGTCCACTCTGCATACATTTGTTTGATATTATAATCTGGATGAGGATTTAACACCTGCTTCCCAGGTTCTCTCTGTTCATTGGTAAATCAGTGGTAAACTCATAATTCATCTGTTTTATTCAGAAGCTTTAGCTCGCTTGTTCCCACTCAGGTCACCAGGGTTAAGTTTAATGTAATACAGACATTTCTATTGTCCATAAGATAAACATGCTGCACCTGTCAAACACAGAAATGCTGTGCGCATTTCTACACACGATCCACAAAGCACAAGACATTTACACTTAACGCATATGTTTACATGGATTTGGGATTTAGAAATTGATATATTGCAACACTGATAAAAAAAATTACATTAATAATCTAAGGTCATAACAGCCCATAGTTACAGAATCACCCTGAAAATTACAAGGACACAGACAAGCCTGCATTATAATAATCAGCTAAATTTACCTCACTGCAATTGAAATATCCACGTGTCTTGTTGTAAAATGAAGCACTACATGACGAAACTAGACTTTTTCGTGGTGTGGAGTGAAGAAAGTGTTTATTTGGCCTGCTTGCTGCTGCTGCAGTGGTGGACTCGACTCCAGTAACAGAACGCAGTTGTAACGTCCAGTATTGAAGGATTTGTGTTGTTTATTGAAGCAAAAAAGGTCTGAAAGCGAGACTCTTGAAGAGGACTCCCATCCTTAATTGAAGAGCTCAAAATGCTCATGTCTCCCTCCAGTATTGTGTGAAACTTTCAACCTTATCCCGTTGAGGTGGCTCGCAGCCGGTGTGTGTTACCACACATCAGTAAAGTCGTTTTTATTTGTATAGCTCTTTTTACAACACACATCATTTCAAATGAGCTTTACAGAAAATCTGGCATTAACAAAAAATTTAACTGTAATATCTATAGTCTTACAGTGATCATTGTGTAGTTTGATTAAATATGATTGTAAAATGTGAATAAAACTTAAATAATTAAATTATAATTTTATTTAGAACCCCTGTGAGCAAGCTGAAGGTGACTGTAGCAAGGCAATTCCATAAGATGTTGAATAAAGTATAAAAAATAACCTTGTGAGAAACCAGGCTCACTGTGGGGGCTGGTAATGCTAACCAGCATTAATGCCAATATTTGTTATTAAAGTCTTTGAAGTCCATCCTGGATTAACTGCAGAAGTTCACATAGATGTGTTGTCTTTTGTTAGTTGGTTGATTAAAACTTTTGTTGGCAATTAAATTATAGTCTTATATATTCCATTTCAAGGATGTGGTCCATCAATAGACAAAGCTGATGCAGGCAGAGATCATTGAGGTGCATCAAGTTCAACCGGCAGGTAATTTCGGTGAGGTTCGGTTAGGTCCATCCTAAATCCAAAGTTCAGGCAGTGCCATATGCAGTATCCGATGTCTTACAGTTGGAGTTGGCATCAGCTCATCCTCTGAAGTCCATCATAAAAGACTGAAGTGATGTCTGGCTAGCACTGGCTGCATTTAGTCATCATCATTCAGAGACACATAGCAGTGGAGTCCAACACCAAGCAGGAACGGAGCTGAATCTGGCTGACTCTGATAATCTCGGGATGTGAATCCCAAGGTTGAGACATGAAAACATATAATATTAGCGTAGATGTCATAAAATTTTATGCAACGATCATGATAAATATTTCTGGTTCCAGCAGACCTAACTAAAGCAGCCTAATTGTGAGTTGATGGATAAATTAGGTGTATGCCTGGCTAAATGGATGAGTCTTTAGTCTAGACTTAAACTGAGTGTGTCTGCATCCAAACAGTGTTAGGGAGACTATTCCATAGTTTAGGAGCCAAATAGGAAAAGGTTGCACCTCCTTTTGTGAATGCTGATATTCTAGGAACTATTAACAACATTTTAGCGGCTAATTTTTTGAGGTTTTTGGTCCAATAGTTAGTGCCACTATTTTGTCGGAATTGAGTAGAAGGAAATTTCTTGTCATCCAGTCTTTGATTGATACACTAATTTGGAGAACTGTGACTTTTCAATGGGTTTAGAAGAAATATAAAGTTGGGTATCGTCGGCATAACAGTGAAGGAGAACAGCAGAGGCCCTAAAGCTGATCCATGTGGCACTCCATACTTAACTTTTGTTTGATTTGACAATTCCTTGTTTACACATACAAAGTGGTAGCGGTCTGATAAATAGGACCTAAACCATGCTAATGCAAGTCCACTAATGCCAACATAATTCTCCAGCCTATTCAAGAGAGTTGTGATCTATGGTGTTGAAGGCAGCACTAAAATCTAAAAGCACTAGAAGCGAAATGCAGCTGCAATCAGATGATAAGAGCAAGTCATTTGTAACTCTAATAAGTGCAGTCTGTGTACAGTGATGGGGCCTAAATCCTGATTGAAATTGTTAATATATACCATTTCTCTGTAGAAATTAAAAAAGTTGGGTAGACACTACCTTTTCTAGTATTTTCAACATAAATGGTAGATTTGAAATCAGTCTGTAATTAGCTGTGGCTTCTTAATAAGTGGTTTGGTAACTGCCATTTTAAAGTTTCTTGGAATGTCTTAAGGATATTGAGGAGTTAACAATATTAAGAAGGTTACAGGGAATACCTCTTTTAAGAGGTTAGTTGGTATTGGATCTAGCATGTATGTTGTGGTGTATATACGTTTTGTTAGCTCTTCATGACCTATGACAGTGAAGGATTAAAGTTGCCCATGAGGAAAATTATGAGACACTGTTTTCTGTAGTGCTGTGACAGTTGATTGCAAAGTTAAAATTTTATATATGATTATTTCAATTTTATCAGTAAAGAAATTCATGAAGTCATTATTATTCTGCTGCAACAGAATATCTGGTTCAGTCAATGCTTAATTCCAAACCAATTTAGGCACAGTACTGAATAAACACCTAGGATGGTTGTGGTTATTTTCCATGAAATTGTTAAAATATACTGACCTGGCAGTCTGTAGCTGCAGACACTATTCTTCCATGCACCACAAAATAGCTCTAATTTTGTATTCATCCACTTGTGCTCCATTTTTCTTGAGAGCATGAGTGTGTTCATTTTACCATGGTTCTGGGATTTTTACTTGTATTTTCTTAAAATTATATTTTCTGTTATTACATCAAATTCTTCTAGACTTTTTGGCTTACTGAGTATGTGAGACATTTCTGGAAGATTATTAGTGAAGCTATATTTAGTGGTTGAAAGAATAGTTCTAGCTGAATGATAGCATGTTGTAGAATGAGTGACATTAGCTGATCACAGCAAACAAGAGACAAGGTAATGATCTGAGATGACATTGCTCTGCGGTAGAATTTCACAAAGGAAATCTTAGTACAGCCGAGGTGATCTATATACTGTAGCAAAGGCAAAAGATGACAGAGATTATTTATTAATATCAGACAGTGTCACATTAAGCTTTATTACTTCAAAAGACTTAAACGTATATCCTGTCCTCAGAGTAACACCAAACACTTCACTCTAAATTATAGAAACACCCCCTCCTCAACCCTTCAGACAAGGCTCATGTTTATAACAATAACCTGAGAGAGTAAATTCATTTAAACTAATATATTCATCCGGTTTAAGCCAGGTTTCAGTCAAACAGAGCACATCCAAATTATGATCTGTAGTAATTTAATTTCCAATTAGTGTTTTGTTATAAAGAGATCTAATGTTTAGTAGCCCTACCGTTATATGATGTTTATCTTAAAATAAAAATGTTATTTATTTGTATTTATTTTTTCTAAATTATTTAGTGAGGGGTTGTGTTTGGTTGTTTGTGGAACAGACATAGTCTCTATATGGTATCTAGGTGATACAGTCTCTATGTGTTGTAGTTTATGTGATCTGTGTGACATCTCAAGGCAGCTAGCAGACATTCGGATTAGCCAGTTTATTTTCTTCCTAGCCAGGGCCCCAATTATTCAAATAATAGTTGTTAATAGTTCCTAGAATATCAAAATCCACAAAAGGAGGCAGATCCTTTTCTTATTTGGCTCCTAAACTATGGATTAGTCTCCCTAACACTGTTCGGGAGGCAGACACACTCACTCTAGACTAAAGACTCATCTATTTAGCCAGGCATACACCTAATTTATCCATCAATTCACAATTAGGCTGCTTTAGTTAGGTCTGATGGAACCAGAAACATTTATCATGATCTATAACTCTGCAAAAAATGTAATGGCATCTACACTATTATTATATTTGTATCTCTGTCTCAACCTTGGGATTCCTCACTTTAGTCTAATATGATGGACTTCAGAGGATGAACTGATGCCAACTCCAACCAAAAGAAATTGGATACTTCATATGCCAATGCCTGAACCTTGGACTTAGGACAGACCTCACTAAAATGACCTCCCTGTTGAACTGCGATGCACCTCACTCATCTCTGCCTGCATCACCTTGGTCTAATAAAGGACTACACTCCAGAAATGGAATAAATAGATTATCATTTAATTGCCAACAAAAGCCTACATCAGCCAACTAACTAAGGACAATGCATCTATGTAAACGTCTGCAGTTAATCCAGAATGGACTTCAAAGGCATTAGTCATTAATATCACAATTCATAAAAAGTATATATTTTTAAAACTGTCCCTATACACTTACTTAGTTTACTAATTATAAACCATGACTTGCACTGCACATAAATAAGTAATATTGGGATTATATTCATGCTGTTAGCCAGAGGGGAACTGTCCGCACAGTGAGCCTGGTTTCTCCCAAAGTTATTTTTTTGAGTTTTGCATTCTTTGCCACCATTGTGGCATAATACAAGTTTTATTTAATCAAAAATGTTTATGCTTAATTTACAATTACACAATGATGACTAAGACTTTATCGATTTTAAGGTTTCATTTTCTTTTAATGCAAGATTTTCTGTAAAGCTGCTTTGAAACAATATGTGTTGTGAAAATGACTATACAAATAAAAATGACTTGATTATTTTTTTGCAATAAAATTAAATGCAATAAAAGTAAACAGTAGTCTTACATCAGTGCCTGAGGCTTAGAACTTTTTAATGATATACATAATTTGTCAAGATTAATTCCATTCTATACATTAAAACTATAGAGTAACTTTGGACAAATGTAAACAAAAAATGCTTGAGAGCGTGGGAACCATTAAAAAAGTTAACAGGTTAAAGTAAACCATAAAAGGGGTCCATTTACGTATTCTGTGAATGAACACACACCGCCGCCACCTCTCGTGTCTGTTGGTGGCTCCCACCTATGACTCTGGAGGCTGATCAAATTTCTGCCACACGATGGAGTGCAACTTGCATATTTTCCATTCATTTGGACCTAAATTATTATCAATTGACAAATATTATTTATTCTAGCCTTGAATTCTTGAACAAAGGAAAAACCTTGGTAACGTTTGTGTGGACTGTCATCCACCTGAACCGCATCGACGTGCCATGTGTTTGATACCTGTACCTGTACCAGCTTTAAGACTTCAGAAGCGATGCAATCAATATTTCTATAATGTTTTACTATAAATCTCCTGAAAGTTAAAGTGGAATTTTATAGTTAAAAAAAAACAAAAAACACTTAATCATTGATCTGTTTCTCACCCACACCAAATCTCGCTTCTGAAAACATAGATTTTATTACCAGAGTCTCATTGATTACTTTTATCCTGCAGCAATGTGCTTTTTGGAGCTTTAAACTTTTGGTCACCATTCACTTGCATTGTGAGGACCTACAGAGCTGAGATATTCTTCTTAAAATCATAGTTTGTGTTCAGTAAAAAAAATGAAGTCATACACATCTGTGATGGCATGAGGGTGAAGAAATTATGAATTTTCATTTTTGGATAAACTATCACTCAAGTATATCGGACAGAATATTAGACTTGCCATTTTTAAAGATGTAAATTACATGCGTTTTCTTTTATCAGAGTATCACAATGAAGTGAACTTATGGGTGGATTTTACTACTTTGGTATGAGTGGATGTTACCATTTTTGATATGTCCCTGTGTGATATACTTCTAAAATGAAAAACTGCCATTTATTAAGAAATTATTATTTCTACTAATTACATTTTTAAAAACAAAACACGTATTCTTGGAATATTGTTATAATTGGTTATCAATTTATAGGTATTTCCTATGTGTCCTCAATATCACTTTCCATCCTGCTAATACTTAATAATATTATCCTCCAGGAAATTACATAATTTTGGTGGAAAAACAACAACTCAAACATAAGTAAGTATTATCAATGGATTTTGTGATGTTTTGTGGTATTACATATGTTTCACTCTAAAAATTCAAACCTGTTTTTTAAAGAAATTGGTATAATGACACCAACATATAAAATATATATATAATGTCATATATAGATTATAAAAATTGTCATAACACTGTTATATATCTTGAATATCCTTTTATGCATGCTATCTCAAAATCAACTACTTAGCAATGGCTTATGGTTCTTTATTTATCCTGTTGGGTTCCATTCTGTTTATTTTCTTGCTATTATGTAAATACATTTTAATAAATAAAGGGCAAGGGCAAGAGCCTGAGCCTGACCTCAGCATATTTCTGGTATATTGTTTTAATGTAATCGTTTCTTAAAACATTTTAAAACACAAATATAAAAATTTTTATAAGTCACAGATTTTAAAAGGTACTGCATGAAAAGAATAACATGCATTACAGTGACATTGTATTTAGACATCACATTTTCAATGTATCAGACTGAGTTTCATGTTGTTTTTAGGCCATATGAGGTAATTGTAAAACCACACTCATCTTTCTGAAAGCTGACTCAGTGGCATTTTGCGTTACACTGGGAAGCAATTCTTCTTTTGTTGTGTGTCTGACAGTGCTGTTTGACGAACTACAGCACTGGCTCATTGCGATTCAATCCCAGTGTCTCTGGAGCCCGGAACAGCTGTTCTCGCCTCAAACAAACTTAGAGGAGGGGAAATGTGCTCTCTGCGATCTGTTCCTATTAACCATCTTCTAAAGCAGCCTAAGCAAACAACCTTCAAACAAGAATTGAATGTGTCAGTGACTTGACATAGATCCTAGCACTTCTGGATACAGTGGGCCTATAGGCCAAAGACCTTGAAGGCAGTTTTCAGTACATCAATTGCCAATAAAAGGCATATAGCGCAAATACATGTGTTCATTAGCAAAACACTGGGGTGTCTGAGCCCCTGAATGAAGGAAATTTCAACAGAGTTTCCAAACAACATTTCAGTTTTGCAAAAGTTTGTCAGAGTACATACTTGGCACTAAATAGATGATTGCAAACAGAATTCATATTTACCTAATTCATTAACCCAAGCAAAAGTATGCTGCTTTACTGCTGCATACTTTTATATAATATCTGTGATATTACAAATCTCAAAAAACAAAAAACAAAACAAAAGATAATTTGTGTAGTAACTTCAGCAGACCACACCCTGAAAATTACCCACATAAATAAAAAAAAAAAATTTAAAATCCCCTGAAAGCAGTACTAAGTGTTATTATAGTTCTCTTTGTTTTTTTGTGTGTTTTTTTTCCCCGTCCTGTCTCCTCCCAGGTCGAGGAAGGCGATGTTGACTCGCCGACAGATGGAGGGGGTGGGGGGGTTTGTGGGTGTACGTTATGTCGGGGGCTCCCCGGCCTGAGGCAACGCTGGGAAGAGTGTAGAGAGGAGGAGGGCGGGGCCAGGCTGGAACAACGTACGCCCGATCCCCAATCAGCCTGATGGGGGCGCGCAAAGGTTAAAGGCGGGCAGGACGACGGTTCGAGAGAGAAAGAATTACAGACAGCTGCTCTGTGTGTTTATGTTTGTGTGTTTTTGGTTCAGTTTATCATTAAACTATTATTTATATTGCCAAGCCAGTTCTCGCCTCCTCCTTTCCCTTAACCCCTTTACACTGATATCCTTTAAATATGTCTGCATTTATCGGGGTCATCTACATCTAAAGACAGTTGTAAAATTTTCACATTTTAAAATAATAATCATAATTATTGGTCTTTTTAGTTTGTTTTAATGTCAAGGAGATGTACTTAATTACAGTTTTTCGAATTATGTTAGTTTTTAGTTAATTTTCCTTAATGATAATAACACTGCCCGACAGTCACTGTATAATTCACATTCTGCCTTTGATGATACAAATCAGTATCAATTATTTGTCATCTGGTGCAGATTCATTCTTTTCATCCAGCTAAGCTGGCATAAGCTCTAGCTGATGAAATGTATGATTGACATCCACAAGTCCTGAATATCTGGCTTTTTCAGTTCATTAGTATAATATTACAGAGCCTCCTGAGAATATGTTTGTCTGCAGGCATGTTGTGGTTGTGTGTGCGCATGTATTTAGGAGTGTACATATGTGCATGTTTTAAGGTCAAGCACAGCAGGGAAGTTTGCACACATAAGCGTATAGGTGTGAGCCGCGTGTGTTGTGGTGTTGGGGCTGGGGCTGGGGTCCGCTGGGACCCACTCAGCCAGATTGTGGTGCCGATGGGTAGTGCAGAACGCATCCTTCACAAGCTGTTCCTAAGCTTCAACTGCCGCCAAACACAGCACAGCACTACCCATTGCTACTGGGGATGTTTGTTTTCGCTGAACACTGTTAATTTTGCTCTTGTATATATATATATATATATATATACACACTCACCTAAAGGATTATTAGGAACACCATACTAATATTGTGTTTGACCCCCTTTCGCCTTCAGAACTGCCTTAATTCTACGTGGCATTGATTCAACAAGGTGCTGAAAGCATTCTTTAGAAATGTTGGCCCATATTGATAGGAAAGCATCTTGCAGTTGATGGAGATTTGTGGGATGCACATCCAGGGCACGAAGCTCCCGTTCCACCACATCCCAAAGATGCTCTATTGGGTTGAGATCTGGTGACTGTGGGGGCCATTTTAGTACAGTGAACTCATTGTCATGTTCAAGAAACCAATTTGAAATGATTCGAGCTTTGTGACATGGTGCATTATCCTGCTGGAAGTAGCCATCAGAAGATGGGTACATGGTGGCCATAAAGGGATGGACATGGTCAGAAACAATGCTCAGGTAGGCCGTGGCATTTAAACGATGCCCAATTGGCACTAAGGGGCCTAAAGTGTGCCAAGAAAACATCCCCCACACCATTACACCACCACCACCAGCCTGCACAGTGGTAACAAGGCATGATGGATCCATGTTCTCATTATGTTTACGCCAAATTCTGACTCTACCATCTGAATGTCTCAACAGAAATCGAGACTCATCAGACCAGGCAACATTTTTCCAGTCTTCAATTGTCCAATTTTGGTGAGCTCTTGCAAATTGTAGCCTCTTTTTCCTATTTGTAGTGGAGATGAGTGGTACCCGGTGGGGTCTTCTGCTGTTGTAGTCCATCCGCCTCAAGGTTGTGCATGTTGTGGGTTCACAAATGCTTTGCTGCATACCTCGGTTGTAACGAGTGGTTATTTCAGTCAAAGTTGCTCTTCTATCAGCTTGAATCAGTCGGCCCATTCTCCTCTGACCTCTAGCATCAACAAGGCATTTTCGCCCACAGGACTGCCGCATACTGGATGTTTTTCCCTTTTCACACCATTCTTTGTAAACCCTAGAAATGGTTGTGCGTGAAAATCCCAGTAACTGAGCAGATTGTGAAATACTCAGACCGGCCCGTCTGGCACCAACAACCATGCCACGCTCAAAATTGCTTAAATCACCTTTCTTTCCCATTCTAACATTCAGTTTGGAGTTCAGGAGATTGTCTTGACCAGGACCACACCCCTAAATGCATTGAAGCAACTGCCATGTGATTAGATAATTGCATTAATGAGAAATTGAACAGGTGTTCCTAATAATCCTTTAGGTGAGTGTATATATATATATATATATATATATATATATATATATATATATATATATATATATATATATATATATATACATGTATATATAAAACCAAGACAGTGTGCCTTGCAGTGATGTAATATACACATGTTCCTTCATAATAAAAAAATTATAAAAACACATTTGCTGGAATTGCCAGCATCTCAGAACACTTCTTTGGCTCTCGTGGTGGAGCTGGGAGGATTGTCACATATCTGAACATTTAGGTCCTTTTATTTGGAGGGTGACATTTAATCATCTTGAAAACACAAAAGAAAAATGTTGCTCTCTTTGTGCTATAGGGGCTGTGAATGAAAAATATTTATCTGCAGTACTTTTTAAATAATATAAATAATAACTGTAGGTCCCAGGCTATGGCTTAGGTCCCTCCTCCAGGGCGAACCTATTTGATGTCTCCACCCATTTATCATACACCCGAAGAAAATTGTAAGTTTGATTGTTTATAAAAGTAACAGTACAGCTCAGTCGCAAGAATTTTAAATATCATTAAGGCTTGTTGAATTATCAGTGCAAGACAAATTTAATGTTTATAGTCAGGGGTTTGTTCAAGTCCCTAACTCTAAATGTTATACTACTAATACAAGTGTACAGGAATATAAAGAATGAAAGCGAATTAATTTACATATCATTTCTAATCATACTTAGATATTAAATTGTTGACAATTTTGACATCTCATTGAACAAATGGTCTGCTATTGACCTGATCTCCAGATTAATACAACTTGGAGGTTTAAGGTAGGATAAGTGTGTTCTCAATTTTAATAATAACAGTAAAATATCTGGTTAAACACACACACACGAAAAGTTAGTTTGATAATGAACCTCAATGACAACTAAACATGATACAGTACATCCTTAAGACCTTTCAGCTCAACCGTGTTTGCAAAGAACCTAAATTAACAAATCCTACTATGGCTTGGCTCATGAATATTAAGTATGAATAGATATTACTATTAAATGAAATTCACTTTTCTGTGCATTAAAATGTATATTGCATGTCAGGGATAATCTCAGAGGTTTATCACCTTTAATGAGTCTGGAGATCTCCAAAAGTTTACTGTATATAACGAATA
Source organism: Moxostoma hubbsi (assembly GCA_032164185.1). Classification (NCBI taxonomy): domain Eukaryota; kingdom Metazoa; phylum Chordata; class Actinopteri; order Cypriniformes; family Catostomidae; genus Moxostoma; species Moxostoma hubbsi. Next base: position 30,465,072 of record JAVLUX010000025.1, on the reverse strand, counting down.
ATGACTGAACTTGCAAATAATCTGCGAAAGGAGGTTGAATTTTTTGTCTGCTATGGGCTAATCAACCTAAGAATGGCACATATGAATATTGCTTGTTGTCTATGTATGAATACAGGGAGGAATCAAGGTTACAGTGGGTCTACAGTAGAAGTCATTCAGTTACCCTGCATGTCAAAGAAAACACCCTGAAAATTAAACTATTTGAAAGTGTGAAAAATAGGGGAGAGGTTTGCTGTGCATGTATTATTGAGCGATAAAATTGTGGTGTGTGTTACAGAGGAATGTGTTCACTACATAACTGTAATATGCAGCTCCCTCATCTCTGTCAGTATAAAAAACGAGCAGTTTGTTTCATGTGAATGTACTGATTTAAAGGTGTATCGTGGCATGTAAAACTAACAACATGATTTATATTGGCTTGACTATATTGAGTTAATGAAAATGACAAAAAAAAATGCCTCACAGATGTATGTTAAATTTAGAAGTAAGTGGATTGTATTATCTGTAATTAACTGAACGCTGTCCTTTGGAGTTGAGTTTCTCATTTAAAAGCCGCCCTTTGCTGCAGTCTCAGATGTTTCTTCCTGACTGCCACAAACGATGGAAAGTTTTATTACTTTGCTGACTCACTATGTTTTTAGTAGTGCTGTCTTTATGTCCCTCTACAATCACAGCTGTGAATCGAATACTGTCTGCCGTACTTTTACTTAATACCCTATAAAGTGTCCATAAAAGTCAGCGTTCAGCCGGTTTATGTAAGGATCGACTAAAGTACTCTTTATACCTGCTCTGGCTTTTATGTACCATACAAAAGAACACAGGCTATTCCTGAAAACATTCTAGTATCAGTTTTATTTTTAAAGTCCATCTGAATTAAAAGTTTAGCAGCTTTTTGTTGATGTTTGTAGGCTTTGTAGGTACCAAAATCGAGTGAAATGGTGTTTTTAAGGTGAATATTGATGGACGTTTTAATGAGTAAATGTATCTTCCTAACCTAAACAACTGACCTAAACCTAACCAATAGTGTTCTAAATGTAAATGTGAGGTAAATAAAACAGACTTCCTTATCCTAAAGGCGGGTGTACACTGTGCGATTTTCAGCTGTCGTGTGAGCTCCCAACCGATTTTTCCAGTCAGAGCTCAATTCATGTGAAAGGAATAACGAGCGAAGCTGAGCGGCTTATGAGCAGCTCACGAGCAGATCACGACCTCCCATGAACTTATAATTACATTTTTTAATTTTTGATTTCGGGCGCTGTCTGCCTTAATTCTTGAGGTGTATGCGGTTGAACGATCCGATTTGGCGATCTAATGAAGTTGACCAATCAGTAGGTTTTACACTCACATGATCAATGAAAACATGTCCATGAAGCTTTTACACATTTGGAGAAAATTGTTGTGTTAAAATTGTGTTTTTCCCATAGTATTCATGACCACATCACTGGGAAGGATTCTACAGAAATGCCATGCTGTTCTCTGCTCTTCAAACAAATCATTTGCCATATTGGTTGCGCTAGAAAACAATCTTTATCACTCTGATGGAAAAAGTTGTAAAAATTCTGTTATGGTCTATTTTGATTAGTCATACTTGCATTCATTTCAGTTCTAGGGTGACATTTAGGGGGGTATAGCATCTGTTGGATATGTAAGATATATTTTTCAAAAATCCCCAAGCACAAGTTGGATGAAACAAAGGACTTCTAGGTTGAAAGTTCTACCTGTCAATTAACCACAGTGCTAAAACAAGATATTTAAATTTGCTATGAGCAGCTTCAAAAGGACATTTAAATGGACAAGAGTTCTTCAGCATGTCTGCTATCAACATGCAAGCAGTGACAGTGTGACACAAATAAGAAGGAAGAAGTCTACATATAAAGCTGAATAATACAGGTAGCCTTCTCCACTAAAATAATTATGAATTCTGCACTAAATGACATGTTTGTTCTTAGAGTAAATCCAAATATAACCGTCAAAAATGGTGCACGAATTTTGCGCACTTTATTTTTAATCTTGTTTATTTGTGTCCTTTATTATTATGCAGCAGTGGCAGCAACACACTGTCGTTATGATTGATGTATGCATTTGAATAATTATCCATATATATATATATATATATACACACACATTTTTGTATCGGCTGAGGAGTTTTAAGCTTATGCAGCCCTGGCCATGCCAATCTTCTTTTTTATTTCTAAATCGCAAGCTACAAGGGATGAAAGCAATGTCTTCCTCTGGCTTTATGTTTTATTATGATAAATAGCGCAAAACTTTGTGTGATTGTTTCGGAATTCGCCAACTCTTTAAATCGTGTCGTGTACCATTGCATCTGTTCAATTATTAGATCAACTGACTGGTAGTGTGGGCTAGGGCTCATGTCCTCCGAAGTGTCAGATCTCGCACCGTGTACACCCAGCTTAAACAAATACTTAAACATAACCGATAGTGTGGAAAAGGCAAAAGTGACAGGAAAAGTACTGTCGCTTCTATAACACTTTCATCTTTTGTAACAACTTGCGTGCTTGGCTGGGCTTGAGTCTCAGTCCTCCATGTCCTAAGTCCAACACTCTATCATATGAGCTACCACAGATGCTAATCACAATGGAATAAATGTGTAAATGTAGGTGAGTCTGTAATACAAGTGTTAAATTGTATAATTTTTCAGATGATGCATTATAAAAGTGTTTTGATATCATATAGTGTGAAAAATATGTGTTTATAAAGTCATAATCAGTAATTGCGGTCGTGATATGTGTGAAAGTGAATAAAACGTTCAGTTGTTGTAGCACCACTGGTGTTCATTACACCAGTACACTCCATTGAAACATGGAACCTCATAAAAGTCAGTTTGCAAAAATGTATTTATAGTTATTTTCATTTTGAGACCAGGTTGAAAATATTGATGACTCAAGCTACATTCACTCAATTTGTCCAATCTAATGCTCTCTAGAGCAAGAAAGTTCCTCCACCTAATACCACTTACCTCTGACTAGCAATAGAGAATCATGGAATAGCAAAAGCATTAAAGGTATAGTTTACCCAAAAATGATAATTCACTCATCATATACTTACCTTCAAGCCTCATACATCCACACGCTTGATGCTTACGGGCTTGACATGTGAATGATAAAACCGAAGTTCTCTCGCAAACATGCGAGTGTGCATGATTCAAGCCTGAGTATGCGAGAAAGAGTTTCTCTCATGATCCTGCATAGGAGAGCTGAATTTGGAAGTGAAAGCTATCATATGGATAGAAGACAGATTAAACCACTCATATCACTTGGATTACTGTTATGCTGCCTTTATGTCCTTTTTGGAGCTTTAAACTTTTGGACATTATATGAATGAACAAATACAGAAATACAAATATTGAAACCGGTATCTGGAGTATCGACACAATATAGTGAGAAAAATATTGTGATACATCGATTTATGATTGTATCAGCACAGCTCTAATAGAGAGTTAGCTTTTTCAGCGGCGTTTTCAAACTTGAGTACTATTATATTTGCAGTAGCATAAACTGTTTGAATATATTCTGTATGGATTTTGTCTGGGATGCCTTTCAATCAAGTCACTCAAACTGAGGGTAACTGAAGATGGCCGCTGTCTTGATATCCATATGCCATCGATACAGCACATATAAATCTTTAAAGTGATGCAGTGGTGGGTCACCAGAGGCTAATTTGTTTTCCAGCATCTTCACTAAATACTATTAAAGGACAGGGTAGAAAAATGAACTCAGTCAGGATGCTGTATTCAGTTTCTCTGACATGCTCAACCTTCGCTCTAGTGAGTGTATTGCTGTTTCCTGTTGATATTAGATTCCCACAATCTATTTGGGATGCCTTGTCTCAGTCAAATCTGAGCACATCTTTTCCAGATATATCATTCATCAACTTCAGCTCTGCTTGTGGAATCTGAATACTGGTGAACTTGATGGATGTTTGAAATTCAGCACTGCCGAGCTAGTCCAACGTGAATACCTCAGTTAGCAAAAGGCCTCAGGGGTAAAAGGCACTTTTTATTTTCTCCAAAAACACTGACTAGCAACAAAAACTACCACACCACTTTACTTCTCACTGAAGTAAAGTTTTCACTGCACTGCAACATTTTCCTGATCCATGAGATCATTGAGTGCGATATCAAAAGGCTGATTAGGTAATCTGATCAAACATTTAATAACTTTAAAATGTTGCAAATGTAAGAGGCTAATGGGAAATCCTGGAATGATTACATATATTTTGGGGCAAAACACTTATTTGTCATTTTCAGTTTTGCTCGAGGTGATTAAATCAGACGTTTTTCAATAACTGCACACTAAGTGAAAGGATGTCTTTGGAATAAAAAGCCCACTTGTTACAGAGGCTAAATACCCCCATAAAACACATTGTTGTTCTTGAATGTGGAATAGATTTGTCATGAAGGATGCTCAAAGTTGGCTTACATTGACTGATACCATCACAATGGAGATTTTTTTGGAGAATCTGTTTATAGAATAATGTTATGAGACATTTTGAAATGCCAAATGTGAATCAAAATGAACAGGAAATAGTGCATCTTCATCAGAAGAGGTTATTTAGAATTTGCAGTATCTTTGTTTGTCACTCAAATAAGCATCTCACTGTCTAAAAAGTATTTGCAGAAGTTGAAGTCTTCTGCCCTAAAGCTATTGCTTTTTAAATGATCAGCATTATATTATAATTGCACAGTTCTGAGCAATTTTACCATCCAGTGATTAATGCATTTCATCTGCTCATACCCAAGTGATGATGGAGGGAACGGGCGAATGTTCTGCTGATGGGGAGCTTCAGAAGATGAAAGATGAAAGGATTCCTCTGAGTACCACCACAATGGCTCCTTCAACTATTTTTACGGACTTGTTTTCAACAATTGCAGCAAAAGAAGAACAACTCGAGGATGAACTCTCTTTAAAAAATGCTGGGGGATGCAGTTTCCACCGTCTGCTATCAAGGCCTGAATGTGATTACTGTGTGATACTGCGGCTTTTACTATACCTTTAAACAAGCTAAAATTTTAAGGACATGTAATAAATCTATTTAGAAGTGAACAGAGCCAAAACAAATAAATTGTATCAGTGAAATGTAATAACTGCTGAAACAGCACCACTTGGGGCCTCTTTTTAAACTTATTATTGGACCCATTATTGTTTATTCTTCACAATTTAGCACCTGTGACTGGCTGCTACTTTGATAATAATGAAGGATTATTCTGCATGTAGTAAGGTTTTAGAGAGTTCAAACGTTACATATATAAATAAAGCTTTTTGTTTCTCAATGACTTTACAATGTATCTCAGTCGTGTTCTTCCAGCATATGCTTATTAAAAACACTTTTCATTAATCTGACGGATGTACATTTTTTATCATATTTTGTTAGTGTTGCTAGGTTTGTTGTGTTGTGGCCCCTGCTTTTAACATAAAACAAAGGAAGAATCAAAGCAAAAAAATGTTATCCAAAAAGTGTGATTTAGAACACCATGACACGTCTCATTGTTAAACGAAGAGAAAAATATACATTTTCAAATGAAAACTAATTAGTGCGGATGTGGCCTTAAAAGATGTAGCCTCCACATGACCTCAGCCTCCTAGTCTGATGGGACCTTATCACAAGTTTTGATTTAAGACAATGACATCGATAAGCAAGTGTCAAAAGAACCACCTCTGTGTTTTAGAGCCTAAATGAACTTAGAAAACAAATGGCCTAGCATCATTGCAAAAATTAATTATGACCTCTTTGTTTCTTACATGGGCGGTATTGGATAAATGCGTCAATACATTTTATTTATTTATTTATTCAATTTTTAAACAAAAGAGAAATGACAAAACTGCCATGACTTCACAGTAGTCCTTTTTTGTGTTGTTTGGCTGGTAGACTTATTTGTTGTAAATGTCACTTGGGACAAGGCATGACAAAATAATGACAGGATTTTTTCAAAGACACCAATTTCCCAGAATTGAATGAGCAGGATGTGTGCGGAGCGTACAATATCTGCACTTGCCACTAGATTGGGCTGTCTGTCGATATCCATCTGACATGTCTCAGGAAATGTGGTCAGATAAATGGACAGGGTCCAAGAAAAGTATGAGAAAAAAAAGATGAAAGCTGCAAAAGAAATTGCAAACCAAACTAAAGAAAGAGTCAATCCAGCAAATTATTAAAGGTCCACTTGCTTTGGCGTAGCTCTGATCTCTTTCGGATGGCATATTTTGTATTTAGTTCTTCCTTTGCTGCTCACGCTGCTTTAATTATTCCCTTTAGTAAGTGGATCATGGGCCTGAAAATTTCAAAGAAATTGGTGATCCCTTAGTGCAGATTGATTTAGCTTGGGAAGTATTTTTTTGTGGTGACATTTCTGTTTTCATTATGAAGCGCTGATGTGACAGGCATTGAGTAGATTTGAAAAAAACTAGGGATGGGCAATACCACTTATTTTCTTTTCGATCCGATACCAAGTACATATTGTGCAATATCGCAGATATTTATTAAACCTCTATTAAACTGTATTTTGACTCATTCTTTGGATAAAATTAGAAACTTTATTATTACTTGAAAAACTAAATTATATTTATTGGCCTAAACAGAAAATGATTAGGCTGCTTTGTATACCCTTTAATAATTAGTTAGTATGAGCCACATATAAAACCTCAAAATTAACCATAGATATTATTATATGGTTACTATAACTAAAACAGAGTTAACATATGGATACTACAGTAATGCTGTAGTAAAACCATGGTTAATTGTATCAAAACCTTGGTTACTGCCAAAAAACAGGGTTCTAGAGTCATGATTACTACATTCGTAGTTAATACAACATTACTACAGTAAATCCATGGGTAGTTTTCATAAGAGTATCATTGATTAATGAGGATTAAAGGTCATTATCTATGTTTTAACACAATAAACCTGTAAAAATGGTCACACAAGCCCATTTTAATACATGTCACATCTAGGCTTGTCATGACTTAGTGTGAATACTCCAGATGCTGTTTTTCTGTCATTATCTCAGGAAAGCTCTGCTCCCTCTTTGAATGAGTGCTATGACTGAAAGGGTGAGCACTGTCTGACTTCTGGTGTGTTTTTCCAAACTCCCTGAAAACTGCAGTTGTCAAGCCCCTCTTGAAAAAGAGCAATCTGGATAAGACCATATTAAGCAACTATAGACCGATCTCAAATCTTCCTTTCATAGGCAAGATCATTGAAAAAGTTGTCTTCAATCAACTGAACAAATTCTTGAACTCGAATGGATACTTTGACAATTTTCAATCTGGTTTCCGATCACATCACAGCACAGAGACAGCGCTCATAAAGATAATAAACGATATTCGCTTAAATACTGATACAGGCAAATTATCAGTACTGGTACTACTCGACCTCAGTGCTGCATTTGACACTGTCGATCACACCATACTTCTGGAAAGGCTGGAAAACTGGGTGGGGCTTTCTGGGATGGTCCTAAAATGGTTCAGGTCATACTTAGAAGGGAGAGGTTATTATGTGAGTATAGGAGACCATAAGTCTGAGTGGACGCCCATGACATGCGGAGTCCCTCAAGGCTCAATTCTTGCTCCACTCCTGTTCAACCTGTATATGCTCCCAATTAGCCAAATAATGAGAAAGAACCAAATGGCTTACTACAGCTATGCAGATGACACACAGATCTACTTAGCCCTATCACCTAACGATTACAGCCCCATTGACTCCCTGTGCCAATGTATTGATGAAGTAAACAGTTGGATGTGCCAAAACTTTCTTCAGTTAAACAAAGACAAAACTGAAGTCATTGCATTTGGAAACAAAGATGAAGTTCTCAAGGTGAATGCATACCTTGATGCTAGGGGTCAAACAACTAAAAATCAAGTCAGGAATCTTGGTGTGTCTCTAGAGTCAGACCTTAGTTTCAGTAGTCATGTCAATGCAATAACTAAATCAGCATATTATCATCTGAAAAATATTGCAAGAATTAGATGCTTTGTTTCCAGTCAAGACCTAGAGAAACTTGTGCATGCTTTCATCACCAGCAGGGTGGATTATTGTAATGGACTCCTCACGGGCCTTCCCAAGAAGACCATAAGACAGTTGCAGCTCATACAGAACGCTGCTGCCAGAATTCTGAGCAAAACCAGAAAATATGAACATATCACACCAGTCCTCAGGTCTTTACATTGGCTCCCAGTTACATTTAGGATTGATTTTAAAGTATTATTACTGGTATATAAATCACTCAATGGGCTAGGACCTCAATATATTGCAGACATGCTCACTGAATATAAACCCAACAGATCACTCAGATCATTAGAATCACATCAGCTAGAAATACCAAGGGTTCACTCTAAGCAAGGAGAGTCTGCTTTTAGCTATTATGCCAGCCGCAGCTGGAACCAGGTTCCAGAAGAGATCAGATGTGCTCCTACAGTAGTCACATTCAAATCCAGACTCAAAACACATCTGTTTAGCTGTGCATTTACTGAATGAGCACTGTGCCACTGTGTGTCTGACTGTTTGTACTGTGTTTTATTAGATTTTTTTTTTTAATTATTCTTATTTTATTATTCTTGTTTTTTTTCTTTTTAATTTCTACTATGTAAAGCACTTTGAATTACCATTGTGTATGAAATGTGCTATATAAATAAACTTGCCTTGCCTTGCCTTAGCATTTCTGACCAACAAGATGAGCAGAAGAAAAAATAGTTCCGGTGCTCTGCATCAATTTGCTCATATAATTATTCTTTTCCACTTCAAAGCTTATTAGATGCATTAATATTCATGTAATCTAAATAATAAGATCACTTGTAAAAAAAAATAAAAAATAAAAAAAAACTTGTTTTTTGATATTTTGATGTGAGGACCGAAATCCTTGATACCACATCAGTATTGGAAGTATTGATAATTTAGTATCAATCTGCCCATCCCCAGACAAAACCAGAGTCTTTAATTAGAGGTTACCTTCACAAGCTGTTTGCTGATGATCCACAGCAGTGGAGCCTGCAGCTCTATGGCCGTATGCACTACAGTGTGTACCATGAGTGCTCCGATTGACCTGACAATTATTTACTCTCATATATATTATAATATTTCACCATCACTTTTGAGTCGGTTCTTTTCAGTGAATTGGCCAAACGGCTTGCAATATGGTCTGAATCGATTCATGAATCAGTACAATTCGTTCAGAGCACTCTCTCACCGAATCGCATGGAGCGTTTTGTCACGCAGTAAAACAGTATCGTGATATTTACGAATACAGCGCTGGATACAGTGCAAATTTACCTACAGTCAACTGAAACAAAAGTCTTTTTGAGAGGAAACTTCAGCTAGTGCTGTGTCATGTGAACAAGAGGCTGTTCAAACTGAAAGGTTTTTTGTGTCCGCTCACACTTTTTTTTAAAAATAATTTTCCTTGTAAACATTTGATAGATTGATGTGTTTTTAGCATCTTTCACATGAGTGTTGCATTTTTACACGCTGTGTCAAGTTTAAAATAATTTCTTCAACTGATATAAACGCGTCTCAAGACACCAGTCTCAAGTTTTAGCCAATAGTTACATGAAAGCTACTCATACTCAAGAAAATAAAACAAATGGTTATCTCAAAGTCACCAGAACTGAACTCATTGGTGTTGTTTTTTGCAGAAAATTCAAATAAAATACAAAATCTCACGGGGACATGCCGCCGGACCCCCAGATAGCCTATTCCTAATAAGTTTTATTAGGCCAATTTCTGTACGTACCCTCAGATTAAATCCTGCAGGTGTCCCTGATCCACAGCACACTAACCCAGTTGTTAAATCAGTCTTTTTTGAGTAACAGTACAATCACAATTCAAGCCAGAGAACTTGTACCCCAGGAGAGCATTAAAAAAGAATGAAGAGTCACTCTTTTCTTCAGCACGTTTGACTCAACCAAGAGTCCTGACAGCCAGTGGACTCAGTCTGACACAACAATACAGTGAATTTTCTTTTTCAGGACAACAGGCCTGTTTTTTTCTTCCAATGCATTTAAACCAAGTGGCATTGTTACTTATAAGTTAGTGCGGAAACCAAACAAAGTCCCATATTCACATAACCAACAGAGAACTCAGTTTACACAAGCACACATACCCATGACACCAGAGCCAAAGACACTAACAAACTTAACATTGTACCAGTAATTTTACATAAGCTAAAAGTATTTACAAGAGAAACGAGGGCCTGGATGTGTCTTACAGAGAGTTTTGCATAACTGTCTATTATAGGTTGCCATTGTTTTATTCTCTTTCTTTTAACACACTTTATCACAGTAGTTCATAAATGCCTTCCTTTCCCAGTCAGTGGGCGTGAATGCTGCAGACTCATAAAACATTCAACATCATTCAAGGTCTATGCCCAAACTTACACAATAGGATTGTTTATAAAAACAAAGGAATGCTGTCATGGGAAGTATAGCACAGGAAATACAGATTTCTTCAACCGGAGAGAGAACATAGAAAACAGAAAAGAGGGTGAAACAAACCAAAAATGTTTTTTTTTTTTTGTTGTTTTTTTCCTCCCTGCACATTTTCAGCAACACAAGCAAATTGAAGTGTTAGGTTGAGACTTGCTTATTAAAGTGAATTTAATTGATTGAAAAACATACAAAAAATAGTTTGGCAGGTGCCCCATCAGATTTTTTGAGCCAATTGGATTTTTAGTGCAGTTTCCAATCATTTATGTAATAATTAAGATGATTATATGATTATATTGCACAGTTAGTGTTCAAATAATAAAAAAGGTGTTTGCCAATTGAGTCACACATTCCACAAATCATTTGCTTTAAAAGGATATAATTCACCCAAAAATGAAACTTTGGATTTGATTTCCTTCATGAAACACAAGGGTCCTATTTTATGAGCAGTAGTGCTAAGTGCAGCGCTATGCCATAAATAATGCACACAAAGTCAAAGGGTGTGGCCATGTAGTTTTGGAATTTTCGTGCAAGCATTTGCTGAGTCTAGGCGCAAGAAAATTAGAAGCTCACACTTAGAAAGTGCACACTTATAAAAATAGAATCGAATTAGTTATTTAATAAAATGTCCAATCAACGAAAAGTTTATGGAATCACTGGCTGTCAATTTTAGTAGCAGTTTTAATTTTTATTACATTTATTTGAAAAAAAAATTGGATTTGAACCCAGGTCACCTCGCACTCTATATGAAAACTATATTACTAAGCTAAAGCATTGCTATGCAAGAATGTTTGTATATATCTCGTAAATTATTCTAAATTTTTTTCCTCTGTCCCAGAGTTTTTTGTTAAGTTACTTAAAATGTATTCCACTACAAACTACTAATACAGTAACATCCGTAAAATTGTAATCATATTACTTAACTGATTACTTCATCAAAAAACACACTGGGGGCAGTGGTGGCTCAGCAGTTGAGGCTCTGGGTTACTGACCAGAAGCCCCAGCACCACCAAGATGTCACTGTTGGGCCCTTGAGCAAGGCCCTTGACCCTATCTGCTCCAGGGGTGCCATATCATGGCTGACACAGCACTCTGACCCCAACAAACAAATACATTTACTGTATATATGCAAAAATGTATGTATGACCAAAATAAAGGCTTCTTTTAAGTTACTTTTGAAAACATTTCACTGAAAAGTAATTTTTTGCTCAACAAACACAAATATCTATATTTCCTCATTTTTGTATGCAAGCCATACACAGCACACCGCATGTTTCTCCCTTACGAATTATTAGAGGCATACACCCTTCAGCTGTTAAAGAAATGCAAATAATCATACATATGAACATAATTTACATGTTTTAAACTCTACATAAATAATACTGTTTTAGAAATGTGTATCCCAATTAATATACTTTATTAAATTCATTGAAAGTAACTGTAATTACTAGAATTTAAAATGTAATATGTTACAATACTTTTTGAAATGACTCGTAAGGGTAACTCGATAACAGTAAATAATTACTTTGTAATCAGATTACACCAATCACTGGTCATGTCCTATATCACATATAAGTAAGCCAGGACCACTACTGGTGTCTACTCGATAAATGTAAGCATGACACTCCTAGTAATTATTCTCTTGCAAAAAATCTGTGAGGCATAACGGGATCATCAATAGAGGCTTACATTCAGAGGCAGAAGTTACAATCCACTGTCACTATATTCTAATTTTCTCTGTCTCTTTCTCTCTCACACACACAGAGAGACATGTGTGTATGTCTTCACTTACTGATTTATGCGAGGAACTGTCACCAAAAGTGGTTCTTGCATAAGTGCTGACATGTTGCATTACATTTTCTATGCGTTTTGATGTCACTGGTCGGAGTGGGAAAAAAATCCCAATGAAGTGCTTGCCAGCTACATGCCTTGAGCACTTGACATTTTTATTCTGTATCTCTTAGAAGTCACTGTCACAAATGAGCATATGTGTTTCAGAGAAAGGCACCTTTTTCTGATCACATCCTCCCCAACGTTCACAGGAGTTAAGGTGATGCTGCAGTCTCCAACAGCTAGTGAAAAAATAAAACCCACCAAAATGTTAAACGGGAAAAAATTTACGTAGAAAAAAAGAGACACATTCTTGATTATGCCCTATAATTTGGGAAATGCTTCATCCAGAGCAACTTACAGTGCATTCAAGTTTTGTACATTTTATAAATCCACGCATTTCCTCGGATTCAAACCCACAGCCATGGCATTATTAGTGATGTTCTCTACCAGAAGAGCTTTAGGATCGTCAGCTAAAATTCTGATTAATCTGTTTGTTTTGTCTCACATCTTCAACAGCAGCAATCACTTCCAATGACATTATATCATTGCCTGCACACAATTGGAAATCTTGGAGATCGGACTAAGAACTAAGGACTAAGAACGTCGTAAACCCCTGATGTGGTAACCTCTTGCTGAACTATGCCATCAGCAGAGAACTTGATGAATTTAGAGGCACCAGTCCTTTGTTTTTCTTGCATGCAAATGTATTTACAATACTGCAGACTGGAAGAAAATTAAATCAGCTTATTTCCTCAAAATGACCCTCTGGTGTTTAATATTAAAGACATCTATTTTGTGATAAATCAGTGTTTCATGAATGGCTCTTTGACCTGTTATTCAAAGAATGTGAATGAAGTCTATTAAAAAGAGAGTGAGAGCCAGAAAAGAAGAGGGCATTATAATCAAGTCTTTGTTTTGATAAAGGAGGTCTATAATAAAAAGTTATCCAGTAGCATTCCCATTCATCTCAATGGCAGTTACTCGGCTGGCGCATGCAACCTAAGTACATGACTTGAAATCTGCCATCTTTGCTCATGGGCATTCAGTTAAAGCCATAGTCATAAATGGCATAATCACTCTGGATTCTGACACTGGATCTGCAGGAAAATCAAGACAATGGAGGACTGGCGAGTCCTTCACAAGCAGAAAAATTATAAGACTGGAAAAGATAAAAGACCATTTCAGGATTTTTTAGAGCACTTGAAGAACAATCAGGCACTAGTAAAAAAAAATATCCTTATACACACACACACACACAATATATATATATATATATATATATATATATATATATATATATATATATATATATATATATATACAGTATATATATATATACTCACACATACACACAACCAAATATGTATTTGGTCAGAATACACATCTACTTTTGAATGGCTGCCAATGGAGAAAAATGCTTTTTTGATATAGTTACAGCCTAACCTAACCTACTACCTGGACCAAATTCAGCCAACCTCAAAACAGCAACTGATGTCATACTGCCCTCAAAACTACATGTAGCCTAAGCACTTGGAGGTCAATAGCCTGATGACAGATAAAAATAATATATTTGATAAGGTCTATAAAATGAGTTTCATGGCTCACTGGTTTAGGGACCTATTTCCTTCTCCTGAAGTTATGAGTTTTAGTCCTGCACAAAACAAAAATAAAAACAATTCTCTTTCTTCCTCTCTCGCTAACTCGATATAAATATATATTTTTTAAATATGTAGGGGACAAAGATGCAAACATCAAATAATAGATTTGAGGAAGAATGTGCACGCTGAAAAAGAAATGTGTATTTTTTAGGCCTTGCAGCTACAGAATCTAATTAAACCTTGATGTATATATATATGGAATTAAACCCTGAAGGGACTCCATTGGTTGTGAAGATAGTTTGAAGATCACCCCAAAGGACAAGGCGCTTTTAGAATGTAACTGTGGCAGCGGGGGCGTGGTCAAGCGCCCGTCCGAAGGGAGAAAGCGGTAAGGGCGCTTGCACCTGAGCTATATTATGTCTAACACCTGTCTCTAATTTCAGTGAGTATGGGGAGAGCGGCATAAAAGAGCACCAGTGCCCCCAGTCGAGAGAGAGAGCTGCCAGTCCAGTGTTGGCAACAAGAGAGACAACACCGAATTGTTAGTTTAGTTGAGAAACGTTTATGTATAGCACGCATTTGCACTACCCCTGTCTGTCTACACCCTGTGATTAAAGAGTCACTCACCTTCGTGTTGAACCCTGTTCCCGTGTCCTTCTTCTTATAAAGTCTTTACACTGGTGCCGAAACCCAGGAAAAGGAAAAATTTGGATCCTCTACATCCAAATCATGAAGAAAAGTCGCCCCGTAGAGTCCTCCCAGCTGGCCGAAGTCCTCCAGTCCCTCGCTGCTCTACATCAAAGCCACCAACAGTCCCTGCTTGAGCTCAGACAGGAGCAAGATCGGCGATTCTCTGAGATCGTACAGGCTCAAGCAGACGATCGACAGGTCATCCGGAGCCTCCTCAGCCAGGAGGTCGCTCCAGCCCCAGCCGCGACCCCGGACACCCGTGCCACGTTACCCCCGCCCACGTTACAGAAGATGGGGGCGGCGGATGATGCAGAAGCCTTTTTAGATTTGTTCCAGCGAACCGCTGAAATTTGGGGCTGGCCGCAGGATCAGTGGGCAGCTCGCCTTGTTCCTCTTCTGTCCGGGGAAGCCCAACTCGCGGCTCAACAACTGCCGGCAACGAACCTCCTGGCCTACGCTGATTTAAGAAAAGCCATTCTGCAGCGGGTTGGTCGGAGCCCCGAGGAAAACCGTCAGCTCTTCCGGGGCATGAAGCTGGAAAAGTCCGACCGCCCGTTCGCCTTCGCCCAGCGGCTCCGTGATGCCTGCCGGAGGTGGCTGCTAGTGGGGGACCGCGACGTCGAGGGACTCGTCGATCAGGTGGTGCTGGAGCAGTTTATTCAACGCTTGCCCAACAGAACGGCGGAGTGGGTCCAGTGCCACCGCCCGGCGTCGCTGGAGGCTGCCGTCCAGTTTGCAGAGGACCACATGGTGGCGATCCCAAGGGCGGACGAGCCCTCTCTCTCTCTCTCTCTCTCTCCCTCTCTTCCCCCTCCTGTGTTTACTTCCGCTCCTCCCCACTTCCCCCAACCCTCTCGCTCTGTCCTCTCTCCAGGTCCCGTTGCTGCCCCACGCAGGCGAGGAGCCTGGTTGAGACCAACACCACCATCATCAACATCAGTCCATCCCTCCAGCACCACCTATAGCCGTTCTCCCCCTCAGGTGGGGGCGTCCGTCAAAGCAGGTACGGGTGTGGTGTCTGGGCCGGCATGTCGGAGGTCCGGGGACCCGAGCCACTTCCGTGAGCGGTGTCCGTTGATGAAGGTGGGGGCAGTGGTCCGGGTCGCCGATCTCCCACATGCTGCCCCCGATCGGGCTGGAGCGTACCGGGTTCCGGTAAGAATCCAGGGGGGTACACACCAAGCTTTGCTGGATACTGGTTGCAATCAGACCACCATCCATCAACGTTTGGTTCAACCCGAGGCTTTGGGCATGGCTAAGCGGGTAAGGGTGAGGTGTGTACACGGGGATGTTCATAGCTACCCGATGGTGACCTTGCTGCTTAAATTTCGAGGGCGAAAACATAAAGTGGAGGCAGCGGTTAGTTCCCGCCTCACCCATCCTCTGATTCTGGGGACCGATTGGCCTGCATTTAAGGATGTTTTGGGGAAAACTGGGAAGGATGGGTCCTGCATTAGAATGGGGAGATGTGCGATGTGCGATGCTCTGGCAGGGGAGGCGGAGCCGGGGCCATCCTCGGCTGCTCCGAATCGGGATGACGAGGGAAGGGGCGGGCCCTCCGCCCCTCCCCTCCGCAGGGAATTCCCTGACGTAGATTTCCCTTTGGAACAGTCGCGGGATGAAACCCTTAAGCACGCGTTTGATCAGGTGAAAACAATTGATGGTCAGCGTCTCCAGCCGGACATCGCTCTCACATTCCCCTATTTCGCAATTATAAATGAGCGGTTGTATAGAATGACGCAGGACACTCATACAAAAGAAAATGTAACTCAGTTGTTAATTCCACGGAGCCGTCGGGAAATGCTTTTCCAGGCGGCTCATTATAATCCCATGGCGGGTCATCTAGGGGAAAGGAAAACACTGCTCCGTCTAATAGCCCGTTTTTATTGGCCGGGCATTAACGGCGACGTTCGCAGGTGGTGTGCGGCGTGTCGCGAATGTCAGCTGGTAAATCCACCGGCCACCCCAAAAGCACCATTGCGCCCCCTTCCATTAATCGAGGTTCCCTTCGAAAGAATTGGAATGGACCTCGTCGGGCCATTAGATCGGACAGCACGCGGACATCGTTTTGTATTAGTCCTGGTGGATTACGCAACACGATATCCGGAAGCAGTGCCTCTAAGCAATATCTCTGCACGTAGTGTTGCGGGGGCGCTCTTCAAAATAATCTCCCGGGTGGGGATTCCGAAAGAAATCCTCAACGACCAAGGCACAACATTTATGTCACGCACACTTCGCGAACTTTACGATCTGTTGGGCATTAAATCAATTCGCACTAGCGTATACCATCCGCAGACGGATGGCCTAGTGGAACGATTTAATAAAACGCTCAAGAATATGATTCGTAAATTCGTGCACGAAGATGCTAGGAATTGGGATAAATGGCTTGACCCCCTGTTATTTGCAGTACGAGAGGTCCCGCAAGCCTCCACGGGATTTTCCCCGTTTGAGCTGCTGTATGGGCGGCGCCCGCGCGGTGTGCTGGACGTCATCCGTGAAGCCTGGGAGGAAGGACCTTCAAATAGTAAGAATGAAATTCAGTACGTTCTTGATCTTCGAGCAAAACTCCACACATTGGGGAAACTAACACAGGAGAATTTGCTCCAGGCTCAAGCACGCCAACGCCGGCTGTATGACAGGGGTACTCAGCTAAGGGAGTTTGCACCGGGAGACAAAGTTCTTGTATTACTCCCTACATCGAGCTCCAAATTACTCGCCAAGTGGCAAGGGCCCTTTGAGGTCACACGATGAGTGGGGGATCTCGATTATGAGGTTAAACGAACCGATAGGGGGGACTCGCGACAAATTTACCACCTCAATCTCCTTAAATTATGGAGGGAGGCGGTCCCTGTGTCATTGGCTACGGTGGTTCCAGAGAGGGCGGAGCTCGGACCGGAGGTGAATCCAAAACCCGATTACAATGCCCCGGTCATTTGCGGAGACCACCTCTCCTCGTGCCAACGCTCAGAGGTTGCCAAGTTGCAAAAAGAGTTTGCAGATGTGTTCTCCTCTACCGGGTCGTACGAACATCATCGAACACCACATCGAGACCGAGCCGGGGGTGGTGGTTCGTAGCCGCCCTTGTCGCCTCCCCGAGCACAAAAAGAAAATTTTTCGGGACGAATTGGATGCGATGCTCGATATGGGGGTAATAGAAGAGTCCCACAGCGATTGGTCCAGCCCGGTCGTGCTTGTTCCCAAGAGCGACGGGTCGGTGCGGTTCTGTGTGGACTACAGAAAAGTCAATGCGGTGTCTAAATTTGATGCGTACCCAATGCCTCGTGTTGATGAACTGCTCGATCGGTTAGGTACTGCTCGCTTTTATTCGACATTGGATTTAACAAAGGGTTATTGGCAGATCCCCTTGACACCAATTTCCCGTGAGAAAACCGCCTTCACCACGCCGTTCGGATTACACCAATTTGTGACACTTCCGTTCGGTTTGTTTGGGGCTCCAGCCAAGTTCCAGCGTCTGATGGACCGTATCCTCCGCCCGCACTCCGCTTACGCCGCTGCCTATTTAGATGATATTATTATCTATAGTAATGACTGGCAGCGGCATATACAACACCTGAAGTCGCTGCGGCGGGTGGGGCTCACAGCAAACCCCAAGAAGTGCGCGATTGGGCGTGTGGAGGTACGGTATCTGGGGTTCCACTTGGGTCATGGCCAGGTGCGTCCCCAAATTGATAAGACCGCGGCGATTGCGACTTGCCCTAGACCTAAGACCAAAAAGGGGGTGAGGCAGTTCCTGGGGCTGGCTGGCTATTATAGGAGATTTGTGCCTAACTATTCGGATGTCACCAGCCCGCTGACTGACCTCACTAAAAAGGGAGCTCCAGATCCGGTCCAATGGTCGGAGCAGTGCCAACAGGCATTTACACAAGTTAAAGCCGCACTCTGTGGAGGGCCGCTCTTATATTCACCTAACTTCTCTCTCCCTTTCTTATTGCAGACGGACGCTTCAGACAGAGGGCTGGGGGCCGTACTCTCGCAGGTGGTGGAGGGGGAGGAGCGCCCGGTGCTGTACATCAGTAGAAAGCTCTCCTTAAGGGAGACTAAGTACAGCACCGTGGAGAAGGAATGTCTGGCCATCAAGTGGGCGGTCCTCACGCTCCGCTACTACCTGCTGGGGCGGGCCTTCACTCTCTGCTCGGATCATGCCCCACTGCAGTGGCTCCACCGCATGAAGGATACTAACGGCCGGATCACCCGTTGGTATCTGGCTCTCCAGCCTTTTAAGTTCGAGGTGGTCCACAGACCGGGGGTGCAGATGGCTGTCGCCGACTTCCTTTCCAGAAATGTGGGGGGAGTGGTAGGCAGGCCGGATGACGCCCCGGCCTGAGTCGGGCGGTGGGGGTTTGTGGCAGCGGGGGCGTGGTCAAGCGCCCGTCCGAAGGGAGAAAGCGGTAAGGGCGCTTGCACCTGAGCTAAATTATGTCTAACACCTGTCTCTAATTTCAGTGAGTATGGGGAGAGCGGCATAAAAGAGCACCAGTGCCCCCAGTCGAGAGAGAGAGCTGCCAGTCCAGTGATGGCAACAAGAGAGACAACACCGAATTGTTAGTTTAGTTGAGAAACGTTTATGTATAGCACGCATTTGCACTACCCCTGTCTGTCTACACCCTGTGATTAAAGAGCCACTCACCTTCGTGTTGAACCCTGTTCCCGTGTCCTTCTTCTTATAAAGTCTTTACAGTAACCCAAAGTGTTATGACTCATCAGGACTGACATTGACACTTAAAATGCAGAATATTGTTATAGATCTTCTGAATGTTTACCAGAACCACATTGTGAGAATATTAGAGGGGATCGAAAAAACACCAACTAAGGAAAAACTCTTTTCTGCATGGTTTTAGAAGATAATTAAGTCACTGGTTCTGGCGTTGTCTTCAATTTTTGTCAAATCAAATACCAAGGCAATATCTATGAAAGTGAGAAATTGCTGGAGCAGATAATGATGGGACATTGGAAAATATTCTCATCAGCAGTCTATAGACTTCCAGAGTCCTCTAGAGTTCAGAGGTTTGGCCACAGAGTATGGCAGCCAAGATCAGGGCAGAGAAAAGGTGAAGTATCTCTAAAGAATTAGGTCAGAGACATACTTCATCCTGGTGGTTCTCAACTGATTTTATATCAGGACAAGATTTCATTTTTTGTATAAAAAAAAAAAATGTCATTAAAATTAAACAAATACATATTTTAAGTTACCGTTTTTGAGGATGTCACTTAATCTGTCCATTTTAACATCAACCTAATTTGTCTGGCTTCTATAATTTTGTTCCAAAATACTGTAGTTTGACTGGCTGCAAACTGATGTCAACAGCAAATTATATAATGTAGGAAGAGTTTTTTCCTACCTTCTAAATGTTTGCAAGCCTATTTATTTTACTATCTCTCCTGTCCACACCCCTATCAGAACATATCTGCGCCCCATTTTTAGATAGCAAAGCACCAGTTAAATGTTAATGTTTGGTTAATGTGGGACCACACTTGCGGTCTTGGCCACTTGAGTGCGCGTGCATGCGACAGGATATAAAGGTTCAAGACTGTCCCATATCTGAAACATGCCAAAGCTCAGAGCACTTAACCCACACTAAATCCACACTAGCGTGAATACCGCTTCGGAGAGGTCTTTCAGGCTAAGTGTATCCCAGAGTTCATCACACTCAGGAGCCACACCCCATCTACCAGAGCGATATGCTTATTTTCGCCATGATGATGTCAAGGAAAACTATTCAGCATAAGTTATTTGTTATAAAAAGATAGTGAAACTTAAGTGAAGCATATATATATTTTAGTATAAATTAATATATTCAACATTATGTAACATGTTTGGGATTACTTTATAGCAGCATCATAATTACAAAATATTATTTATGTGTATATTTATATACCTCTTTGTTATCCTTCTCACCTAATAGTCACATTATTTTGCTTGTTCTTGCCTAATACTGCTGGTGATTTTTGTAATTTATCAGCCAGTGTGGCATACAATATACAGTCTAGTAAATGTTGTTTTAAAATTAAACAAATATTTACTAATACCACGGTTTCTTTCTCATTTTATGTATTTAAAATATATGTTGTAATGCTTTTTATTTGTTGTATGAAACCACATAATGATAAGTTGTGCAAAGCAGTCTTTGGTTTTCTTATATAAATGACAAGCCAAAGCTTATAATTGAAATGTTTTGTATCAGAATCAGAATGAGCTTTTTTGCCAAGCATGCTTACACATACAAGGAATTTGTCTTGGTGACAGCAGCTTCCAGTGCTCAAACAATAATAATAATAAAAGTAATAAAAAAAAAATAAATAATAATAAATAATAATAATATTAAATAAATAAAAATTGAATAGAAAATAAATTATATATAGTGTGTGTATATATATATATATATATATATATATATATATATATATATATATATATATATACATACATACATGCACACATACACACATACATACACACATACACACACACAAACCTAAACATAAATCTGTTATATACAGTGCAAGGGAATGCAATTGCAGAAGAGGTTGGATATGTTGGATAAATATAAAAAAGACTAAACTGTGTTTTGCACATAATTATTGCTCAATGGGGCAATTTTAACTGTTCATGAGATGGATACCCTGAGGGAAAAAACTTGCTTTTGGTTTTGGTTCTGGTGCTCATAGCTCGTAGCTAGTAATGAATCACACAGGTTTATAGAATAAAGTTTTTATTTTTAATTAAGTTTTATGTAGTGTATTGAGAAACAAAGTAGAAGGAAATTGCTTATATTTCATATTTTACAGCAGTTATGAACTATGCAATTTTACAGTTAAACAGTTTTTAATGTGCAAAGTATCGAAAATCAAAACGAGTAACAATAATTAACTTTCACAATTATTTTCACAAAATAAAAACTTTATAAAAAATTTACTAGCATATTTTCTACAGCATCATACACTTCCAACAACCTGTAGGTATGTACCAGTGTATTAATAAATGAAAAGATGGGTCAAATATTTGAGTTATTTATTATTTTAAGTAGGCTATAACAGTCACAGCTTCCAAAAATAATCAGTCTTCAGCTGAGTAAAAAGACAATAACAGCTGTCACAACCAGCACCATCATCGTTAAGTCTACGAGTGTCCCAACGTGTAATCAGAATGTCATCAACACACTCGCAGTCTTCACGTCTACTTGCACACTAGTGGCCAAACACCAGAAATACGTAAGACAAGTGGGTAAGTAGGCAAGACCAAAACCACAAGTGGGGGTATTGGGATAGGGCCTAAGTTATTGTATAAACTAAATTGTGAAGGGGCAGAAGTTGTCTTGAAAGATAAAACTGACCATAGAAGAAGATGGTTTACACTAATAGATGCTATACCACCCCTTGTGGCAATGTTGAGAATGCAATGTAAACTTTTGCATACTTTGTTGCATTATGAATTGCAATATGACACATTGATGCATAAAATCTGTGCTTGTTTAGATAGAAGTGCTTGTATTCATTACTTACGCCTTCTGAGAAGGAATATTTTTAAAACTGTTGATCATAACAGCAGTTCTATCGGGAAGACACGCAGGCTTGAGTGAGGTTTAAGATGCCATTTATTTGATGAATGTAAAACAGAAAAGTAATGTCTCTCTTTGGCGTAGGCCCCGTCTGGCAGTCCGAGGGAGTTGTACTCGGAACGTCATATCCTGCCGGAGATAGGAGGCAGGGGCGAGGAGCCTACCTCCGTGCGGGACGGGGCTCAACTGGTGGTGGTGGGGAGGTGGAGGTTGCCATGTTAGTACACTGAAACAGCAATGTGATAGATTGTGAGCAGTCTTATAAAGCAATGGCTTACCTGCGTTTGGCTAGGAATTACCTGGCTAATGGTGTGATGATGTACAGCTGCTAGTCTTCCCGCTAGAACTACGCTGTGCTCACATTTAAATAAGTTGACATAAATATCAATTTGTGATCTTTTATATCCCTACTGGGGATGAAAATATAGTAAAATATTTATATTTAATAAAATAAAGCATTTAGAAAAGATCAATATTAGCATTTTGTAGGAATGTTATGTGTTGTACAAAACATTACTGTGCATGAATGAGTAATCTAAGTTAGTGTGCATAAAAATCTTCTTTCTGTTGGTTTAGTTATTACTTATGCTTCACTTGTATTCGCATCTCTACAGAGTTTTTATTTTTTGGAGTTCTATCTAACACTAATGTCCCATTACACATGCTATGCTAATGTGCAGTTACACATTACCCATGCTAATTCGAGGATGGCACACAACGAGAATAAAAGAGAAGTATTCAAATTCAAACCCATCATTTTCCTGCAGTCTAGTTAAGTGACTTCCACTACAATGTGCAATCCACTGACTAGATATTATGATCGCACAGTCTCTCAGTCACTGTGTTGTGGCACAGAAATCTAATTAGATAAAAAAAAAAACACAAGTTCAAACTGAGAGGCTGCGAAGCACAGTGGAAGATGATATAATGTCTCTAATTTGCTTAAAGGGTATCAGTGCCTAGTGTGTGTTTGTGTTACTGTCAGTATTCTTACGTGTTGCATTAGGCAAATGTTACCCAGTCTCAAAGCTGTTTTCCTGAGGTAATCTTTTTAGGCAAACACACAATTTGTAAAACAACATTTCAAAAGGACTGAATGCAAAAGAAAAACTGCATTCTTATTTGACTACAAGATATCTGTAGGACATAGGACATCACAAAATGAAAAATAGCCTATATTTTGTACAGATGTAAAGATTTACTCAATAATTTTGTATTTGTTTAGCACACCATTTTAATGGTGAGCTAATCAAATCATGGAAAGTAAAAGACCTTCCAAAAGACAGCATCAAGGAAATGGGCGACGTTCCCATGAAGTATTACACACTTAATCCTAATTCATTTAAAAATTGCTTTGATCATTTTGGATGTTTTCAAGAAATAAAAATAAATATAAGAAACAAAGACAGAATTACACATTCAGTTTTAGTTGTTTCTCCAATTTAATTGGGTTAACATGTCTTTTAAATAGAGTGCTATATTTAACTCATTATAGCATTTTGTTTATTGACTCTATTTCTGATTTTGGCATCTTAAGCTGGGGTTCAGGGAAAATTGAAAACACAGCCAGTACAAACTAAGAGTCATGCTGACTACTTTATACCTTACAGCTAATTGCTTTGGGGAGCAGATAAATAATGCCAATTCAGAGAGATTTATCTTGAAAAGTATTGAAAAACACATTGGTCTGGAGAAACTTTTACTTTGATTCAAACATCAACAGAACAGATGCAAAACATTTCAAAGAACAAGCTGCTGGCAAAGCATGCTGTTATTGATCAATGTCTACAGCTCCAGCAGCCTGTACGATCTGTTATATTGGTAAATGCCTCTAAATCTTTAAACATACAAAACTCAAAAAGCCCATATCTGCAGAAATATCTGGGAATTTGATGTATGTTTGCAAACTTAACACCCAATAACAGTTTTCTTTACAATTAAGGAGCATGAGACCAATAATCAAACTTCAGATGCCTCTTTTGCTCAGAAATCTCTCACTCTTACTCTAATTGAACTTGATCCTAGTC
This sequence comes from Moxostoma hubbsi, assembly GCA_032164185.1. Taxonomy (NCBI): domain Eukaryota; kingdom Metazoa; phylum Chordata; class Actinopteri; order Cypriniformes; family Catostomidae; genus Moxostoma; species Moxostoma hubbsi. The sequence goes on along the minus strand of JAVLUX010000025.1, from coordinate 30,440,911 downwards.
CATTGACCAGAGAGTAAGGCAGAATTTTTGGTTCATAAAATAAAGCAATTATAGGGTTATCTCACAAATATTTTATGAATAGATTTTATCTAACCCATTTTGTGCTTACGTAAGCTATTTAAACGAACATGTATTAAACTCTCAACTTTGCCTCTGAATCACCTAAACCAACCAACCAACCAAGCAACCACCTCCTCATCAAGACATGCTGTTGACAATGTTACCTTTAACATAAAACTAAAGGGAAACTTTAAAGCTATTTTTAATCCTATTTTCAAGTTTAATCATAAATAAAAAACTTTTGATGTGCTAGAACAATAAAACCTGTAATCTTCAATTCCATAGTATCTGTAACAGCAATGAAAGACAAATAGACAGACTGACAGACAGACAGATAAGATTTGCATAATGCATATTTGATAAATGTAACTTTGACATGACACAGACAAACAAATAGACAGACAGACAGACAGATAGATAGACAGACAAGATTTGCATAATGCATATTTGATAAATGTAACTTTGAAATGACACAGACAGACAGACAGACAGATAGACAGATAGATAGATAGATAGATAGATAGATAGACAGACAGACAGACAGACAGACAGACAGACAGACAGTTTATACAGATTTTATTTAATTTATCTATAAATTACATTCATTTATGTATTAATACTCTATAAATAGTTTTGTTTATTTTGGGATTGTGCATTAATGCCCCTACATAAACAATATAACTCGACAAACATAATGTGACGTGATATATTTCTAAAGAACTTAAGGCAATTTTATTCACTTACACATCGTCGTCTCCACGGCTCCCTGCTCTCCATTCCAGTCAAGGGTCCGGGCTCCGCTCCGGGTTTTCTTCAACCACAGCTCTATACATCGCGTCTCTTCACTTCTGCAGTGCTGTACCAGCAGATGTTTGCGCGCTGAAGCCAATCCCCACCATTATCTTTACCGGAGCAAGTATTATTTTGCAGCTGAGAGTGAGAAGACGAATGAAAGTGAGGACGTTTTCTCTCTCTCCACACGTCTGGCGTGTGTGTTTGTGAGGGGGGGTTAGTGAGCTGAAGAAATTAGAGACGATCTATCTGTATTTACCACACCTGTGATGCGCTGCTGTTTCTGAGCAACGAAGACGCACTAATGGCCAAGGTACAGGAAGGGGATATGTGTTGAAAGAGGACTTATAAGTGCTCTGGCCGCACTCGTCGGTATACTATTACAAGAACTAAACACAGACAGACGCTGATACTCAACGCAGCTCTTTTAGCTGATATTATAGACTTAAACTTGAACGACAAGGTGATAAAGACATGATGCCGTTACACCTGGGTCCCTTTGTCCGCCGGAGATCCGGGCTTGTACTCATATGGATCTGCCTGTTTTCCTTCGGATTTACCTGCATCGGTGAGTTTAATTAATTTTTAACGCATAATTTTCAGCTTCGACTGATAAAGCCATGGGTAATTGATTTTACATACCGCAGACTCTCTTTGTGATGTGCGTTCACTAAATACAATTTCCCAGAGGAGCTTCAAAATATGTAATTTGTTTGGAATGGAGATATTATGTGATTAATGCTTTGTCCCGTCTTGCACCTTTGTCTCAATTACATCTTTCAGTGCTGCTATTCTTACACACAGCAATACGGCGAGCACGTTGTGGCTTATTTTCACAACATAGAAGGATGGCACAGTTAAATGTTTTCACATTGTAAAAACTAAGAACGCGCTGAATTTGTGTTTTTAATCAGCTTATTTACAGACACAGATGTGAGGAACCTATTTGTGAACTTGAACGTGCAGTAAGTTTGAATGACATTTCTTCAAGCACGAGACTGTCACAGCGGACAACACGCTACGGCGCAAATATAAACATGATTATATATAAAAACAAGGCTACATTACATTGATAAGGATCAGAAATGTCCACCATCAGTTTAAAACAACCTAATATGCTTGCATATCGCACCCTGAATCTCGCGCGGCGTTTCTAGTGCAGCGCGAGGGAATGTGAACGTCAGCTTTAATGAACTACGATGCATGCACATTTCCACGCGCCGACATTCATTCTATCCTGCTCTATTGGCAGTGTTTTTGACTGCTGTACGAAGTGAGCTTTTCCGACCATTGGACACAACAATGGTTGTATGCAGATAAGAGAAAGTAAAATATGCAGTCGTGGTCATCTCAATGAAAAAGAGGGAACGTATGTGTACTGAAACAATCTCTTGCACTTCTCTTGGCCACCAAAAGCCTTGTAAAAGAAGTACAGATTTACTGGGATTTAATTTTCTCATTAATTAATGTAGTCATTCTTATTGATTTCACCTATGATTTCATTATTAACACATCATTAAATTGAATTATTTTCAATTCCAGACCAGTACGAGACATTTTTAGTGCAGCTGCATGCTTTATAACATCTATAAGGGGTTCAAGCTTCCTTAACTAAAAGGCTAAAGCAATCCCAAAATGGCCAGCTTCTGTGCCATTTTTATAATGGGAGAAATTGTGTAACGCTCGGGTTTTCAAACTTTTTGATGCCAAGGACCCCCAAGTATGATGAACCCCTTGTGAGGGACCATCTTTCTAAAATATGAAGGCAGCTATACTGTATATGTCTACATGTGTAAATAATGCCCATTTCCACCTTGTGAGAAAAATAGTGAGTTATTATGGCAAAATGCAATAATTGGATTTTATATTGTTATTGTACTGAAGCCAAGACCAATTCAATTAAAATGTTGTCTGGAAAATATTTACATTGTAAATAATAGAGAGCAAATGATTTTTCTACCCATGCACTAATAGATTTGCCCATAGAAATAGAGGGATTTTATTGTCATAGATAAAATAAAATGATCAAGATTAAGCTCATGATTTACAGTATTTCGGAAGCTGTGTGAAACTGTAATTATTTTAACTGCATTTAGAAATAATGTGTTAAACTCTTAACCTGTGATATTACATTTGACTTTGTCAAATTTGACTACATTTAAAAAAGAAATGAAGGAATAAATAAATACATTTGTGGACACCCTCATGCCCACTTATGCCCCCATGGTTTTCTGTTCAACCCCTGGCGTATGTATTGTAAACCTTTGTTTACAGAGCTGTTTTTAAAGCATTAGTTTATTATGTTTACTTTGTACTGAACTGCCTTTTAGCAATATATTTAAAGAGAGAGAGAGAGAGAGAGAGAGAGAGAGAGAGAGAGAGAGAGATTATTTCTGGTTAGAATAGCATAATTACACTTGTTCTCATTGCCTGGACATACGTGATTGCAAAATTACAGTCACATAGTGCAACCCACATCGTGTTTGCTTTGGCTGGATTAGGCTTGCGGTATCTGTATTTGCATATTGTGTCAAGAGAGTAAGAAAGGTATTGGAGGTCTTGGCTGTGGGAAACATGACTGTGGGAAAGTTGGGTTGTGTTCCTGGAGGTCTTCGAGTAATCATCACCATGGTGCTCAGCTGGGAAGAGTTGATGAGTATCCTCAGAGCACTGTCAGAATTTCACACTTGGCTTACATTATTCTGCTCCCTTTCCACTGTGGACAGAGGGCTAACTTGTTAAAAGTTGTGTAATTACCAATCTTGCTCTAGGACATTTCACATGTATTAGCAAACTGAATTAAAAGGGCATTTTCCTGTGCATTAATTAGAGTTGGATTTCACATGCGTTAAGATGAAATAAACAGTCATGCCCCAGGGGAATCATAATTCAAATGGAGAGACAAGAAAAATGGTGGCATTTACGAGGCTTTCCTAACATTCATTTAAATGCAGCTATTTATTTATATTTTTATTTTTTATTTTTTGCAGATTGCGGGTCGTTGTGAAAAATGTCTCCAGCCCTGAATTCTCACCATCTTCATACGCTCAGTTTCATCTGTCAAGGACACTTATCTAGCTTTGCTTACAATAAAAATGAAAAAAGATCAGACGGGAACTTTCTCATGCTCTAGACTACTAAAGATGAGGAAATTTAAATTGGATAAGGGGAAATAATAAAACCATGTGCTCTCGCAGACATTGTTAATCTAAAGATCATAAGAGATCACACAAGGTGCTCTCGGAAGGGAGAAACAGGCTGACGATGCATTTTCCTTTATAAAAGCCAACATGCCTTTCCCTAGAAACATAATCCGGTCAAAAATAAAGGTCGGCCTGTCAGTCTTCATCAGAGAGAGCGCACGAGACAGAACGCAGCTCTTCCCTGAACAATGTGGTGCCTTCAGGGAGATCAGCTACGGCTGAGCCAAAGGGAGGCTTTTCATCAGTGTGTAGACAAAAGGAATCAGCACACTGTATTTGCCAGTGTGTGTTGTAAGGGTGGATTGAGTGTTTTTTTATAGACTACAAACTATGCGATTTCCCAATGGAGAATATCTGGGGTTCAGAAAAGAGACCACATTGAAAATCCATTCTAAACCTGGAAATAAACATATTTTTAGGGTTTAAAAATGTAAAACCAAACAAACCTTAAGATTTAAAATGAATTGGTTGTATTTAAGATTAAACACTATTTTTAGGTCACACATCAGAAGCAAATTTCTTAACTCATTTGTACAAAAGTTCAGAATTACTTGCTTTGATTGAAGCACACAAGCGCAGTTCATGATTATTTTCATTTCAACCTTTCACTTATTGCTCTGCTGATAATATTATTTGTCAGGGGGAAAGAAAAACACCAAAACAAAACAGAAGCAGTTTAAAAGTGAACTTTTGAACCCCATTGGATGCCTTCGCTTTCAGTCGTTCCTGCTTATGCTGATTGTGACAATGTTGTCATGCAATGGTACACATCACAACCCTGCAGTACAGTATGGTTCCTGATTGTTCCAAACTCTTTGGGAAAGCAGCGATATAAAGTGTTGTCTGTTTTTGTTTTGTGCTTGTGAGAGAGGAAGTAGGAAGGGTTTTTTGTGGTTTGAGTTTGTGGTGGACTTGTTTCAGAGATTTTTGGCACTGGGGTGAGTGTGCTTGGTTATACACTGAAAGGGTTGGACATTGGGGTGCATGGAAACTCCCAAGCTTTCTCGGTGGTTAAGCTGCATCTATAAAGACTCCTAAGAGCTCAGAGACGTGATTTTACAGTCGTCATTTGGATTATTGAAATTTGGATGAGGCCAGTGTTTTAGTATTCTCATCATTACTATGTCCATTGGGTCTATGAGAGAAAAAATGTTAAAGGGAACGTATTTTAACATGAAATTTTAATGTTGAACATTAGCCTTAGTCCCTTAACTAAAGATTATCATTATAGAGCTATAGTAATGCTTTGTCACTACACTCATATGACTATATCATGATCCTTTTCTCACAGTATTGCATCAATAGTACACTGCCTGACCAAAAAAAAAAATTGCATGTTCTAATATTTTGTTGGACCACCTTTAGCTTTAATTATGGTGTGCATTCGTCATGGCATTGTTTCAACAACCTTATGCAATGTCACAACATTTATTTCCATCCAGAGTTGCATACATTTTTGGCAGAGATCTTGAATTGATGATGGGAGAGTCGAACCACTATGTAAAGTCTTCTCCAGCACATAAAGACTTTTGATGGGGTTAAGGTTAGCACTCTGTGGCAGCCAATTCATGTGTGAAAATGATTCCTCATGCTTCCTGAACCACTCTTTCACAATTTGAGCCCGATGAATCTTGAAATTGTCATCCTGAAATATGCCCGTTCTGTCAGGGAAGAAAAAATCCATTGATGGGATAACCTGGTCATTCAGTACATTCAGGTAGTCAGATGAGACCTGACCAATTGAAACAACCCCAGATTATAACACTGCCTCCAGAGGCTTGTGGGCACTATGCACAATGGGTGCAACGCTTAATGTGGTTCCCTTTTTACACTGATGCACTCATCGCTTTGGAATAGGGTAAATCTGGACTAATCCGACCAGATAACCTTTTTCCATTGCTCCACAGTCCAATCTTTTTGCTCCCGACAGGTCTCCAGACTAAATATAAAGTATAGTATGCATATTGTAGTGTGTTGTCTTCTTTAGCATCAATTAATGTTTGCACCTTGTGTAATAGTTGTGTACAAAGTACCTCAATTGTCCAATTGCCCTAAATGTCAAAAGCTTATAAATTTAAATTGTTTTAAAATATTGCCTTAGTCTTTATTTGATGGATGTCCCCAGACTAGAAGAGTGCAAATTGAATGAAATTACAGATGCAGTTTATTGTGCTACTCCAATCCCAATCAATAATTACCAGAAGAAGAAAAAAGTGGTACACAATACAGGAGTTTTAATTAGAAAGAATCCCAAAATACACATGGGTCTCTTTATTTTGAAACGTCTGCGCTCCCAGTTGTGAGCTCACATGACGGCTGATTCTGTGAGAAAGTGAATCTGATTCAAACTGTTAACCTGAGCTCCTGAGTTCAAAACCTCTTTTCAGGTGATTCATGAAAAAGATCCGGTTCAAAAGAGCCATTTGTTCACTACTCTCTTGTGCTGGGTTTGTTGTTGCTTGCGGTGCAGCAAGCACATCAGAAACAGAAAAGCAGCGCAAGACATTGGTTGTGCGCATTCCAATAAACTTACAAGATGATATCTGACAAAACCGCATATGAACGCACACAACCGGACTGTCGCCAGTGGTGACTAGATTTTAAATTGTCACAATCAATTATTTTTAGTCGCAATATGGAGCCCTGTCCGTAGCAAATTGAAGTTGTTTTTTCCCTACTAGCTTCACTAACAAGTGGCTTTCTTGTGTCCACACAATTGTTTAGTCCCAATACTGTAAATTCTCGTTACATTGTGCGTGTCTAAATGCTCTTACTTTCACTCTTAAAGTGTTCGAATGTTAATTTTTTGCGATTTGATTTCAAGCATTTTAGTGATCTCCGATTACGATCATTCAAGATTTTTTTCCGACCACATTCCTTCTGCAAAGCTGACGGTTCACCCTTATCCTCCCAGGTTTTTAATAATGTGTTGGACAGTTCGTAATTCAATTCCAGTGATTTCAGCAATTTCCTTTGTTTTCTTTGCTTGATGCAGGCCAATAATTTACCCCTTCTGAAACACAGTAACATCTTTTCCATGACCATGGGATACGTCTTCCAACATGGTTGTTTAAGAAATGAGAAGCTACACACTGCATCAGTTATGGTTAAAAGAATTGTTGCCTGCTGAAACATATTAATCACTGCAACAATGATCCAGTAATAGTCTCTTTAAGTATCTGCTGCTTTAAATCCAAATGATTTACTGGATTTGTAGGGTGTATTACATGGCAGTGTTCATTTAAAAAGAAAGAAGGATCAAATATTTTTCAACCCTCCACTTGCAAGATATAAAATCAGATGCATGTAAAGAGAGGACTTGCCACTGTGCATTCTTACATTTCTGGATCTTGAAACTAACCAATGAATTCACATGATGTATAAGAACTGAAAGCAAGTAATGGACAGTTTCTGAGAAAACAAATGAAGAGATTAACAGATTAATGTCTGAGTGCAGTGCTATTTGGAGTTCCAGCAAGTGCTTGGAAGCAGAACGTGATTAAATATGCTTTTGTTGTATCGTTTTTCTTGACAATGTGTGCTTTGCTTTTTCAGAATAATCTTACGTTTTTTAGGAATACAAGGTAAATTTTCTCCCACTCATGCAGTTTGCACACACACACATCCACATATATGGTCTTATTATGGTCCGAGGACATGATTAATTGTGTAATTTTTTTTAAACACGTAATTTTTTTAGATAATTAATCGCACTGAATTAGTGTTAAATCGACAGCTCGAATAAATAAAAAAAAAATAAAATAATGTGTGTGTGTGTGTGTGTGTGTGTGTGTGTGTGTGTGTGTGTGTGTGTGTGGCGGGGCCGGGTTGTGATTATACACACCTGGTCCCTTATCGGGCTAATTGAGCCTCGGAGAGGGATAAAGGTCGATTGCGGATGGTGGTGCGGGAGAGAGAGATCGTTTACGGACATGTCCATCATGTGTGTGTGTTTTGTCTTTTGTTTTAGTTTCTCATTAAACTATTATTTATATTGTCAAGACGGTTCTCGATTCCTCCTTGCCCATTTAAATCCTTTTACATATATATATACTGTATATATATAGCCGTATTTGAGTTTGATGAATGGAGAGGCGTGAAATAGTGTAACCGAGATGAGGAACAGGCAAACAGTGTAAGTCAACAGCAGCTGGCTTTCCATAATCCATAAGCATGCTCCATTTGATGACAAATGTGCTCTTTTCTTATCTCATGGTGCTCTATGTCTTCTCCATAAGTGTTAAATGCAAATAGAGAAGGATAGGTGAGAGAGAGAGAGAGAGAGAACATGAGAAAGTGTGACACTAACCTTTTGGGTTGGGGAATGTCTCCTATCAGAGTACATCAAATCTTGGTGGATATGTGCCCTTTTACTTCGGTTATGAATTCCTAGCCCACTGAAATCAGGGTGGAGCGGGGGTTTTATGCCATTTAGCTCATAGTGATTTCCCATTCAACTTAACGGCAGTTCCTCAGCTGGTGCAGAACAACCTGGAAGTGTGTGGTTTGAAAACTGTCATCTTTGCTTATGGGCATTCAGTTCTGGAAGCAATTTTTATTTATTTTTTGGAACCCATAAGCCGCAAACGTCATGTGACTAATTATTGCTCTGGAGCTGCAGGAAAATGAATACAGGACGTTGATTGGCTGATGGTACCACAAGAACATGCATAGTCCCAGGCTCTTCACTAGCCCTTCACACTTTTAAGAAAAACCTTCTAAATAATCAGTAAACTATCTACTATATTACAATGTAGAATAATAGTTGCTACTTAAATGATGCTTGGGGGAAAAAAACATTCATCAGAATGCACAATTACATTTGACTAGAGATGCACCAATATATCGGCCAAAAAACGGTATCGGCTAATAACAATTATCGAAAATTGGACGATTGTTTATCAGTTAATTTTCAGTGATTTGAAACAAGGTATCGCATAAAAAAGCAGAACCTACAAACTATCAGTAATGGTATTAATATCGATGTTGTTCTTAATAATCGGATAGCATATTATCACACAAATTTTTAATTGGTGAATCCCTACTTTTGAGTGGCCATCAATATAGAAAGATGCTTTTTGGGACCAGATGGTATAGTAATGACATTTAAACAGAAGGGACTAACACTGGCCTATGCTAATCAACCAAACCTGACCTCTTGGTTTAGCCCCATTCAGAATTCCATCACCTGTTCCTTACTTTGAGGGTTTGGGTGACGCCCTTCAGAAAAGATACAGTCAGCATGAGGACCCCAAGATCAGTGCTGTCACCAGAGAGACTAATCACATTCTTTTTACCAGAGGTGCTGTCAGTGGCCAGAAAAAGGTGGAGTGCTGTTGACCTGGAGTCCAGATGCATTTATTGTGCAGACACTGCTTCTCAGCACATCGCGAGCACTGGTGTCTATGTAAGACTTGGATGAATGCCCTTCCCCGAAGAGATAAGAGTGCATTTCCCGAGGTGCTTTTGGCTTGACTCGCAGACTATGAGATCTAAGTAAGATCTGTCTGCTTAAATGATGAACCATCTGCTTGAATACTCAATAGACTTGAAGCACTTTGCCTTATCCCACAATACTAATGCTACAAAAGTGTGGGGTAATTTTTTTTTCCAACTGTTATTACTCCATAGGGTTTGTTTAGTGGAAACGGAAAACATTAACATGAAAAATTTGCTGTGGCACTCCACTTGCGCTCAGCCCATCTGTGGATCATCACCCAGCATATTTAAGGTTGTTTTGGGATGCTCTCCATTCTTGAGTGATCAATAACACTCTTAACTGTTTAATTGGCCATCAATCAAAAGCAGTGTAGAATTAAACCCAGAGGTGCTCAATCCCTGCCTTTTATGCAAATCCTCTGGGTCCTTTTGTAGCCTTTAAGTTTGCCCAAGTTGCTTCCAGAGCGTTGTTATTTGTCTGCAAGGTAATGTAGCACACAAGACTTCCAGAGGGCTCCCACGAGGGAACGTTATCTTGACAACTAGCATCACGTAGATTGAATGCTCAGCCAGCCTGTAATACAACTAGGGCGGATCTTTCTTTTGAACTACATAATTTAAACCAGCATCAAATGAAATGACAGTGCATCTTATTGATATTTTGTCCACCTCAAGGCTAATGAATCGTGTTCAGCACTTCCCTCTATCATATTCCGTTGTACGGGCTTCTGGTTGAGGTTTGAGGGGTTGACCCTCATGTTCTTTAAGATTGAAGTACAAAATTGTGTTTGCAGTTTTTGGATAACCTCAATTCAGAATTTGCTTGGTTATAGTTATGAAGGCAAACATGCTTTATATTAATTTGGTAGACCTCTTCCTTTCTTAAGGAGGAAGCAGGAGCCAGGTGAACAATCAATGTAAGACATTTAATGAACACTTTACAGTGTATAACAAAAACTTTGCCTATCAGCAACAAATTAAAATGTGCACTGCTTTTCAGCCAGCTACGTATAAACATGAAGACACACAGACAGGCTTTGTGCATCTCTCTCTCTCTCTCTCTCTCTCTCTCTCTCTCGAGAACAGCAGCTCCAGCTTAACTTTATCCCTCTCCCGGCTGATTGTGATCATTGTCCCTCCTCATCGCTCGGCCACACCACCCCTGCTCGCCACAATTTAGAAGTCTGGTATGTTGAATCCTTAAAGCAAAGAGCTTTTGGGTCGCAATGAGATATTGATATTGGACGTGATTGGGATATATTTGTGAACTTCGATTTTATTCCATTTGGAAGGAGTTGGATGTTGATCATAGGAGAACGTGTATAATGTGTGATCCTTACGAAGCCAGTCAAGAAATTGTCCTGGTCATTTTTAACCCCAAATCAATTGTGTGTGTGTGTGTGTGTGTATATGTATGTGTGTGAGATATATATATATATATATATATATATATATATAAAATAAAGCCTATTCAATTTTCTAATTAAATTTCTTTCATTGTGACATTATTTTCAAGACATGTTAGCACATTTCACCCCCCAAAATGCATTACCGTAATGCATCCGGACATTTTACTTTACTTTGTTTTCCATGATGATTCTCATTACCATGAAAGTCATTTTTTTTATGGTCTAACAATTAAAAAGATGCTGTTGTACAATTCTTTTTTTTATTAAAAAGAGCGAACGTTAAAGAAGATACTAAAGGAGCAGTACTAGTATGTATTAATAAGGGTTGTAACGATCCATCAATCTGTATTGATGCATTGATCAAATAACGAACAATGTGATATCATCGATGTACACTCACTTTGTACCTTATTAGGAACATTATACTAAGACTGGGTAGGGCCTCCCTTTGCTCTAAAAACTGTCTCAATTCTTTGTGGCTTGGATTACACAAGATGTTAAAAACATTCCTTTGAGATTCTGGTCCATGTTGACATGATTGCATCACACAATTTCTGCAGATTTGTCAGCTACACATTCATGCTGTGAATCTCCTATTATACCTAAAGGTGTTCTATTGACTGGGAAGGCCACTGAAGAACAGTGAATTTATTGTAATTTATGACACCAGATTGAGATTACTTTAGTTTTGTGATCTGGTGCATTATAATGTTGGAATTAGCCATTAGGAGATGGGTAAATTGTGGCCATGAAGGGATGCACATGGTCAGCAACAGTACTGAAAATAGGCTGTGGCATTCCAGCGACGATTAATTGGTATTAACGGGCCAAAAGTGTGCCAATAAAACATTCCCCACACCATTACACAACCACCACCAGCCTGGACTGTTGACACAAGGCAGGTTGGGTGTATGGATTCATTCTGTTGGAGCCAAATTCTGACCCTACCATATGTATGCCTCAGCAGAAATCGAGATTCATCAGATTAGGCTGCATTTTTCCAGTCTTTAATTTTGCAGTTTTTGTGAGCCTGTGCCACTGTAGCATCACCTTTCTGTTCTTGGCTGACTGAAGTGGAACCTGATGTGGTCTTCTGTTGCAGCCCATCCGTTCACTGCAATTGTACAGAGTGGTTATCTGAGTTGTCTTAGCCTTTATAGACCATATAGCAACTCACTAAAAGACACTCAGAAAACATTTTGTGCCCTTTGTGTGGCCCACAGAGTTACACAAATTAGTAGCAACTGCACAAGAAGGCCCTGGTAACCACCCACATCACCCTGGCATCATGGTGGTGAGTTTGCATAGCAAGCACTACTCAATATGTAAAAATCTTGCTTCTTTATGTTAATGTTGAAAGAAGATCTCATAATGCTGTTATGTCAACTATAGTATTCTGGCATATGTGTTTTATTATTAGCGTGTTATTGCATTGGCCTGTCTCAGGCCTGGATTACAAGACACCTGATGCAGGCTGGAGCTGGTGTGAGTTCACTAATGGTGAGGATGTTTTAGGGCAGGTTGGCTTAGAGACATCCAAAACATGTCCTCTAGAAGTGATGTTGTTTATAGGGAAAGAGACCTACTGACCGTTTGCTCATTATGTTCGTATTCCATGCGGTTGTGCCTCAGTCAACACTGGCCTGTTGCACAGTCCTCACTCCGTAGACATCAGGGGATGCGACGACCAAATCAAAACATCTGCTCACCCCATTCAGAGACAAAAATGATGTTTAAAATCTGAATATTTAATTAAACATGTTGCTGACTTTTGGAACCTTCTATATTTTAGAATTTACATTTTTGTAGTTTTAAAAATAATAGCGGAATTGTCATAGTGGAAATGACCCATTTTAGGGTTGTTTGCTGAACATTGAAAAATCTACCTTTAAATTTGCTAGGGTAACTATGGTATTTCGGTGGAAATGTATGTTTAGCATGGTGAATATTTGTGAGCACAGGTGTTAGCAGTATTAGCGACACACTAGGATCTGCAATCGACTTAATATTCAGTTTGAAGAGTCAGGGTTGGCAAAACTAGCACATTTTCTATTTCCTTTGGCAATGATTTTTGGGCTATTAGCAGTCTCTAGCCTGTGGAGAGTGTGTGGGTAAAACATACATTTTCTTCCATTTATTTTAAAACAGAATAATATAGGCTAATGCCAGCCTTTTGTGTAAAGCTTGGGTTATGTGTTAAATGTGGACATAGTGGACAAGATTTCAGGCTTTGAGAGATGCAGAAGCAGCATTTCTTGGCAAAGATGTCAGTAGCATTGTAGCTAGTGAAATTGTCAACATTTATCATTTTAATTCATTTATTATTATATATTGACAGAATTGCTCATTCTGGGACTATGTGCTGGCTATGTGTATTTAAATGAATACTGTTAATGTGTGTTGTTAAAGAACATGTATTTTGCTTTTCAATATTGCTGTATCTTTTTAATCCCTTGAGCACTCAAGATTTGGATGGCTATATTTTAAAGCCCTTTAAAGGTGGATTTGTCTTTTGTTTATAACAACCCAGGGGGCTCATTAGTCATATAGTCATTCTTTAGAGACCAGGCTGAACATGTCTATGTTTGCTGTAACTTTGTGTCTGTTTGTCTAAAACTACTTTAATCTTATTATTTGAGCCATAAACATGTTTTCTGGTTCACTGACAAGAGTTGATGAACTCGTGTTTGTGTTTGGCTCTAATGCATGTTGAACGAGCTCTAGTGAACAGCAACATTTATGGCATCTTTTAGTGCTGGAGAAGGCTGAGAATACCACTGGTTGGTATATACCATGAAACTATAGAAATGTAAAATGGTAGATATTTTAAACAATTTATACTGTTGTAGATATATTTGACTTGCTATCAGTGGGCAGGACTACTTTGTGTTAGTTACACAATAGGGCCAGATACACATGGAATAATGCATGGAACAATACAAAGTGATGTATGTGAACTTCATAGAATTTAACTGTTGTGCAGTCATAGGTGTGTGTACATTAGGAATCTCATAAAATATCTATATATCAATTATTATTCGACATATATTTTTGATGCATTGATATATTAAAATGAGCCGACATTTAATTTAGAAGCCTAATTTGAGTGCTTTCCAATTCACTCAGTTGGCCTCTGTTTAAAAGTCTGCCATTATGGTGTTGGTAGACCACAAGGGGGTGATAAACATTTACTGAAGCTGATCATAGGTATCTCACACACATATACACAGGATGAGCCGATGTGGTGCAACTGATGGCAGTCCAAAGTGTAACTGTGAAAACTGAACGTTTAGAGATGGCGACGTTTATGCAATTTCCTTGTTTGTATCCTTGAATGGGTCTTTCATTCAAGATGTCAAAAATTACATACTTGAAACTTCAAGACACTGATTAAAATGGTCGCAAATGTGACAAATAATTTATTGCGACCAATTATTAAAAATCTAGTCGCCATTGGCAGTAAGGTTGAGTGCGTACATATATGGTTTCGTCAGATATCATCTTGTGAGTTATTGAATACATCTTTAGAGCATGCACCAGTTTGTCTCGCACAGCTTTTCACCCATTCTGTTTCTGATGAGCTTGCTGCATCACATGCAACAACAAACCAAAAGCACGAGAGAGTCGCGAACAAATGACTCTTTTGAATCAAGGCTTTTTCATGAATCACCTGAAAAGAACTGAGGTTTTGAGCTCAGGAGCTCAGGTTAGAAGTTTGAATCAGATTCACTTTCTCAGCAAATTAGCCATCGGTGAACTCCCAACTGAGCGTGCAGACATTTCAATATAAGAGTCCCATATATATTTAGTGCTTCTTTATATTTAAAAGTCCTGTATTTTGTACCACTTTATCTACATCTGGTTATTATTGATTGGGATTAGAGTAGCACAAACTGCATCTGAGATTTCATTCAATTTGCACTCTTCTAGTCTCTGTGTCTGGGGCCATCCATTAACAGTAAAGAAAGAGGGGCCAAGCACCGAAGGTGCGGAGGCACCTATTGTGTCTGTTCCGGTTCTTATTATTAGGGGCCAAGCACCGAAGGTGCGGAGGCACCTATTGTGTCTGTTCCGGTTCTTATTATTAGGGGCCAAGCACCGAAGGTGCGGAGGCACCTATTGTGTCTGTTCCGGTTCGGTTCTTATTATTAGGGGCCAAGCACCGAAGGTGCGGAGGCACCTATTGTGTTTGTTCCGGTTCTTATTAGGGGCCAAGCACCGAAGGTTGACATCATCTTCAAGCAGTGCCAACAAAAAGTTATGGAAATCAAGTTGATTCGTCAAACCGTTCTCGAAAAACGCACAATCAAATTTTACGTAGAGCTTGCAAAAACAAACGTAAGTCTGTATCTCCGCAACGCTTAATTGTATTCAGACCAAACTTGGTACATGTCATCACAAGCATGACCTGAGGCTACATGCTGCGTTTCGGCGCAGCGCCACCTACTGGTCCGGAGATACAGAAAATAGCTATTTTTGTTTATAACTTCTGAACGGTTTGTCCAAAAATCATAAAAGTGGTCTTGTTACATTCAGGGCATCATGCCGAGTCGACTGATATCCAGTTTTCTCAGATCGGCCATTTTGGCTGTCGGCCAATTTGAATTAAGTGCTAAAATGCTGTATTTTTTGAACACATGAATGAATTGTTACAAAACTCGGTATGGGTCATCAGTAGGATGCCCTGAAGGAGCCAGAGAAGTTTCGAAACAGCGCCTCCTAGTGGTAAAATTACATTTTCAAATGCTTATAACTCTGGCTGGGGTTGACTTATTTTCACGGGAGTCATATTATTAGATTCCTGAATCCTTGCCGAGTCCAACGATTCCAGACTTGCCAGGTTTTCGCATATGGTTTGTGCAGCATTGTAATTTAGTGCTTAAAAAACATTTGCGGATATCTTCGAAACCGCTAGTCCGATCGAGACGAAACCATCATCAGAAGTTTGGAAACAGGTCGCTGGCAACATGCCAATGCCCAAATTTCAAAATATTGATAGTAAGGGGTAGTAAAATCCAATCAAATCACGTGTCCGTTATTTTTGACCTGTTTTTTTCACATAAATGTCTATAACTCCGAAGCAAATTGAGATATTTTCACCAAAATTGACACACACATGTATGGGCTCACTCAGAGGACACATATGGAAATTGTGGTATTGTGCCACTTGTTGGCGCTATAAAAGAACAAAACATGAAATTACCATTGACATACAATTTTGTGATTTAAAATGCTATACTTAACGAATGCATTGGTGTAACATTTTGAAACTCAGAATGTGCCATCAGCAGCATGTCCTGAAGGTACTCAAAATATTTTGAGACAGCGCCACCTTTTGGTCAAAAGTTATAACTAAATGTCCCAAAATGCTAATAACATTTGTATAAATTTACCTATTGTAATCACACTGTTCTCAATTGATTCTTTGGGTTTTGCCAAAAACATGGATAACATTTTTCCCATAATCAGCCAAAGTTCCTGTCCGCCATCTTGATTTTCATTCAATGCCTACTTTTTCAATCTCCTCCTAGACTGTTAGGGTTATGGTTTTCACCAAAATCAAATCGTATCATCTCCAGAACATGCCAACTACAATTTATGGATTTTGTGACGATAGACAAAACTGTTTTTGTAAACTGCCAGATCAAAGCCTACGCATGCTGCCAAAATTACCATTCAGGCTTTATCTCTGCATTGCCTTGATATATTGACACCAAACTTTATATGTCTCATTGTCACCTCACTCTGACCACACCACATACATTTCATAACTGCACCACCTATTTGTCGAAAGTGATAATCAATTAAATCATATTTTTAGTTAATGTTTAAGATTTTTCATCCATTTGCCTAAATTCATCTTTACATCTCTTTAAGTGCTACTTGCTGCAGTTGGTCTGACCATTCCAGCCATGTTGGCATGTCTTGTCATCATCTTTGCGCTTGGCCCCGGTAATGGCTGTTTGCAGCTATATTTATTATTCTTCTTCCGACTGGGCGTCTATGGCAGCCCATAGAAGTGTATACGGGAAAGTTGTAACGGTCTGACATTCTGATAGAGGACAGTGTCAACATCAAATACACCAATTTTGGTGTCTCTAAGTCATTCCCTCTAGCGCCACCACCTGTCCAAATTTTCAAAAATATTATGCTAATAACTTTTGAACCGTAAGGCCTATCAACAAAATTCTTTTTTCCTCTGATTCCTGAGCTCATGCCGATTCGATTGCACTATATGACGTCATTTTCCGTCATAAAATTTTTTCCGTCATTTTGAATTGTCCAAAAAACCTACTTTTGCGAACTCGTCCTAGACGGTTTGTCCGATTTTCACCAAAATTGCACCAGATCATCTTCAAGCAGTGCCGACAAAAAGTTATGGAATTCAAGTTGATTCGTCAAACTGTTTTTGATAAACGCACAAACAAATTTTACGTAGAGCTTGCAAAAACAAACATAAGGCTGTATCTCCGCAACACTTAATTGTATTCAGACCAAACTTGGTACATGTCATCACAAGCATGACCTGAGGCTACATGCTGCGTTTTGGCACAGCGCCACCTACTGATCCGGAGATACAAAAAATGGCTATTTTTGATTATAACTTCTGAACGGTTTGTCCAAAAATCATAAGTGGTCTTGTTACATTCAGGGCATCATGCCGAGTCGACTGATATCCAATTTTCTCAGATCGGTCATTTTGGCTGTCGGCCATTTTGAATTATGTGCTAAAATGCTGTATTTTTTGAACGCATGAATGAATTGTTACAAAACTCGGTATGGGTCATCAGTACGATGCCCTGGAGGAGCCAGAGAAGTTTCGAAACAGCGCCTCCTAGTGGTAAAATTACATTTTCAAATGCTTATAACTCTGGCTGGGGTTGACTTATTTTCACGGGAGTCATATTATTAGATTCCTGAATCCTTGCCGAGTCCAACGATTCCAGACTTGCCAGGTTTTCGCATATGGTTTGTGCAGCGTTGTAATTTAGCGCTTAAAAAACATTTGCGGATATCTTCGAAACCGCTTGTCCGATCAAGACGAAACCACCATCAGAAGTTTGGAAACAGGTCGCTGGCAACATGCCAATGCCCAAATCTCAAAATATTGATAGTAAGGGGTAGTAAAATCCAATCAAATCACGCACGTGTCAGTTATTTTTGACCTGTTTTTTCACATAAATGTCTATAACTCCGAAGCAAATTGAGATATTTTCACCAAAATTGACGCACACATGTATGGGCTCACTCAGAGGACACATATGGAAATTGTGGTATTGTGCCACTTGGTGGCGCTATAAAAGAACAAAACATGAAATTACCATTGACTTAAATACAGTATTGTGATAAAAATGCTATACTTAACGAATGCATTGGTGTAACATTACGAAACTCAGAATGTGCCATCAGCAGCATGTCCTGAAGGTACTCAAAATATTTTGAGACAGCGCCACCTTTTGGTCAAAAGTTATAACTAAATTTCCCAAAATGCTAATAACATTTGTATAAATTTACCTATTGTAATCACACTGTTCTCAATTGATTCTTTGGGTTTTGCCAAAA
The DNA here is from genome assembly GCA_032164185.1 of Moxostoma hubbsi. Taxonomy (NCBI): domain Eukaryota; kingdom Metazoa; phylum Chordata; class Actinopteri; order Cypriniformes; family Catostomidae; genus Moxostoma; species Moxostoma hubbsi. Next base: position 30,422,445 of record JAVLUX010000025.1, on the reverse strand, counting down.
ACATAGATAACATTTTTCCCATAATCAGCCAAACTTCCTGTCCACCATCTTGATTTTCCTTCAATGCCTACTTTTTCAAACTCCTCCTAGACCGTTAGGGTTATGGTTTTCACCAAAAATCGAATCGTATCATCTCCAGACCATGCCAACTACTCTTTTTGTATTTTGTGACGATAGACAAAACTGTTTTTGTAAACTGCCAGATCAAAGCCTACGCATGCAGCCAAAATTACCATTCAGGCTTCATCTCTGCAATGCCTTGACATTTTGACACCAAACTTTATATGTCTCATTGTCACCTCACTCTGACCACACCACATACATTTCATAACTGCACCACCTATTTGTCGAAAGTGATAATCAATTAAATCATATTTTTAGTTAATGTATATGATTTTTCATCCATTTGCCTAAATTCATCTTTACATGTCTTTAATTGCTACTTGCTGCAGTTGGTCTGACCATTCCAGCCATGTTGGCATGTCTTGTCATCATCTTTGCGCTTGGCCCCGGTAATGGCTGCTTGCAGCTATATTTGAAACTTGAAACCGTTATTTTATTTATGTGTATGTGTAAAAAAAAAAAAAAAAAAAAAAAAAAAAAAAAAGTCTCCCTTTTGAAAATAAATAAAATAGAATAAATAAGAAAGCTAACATAATTATTATAATAACCCAAATTATAAACATGATAAAAAATCGCATGCAACTTTAACGTGTTAAATATAAAATAATAAAGCATGTTAGTTTATATGTTAAATTAACTACTAAATGAATAGTAACATCAGCTGTGTGAGCTTTTAAAGTAATGTCAAAGTAATGAATATTTACAATTAACATATACTGCTCCTGTTTGTACCTTTTTATCTCAGTGGTTCTCAACTGGTTTTGCTTCAGGACACAGATTTTACAATGGAAATCAAGTGGCGACCTGCCATAGATTAAACGTAGCCTGTATATAATATATCCTGGGTTGCATTTCCTTTTATGTGCATAGTTTTGTTCATGGATTTCAAGTACAAGGAAATGCATCAAGTCACCTTATTTTTGTTGTTGATGTCAACATCAAAATCTACAGGACGTTTTCTCTCCCCCCTTTTAATAATAGAAGAGCATATTTACTTATATGTGCCCATTATTATCCCGTTTGTTTCCTAATTTCAAACATAATTCAAACAGAACATACATATTACACAGGAGGAAAGGCTCTTCATTACCATGGTTGGGTCAGTGTAGCTAGTCTTAAATAACAGTAATAATAACAAATTGTAGTATTTATGAAAAAATAAATACTAGCTGAAACGCATCTTGAAACTTTAACTACAACTGGCACTGTTGACCGTGGGTGGTAGACCAGCTAGATCTTCCGCGTCCCATCCAGGGGCCAGATGTGGAGGTTCCAGAGGTCTGGGTGCGGATGCCAAAGCGTGCCCTGTCCCTGAGAAAGAAGGTCCTTCCTCAGGTGAATTCGCCAGGGAGGGGCTGTGGCGAGGAATACGAGGTCCGAGGACCAGGCCCGGGTGGGCCAATAAGGAGCCACAAGGGTGACTTGTTCCTCGTCCTCCCTGACCTTGCACAGCACCTTTGCAAGAAGGCTCACTGGGGATAATGTCGCAGCCCCGCAGGTCAGCTGTGTGCCAGTGCGTCTGCCCCGAGTGGAGCCTCTGTTTGGAAATACCAGAGCGGGCAGTGGGAGGTCTCTTGGGAGGCAAACAGGTCTACCTGGGCCTTGCTGAACCGTTCCCAAATCAGTTGGACCGGCTGGGGGTGAAGCCTCAACTCTCCACGGGGCAAGCGTTGTCGTGACGGCGCATCCGCTATCACATTGAGGTTGCCGGGGATGTGAGTGGTGTGCAGCGAATTGAGTCTCTGCTGGCTCCAAAGGAGGAGACAACAGGCGAGTTGTGACATGTGGCGGGAGCATACGCCACCTTGGCGATTTATGTATGCCACCACAGTGGTGCTGTCTGACCTGATCAGGATATGTTTGTCGAACTATGTCTCGAACTAACGAGAGAAACTTCCGCAGGGCAAAGAAAATGGTCAACAACCCCAGGCAGTTGATGTGCCAGCACAGCGAGGCCTCCTTTCCAACGGCCTGTTACTGCGTGCCCATTGCTCATGGCGCCCTAACCCAATCTGGAGGCATCGGTCATGACGGAGACGTGTCGGGACAACTGCTGCGAGGGTACTCCTGCCCGTGAAAAACAGAGGTCTGGCCAGGGATTGAGTGTTTCGCGACAGGCAAATCATCACATGGTGTGTGCCGCGGCGCCATGCTCGTTTCGGGACTCGAGTCTGAAGCCAGTGCTGAAGCGGTCTCATCTGCATCAACCCCAGCAGTGCGTCCGCCGCAGAGGCTGCCATATGCCCCAGGAGCCTCTGGGAAAGTTTTAAGGGGACCGTTGTGCCCGGCCTGAAAGCGGCGAGGCACTTCAACACTAACTGCCCACGCTCGTTGAGGAGACGTGCTAACATTGAGACGGAGTCAAACTCCATGCTGAGAAAAGAGATGCTCTGAACAGGAGTAAGCTTACTCTTTTCCCAGTTGACCTGAAGCCCCAAACGGCTGAGGTGCCTGAGCACCTGGTCTCTGTGAGTGCATAGTAACTCTCGTGAGTGGGCCAGAATGAGCCAGTTGTCGAAGTAATCGAGTATGCAGCTTCTTGGAGCGGGGCAAGAGCTGCCTCTGCGACTTTCGTGAAGACGTGAGGGGACAGAGACATGCTGAAGGGGAGGACTTGTACTGATACGCCTGGCCATCGAACGCAAACCGCAGAAAGGGACGGTGTCCAGGCAAAATTGAGACGTGGAAGTACGTGTCCTTCAGGTCTACCGCTGCGGACCAATTTAGATGTCGAACGCAGATTAAGATGTCTTTCTGCGTGAGCATTTTGAACGGGAGTTTGTGCAACGCTTGGTTGAGAACTTGCAAGTCCAAGATTGGTTGTAAGCCGCCGCCTTTCTTGGGTATGCTGAAGTAAGGGCTGTAGAGACCCTTCTTCATCTCGGTTGGAGGGACAGGCTTGATTGCGTCTTTGAGAGATAGAGTAGCGATTTCCTCGTGCAGGGACTTGGCAAACTGAATTGCGTAACCGAGTCGGATGGTCCGGGCCAGCCAGCGAGACGGGTTGGGAAGTGAGAGCCACGCATCCAACTCTGCGCTAGGGGCACCAAGGGGACGATTACTTTTTGACATACCCGGCGGGCTTCGCAGCGGGGCGGAGCAGGTAAAGCGCCATCGGCAGGCGGTGACGCGTATTTTGTGTTTACTTAGGTTGTCTTTTGCTTTGTTATATCTCATTTGAACACAATTTAGTTTAAAAATACACGAAATCAGGAAGGGGGGGCAAATACTTTTCAAAGCACTGATTGAACAATCAAACATAGTGGTCCCGTTATTTTTTTTTTGGTGGGGCACCCTGCACCCTGCACCCTGAACTTCATTTATCATAATATTTAATACATTTTACAGAAAACTTTTACTTTGTTTATATTAAAAACTATCAAAAATGTTTGTGTTTTAGATTTGTAAAACCTGATTTCTATTTAGTCAACTCATATTCATGTAGAAATTGTTAAAACATAGAAAGAAAAAAAATAACAACAGTGCACATTGTAATCCAGTCACTACGGACGGTATTAGCAACCACATTTTCTCACAAAAAGACCCAATACAATGATGATATGATTTGAATGTCCTTCACATTCAAACCAGTGATTCTCGGCACCAACATGGCTTGTTAAACTGATCGGCCAAAGGGGAAAATGTATCGGTCGATGCCGATAATTTAAAAATACCAAATATTGGCTATTTTATCAGCTGCAGTGTTTTATTGGTCAACCACTACTATATACTGCAGAAATAGAAAAGTATGTTAGCATGCTATTTCAAACAAAGGCATTGCCTGGCCCTGAAATCCCCAGCAGAACAGAGGTGACACACTTTGTCATTGTGACCTGGATGTGATCTGACACAAGTGGCAAAAGATATAAGCGCATAACCCCAGAAAAGTGCTCACGTTGCAAAGCTTATGTGCTGGCATGCAAAGGTAGACAATCTAAACATGCATTTAAATGTCAGATCATATGGCACTTCAGGAAAGCCGGTTTAAGTTTAGGGCAGTACTAAACTTACTTCCTTTACATGCATTTCCATTCATTCCTTACGGAGTCCAACTTTTAAATCTGCTCACGGGATTAAACAAGATATGGAGATGTCCTGGAATATCTTATCTAGTGTGCTCATGCCTGACTAACTTTGCACTTTAACTATGAAATGATGCAAAAGCTTTTGAATCAACTATAAAAACGGCACCAAAAATGATGCAGACTGCATTAATTTACAATACGTGAATAATCTTAGCATCTGCTAACACTAAGTCGGTTATGAGAACCGAGAGGGGATTTCAAACACGAACCAGCTGACACCAGGCTTTTATTATGAGATTGATAACATCCGCACATATCTTTGATGTTGAAGGGTACAAATATTTTCTATCATCTTAATGTGTACCTTCACGACTAAAGAGCTGCCAGCAGTCGCATTGTCCTCTGAGGAAAGTTGGGGATGATCATATCCACTTGAGGTGAGGGAACAAAATAAATATATATTTCAAAGAGTGTCAATATCCTTCTTAAAGAAACAAATCAATATTCTAATGCCAAGAATCAATATTTTTAGTTAAATGTTTCACATGACTAATTTTGGGAACTAAGATACTGTGGCATTCAATTAACAAACACTTTAATTCTTACCAAAATGTAAATTTAGAATGAGATAATAATAAAAAGATCCTCCGATTTTTATTACACAAAAGGTTAGTTTGTTGACACTGACATACTGTATGCTCTAAGCTACTTTTATGGCTCTATGATGATGTAAAGGAGGAAGATCAGAACTTGTTGCACAAAGCACCATCTAATGAAGATGAAAGAGCAAAAAAGGGAGTAGATCACAATAGCCTGATGGCTAAAGATCACAACACACCTTTATTTTTTTATTATTTTGCGTACACTTACTGGGAGTGCAGTAACTGGAATTTTAAAGCTTAATTTTACCATAGAATGCTTGAGCCTAATAAGGAAATGTGTGAAAAAATGACATGTCCTTCCCATAATTCTCTGCTTTTCAAATTTAAGCTAAATTAGTATAAATGTTAGCTATCATGTTAACCACTCATGAATAAATGGAAATTACAGATGTTTACAGATACTGAAATCAAATAACAAATAATGCAAATCATGTTAATTTATAACTCATTTACAAAAGCCACATTCCAGCATTGATTTTCAGAGCTCTCGTAGTCAGCGGGTCATGCGGAGAAGAGAGAGAATGAGACATTCAAGTTCATTCATTACTTGACTGAGACTTTTTTTTTGTTTGTTTTTCTCAAGAATTAATTATGTGGAAGTCAATTAGCTACAAACATCATGCCATTTCTCTGGATTCTCTCCAGTCACCCTTAAACCAATGGCAAAAATTACAGAAGTTTTATATCTATCATTGAAATTGTAGAATTACACATATACGTAGGGGTGTATTCACTAAATAGTTGTACAACTAAATTGCACTGTCTCTTAAGTATTTAAGTTAAGTTGGGTTTTTCCGATACTAATATTTTGACTTTGGTATGATACCAGCCCTGGTACTTCGGTATCGATACTAACTCGATTCTTGGGCAACAAATAAAAGAAAAAAAAAATCAGATTTTTTATGAAATTATGCAGTTCTTTTAGATAAGTAATTTTCTGTGTAAAGTCTTATAGATACAAATGATGCCTTTTCTGCTGTAATTTTTCTGGATTCCATGTTAAAGGTTTTAATTAAATGCTATGATCAAATACATACTGTATAGCTTCAATCAAATGAAAACATAATACTTTTAAACTATCTATCTATCTGTCTGTCTGTCTGTCTGTCTGTCTGTCTGTCTATCTATCTAAAGCTAAATTAGTTTAAGCTAATGTACAGATTTTGCTCTTATGGAAAAAAAATTCCCCAAAGTGGCATTGAAAATGGACTTTTACAATTTGAATATTTTTTTTTTTTTTTTTTTTTTTTTTGTCAGAACTTCTTAAACTACATAAGAGAGTTCTCATCAAAAAGATCCTCCATGTGCAGTAATGACAGCTTTGTAGATCCTTGATATTATAGCTGTCATTTTGTCCAGATACTCAGGTGACATTTCACCCCACACTTCCTGCAGCACTTGCCATAGATGTGACTGTCTTGTCGGACATTTCTCACACACCTTACAGTCTAGCTGATCCCACAAAAGCTCAATGGGAATAAGATCCAAAACACACTTTTCCAATTATATGTTGTCCAATGTCTGTTTCTTTGACCACTCTAACCTTTCCTTTTTGTTTTTCTGTTTCAAAAGTGACTTTCTTTGGAATTCTTCCCATAATGCCTGCACCCCTGAGTTTTCTCTTTACTGTTGTATATGCTGTTGTACAACCAAATAGCTTTCAGCAGTATTTTATATAATGGCAAGTGATTTTTCTAGTACCAAATTAGCAATTTAGCATGATTTCTCAAGTATAAAGTGTTGGAGTAGTGGCTGCTGGAAATGAGGCCTGTCTAGATTTGATCAAAAAAATTAAATACAATTTCTTTCCAAAAATGTAAGTTGTCGAATAGTCTTAACACAACAGGAGATCTTTTGCAATGCTAATGATAATGCGGGAGAGCAACACTTCAACTCGCACTCGAATGGGGAGAGGAAGAAACAACAGCTCACAGTCCAGATGCACTCAAAACTTTCCAAACAGATTAAGGTTATGTAGATCGCTGAGTATTATAATACAAAAATGCAGAATAAGTAAATACAGAAGCAGTATCATCGTGAAATATAGCAGAGCCATACCTGGTCTTCTGCTTGAGCAAAACTTGCTTGTCAGAGCGTCTAAAAAGGAAACACAGCACCATTATATACTGTATTTAATGCATCCTTTATTAATGCATCCTTTATTAAGGTTCAAATAATAAGGAAGCGGGCAGTATATATAAGCACAAACTCCAAAACTGGCATTTGTCTGTGCGGTCAGTGAGTATGAGTCATGTGAAAAACAGCGCAAGAGAGTTTCAAACTTCTCCCGGCTGATACACTGTCTTGCGCTGAGACGCTCATCACTGGTGCATGTTTGCTGCAGCTAGAGTTTGTTTATAGTGATTGCTCATGACATAGTGAATTATAATAAGTAAAGAAAATCGGCGATACGCAGCTCTATCTAGAAAGAGTTTGTTTTTTGTGAGTTAGAGATGGATCAAATCAAGTGAACAAAAAGGTGAGAGGGTGTAGTATTAACCCATTATACTTTATAAAATATTATAAAAATATTTTTTTGATTTAGTCTTTTTTGGTTTGTTTTCCAATATAAATATCTAAAACTCCTTATCTATATGTACTTTAGCAGCTATACTGCAGAAGAAAAAACTGTTATTGGAGAACTTTGAATATAATATTTAATTTTAATATCTTAATATTTATAATCCTTTAAAACAAGATACATTTACCTGAGAAGCATCATAAGATATTTAGACTTGCTTTTAGAGCAAATGTCTTGAATATGAGTATATTTTTCTGCACTGGCAGAAGTATGAAAAAATACACTTATCAAAAAACACTTATATTTAAGATACATTCTCTTAAAGCAAGTCTAAATATCGTATATGTTGCTTCTCAAGTAAATGGATCTTGTTTTAAGGATTTTTAGACCATTTTAAATGGGAAAACAAGACAAAAACACTTGATAACAATAGGATTGTTTGCAGTGAAATTTAAATTAAACAAAAATTCAAGTAGTTTTTCCTCTTTAATTCAGTGAATGTCATTTAGAGGTATTTTTAAAAGATGATTTTGTCCTCTTTATTGTTGGTAAGCATGTTTAATACAACCTTTTAAGTAGGGGCACAAGCTGAATAGTCGTTTAGAGCTAATGATTAATCATTGCAATAATCACCCGAATAGTCGAATAATCATTTTAATAATCATTAGATTAGTCTATTATAAAAAATATTCGTTAGTTGCAGCCCAACTTAGAAATAAAGCAGATTTTTAAATAATTTAACTTTCATTTTACACCATTAACTTTCTTTGTTTCACATTTTTCAATATGTATTACAGGTTTACATTTGCAGTGCCTTGCGAGGAAGTATTCACACCCCACTGATGTTTTTCCTGTTTTGTTGCATTACATCCTGGATTTAAAATTTATTTTTATTTGGATTTTTTTGTAATGGACCTAATAAAATAGTACAAATTGTTGTGAAATGGAAAAAAAAACTGAAAAGTTGTGAGTGCTACGAAATCCCTAAATAAGATCAGGTCCAACCAACTTCAGAAGTCACATAGTTGATTTAATGTCAACCTGTGTGCAATAAAAGTGTCACATGATGTCAGTATAAATACACTAGTTGTGAAAGGCCTCTGAGTCTGCAACACCACTAAGCAAGCAACATCAAGATCAAGGAGCTCACCAAACAGGTCAGAGAATTCTTGATCAGGGTTGGCTTATCAAAAAATATACAAAACTTTGAACACCCCACTGAGCACTATTAAATCCATTATAACAAAATGGAAAGAATACAACACCACTACAAACCTGACAAGAGAAGGCCACCCACCAAAACTCACAGACCAGGCAAGGAGGGCATGTGGCAGAATCTCCAAACGGATGAAAGAAGGTTCTCTGGTCAAATGAGTAAAATGTAACTTTTTGGCCATCATGGGAAATGCTATGTGTGGCGCAAACTAGGGCTGGGTGATAAAACGATCTTGATATTTATTGTGATTAAAAAATCAACTATATTGATGATAAGCTTTTGAGTAATTTTCAATATTTTGCCCATGTTCTACATCAAGACGTTCAGGTGTGTGTCACTTAAAACACAAGCAGTTCGGCTTTCTCTGACAGCATGGAGTTGCTAACATTAGCTGCCTAGCTAATGATTAGGCTACACGCCAGTCAACATGGTCGATTGATTCCACCTAGACTGCAAGACATGATGACTGTTGTGCCCTCTCATCATCTCAAGTGAGCAGCGCGAATGGCCTGGTCAAAGCCCAGTCCTTAATCCAATTGAGAATCTGTGGCATGGCTTGAAGATTGCTGTACACCAACGCAACCCATCTAACTTGAAGGAGGTGGAGCAGATTTGCCTTGAAGAATGGGCAAAAATCTCAGTGCTAAGCTATTAGAGACATACGCCAAGAGACTTGCAGTTGTAATTGCAGCAAATGTGGCATTATTATTCTTTGTGTCACAATAAAAAAATATTTTGCACATTCAGTGCAAGGCATGTTGTGTAAATCAAATGGTACAAACTCCCAAAAATTCCATTTTAATTCCAGGTTGTAATGCAACAAAACGGGAAAAAATATCAATGGGGGTGAATATTTTCACTAGTCACTGAATAATGTGAACTCCAATGTAAATTTTGGACCCCATTGTATACCCATAGTGTATGCGTTTATCGTTTTCAAAAGAGATGAGCAACCACATGCTCCATAATAGCACATATGAGTCAACAGCATACATATCGGACCATGTGATGCAAATGTGTACAGGAATGTAATGGACCACATACGCACACACTACAATTTACTCAGCCATAATGATTCATTATCCCAGCTATAACAGACCAATACACTGAACCATTACTGCACAAGACAGTAACATGTCAAGTAAACAAGCTCATGTTTTCATCCAATTAGCACAGAGTGTGACATCTATTGTGGATCAACATAAATAGTGTCATTAAATGTGTGGTGAAACTATTACACGATTGTCCACTACAGAGAAATGAATGTTCATGTTGGCTGTATTAGGACATAACCATTTTAAAAATGAACCATCAAGAAATGTATAACATTATGTAAATGTAGCAAATATTTGGAACTACACAAATGGTTAACAGAGTTTATCTAAACCTATAATGTTTAGAGCAAAATTCTTTGTTGTTTTAGTGTATGCAAACGCAAGCTTTTCATCTGTGTCCTTGCATGCTACTATCAGACAATCTGAAGGAGGCCTGTGAAATTCTTGTCCATTCGCATTTTCAGATTACCTTTTTTTTTTTTTTTTTTTTTTAAAGCTGCATGCAACCGGCAAAGTGTATAATCATTTTAGCATTAGACATTTGTCGGAAATTAATCTGAAAATGTATACAACACTTAGAACGGATGAGTGTTTACACTACAAGACCTATGTTTTCACATGATCTCTGAACATGTTTAAAATGGACAAATCTCAAAACGTTTTGGACCACATTTTCTAGAGGTCGACCGATATGTTTTTTTTTTTTTCATGAGTCTGTCTGCATTGCCTCTGATATACAGAATGGTTTAAATGACATTGTGTTCAATCAATTCTCATAGAATAAATGTAACTACAGTGCATCCGGAAAGTATTCACAGCGCTTCACTTTTTCCACATTTTGTTATGTTACAGCCTTATTCAAAAATGTATTACATTCATTATTTTCCTCCAAATTCTACAAAAAATACCCCGTAATGACAACGTGAAAGAAGTTTGTTTGAAATCTTTGCAAATTTATAAAAAATAAAAAATGAAATAAATCACATGTACATAATTATTCACAACCTTTGCCATGACACACAAAATTGAGCTCAGGTGCATACTGATTCCACTGATCATCCTTGAGGTGTTTCTTCAACTTGATTGGTGTCCACCTGTGGTAAATTCAGTTGATTGGACATGATTTGGAAAGGCACACACCTGTCTATATAAGGTCTCACAGTTAACAGTGCATGTCAGATCACAAACCAAGCCATGAAGTCCAAGGAATTGTCTGTAGACATCCAAGACCAGATTGTATCGAGACACAGATCTGGGGAAGGATACAGAAACATTTATGAAGAATTGAAGGTCCCAATGAGCACAGTGGCCTCAATCATCCGTAAATGGAAGAAGTTTGGAAGCACCTGGACTCTTCCTAGAGCTGGCTGCCCAGCCAAACTGAGCGATCAGGGGAGAAGGGCCTTAGTCAGAGAGGTGACCAAAAACCCAATGGTCACTCTGACAGAGCTCCAGCATTTCTCTGTGGAGAGAGGAGAACCTTCCAGAAGAACAACCATCTCTGAAGCAGTAAAAGGCACATGACAGCCCACCTGGAGTTTGCCTAAAGGACCCTGACCATGAGAAACAAAATTTGCTGGTCTGATGAAACAAAGATTGATCTCTTTGGCCTGAATGGCAAGCGTCATGTCTGGAGGAAACCAGGCACCGTTTATCACCTGGCCAATACCATCCCTACAGTGCATCATGATGGTGGCAGCATCATTCTGTGGGGATGTTTTTCAGTGGCAGGAACTGGGAGACTAGTCAGGATCGAGGAAAAGATGAATGCAGCAATGTACATAGACATCCTTGATGAAAACCTGCTCCAGAGTGCTCTGGACCTCAGACTGGTATGACGGTTCATCTTCCAACAGGACAACGACCCTAAGCACACAGTCAAGATAACAAAGGAGTGGCTACGGGACAACTCTGTGAATGTTCATGATTGGCCCAGCCAGAACCCAGACTTGAACCCGTTTGAACATCTCTGGAGAGATCTGAAAATGGCTGTGTACTCACGCTCCCCATCCAACCTGATGCAGCTTGAGAGGTCCTGCATAGAAGAATGGGAGAAACCACCCAAAAATAGGTGTGCCAAGCTTGTAGCATCATACACACAATGACTTGAGGCTGTAATTGGTGCCAAATGTGCTTCAACAAAGTACTGAGCAAAGGCTGTGAATACTTATGTACATGTGATTTTATATATATATATATATATATATATATATATATATATATATATATATATAATATTATATTTTTTTTTTTTTTTTTTTCTGTAATAAGGTTGCAAAGATTTCAAACAAACTTCTTTCATGTTGTCATTATGGGGTTTTGTTTGTAGAATTTTGAGTAAAATAATGAATTTTATCCATTTTGGAATAAGGCTGTAAGCTAACAAAATGTGAATACTTTCCGGATGCACTGTATAACTACAGTACATTTTTGCAGATTGAATTTTATGTGCCACGTTCTACTTTTTGCTGCAGTTTTCAAATGAAATTAACACAAGAGGCACCCCAACAACTGTGCATTAATTCACTTTTACACAAATCATGACTACAGCAGCTTATGACTTTATAGACACTTATTTGTTACTCACACACTGACATGTTTTGATATCTCAACGCTTTCACTATCACACATCATTTGAAATTTCTTTCAGTTACTGTCGTAACCTCCGTTCCCTGATGGTGGAAACTAGAATTTGTGTCGATGTAGTGACACTAGTGGTCATTCATGGAAGCCCCAAACACCTCAGATATTTGAGAAAAGGCCAATGAGTATTGTCGAGTGGAATTTGCATGCCACTCCCCAGACATACGTACATAAAAGGAGCTGGCTCTCAACCACTCATTCAGGTTTGTGCTGAGGAGCCGAGACAGGGTCCTGGATATTTCAGCGAGTAGTGCAGCATTGTGGCAAGGGGGACACAATGTCCTGTTCCCTCCATCAGGAAACGGAGGTTACGACAGTAACGGAGACGTTTCATTCCATCACTCATTCGATGTCGATGTAGTGACACTAGGGTTCCCTATACAAAATGCCACAATCAGCTAAAGTGTGTGACGTGGACTGGCGGTGCAGGCAAGCTGCTGTGTGCCTAGTAGCAAGTGCACCTGGTCCGCACATAGCCTGCCCAATGGACATTGCACGGTCCTTCGCACCCCAGGGGGACAATACGTATTTACAAAGGGAGTAGGCCGCATCAGCCGTGACCTTTTACTCTTTTTTTTTTTTTTTTTTATTTCTCCCCCCAAAAATTACATTTATTCGGCTGGGGCCAAATGTATTTGTGTTGGGGAAGGCACTCTTTTCAAAAGGGACACCACAGAGACCACATCCTGCCGAAGGGGAGGTTAACATGTGGTGAATACATCACATGGGCTTACCAGCTGCATATGGAAGAAACCCCTTGGTAGGTCCACCCGGAGGGGATGAACCCTAGAGCATGGTGACCTGTGTCAGGGAGGGCCCTGCTGAAGGGAGACACAGATTTTCCCTCAGGGAATACATACTGTGTAAAATACATCACAATGGGTTACCACTGGTAACCAGCACACGTGGAGCACCTACCCCAGTACAGGGCATACTAGCACACGTACTAGGGCCGGCTTCGAATTGCTTTGCCAAATTTGCCTGCTGCAGGGCTAAGGAGGAAGGACATCCAGGGTACACCCGTCTTGGGAACTTGCATGGGGGAAAAAAGCTCACGGCTTCCCCTCAGGGAGGGGAAAGGTGCTGTATGCAACGGAACACCGACCAGCTGCCTGCACACTTACCTGTCCATACCTGTCAACACACGGGACAAAACTGGCTCAACCCAGAGATTATAAAATCTCGCAAAGGTATTGGGTGTTGCCCAGCCTGCTCCTCTACAGATGTCTGCTAGAGAGTCACCATTGGCTAGTGCCCAGGAGGAAGCCACTCTCCTAGTGGAGTGTGCTCGTAGTCCCAAAGGGGACGGCACTCCCTGGGCCTGGTATGCCAAAGCCATGACATCCTCGATCCAGTGGGCAATCCTCGTTTTGTAGACAATGTTCCCTTTCCACTGTTCCCCAAAACAGACAAAGAGCTGCACAGAGCTTCTAAAGCTCTCTGTGCGGTTCAAGTAGATATGCAAAACGTGCACTGGACACAGCAACAACAAGGCTGGGTCTGTCTCCTCCCGGGGCAGCGCATGCAGGCTCACCACCTGATCCCTAAAAGGGGTTGTGGGAACCTTGGGCACATGAAAGAGTACACCGGACCAGACTCCAGCAAGGTGTCGCTTACAGAGAACACCTGCAGGTCCCCAACCTCTTGATGGATGCAAGCGCAGTCAGGATGTCCATCTTCAATGAGAGAGACTTTAAATCAAATGACTCAAGAGGTTCAAATGGGGCACTCCGCAGGCCCAGCAGGGACCACTGAGAGATCCAACGAGGGAAAGAGGCGCAACCTAGGAGGATTCAACCTTCTAGCGCCTCTAAGGAGCCTGATGATCAGGTCGTGCTTCCCTAGGCGTGGTGTGCTGCTATAGAGGTCACATAAACCTTCAAGGTGGAGGGGGGCATCCGCCCCTCCAGCCTCTCCTGCAGAAAGGAAGGCACCAACCCGACTGTGCATCTCTGGGGGACTTCACCTCTGGAAGAAGACTAATTTGCGAACACATGCCACTTCAAGGCATACAGCTGCCTCGTAGAGGGAGCCCTGGCCTGAGTGATCATGTCTACCATTGCCGGTGGTGATTCCAGAGTTTTGGGCATGGGTGTCAGATGGTGCCCTGTCCCTGATAGAGGAGGTTCTCCCTCAGGGGAATTTGCCAGGGAGGTGCTGTCGTGAGGAGCGTGAGGTCCGAGATCCAAGTCTGGGTGGGCCAGTATGGTGCCACGATGATGACTTGTTCCTTGTCCTCACTGACCTTGCACAGGGTCTGTGCAAATAGGCTCACTGGGGGGAATGCGTGTGTCAGCGCATCTGTCCCGAGGGCGGCTCCCGTCAGGGAATACCAGAGCGGGCAGTGGGAGGTTTCTCGGGAAGCAAACGGGTCTACCTGTGCAGAATCTACTCAAATCAGCTGGACCACCTGGGGGTGGAGTCTCCACTTTCCACTGAGCATCACCTGCCATGACAGCATGCCCGCTGTGGCGTTGATGCTGCTCGGGACCTGAGTCCCTGCTGACTCCAGAGGAGATGGCGGGCGAGTTGTGATATGCGATGAGAACATAAGCAGCCTTGGTGATTTATATATTCTACCATCGCTATGTTGTCAGTCCAGACCAGAAAATGCTTGCCCTGGATCAATGGCAATAGCCTCCATAGGGCAAGCAGTATTGCCAGCAACTCAAGGCAGTTGATGTGCCAATGCAGCAGCGGTCCTGTCCAGGAGCCAGCGGCTGCGTGCCCGTTGCACACGGTGCCCCAACCTAACTGGACACTTGCTGTAGGAGGAATCCTGCCCGCAGAAATGCAGGGTCTGCCACGAGTGACGGCAGACCGGCGTGATGGCCATGACGCCAGACGCATGCCAAAATGCACTTCCGCATCAGCATCTTGAACGGGAGTCTGTGTCAGGTCCGGTTCAGAACTCGCAAGTCCAAGATTGGCCGTAACCCACCACCTTTCTTTGGCATGATGAAGTAAGGGCTATAGAACCCATTCCTCATCTCGGCTGGAGGGACAGGCTCTATCATGTCCTTCTGCAGAAGGATCACAATTCTGCATGCAGGATGGCAGCATTCTCGCCCTTGAAGCGCACGCCACTGAACCAGGCGGGAACCTGGCGAACTGAATCGTATAGCCGAGTCGAACGGTTCTGGCCAGTGAACGTGACGGGTTAGAAAGCGCATGCTTGGTGTCCGTGGGCACCGGCTGTGTGACCTAAGTAGAGAGGAAACCACAATTATAATTTTTTTGACAATGTGGGTACCATAGCTCCTCCGGTGTGTGTGGTGAACACAAAACAAAAGGGAACACAAGATTCTCCTCCCGGCCCTCTACCAGGGGACGGAGTGGTCTGGTCACCAGTCTCAGGGTTCCGGCAGACGTCTTCCTCCTCGTGTCACCTGCCATTAGGGGAGCTTAGTAGCATTCTTCTGGGTCTTAGAGCCAGGCCGTGAGGCGGGGGGCATCAGCTTCCTGCGGAGAGCTCTACATCGGGGCCGAGAACTCACCTCGGCCTGCCGCCACAAGGGGACGCCCTTGGCGAACAGACAGGGTATGCACTCTTGAGCCACGCCCGGGAAAAATGTGTTGTATCGCCTCAGTCTGTTTATTCACCGCGAAAGCTGCCACCACATCGTTGCCATGGTCATGTTCTCTCAATAAGAACATGAACCATACACAAATGCTTCGTTAATATGATTACGGACCAGACACATGAGGCAGTAATCGTGTCCGTCAGATGTGGATATATATATACTCTTTTAAGCTGTCAAAGTGTCCAGGGGCTTACTCTGCAGAAACTGCTGCAGAAGGAGAGAAAGCTGCTGAAATGCGTTGTATATCCAACAGCAATTCACTTCTTTTGAGGTGAATGGACCAGCAGAGAAGAACAGCTGTCTCCTGAATCAACCGCTCCACTCCAAAGATTGATACTTTAGATGTATTGATATTTTTTTTTTAACCTATTTGTGTATTCAAGTCCAACATTTCCATAAAGAAGAAGCAGGTTGTCTAAATTCAAATTGTATAAATTGTTCAAAGCTGCTTATGAGACATGAAAGTGATTGAAGCTGAACCTGCATGATTCATTCTCTCTCGCTCGCCGGCAGGCTGGATCTCCACGTGATTGGTGCAGTTTTAATCATAACCTAATTATGATATTGTGATGTTTGCAACATCTTAAATCGTGACATGTTTTGCGATATCATCTCGTGAGATGGATGATGATAACCAACCCTACAGTTTACTAGTGATGGAATCAAGAACCTGGTGATATGATATCGATATCTGATATTGATATCTGGGTCATAAGTTCATACTGCGATTCATTACTCTATGTTTTGTATGTTCTGTATACTCAATTGTTTCTCATTCATCTGCATAGGATTCAATGGTTTGAATGAGCTAAGAATATACTGTAATTGCATAGTGTGGATTGGGTCAAATATAAATAATTTGTGTGTTGGCCTAATGCCACATTTACATTTCCTCTTCTCAAACTTGCTGTGTGGTGGTCAATGTCCCTTCTTCCAAAAATAGAAATGTGATTTAACGAAATGATCAAATCTCGATAAATAAAAATCTACATAATTTCCTGATGAATATTCGGCTTCTTTTAAAAATCAACCACATTACATAAGATAAATAGATTGAGAATGTTGTTTCATGTGAAGTGCAATTTCTGCACCGTTAGCTGCACCAACTGGAATTTCAATGCATTTGAGCAGACCGACATAACATTTGCTCAAATAATAGTGCGAGTTTCCAATGGGACTCGCCGTTTGCCTGAACAACGGAATATGTGGGAAGCAATTTCTCTTAATGTTGTACAACAATACAAAACCCAACACAAATTCTTTAAAATACTTTATACCAGTGTTGTTCTTGTTTGGTTTCACTTAAATCTGTGTGTTTGAGCTTTTCAAGACACAGATGCTGGTGCAAGCTGCCACAGAACATTAGAGGTTGAGCTGTGAGCCGTATGTTTCTCATTTCCTCCTGTACTTCCTGTCCTTATCTCACTCTCAGTACCGTCATGTTTCCATGTCTAAGGCCACACCTTTGGCTGAGAGCACAAACAAAGGCAGGCAGTCTAATGGAGAGGATCTATATGATTTTGCCCTGTAAACCCGCCCTTTGTTCCACCCCACACTATTAGGAAATGCCATTAGTGCTGTGCCAGACAGTGATGGGTACTGACAGCCAGTGACTTCCCTGGTCAAGAGAGCAGCCTAAAGCCATAAGTGCGTCACCAGCCTTCACACATGTCACTGCATCAGACTCTAGCTTGCAGGGATCACCTTTGTTCTAGCTCCCTCATACAGGACAGCTAATTGTGTGACCGCAAGTCGAAGATTGAAGACAGGAAGGGGAGGAGGCGGCAGTCGAGACAGGCCATAGTGTTAGCTCTTTTTTTAATGTCAGCTTCACTTGTCAAATACACTGAGGGAAATCAAGCAAAATACCGCCTTTCTTTCTATTGATAGGCTTTTTATTTATTTATTTTCATGCACAGACATTGTTGGGCAAATTAATACTACACTGTATGTGAACACCTAGGCTATTTTGTCTAGTGGCTGGCTAATATGATACGTTTTTACAAGGCCTGGTGTGAGATGATAGGAAAGATTCCTATAAGCATATATCATACACCTACATTAATCAAATAACACATTGGTACAGGGAGAGCATTTGAGGGATATTGCACCATAGACATGTTTTAGCTGCTCTTATGGGGGAAACTAGTGTTGACTGCTTCGGTCCTGAGATCTGGATCAAACATGGAAGGAAATGGACTGGAATACGAAGGTTTTGTTCAGCCGGGGAGGCACAAAGGACAGGAGTGCCAGAACTATGCAATACTATAGCATTATTCTGTTTTTTAATAGAGGTTTTCTTAGTATCATGTGATCATAAGTCACAATTGATTCAATTTCTGCCAAAAACCTTTTTTTATTATTTAGTTTCAAAGAATATTCAAGAACTACATAAAATAATCATATTATGTTGCTTAAGTGATGAGTGGCAAAATTGTATGTTCTACATATTAAATTACTGTTTACTTTTATTTTTAAAAGGCATGTTGTTTTGTTTTTAACCTGAAAAAGACAACCCCATAATTAAATCTCAGAAAATGTATGGATTGCTATTTTACAACACATTAGGGGGCCCAAATTCTACTTTTTTTTTATCTTGAAAATGTTGCTTTTATTTAAAATTGTATTGTTTGTATCCACCAGCATACGCTGCCCCTTTAGGGTATACAAAGAGTTCATGTTTGGCTGTGCTTCTTACCAGATTTAAACCCATATAAAAAAAAAAAATGTCAAACATTAGTTTGGTGTCAGATATACTATAATGCTTACAAAAATATACCACAGTATTTCCATGTTTATTGAAAATGGTACCATGGTAGTACTATGGTTTTTTTGGACATGGAAACATGGTAAAATCATGTTGTTTGGGCATGTACCATGGTTATATTATGTTTTTGGGACATGTACTTTATGATGGTAATACATAATTGTCAGGGTTGCTGGATGATCTGTTTGGGGAGTCTATTCTGTCTCTGCATGTTCCCAGCATTCTCTTTTTGTAAATTTTTTATTTTTTTTATTTGTCATGTGCTGGTCACAACTGAGGCTCTGCCAGCACATGGCTTGATTAGCAGCACCTGTTCCTTGTTGGAAGTTAATTTCTCCCTGTATATAACTCCCTCGTGTCAGATTGCATCGTGCCTTTAACGGAAGCAGTGGTCGTCGGTTTGTTCTCCAGACCACCTGATTTCTGATCTCATCATTGACCTTTCCTGTTGCTCTTTGTGGCATTGCTGTGGATTTTGTCCTGATTCCAGCTCTCCTGACTCCCGTTGGATGCCCTCAAATAACCAGTCTGCTTTGTGGTTTATCCAGTATTTTCCGTGTTTGAGTCTTCAACAAATCTGGTTTATTTTCACAGTTGTGTATTTGCCTCTTCCCTCACTTTAACATATAATGTCCTTTTGAAGTACCTTCTATATAATATGGAATATGACAATAATTATTTAATTCCACAGTATATTTCAAAGTGGCATGGTATTACCATCTGATTCCATCGCTATACCATGGTTTTAATCAACAACAAGAGTGCGCCAGTGCCCCAGGGGTGTTTAAACCTCAGAACCAAACTAAATAAATAAAACCGTGAAACACCGAGGGAGAAAAAAAAAATCATTACATTCATGGTCAGCCTACTTTTTGTCATTATTTTTTTTAACCAAATAAACGTAAATAATTTTATTGTACTGTACTACTATTAATAATACATTAAGAAATTATGGAAATATTATTGTATAGCAATAATAGTAAATAGTAATTTATGTAATTTTTTTAACTTGCTGGTGTTTACGTCTTGTGGAGTAGTTTAACATTTACGGACTGGCACCATTCACTTCTATTGTAAATGGCTTACTGTAACCCAGATTTATGCTTAAAAAAAAAAGCAATTTGAAATAATTTGTGGGAATCAACATGTCAACTGAGCTAAATTTCTATTGAACACAAAATATTCCTTTTAATTCCAGACTAATTAAACCAATGTTCTGCTTTAAATATTCTGCAGCTTTAGATAACAACAGAGATTTGTTATGAGGAAAATAAGTACTAGACTAACAAAATGTACCAGGGAATTATTATTTTTTTATTGAGGGGTGGTTAGACATGACATCATGGTAATCTTGTGAACCATGGTGCAATACCATGTTTTTTTTTTGGACATGTACCTTGGTCATTCATGGTATTCTTTTGAAGGACCTTGGAGTACCCTGTGAATAGAATTGTACAGTGGCAGGAAAAAGTGTGTGAACCCTTTGGAATTAGCTGGTTTTCTGCATTAATTGGTGATAAATTGTGATCTTCCTCAAAGTCAAAAGTATAGACAAACACAATGTGCTTGAGCTAGCAAAACATAAACAATAATAATCTTTCATGTCTTTATTGAACATATCCCATTAAACATTCACAGTGATGAGGAAAAAGTGAACCCTTGGATTTAATAACTGGTCGATCCTCGTTTGGCAGCAATAATCTCAACCAAGCATTTCCGGTAGCTGCAGATTAGACCTGCACAATGTTCAGAAGGAATTTTGGACCATTCTTTCTTAAAAGAAAACTGCTTCAGCTCAGTCACATTCTTAGGATGTCTGGTGTTAACAGATCTCTTGAGGTCAATCCACAGCATCTCTATTGGGTTAAGGTCCACTCCAATAGGTGGATTTTCTTTTTTGAAGACATTCTGTAGTGGAAGTACTTTGATATTTAGGGTCATTGTCCTGCTGCATCACCCAACTTCTACTGGGCTTCAGCTGGTGCACAACTACACTGACATTATCCTATAAGACATCTTGATAAACTTAGGACTTAATTTTTCCCTCTGATGGCAAGCAGTTCAGGCCCTAAAGCAGCCCCAACTCATGATGCTCCCTCCACTGTACTTCACCATCGGGATGATGTTTTCATGTTGGCATGCAATGCTCTTATTATGCCATATGTAGTGCTGCATATTTTTCCCCAAAATTTTAACTTTAAGCCCTATTCAGATGGCATTGTTTCTCGGGGTGACGTCTGTAAAAGTAAACTTTCATGGCTCCTCTGTGATAAAACTCACGTGTTCGGATGACAATTAAAAAATTGGGACGAGCAAGACTTTTTGTCCATCACATGATGCATTTTAGCTTGTTAGAAGGAAAATTCATCAATCCACAAACTGTATCCTCAGTATTTGCATTTAAATATGTTTGGAATTACATTAAATTTAAAACAAAAATTTTAAAGCATGAGGGAACTGTGCTGTAAAGTGCTGCAAACATTTACAGTGCACATTTTCACATACGGAGCAAGACAAAATTCTTGCGAAGAGCAATTAAATGAACCAAGAAACTGTAGGGACAAGACTTCATCAACGCAGCCAAATAAATGTCAATGGGGGTACGCATGTTTAGTCACCTGCATCACCTCCATTGCGCTGCTTACGTGCACTCTCATAAGCATATATAATATATATAGAAGTATAAATAGAAGCCGCACATATCAATCAAGTAAAATAATTACAGTTCATCTATAAAAATGAGGTACATAATTTGGAATCATCTGACAGTGTTTAAAAAGTGGAGGAGGAAATTAAACCTTTTAAATAAGATCGACATTAACCCGGTAACTTTTATAGGACTACTCGACCCGTAAAAACATGGATAAATATATTTAGTAAACATTTCTACATTCATTTAATATACTACAATTTTATTACATTGCTGCCATAATAATGGACCGTTTCAAAGGTTTACATGATATGGCTCTCGTTTTGCTTCCTTTCTACTTAACCCTATGGGGTCTGAGGGCGTTTTGGGCCCTAGAGAACTTTTGACATGCCTTGACATTTGTGCATTTTTCAGTTGCTTAAAAACACATTAATGACTAAAGTCACTGTATTCAGCTCTCAAACTGGGCTAAAATAATATGTGAGCAACATGTGTGTACATGTTTGTATTTTTGAGAAAATAACGTTTATGCATGGTTTTTGAAAAAAAAATTAAGTTATTGAAATAAGGCCATATACCACATACTAAACATTTGTCCACAAGCCTTTTGAGAACTGAATATTGTAGCCTAGAGTTTTTGCTACAAAATGATGTGAAAATCATCCTGATCACTCATTCATACAAAACAATATAGTAATTGAACTTTTGTAAGACACTTTTAGTGTTGAAAGGTAATATGCGAGGAGGCGTGAACTATAATGAATATTGATGGTAATTCACACCTGAGGAGACAAAAGACCCCTCCCCTGGGCCTATCAATGAGGAATGTGACAAAGAGAATGAATGTGAGGAGACTTAATGATCAATATCAAGTTTTAAGTTAAAAGAAGTAATCTGACTATACATTTTCTTTACATAAAGACATTACTTAATTTTAGACCTACACTACCATTTAAAAGTTTAGAAGAAGTCTCTTCTTGTGCTCACCAAGACTGCATTTATTTGATCCAAAATACAGTAAAAACAGTGATATTGTGAACTCTTTTTACAATTTAAAAGAACAGTTTTCTATTTTAATATATTGTAAAATGCAATTTGTGATCAATGCTGAATTTTCAGCATCATGACTGTAGTCTTCAGTTTCACCTGATACTTCAGAAATCATAATATGCTGATTTTCTAGTATGGGCATATTTAAAGTGCATTTTACTAATTTACACCTGAACCCATATTTGCAAGCACAAGCTTTGTTGATGATAATGAGGCAGCATAACCTCTAGTTAAAATATAATCTAAACATTCATATTATTTTTATATCATATTACATATCATGTAACTAAAACTTGCTTATTAGGACATATTTCAAATTTCAATACTCTGAATCCTGGCTGGCAAGTCTGGAAACATTCCCACTAGTTAAATATGTACATGTTTATATAAAATAACATGTCAACTAATGAAAACTAAATGACTTACTCGTCAGAAATTGTTTCCTCGGCTGGATCAAGTCTCTCTTCAAAATACAAACATTCATCTGAGTCCCACTCTTCTTCTGAGGAAAATGTCTCTTCATCACTATCCAGGAGTTTTCTCACTTGTGTATCATGCTCTCTTTCAAACGCGCAGAAAAATGAATGTACTTGTGGGCGTTTACCATTTTCATTGATTGTCTCGGCACATTAGCGTATGAATGGCACGCTCTGGTGGTGGGTGTGATCACATTAGAGATAAATTAGCTGAGCCAGGAAAACTGTACATCGCTTTGTTTCAAACAGATTACATTGCAGGAGAATATTTGTTTTAAATTTGAATTGTTTTATTTAAAAGTAGACATTTTAAGCTTTCTTTTCGTTTCATGTTTGTGTGATAAGTATTCGCAGAGTTTCAGTAAATTTTTGTGACGCGTTTCAGATATATGCTCTCAAACCCAGAGATTGCCTACAGCTCACCCTTTTTATTTTCTTTATTTTACAAAAGTATAAGGTTTTGTTGTTATTGTGAGTGTACACAAATAAAAGTAGACCCTTTATAGTCTTAATGATGTCTTATCTGTATGCCCCAAAATGACGGAGAATCTCATGTTGTTTCCACTGTAATGACGATAAAATCCAGCAGGACGCGCCAGCGCATCTGTCGACCCCAGAGGGTTAAAGAGTTCAGTGTGGTGGAGCGGCAACATATTGCATTATTGTGAATTATTTCAAAGATTTCTGTTACACAATCTTCCAACTTTCACAACTGTCCATTACTGGCAGAGCCATTACAATGCGCCTCGCAAACGTACAGCACTTAGCAGTGGTCAAAAAGGATATCCAAAACAGCTTTTGGATTATAAACTCAGGGATGTGGATTTGGACAGTAATTATAAGACCAGACGACCTGGAAGTTTGCCAAAAAACATTATGTAATTCGGCTGGGAATTTTCTTGTGGGAGGTGGGACATTTTGGATGGCAATAAAATCACTGACTACCCCGTGTAAATGCTGGAATTACCTCGCGTCACCATAATTGTGAAGTAAAATAATTACAATCTGAATATGGCTTTACTTTCAGCAGTCCGCAAAACATTTTACCAGTAGCATTGTGGAGTGTTAAGGTGGTCTTTGGCAAAATTCAGGCATGCAGCAATGATTTTGGTTGGAAAGCAGCGGCTTCCTTCGTGGTGTTCTGCCATGAGTAGAATCATGAACAGAGATGTTAACCAGTTCCAATGATTCCTTCAAGTCTTTAACTGTCACTCTAGGGTTCTTTTTTCACCTCATTGAGCATTTTGTGTTGTGCCCTTTGAGTAATCTTGGCTGGACGACCACTTCTAGGGAGAGTAGCCACAGAACTAAATCGTCTCCATTTATAGACAATTTGTCTAACTGTGGACAGATGAATATGTAAGCTCTTCGAGATAACTTATCTTTAAGATAGATACCTTTTGAGATAACTGTTACCTTTCCAGCTTTGTGCAAAGCAACAATTCTTGATTGTATGTCTTCTGAGATCTCTTTTTTGCAAGGCATGGTCCATATCAGCAAATGCTTCTTGTGAATATCACACTCAAAATGTTAGCTCTAACCCACACCTCCAAACTTGTTTCAATAACTGGATGCCAGGTTTGCTAATTCCTGACTTTAATTAGCTTTTGTTGACGTCATTAGCCAAGGGATTCACATTCAGTACATTTTACAACCTACACTGTGAAGGTTTGAATGACGTATTCAATATGTAAA
The DNA here is from genome assembly GCA_032164185.1 of Moxostoma hubbsi. Classification (NCBI taxonomy): domain Eukaryota; kingdom Metazoa; phylum Chordata; class Actinopteri; order Cypriniformes; family Catostomidae; genus Moxostoma; species Moxostoma hubbsi. The sequence goes on along the minus strand of JAVLUX010000025.1, from coordinate 30,397,978 downwards.
GATAGGCAATACAATAATTTTCATTATTGTAACTTAGACAAAGATCAAACAAGATTTTAAGACAATTTGTATTCAAAAAGGCTGGTCATTCCAAAGGGTTCCAATGCTTTAATGTGTATTCCCAATTAAAATGACTACACCTTTAAAACAGCATTCTGTAGTATTTGCCTAACTTGGTGCATAACTTCACAATCAATTGAAATTTAGCAAATCAAATCACTTTATTGTCACACTACTATGTACACAAGTGCAACAGTAGGTGAAAGTCTTGTGTGCAGTTCCCGAGGAACATAGCAGTCATGACACTTGCGAGACATATACCAATTACAGTAAACAACATATTTACACAACACAATTTACATATCAAATGTACATATACTTACACAATACTAATATACAAAGTACAGTAAACAATACACAATATATAATACACAAAAATAAAAAACAAGAGTATATAAATATATAAATGCAGTAGTTATATTTTGGAGAATATATTTGACAGTTCAGTGTGAGATAATAAGATTAATAAAGTGCAGTGCTGATTGTTGATCATGAGAGATCAAGTGTTCAAAAGTCTGATTGCTTGGGGGAAGAAGCTGTCATGTAGTCGGCTGGTGCTGGTCCTGATGCTGCGATACCGCCTGCCTGATGGAAGCAGTGAGAGCAGACCATGACTCGGGTGGCTGGAGTCTCTGATGATCCTCCGGGCTTTTTTCACACACCGCCTGTTATATATGTCCTGGAGGGAGGGAAGCTCACCTCCGATGATGTTTCTGTCAGTTCACACCACCCTTTGCAGGTCTTTGCGGTTGTGGGCGGTGCTATTGCCGTACCAGGCGGTGATGCAGCCAGTCAGGATGCTCTCTACAGTGCTGGTGTAGAACCGTGTGAGGATATGGTGGTTCATTCCAAACTTCCTCAGTCGTCTCAGGAAGAAGAGGCGCTGGTGAGCCTTCTTCACAACGGCCTCAGGGTGGACGGACCATGTGAGTTCCTCAGTAATGTGGACACCGAGGAACTTGAAGCTGCCGACTCTCTCCACCAGTGCTCCATTAATGGTGATGGGGCTGTGTTCTCTGTCTTTCCTCCTGAAGTCCACACAAGCTCCTTGGTTTTACTGACATTGAGGGAGAGGTTGTGCTCCTGACACCAGCATGTCAGAGTGTGCACCTCCTCTCTATAGGCTGTTTAATCATTGTCAGTGATCAGACCTACCACCGTCATATCATCAGCAAACTTAATGATGGCATTGGAGCTATGTGTTGCCACACAGGTCATGTGTGTACAAGGAATACAGGAGTGGGCTGAGAACACAGCCCTGCGGGGCTCCAGTGTTGAGGGTCAGTGTTGAGATGTTGCTGCCCATTCTAACCACCTGACGTCTGCCTGACACGAAATCCAGGATCCAGCTGCACAGCGAGCTGTTTAAGCCCGGAGTTTCTCATCAAGCTTTGAGGACACTATGGTGTTGAATGCTGAGCTGTAGTCCACAAACAGCATATGTGTTCCTTTTTTCCAGGTGGGAGAGAGCAGTGAGTATTGTAGATGCAGTGGCATCATCAGTGGAGCAGTTTTTGCGGTAGGCAAACTGCAATGGGTCCAAAGAGGTGGGCAGCACAGAGCAGATGTGATATCTGATTAACCTCTCAAAGCATTTGCGTTTGCATTTAGGCAAGTAATTTTGGCTTGCTTCAGTACAGGCACAATGGTTGAAATTTTGAAGCATGTGGGGACTACAGACAGGGAGAGGATCAGGTTGAAAATGTCTGTAAAAACACCAGCCAGTTGGTTCGCGCACACTGTAATGACGCGGCCCGGAATGCCGTCTGGACACACGGTTTTACGGATGTTCACCCGTCGGAAGGATCGGGTTATATCTGCAACAATCATGGAGAGTGAACCAACATCTATAGCGTCGGCCGCGAGTGCTCTCTCCGCGGTGGTGTTGTCCTCCAAATGAGCATAAAACGTGTTAAGCTCATCTGGGAGAGAGGCAGCAGCGTTCACGGCGGAGTTTTTATTCCCTTTGTAGTCCGTGATGTTAATTCCCTGCCACATTCTTCTAGAGTCTGTGGTGTTGAACTGTCCTTCAATTTTGTGCCTGTACTGGCATTTGGCTGTACTGATAGAGTCACGGAGGGCATAACTGGCTTGTTTACGCTTGTTCCCGGAATTAAAAGCGGAGGTCCGCACATTACGTGCCGCGCGAACATCGCCGTTAACCCATGGTTTCTGTTTGGGGTAGATCCGTATTGTTTTGGTTGGCACAACGTCCTTTACGCACTTCCTGATGAAACACGTTACGCTATCAGCGTTGTTGATCATAAAACATACACCACCACCTCTGCTTTTACCTGAGAGGTCCTTTGCTCTGTCCGTTCGGTGCACGGAGAACCCCGCGGGTTCAATGGCCGAGTCTGGAATCTCTGCAGACATCCAGGTTTGTGTAAGGCAGATAACGCAGCAATCCGTCATCTCTCGTTGGAAAGAGATCCACGCTTTCAGCTCACAGAGCTTGTTGTCCAGAGACTGAACATTTGCCAGTAGCGTACTGGGTAGCGGGGGTCGATTTGCGCAACGTCTTACTCTTATTCTGAGAATGCCGGCTCTTTTTCCCCTTTTCCTTTTGCGTTTCAGTGGCCAGTCAGCCCAGACAAAGGGCTTTGCTGGCGTGTTACTAAACAGTAGTTCGGCATTGAGGAATTTGAAATCCGTTTTTTGGTGTGTAATTGCCGATCCAATGTCCAAAAGTGTTTGTCTGTCATATGCAATAAAGCAGACAACATCCAAGACAAAGAAACAAAATAGTGTAAACAAAAAAAACAACAATAAACTGCAGTGTTGTGTCGGAGCTTGCAACACAGCAGCCATATTCGGCGCCATCTTGAGGGTATCAGAAGTTTTTATCCTTTCCAAAGGGTACAGTGCTCTAGTGCACTGTTAATGAATCCTAATTTACTGGACACATATCTGAATGGCTAATGTTCTATCTGAATAAACTACACAGCACATTTTTCTCTAAGTGGAAGTGTACACCTTTAATACAAATTTCACACTAATATGTTTTGAAAGCAACTGCTTTCATAAAGAATGCTTATCACTAAACACACAAAATTACTGAAGCAAAAAAGAAAGTGAAAAAGACAACGGTACTACATCTCTCTCCCCACTCTCAGAGGCACTGCCTCATCTAATGCATAAGGACAGCTAATGTATGCCATTGATTAAATTAATAGAATCTGAAAGTTAAGACATGCCTGCTAGAGTAAGACTGAAGCTTCTAGGTAAGAGCCCAGCGGCCTATGGGGAATCGTAAATCATTTGTAAAAATGAGACAGTTTGTTTCTTTCCTGCTTGTTTGGTATCCCATTTATAATTTCTGATCCTTTAAACCCAGAACAAATCTTTCAGATTTGGTTGGTACAAATCCTTTATTCCTTTCTAGCGAGTCTATAGAAGAGATTTGTTGAGGGTACAAAGTGCCCCATTTAATTCAAACAGAAAGAAAAATAAGCAGAATTCATTAAGACTACAATTTATCATTGCTGGTAGAGCAATGGCCAAAAAGCTCCTAAAGCAAATTTGAATCAGTCACAACACACCTTTCCCTCTTAGAAAAATAATTTATCTTTCCACAAAACAAATAGAAATTGTGGCAATATTTCCAGTGTCTCTGCCTGTTTTTAATGTGGCAACGACCCACTACAATGCCATTATTGGTTTTTAAGTTGGTATATCATGGTATAAGACTGCCATACCATCAGTATTTTAACAAATACCATAGTACTGAATGATTGCCGTACACATATATACCACAGTATTTGCAAACCAAGTTACTTCAAAGAATACCATGGTATTGCCATGGTAATTTTTGGTTGGTAGGGTAAGTATTGAGGCTGCAAACACAAAACTAGCAGATTCATTGAACTCCATGCGTACTATCATCCATCAACCGTGGGAAGTATTCCTACAAATAGTGTACATGGAAAAGCCTCGCATATATAAAAAGTAACCAAGTCTACCATTTGAATCATCCAACTGCCATTGAAATAGTCCCACTTCAACCACATAATCACATTAAAACCCAAACACAATCTCTGAATGAGGCTGAATAAAGCTTTTTTCTGTCAGCCAAACAGGTATAATAGATTACATTTGTGAAGCACCAGTGAATCTCAAAGCTCTGTACTCTGGGTTAATTCATGGCAAAAGGCTGAGATTGTTATCCCCAGAGCAATGCATAACCTGATTTGGCATCAAAACACCTCAGATACTGAGTGGTTCACTATTTAGAAAAAAATGTGTTTGTCCAAATTTAACAATCTGAGATTCGTTGTAATGATTCATTGGGGTGAAGCCGTATGATTACCAGCTCTTGGCTGGGTAATGAGGTGGCCCGAGAGTTGGGATTGAGACAATTCCAGGACACCTCTACGCATTCCATCAGCCTGGTGAGACCTTGAGTAACCACATGAGTCAGGGGAAGAAGAATGGAGGTGATTCATAGGGCTCTCAATGAAAACACTTCTAAGAGCAAAGCTAAAAATGTTAAAAATAACAATTGTTGTGAAAGTCTGGCGTGAAATTGCAATTGTTAAGACTTGCATTAAATACCAAACCGCAAAAACTACATGCAGGGAGAGTGCCTCCTTGAGTCATTGTAAACTCAATGGATATTTCAGGCATTTGATAATTCATTGCTAAATATTGTTTCAATATCAAGATAGGCCTTTGTATGGTTGGATGGAAGTACTGTAGTTTAAAGGTGGTGCAATTGTTTCTGCCACTAGTTTGTTTCAGAGGCCCATTATTTATTATTTTATCATTATTTACATTTGAAATAATGTGCACTGTTAAATCATGCAAAACATGACAAACAAAAACCACATACATCTATTAAGATGTTTTCATGTTGAATAGGGCTGGGAATTTTCTGATTTGATTCCGATTTATGAGGTTTCAATTCGATACTGATTCACATGAGTATATTTCAGATATAAGGTCCATTTTTACTTACATATGAAAGCATCTGCCAGCAAATGCTGTTAATTATACAGGGGACCTTCTAACAAGAAATTAATTTTGCAAATTGTATTTTATTTGTTTTTAATCATTTGTCAAATTTTAGTTTTTTAAAATGTATAAATCCATGTTTTCCATCTATAAATGATATTATATTGCATTTATATAGATTAGGGCTGAAACAATTAGTCTACGTTATCAACAAAACATTTTCGACAAAGATTTTCATTGTCGAATAGTCGTTTGATCTCATTTAACATAACATGAGATCACATTAAACTGTAATGATGATGTGTGAGAGCAGCACTGCAGCTCGCGTCTGAATGAGGAGAGGAAGAATTACACAGATCAGTCCAGATGCACTCGAAACTTTCCAAACAGCTTCATCTTATGTAGATTGCAAAGTACAAGGGAATTATACAAAAATAACATAAGTAAATACAGAAGCACTTTCATTGTGGAATAAGTGGAGCCGGAGCTCTTAAAGGAAACACCCCGATGTTACATCTTAAATGCAGTTATATTTAATGCGTTATAGTTTTATTAAAGTTCAAATAATGCGGAAGCAGATCATGTAAATTACTACAAACTCAGAAAATGGCATTTCTCTGTGTGGTCAGTGCCTCTTCTGAGTTGCCTGAATGTCCCGATCTAAGAGGGAGAGATTGAAACCGTATCCGGCTGATGCGCACTCTGTTGCGGTAACGCTCATCCCTCCAGTGTGCACGCTTATTGCAGCTAGATTATAACATGATGGCTCATGACTTATTGTATCATAATATATGTGTCACTGAATTTCTAATTGTGAAGAAAATTGGCAACAGAGTTTGTTTTTTGTGAGTTAAAGATGGATTGAAGTGAACGGAAAGGTGAGAGAGGAAGTCTTCGCCCCATTATACACTGCAACCAAATACGTTTGTTTTTTTGGCTTGTTATCTAATATAAATATCTAAAACTCATTTAAAACAATGTACATTTACTTTAGGAACTATACTGCAGAAGAAGAAATTGTTATCTGAGAATGTTGAATATAATGTTAAAAATACAAATATTTAAAAATATATAAAAATCCATTAAAAAAAAGATTAATTCACCTGAGACGCAGCATATAAGACATTTTTAATTGCTTTTTGAGAATAGATCTTGAATATAAGGATATTTAGTTTTTTTACTGCACTCGCAGAAGTATAACAATTGAAAAATACACTTACTGTATATTTAAGATAAATTCTCTTAAAGCAAGTTTAACTTATATGTTGCTTCTCAAGTAAAGGTACCTGGTTTTAAGGATTTTTAGACTATTTTAAATGAAAAACAAGACAGAAACACTTGATAACAATAGGATTTTTTTTGCAGTGACTTTCTTTACTGAATTAAATTTAATAAAAAGTATTTTTCCCTTTAACCCTCTGGGGTCGACGGATGCGTCCTGCTGGATTTTTTCGTCATTACTGCGGAAACAGATAAGTGTAAGACATCATTACAGACTATGTATTTTGCACACTCACAATAACAACAAAACCTAATAAAATAAAAAGGGTGAGCTGTAAGTAGTCTCTGGGTTTGCGAGCATAAATCTGAAACACGTCACAAAAATGAACAAACTCTGTGAATACTTATCACACAAACATGAAAAATACAGTATCTCACAAAAGTGAGTACACCCCTCACATTTTTGTAAATATTTGATTATATCTTTTCATGTGACAACACTGAAGAAATGACACTTTGCTACAATGTAAAGTAGTGAGTGTACAGCTTGTATAACAGTGTAAATTTGCTGTCCCCTAAAAATAACTCAACACACAGCCATTAATGTCTAAACCTCTGGCAACAAAAGTGAGTACACCCCTAAGTGAAAATGTCCAAATTGGGCCCAAAGTGTCAATATTTTGTGTGGCCACCATTATTATCCAGCACTGCTTTAACCCTCTTGGGCATGGAGTTCACCAGAGCTTCACAGGTTGCCAATGGAGTCCTCTTCCACTCCTCCATGACGACATCACAGAGCTGGTGGATGTTAGAGGCCTTGTGCTCCTCCACCTTCCATTGAGGATATATGCACACACACACACACACACACACACACACACACACACACACACACGTATATGTATACACACTGTACAGAACTGCCGGTTTTCTAAAGGAGACAGAATTGGTTCTTAGCACTCACTCTACACACACATGTAGGATCACCTAAAGGATTATTATGAACACCATACTAATACTGTGTTTGACCCCCTTTGGCCTTCAGAACTGCCTTAATTCTACGTGGCATTGATTCAACAAGGTGCTGAAAGCATTCTTTAGAAATGTTGGCCCATATTGATAGGATAGCATCTTGCAGTTGATGGAGATTTGTGGGATGCACATCCAGGGCATGAAGCTCCCGTTCCACCACATCCCAAAGATGCTCTATTGGGTTGAGATCTGGTGACTGTGGGGGCCATTTTAGTACAGTGAACTCATTGTCATGTTCAAGAAACCAATTTGAAATGATTCGAGCTTTGTGACATGGTGCATTATCCTGCTGGAAGTAGCCATCAGAGGATGGGTACATGGTGGCCATAAAGGGATGGACATGGTCAGAAACAATGCTCAGGTAGGCCGTGGCATTTAAACGATGCCCAATTGGCACTAAGGGGCCTAAAGTGTGCCAAGAAAACATCCCCCACACCATTACACCACCACCACCAGCCTGCACAGTGGTAACAAGGCATGATGGATCCATGTTCTCATTCTGTTTACGCCAAATTCTGACTCTACCATCTGAATGTCTCAACAGAAATCGAGACTCATCAGACCAGGCAACATTTTTCCAGTCTTCAACTGTCCAATTTTGGTGAGCTCTTGCAAATTGTAGCCTCTCTTTCCTATTTGTAGTGGAGATGAGTGGTACCCGGTGGGGTCTTCTGCTGTTGTAGCCCATCCGCCTCAAGGTTGTGCGTGTTGTGGCTTCACAAATGCTTTGCTGGATACCTCGGTTGTAACGAGTGGTTATTTCAGTCAAAGTTGCTTCTATCAGCTTGAATCAGTCGACCCATTCTCCTCTGACCTCTAGCATCAACAAGGCATTTTCGCCCACAGGACTGCCGCATACTGGACGTTTTTCCCTTTTCACACCATTCTTTGTAAACCCTAGAAATGGTTGTGCGTGAAAATCCCAGTAACTGAGCAGATTGTGAAATACTCAGACCGGCCCGTCTGGCACCAACAACCATGTCACGCTCAAAATTGCTTAAATCACCTTTCTTTCAAATCAAATCAATCAAATCAAATCAAATCACTTTATTGTCATACTACTGTGTACACGAGTGCAACAGCAGGTGAAATTCTTGTGTGCAGTTCCGAGCAACATTGCAGTAATGACAGTGACGAGACATAAACCACTTTACAATAACAACATATTTACACAAAACAATTTACATAACAAATGTACACATACCTACACAACAATTTACATATCAAATGTACACAATACACACAATGTAGAATACACATACACTAGATAAGGGTATATTATTTATTTTTATATATATATATATATATATATATATATACACTAACTGAATTGGGAGCGAGAATATATTGACAGAATGAGGATTAATAAAGTGCAGTGCTGATTGTAGATCGTGAGAGATCATGTGTTCAAAAGTCTTATTGCTTTTGGGAAGAAGCTGTCATGTAGTCGGGTGGTGCGAGTCCTGATGCTGCGATACCACCTGCCTGATGGAAGCAGTGAGAGCAGACCATGACTCGGGTGGCTGGAGTCTTTGATAATCCTCCGAGCTTTATTCACACACCGTCTGTTATATATATCCTGGAGGGAGGGAAGCTCACCTCCGATGATGTTTCTGGCCGTTCTCACCACCCTTTGCAGGTCTTTGCGGTTGTGGGCGGTGCTATTGCCGTACCAGGCGGTGATGCAGCCAGTCAGGATGCTCTCTACAGTTGCTCTCTAATGTTTCCCATTCTGACATTCAGTTTGGAGTTCAGGAGATTGTCTTGACCAGGACCACACCCCTAAATGCATTGAAGCAACTGCCATGTGATTGGTTGATTAGATAATTGCATTAATGAGAAATTGAACAGGTGTTCCTAATAATCCTTTAGGTGAGTGTGTGTGTGTATATATAACACACACACACACACACACACACACACACACACACACATATATGTATATGTGTGTGTATGTGTGTGTGTATATATGTGTGTGTATATATGTGTGTGTGTAGAATGAGTGCTAAGAACAAATTCTGTCTCCTTTAGAAAACTGGCAGTTCTGTAAAGAGTGTCTGTAAATGAGCGCATTTTAAAGAGAGAGGACTCAAATGCCTTTACCTAATCTGTGCAATTTTTTATAAGAATTAAATGTTTATGTTTTGTTGTTTTTGATCAACAATTGTCTGTATAGAACAGAAATGAAATTAAGAGACATTATTTAATGACAAATGGATTGCGTGGATCTAGTCTTTGGAACTCTTTAACACGTAGTGAAAGGATGCTGAACTTCGTCACCAATAAACTACTCAATATACTGAACATTACCCAGCCAGTAATAGCAGACATTGTCGAGTAGTGCTCAAATATTGTGCACTGCTGTGAAGGCTAAAGATATTGTGTGTGTGTGTGTGTGTGTGTGTGTGTGTGTGTGTGTGTGTGTAAACAGAGCAGCAACATTCACTGATGCGCTGGAGTTGCGTGTGCATTTTATATATTTAGTGATTCACACAGTTATTGCACTCTTCAAGTGGCTTTGAATAAAACGCACGAGTCTAATGAACTACTTTAATGGTTAATTTATGTAATTTTTGTGAGCTTGACTGTAACAAACATGATTAACACACAGTATCGGATTTGGATCAGGCTCGTCGACACACAATCCGTCTAAAAGCTTCTGTATCGGAGCCAATACTAATCCAGGTATCGGAACAGTTTATTCCTTTAAGAAAGTTTTTTTTTTTGCACAACCCTAATGGTGACCTGACCTTAATGTCTATTTGTGGCATGCTGTCATAAATTACCATAGAAAATAATTTCAACTCTATCCTCAGTTAAAAAAAAACGTGTTTACACTATTGCACTTACTGGAAGCCTTGTAGGCATGCTGACAGCGCTACGAATACACTTTTAAAATAGACATTAATTAGTAAACAACCTGTAGTATTGCTTTAAGGGTTTAAAGCTATTAAAAACAACAACAAAAAATCATACACACTGTATGATTCAGTATACATTAAACATTATTAACACTCCATTTCCATGTTAAACTTAAACATATGCTAAAGGTGTTTGACAATCATCTGGGAAGGAAAACTTTGAACCATCCTCTAAGGACAAGATGTGACACAATGAAATATTTGGCACCATAGAAGCTTTAATTGTGATGACGACATACCCTAGGGTCAAAAAACCTCACATAAAGCTTAAGAGGTTCACTTCCGCAGCAAGAGTGGAAATGAACAGAAGGCCTTGTTAATTTCCATTTACCAGCTCCCCAATCCTCTTGCCCCAAGAGACTCTCACAGAACATGCAGTATCTCTGCAGACTATTTGTGAAAATAACTGATTTACACTCAAAATTAAGCGATAGTTGTGACTTAATTTAGGAGACAAGGACAAAAATTACTATCGACCATTCTCAAAAATGTTGAGGAATTTCACGCTCATTTAATTTGACAATTTGAAATAAACAACATAACACAGGAAATCTGACATGTTGCTACTGAATGTTCATGTACCCTGAAATCAACCCCATTCTGCTAAATGACTGACAAGCACCATTCCCCATCAGGCATTTTTTGCAACAATTTAAATGTGATCACTTTTTCTTCTAGAACTACTGGTTTGGGGTGAATAGTTGAGGTGTGTAGAGAATATGCTTTAAAAAAAATCACGATTATTAGTATTATCTGCAAAATTTCGTATTATGCAACAATAAAACACTCCACAAACCTATCACAACTTAAGTTTTATTGCATCATTCATTAGGACATGCATTTAAATATATATTCCTATATCCAAGTTGAAAACAATTATTGATTGATTGATTGATTGATTGATTGATTGAAAACAAGTAGGTAAAGTACCCCCCCCCCTGCATCTCACCACAACCCCTGCCAAACACTAGACATTCAACTCAGGCAAGTCATACTGGTTTATGTTTAATATCCCCAGTAATACCCTTGAAAGCTGTAACACATTGTGTTATTTCAGCCTACTGCCGTCCTGCTGAGTCTGTCTCAGCTGCTTGGTTGCCTTTGATGGGTGATGTTTCTACTTGTTTTTGTTCGGATTGTCTTCCTTACACGTTCGTGGTTCATCTATGTATTTGTGGATTACATTTTACACATTTCCCTCACAGTATGTTTGTGAACATGCTGTGAAGGAATGATGCTGTCATGTATTCCCTGTTGCTTGTATTTTTTTTGTATGGTTTCTTTTGTGTTATATTTTCATTAAATTACAATTTGACCTTATATTAATTTCATAACAAAATTCCATCGAATTGAATCGAGTAATCTGACTTATCTAATAATAAAAAAAATTATAATATTTTTAGTTTTATTACATTTTGTTAAACTTAAACAATTACATTTGATGGAATTTTGTTATGAAATTAAAATGTGTAAATCTTAAAAATTTGCCAAAATATTGGTTTGATGAAAATAAAGGTGTGATATAAACCCCTATAGGGTTATACATGGTTCTTTGGAGAGCCAAAAGTTGTTAATGTGACATCATAGGTTCTTTTATTTAAAATACCAGTGCATAATGTATTTTTTTTTATTGTATGTATTAACATTGAAAAGGTTCTGCAATGATCATTAAACTATCGAGCTCTTGATTTTAATTGGAACCTTTTATTAATTTCTTTTTGGTCTTTTTGCCTTTTTTAGGCATAAAGTAGTGAACATGACATGGTATAGTGTTTGTAATAGCATATGTAGTATATTGATTATTAGTTGCAGTAAAATGTACTGAAAAATGATCTTCTGTTGGTTCAAACTAAATTGCCATAATAATCAATATGCAATCTTGTAACGCTCATTGATTGTAAACCTCTGATATTTATTTCTGATAATGAGAATACCATATCATCCTCCCTATTACCCCTTGTCTGTGCGTCAAGACAGAAGTAAAAATAAAAATAATGATCAAAACACAATCACAGGGTGATTCTGCTGCTGGAAACATGGGCTGATAAAATGAAAATGAGATCTGCTAATAATGGAACGGCATTGCAGGAACCCTTGACCCCCTGATAGAGGCCAGATCGGCTGATATACTAACCCCCTCTCTGCCTCTTATTACTCTGTCCGATCACAGGGTTCAAAACACTCATGTTGCTGCTGCTATCTCACTATCTTTAATTTAAAAATGTATCAGTACTGCTTGAGAGGGAGATAAATATCTGTCTGTCTTGTCCCAACACATATGTTATTCAGTCATGTCCAATGCCCTTTTGCTACTCAGGTTAACAACTCCAGTTCCTCTGTAAGGTTGGGAACCAAGAACCAAGTGCTAGAAAACTGATACCAAATCTACAGTGGCAACGTATTTGCGAACGAATGAATCTTATGAGCCAGTTATTTTTAGTGAATCAAATCATCTATGAATCCGCTTGAGCACCCATAGTGAATTAATCTGCTTTGCTAACTGAACTACATGCCATTGATTCTGTCATGTCAGACTCAAGAATAAACCTGAACTGTGGGCAAAAACTGAACTTCTGTCTTTGTATTCACAAGTTGTAATTTGAAATGGAATGATTGGAAGTGGAATTTACATAATTGCAATTCAAAGAAATACAACACACTCATTTATACACTGTATATAGCCTATTAAATTCTATCCGACGGGTGGGATTATTATTTGTTTTACTTATTAGATATTATAAAATGGATAGTTCCGGTCCTGGATCCTGAATGGTCAACAACAGCTCTGACCTCTTCACAGAAATTCTATTTGTATCACTCCACAGCACCCATTGCTGACAGATATTCTTGATGAAGTTCTGTTCTGTTTACTGTATACTGCCAGGGACTACATTTTCAGACTAAATTGGTAGAAGGATGGCATTTAATGATTTTACTTGCAAAATTTACATTTTAATGAATGTTTGTGTCAGTATGTTTACTATGTGGTGATCATTTTATAAAAGTCATGGCTGAAAGGGTTGCCTAACAACGCCCTTCAGCCATGACTATATCCACAATATGACATGGCCTCTCATGCCTTATTGCGTAATAATATTTAATAATAATAATAATAATAATAATAATAATAATTATATAAGATTAAAATTTTGACATACAGCGCCAGAAATGGTCCACAACAATGTTTTCAGAAAACTTCATAAAAATAAATGGATCAAAATGTAAATATTTTATTGTGCAATATAAAGTAAATAAGAGCTTTCTACATAGTGAAATGAGTTAAATATAGTGAAAAAAGTAGGGATGCACGACACCACTTTTTCTCTTCCAATATCGGAAATCTGGCCGATACCGATCCGATATCGGTGTTGTTTTTTTGCATAATTGTCACGATTCCACTGTTGGTCTGGCCTGTGTTTCTCCCCTGTCATCTGTCCCGAACTACAATCCCCACAATTCCCGTCCCTCATCACTGCCAGCTATCCCTCATTGTTTTGTAGATCCTCACTCCTCGTCTGCCCCTTCGTAACAGAACAACTGACACAGAGTGGAGGAACAACAGGGCTTAAATAAACAGGGATAATGATACACAGGTGAAAACAATGAGGGATAGCTGGCAGTGATGAGGGCCGTGAATTGTGGGGATTGTAGTTCGGGACAGATGACAGGGGAGAAACACAGGCCAGACAACAGTGGAATCGTGACAATAATCAGTTTAGAATCTCTTTACATTATTGTGTGGAACTAATTGGGTGTGCTCTTTAATATGTAAAGAAACACAAACCTTATTTCAATATAAATGTAAAGCTTATTAAGAAAAACTGTATTGTTAAAGAGTATACTGGATAACGTAAACTATAAGCAAAATGAACAATAATTCCAGAATAAGTCATCAGTAGAAAAGTTTTTTGTTTTTTTTTGGCAAAACATTTTCAGCTTGTATCTGGACTTCAGGTCTCTTTTTTGTTCAATTTAGCTGTAAGATATCAGCTCACTTTTCATTTACACAGTTGTTTTTTGGAACCCAATCAAATTAAATATTATCATTTGTAAACAAATGATGATGATGATGATGATGATGATAATAATAATATATTCTAATAGTAATATATCGTAATATACCTCAATCATGCACCTTTTGACATGGATCCACCGTTCTCTCTTTCTTCCTCACTGCTGTCACAGCGCTCACTCTCCCCTGGGTTCTGAATACACACACCTGCATATAATTAGTGGCTAATCAAGGACTGCATATATACCCTCTTTTACACACACTTTGGCTGTTCTCATCGATAGTATCTCTGGGACTCCAGACCTTTCTACTATGTCAAACATACCTGTGTTTTCATTATTGCCTGCAAGTATCATAAGACTGTTGTGTGTTATCTGTTCATCGTGTCTGTATCCTGTCTGGATATGACTCACCTGCTGTTTGCCACTCCGCTCAACTGAATTTACTCACAATGTTTACATCACTGTTTCAATCATCTGTTCAATAAACCCTACTACTGAGTTCATATCTCTCTCCGGAGGCTCTCCGTGACAACTAACTTCTAAAATGTCATGCTTTTATTTTGACATTAGGAACAGGAAGTCATGTATGTGTCTGTTTGTAGGCAAGTTCACAGTAGTTTAATTTGCTTCTTATTCAAATTCTGCTTAAAAAAATTAAAAGGCACCTCCAGTGTCATTTTAAATACATATTATAAGTGAACCGAACTATTGAGCATCTACATCTGAGATGTTGTTCGTGAGTAGCGCTCATATTGCGCACCGCTGTGAAAGCTAAAAATAGTTGCTTGTGTGTGTGTGTGTGTGTGTGTGTGTGTAAACAGAGCAGAGCCATTCAATAATGCGCTGGAGCTGCGCGTGCATTTTAGATAATTACTTATTAAAAACAGTCTTTTGTGATTCACAAAGCTTTTGCACATCTTCAAGTGACTTTGAATAAAATGCACGAGTCATATTAACTATTTTAATTGTGTTTTAATGTTTCTTTTATGTCATTTTTTTTTAGCTTGACATTAATGAACATGACTAACACATGTATCGGATTTGGATTGGGCTTGTCGGACCGAAACCCGATACATTTAATAACATCAGTATCGTCAAAATAGCTGATTCCGATCCAGGAATCAGAACGGTGCATCTCAAAAAAAAAAAAAAAAAAAGTGTAAGTGTAAAACAGTTACTTTCGGTAACTCTTTACAATAAGGTTCCATTTGTTAACATTAAATAACAATATTAGTTAACATGAACTAATAATTAAAAATACTTATTAAGCATGTATTAATCTTGGTTAATTTTAATATCAGCATATAGTAATATATTTTTAAAAACAAAAGTTGTACAGTATATGATAACATTAGTTAATGCACTATGAACTAACAATGAACAACTGTATTTTTATTATACAATTATATGTATTTTAATAACATTAACAAAGATTAATAAATGTTTTAAAAAATATATTGTTCATTGTTAGTTAATGATACCTAATGATTTTACCTAATGTTATGGAAAGGAACCTAATTGTTAAGTGTTACATTATTTATTATATTTAATTATGTTTATTACTTTTTATTATGTATATTGTATTAAAATATAAAGCTGCAATAACTTAAAAGTACAAATAGGTAATTGTTGTCATAATAGCAGATTTAAGATGTCCATTAGTACAGGAGAAACTCATGTGTGAAAAGGTGAACTAAAGAGACTTATTACTGTTGCATTCTTTAAAATCAAATCAAATGGCAACAAATCAAATGTATTACTAAAAAGTAAAATTTGAAATGAATTTAATTCCAAAAAAATTTTTTCATTCCATTTCAACTCTACTTACATTCAAATTCACATTGCATTTCTTCATCCTGTTTGCTACCTCAGATCAAATTCAAGAATTGAATTGGAATTGATTTGGCACTCTTAATTAAATTCTGAATGGTGTATAACCTTTGATACTTGATACTTCCATGGGAAAATCAAAACAAATCAGCCAAGACCTAAAAAAAAAATTGTGGACCCCCTCAAGTCTGGTTCATCCTTGGGAGCAATTTCCAAATGCTTAAAGGTACCATGTTCATCTGTACAAACAATAGCATGCAAGTATTAACACCATGTGACCACACAGTCATCATACCACTCAGGAAGGATACACATTCTGTCTCCTAAAGATGAACGTAGTTTGGTGCGAAAAGTGCAAATCAATTCCAGAACGACTCCAAAGGACGTTGTGAAGATGCTGTAGGAAATAGGTAGACAAGGATCTATATCCACAGTAAAACGAGTCCTATATCGACATAATCTGACAGGCTGCTCAGCAAGGAAGATGCCACTGCTCCAAAATATCCATTAAAAAGCCTACAGTTTGCAAGCACATATGGGGACAAAGATCTTACTTTTTGCAGAAATGTCCTCTTGTCTAATTAAACAAAATTTGACTTTGACCATAATGACCATTGTTATGTTTGGAGGAAAAAAGGGTGAGTCTTGAAAGTCGAAGAACATCCCAACCATGAAGCATGGGGGTGGCAGCATCATGTTGTGGGGTGCTTTGCAGCAGGAAGGACTGGTGCATGTCATAAAATAGATGGCATCATGAGGAAGGAAAATTATGTGGATATATTGAAGCAACATCTCAAGACATCAGGCAGGAAGTTAAAGCTCGGTCGCGAATGGGTCTTCCAAATGGATAATGACCCCAAGCGCGCCTCAAGTTGTGGCAAAATGGCTTGAGGACAACAAAGTCAAGGTATTGGATTGGCCTTCACAAAGCTCTGTCCTCATTCCAATAGAAAATTTGTTGGCAGAACTGAAAAAGCGTGTGAGAGCAAGGAGGCCTACAAACCTGACTCAGTTACACCAGTTCTGTCTGGAGGAATGGGCCAAAATTCCAGCAACTTATTGTGAGAAGCTTGTGGAAAGCTACCCAAAATGTTTGACACAAGTTAAACAAGTTAAGTGCTACCAAATTCTAACAAAGTGTATGCAAACCTCTGACCTACTGGGAATGTGATTAAATATATAAAAGCTGAAATTAATCACTATTATTCTGACATTTCACATTTTTAAAATGGTGATCCAAACTTGCATAAGTTAGGGAATGTTTTCTACGATTAAATTTCAGGAATTGTGAAAAACTGAGTGTAAAGTGCAAAGGTGTGTGTAAACTTCTGACTTGAACTGTAAATCAGTCACTGGTTTGTTCATATGACAACATGTACTGTAGTCAAAGATAAATGCTCTATATTTGGATTGCATTTATGCTGCCTCTATGCCACATTAAAAGGTAAATACCTTTTGCAAGAATTGATTTACATTTTATATTCGTTTTGTAATATCTATCTATAAATAGATACATATAAAACAATCAGTTATTTGGCAACAGATTGCTGAATAAAAATTGCATTTCTTAATTTAATATAATTCTTTCTCACAAATAATAAACAAATCATGAATGGAATCATTAAGGAACCGGAATCGCTAAGAAGAATCTGAATTGCTTTCAGAATGGTTAAATTCCTTACGATTCCCCTGTCATTGCCACCTTGTTGACTCCTTATCTTGAAGCAGAGAGAGCCATAATTATGGGTGTACAAACTAATTTTGCTCTGGAGCACAACCTTGGGACTCATCTACTTAACACGCATCCAAGTAGCTTGAAAAAAATATAGCTGGATCAGCCCAAGATGTTTCAACAAAGGGTGATTAGGCTTGTGTAAGAGACTACTCAACATTTGGGATAACATTTGAAGTCTTAAAGGAAATTGTGTACAGTTGTATGATGGCCTGCCAACACAATTTCATTGCTAAAGGTCAAATCAGACTTGTAAACAACAAAAATGAACTGGTGATAAATGAATAAAGCCTCTAAGGCTACATACTCGCAGTCAGTTTTTGGAAATGGCAATCTAATTTAATATCAGGTGACTCTCGAATTTTCCTGTTCATAACAACTTGTTGGGAACAGATCAAATACTGTCTGTAATCATTATTTATTTGTTATTTTATTAATACCTTTTCTATTGAAAGATAATGAAACATAAGCAATTTTTTTCACACACACAAAAAAAAATTTGTTTACTGGAAGAGATGTGGCATAAAAATAACAACAGAATGATTTAGAACATTTTCTGTTCATGAATATATTATCACAAAGTAACAAAAGTATTCTGCCCTACATTTTGAAACAAAGGACTTTGTATAAGTACATGAATTAATCAAACAGGACTGAATCTTAGTAGCACTGGGCCATCCTTGCATAAAAAAAAATAAAGATGATCTGACATAGAACAGGAAAAGAGAATGTAACCCATAGAACTGTTCAGCAACGTACCCTCAAGGTCAAACCTTTTGTTGAGCTGTAAAACATACCCATCTGATTGCATTCACTATCACCACTTGTCATTGTTGATCGTCAGTAAAGCTATTTCTAGATGATGCAACAAAATTTCCCCCCCAACAGCCCAAAGCGCAGAGGCAGAGTGCAATTTGTGTAAGCAGAATCGACGGGAATCAATAGGATTTTCATCAGTGTTATGTTTTCATACTTCACAAGAGGCCCTGGCTGCTGTGAGGATAAATGATGCACTATCAGTTCCATTCCACTCATCTCATTCTATCCCCCTCTCCCGTCATCCATCCTTTCACTTTGTGCTCCAACAACAAGATGAGTTTCAGCATCGGGAAATAATTCACTTTACTTTTCCCCTCGCCGACTGCTGTCCGGACTTTTGTTTTCAAAAAGCTTTTTTTATATGCAAGTGATCTCGAAACTGCTGGTCAAATGCTGTTTTATATGCAATTTCTGTGAGACTGTTATTCTGAAGTAAAGAAACATTTTAGGTTTATAAAGAACAAGAACAAGCAAGTGTGATATTTTAAATTGGGTGTTTTCGAGCACTGATTAATTGATAAGTTCCCCCCCCCCCCCCCCCCCCCGCCCCTTTCAGAGCAGTTTTTAGTAGTTTCTGAGTAGTTTGGTAGTTCTTACAAAGAAGCAGTTTGTTTTTACCAGTGTATACCATTATGTTCATGTAAAAGTACTATTAACTCATTGAACTTTTTGTGCTACAGACATTAAGGCTATATTAAATCATGCAACTTATAGAGGATAGGTGTGCTTTTTCTTTTCTAAGTAAACTAATTTAAGATTTTTGCCTGGTGGAAGATCAAAAGGCGGAAAACAAAAACCCCTATAGGTCAGTTAGAAACCACTTTGCTACTATACAGAATATAACTGCCCAGACCATCCTAGCAACTACATAGCAACACGCTCAAAACATACTGAACACCTTAGCAACTGAATAACAATGGCTTTTCACAAATAAAATTTTCTTCAGAACATGTAAAAATCGATATCTTACTTGACTTCAATTAGATATAGAAGCATCAGCATTTATTAACATTAATAAGCTGTGCATCTTCAGTAAATAACCTTCATGCATTCCACATCAATTAGTCCTTGGATACAGAAAGAAGAGTTATTTTCCTCATGCAATTTTCTTATAATTTGAAGTGTCTTTATTCACTCAGGATAGAGTGCTTGCATCGACATCGTAGTCATTAGATCTCTCAGTCTTCACGTCAGAGCAATTAAACCAGAAGAAAATAAGCATGTCGTGATGTAGCATGGTTTTGAAGCAGGACATTGCATCAGACTAACCATATCCCCCATCATGATGGGAGAGAAATGCACATAATGTGCTCTGTCATTTAAATTGTGTGATATAATTGAGGCAGCAGCTCTGTTAGCAATGCATCGTAATCATCTATTTTAGCTCATCCAAAGCTTGTTATGCCAAAATCACATTGTCCTCTGGAAAGAACCTGATGCATCTGGTCTGAACGAAAACTGTCCATTGCATTACAGAAATCTGTGTCCTTTTTTAAATGAATACTGATAATTGTGTAAGGTTGCGTCTGAGACATGCAAATCTTTGTCAATATGTGATTGATGTGCTCAGTTCCAAAACCTTGTAGGCTGCCTACTGAAGCAACATTTTAATTAATCATAGACACACTCACAACATGAAGGCTGTTCCAAAAGCAAGGCAGCCCGACTATGCTTGGATAGCTTTTTTAAGCCAAATACTAAAGCTGCATTGCATGTATGTTTTGCGGGGAAGGCAACTGCAAAATGGGGTTGATCTCAGTGGAAAAAGTCAAAGATGATGCAATAAGCAAGAGAAATGTTAATTAGTTACCACCATCAAATATATTATCAATTTTGAATTTTATTCAGTATTGAAAAGAATTTACAAATAGTTCCATGTGATTAAAAATGTACTAGTTTACCCAATAAATGTGGAGAAGTACTATGGATTTTTATGCTTATTAGTAGAAGTGTGAATCTTCACTGGCCTCACGATTCGATTACTATTCAAATTGTAACGATTCGAGTTATAAAACGATTATTGATGCATCACGATGCATTTTGTCCTTCAATATCTTTCTTTTTTCAGTTTCTTCAAAAAACGTTTTTTTTACTTTATTTTTTCCCTTTTAGCTTTTATTTAACAGCTGTTTTAAAAATCGGAATGAGTCACATTACATAAACTGACCTTTTACATTCAGTATGAGCTGTGAACAAAACATGGAACATCCACAAGATTTAATAAATGGTTCTATAGTTTAAGAGAGTATCTCATATTTTCAATTTATTTCTTTTGAACCGTATAAAAAATCTCTTAAAAGCACAAAAAAAAAAAAAAAAGAATTGTTTCTCCATCAGACCACACTGAATACTATTACTTCAACTGATTATATTATTATTTTTATTTTTAAGCATTGTAAATCATTTAATAGTATTTCATTATTATTTAAAATTAATCAATGCCACGCCATTCATTTTCCTTTATAAGCACAACTGGAAGTTGCTAGTCCAGGATGAGAGATATATCTGCTTCTATGAGAGTTCAGCTGTCAGCTTCTCCTCACCTGTGCAGGTGATAGTAAAGCGGTTTAAATGGCGCAGTTGTTGCTTTAGAAATGTATCAAGCCTCCCATATGCACTGTTCTATCTGTTTGCTCTGCGAGTACAAGATAAAACCATTATCATCAGGTGTGCGCACTGTCCTGACAAACAAGTGACCGGCAATGACAAAAGCCAATGAAATGGAGAGCGCACACATCTATAGAAAGGCATCGGGGGAAGAAAAAAAATTATAAAATGAAAACATCTCCAATATCTCCCGAACCGCTGCCTTGTCATTTTCTTCTATGTTTCCCCAGTTGTGTGCAAATCAGTGCAACAATGGCTGCGAGCTCATCTTTCATGTTGTTTCTAAATCAGTCACTTATGAGTTTCCATGATGCTGTTTCTAGGATGCTGCCTTAGAAGGCAGTACATAGCAAGGCAGCTCACTAGGTTTTTGAGCAGAGCTATTTGTTGTCATTAAAGTACTCTAGAGTTCCTTCAAAGAATAGTCAGCGCTGATAGGCCTTACTTTCTGTTCTATTGCTTTCAGCAGTTATTTGTGGCCCTTTACCGACATGATTTATATCCTGTGTGGAGGAGGTAAATGGCAATGGGGGTGGACCCACATCTGCAGATCAGAGGCATTACTCATATTTTCATTATCTTTGATTTGCTGTTTTTTTTTCATTGGGGTCTAAGAGTGTCCAAAGATTGACTTTTTCCAGGTATTTTCTGTTTTTGTGCCTTTACCCATCTTAGCATTAGTTTAATTCAAAGATCAGCTATGAAGTGACAAATTAGAACAAATTGGTTCACTATTGCATCACTATTACAATTGCTCATACTTAAGGTTGTGGATTTGAATTATGCCCATATCCTAAGAATTAAACTTTGGAGTGTAACTCATTGTTTATGTTATTGGAGTCACACCTCCAATTTGGCTTGTTGATTAGAGCTAAAATCTTCAACTGCCAGAAAATAAAATGACAAAATGGCTGAAAAAGGTCCCATGTTTATGCTGAAATGGGGACCTAAGCCATATTTAGAGACGAGAATGTCATAGAATGGGTGGGCCCTTTTAGATTGGGCCATTAAGTAACTCCATTGGCGTAATTTACGGGTTGATGGGTGGGACATGTCTCCACCACTTTTTGAAATAGCATTCATCAGAAGTGTCTAATACAAAAGAAACATATCCAGTCCTTGAGCAGGAGATTAACGCTAATGTGTGTTATAATAGGTGGTGATCCAATGCCGAATTGTGTTATTTTTTTTATGTCACGATGAGCACTCGTTGTGGCTGTTATCAGTGGCATTAAGTGACAGTGGGCTGCGACGTTATCTGGTGCATCCAAACTTTACCATGAGACCATTGAGTTATTCTGGCTGAAATGAACTGATCTATGTATTCATTGACTGACTAACAGCACTATCAGTGCCAGATGAACAGATCGAGTTATCAAATTAAATATGTGTTTAAAATATTTAATATAAATATATATTAAAATATTTATTGGAGCTCATAAATTGGTCATCAAACCGACAGTTTATCGAAACCGTAAACTATTATTTTACATTGTCTGCACATAACCTAATTAATATTCATGAGTTTTACCACTTCTTGATGTCAACCCCGTGATGTTTTTAAAACAGTGTGATGCTTACCATGGATAACCACTTAACAATGCCCTAGCAACCACCTAGATTACCTCTGCAACTGCATAGATATGCGCTAACTACCATTCAGAACACTGCATAAAAATGCCTTTGCAACAATGACACACTCGCATTGTGTTGGCAACTTTTGCACAGACGAACACAATTCAAATTTTATTCAGAAAATGTAGAAAGTATAGATGATTACAACAGCCTGGCAAGTGTTATTTTAATGCCTTAAATCTTCAGTGAAATGGCTTGTTGATTATGTGCTTTTAAAATAAAATATTCAATCAAATCAAACTTTTGTCTGTATACAAACGGTTGAAATTTGGAAAATCTCTTGCTTGAAACGTATCCTCTCTTGCTAACCCAGCATCAGCTTACTAGCAGTTATCCACAGTTTGATGGACATGTTCCTGTTTGGAAAATATCACATCATTTTGATTGGTGTGCCGTCTCAGTTGTGAGTGAAGAACATCAACCTCTGATTGTGAGTTCCGTTAGAGTTATCTGCCGCCAAGGCATGGAGCGGACAGATAAAACAGTCCTAAAGGGGAAATGACTACACTTCTAATCAGATTTATTTATGCAGCTCACGGAGAGAGATTGATGTCTTATCTGTAGCCGAAGATTTCAATTATCTATGCTACGATACAGATAAACAATCAGCCTTCTGTCTGGAAAGCATTGCTTTAATTGTCTGGGTGTAAGTGCATGTTTCCAATGCATATGTATGATTTGTATGTGCATTCATGTCTGAATCTTTGTGTTTGCGTTTGTGTCTGAATTTATAGCTTTCTAGATTTTGTGTGCATGTATGCATGCATTTCCATTTATATGAGGGTAGCTGACATGAAATATTAAGGAATTATATTTGTGCCAGTTGTTTTGACCATATATTTTCAAGAAACTAATACAAATATAAATTTTTAATGAATAAAAGCCAACTAAAACGGAAAAAAAAGAATTCAAAGGCAAAATTTACAATTGGTCTTCAAATAAACTGCATACTTTAAGAATTCTCTGCTTGAGTTCAGTGATCAGGACTTACGAATGCACTTCTCGCATTTTCAGTTACAATTCCAAAGTTTACATTTACGCTACTGGAGTTTTCATTTACAGTTCTGGCGCAGCGTTTTTGTGTGGGCGGGGCTAGCAAAGAGGAGTTCTCATTGGCTTGTGAGATTGTGAGTGACAGCTCTTTGACTCGGATGTAGAGTTAACCGGAAGAGGCTTCTGGTTCAGGTTTTGTGTGTAAAAGAGCGAGAATCTGTTAGCGGCTTCATAATTAATTATATAGATAAATTTAGGTGCTTGATTTTGTACGTTATCTGTATTTTTTTCCCATGACTATTTTGTTCCGATTAGCTTTCAGGAGCAGCATGGGTGACCCCCTTTGTTAGCGCATGTGCTTCGCTTTTTTTTTAAAATATTTTTTTTTATTCTGAAGGATTGAAACAGATTATGAAAATCTTAATTCAATCATGGATCTTGCTTTCACAGTATTGCATTGCATGGGTGTTCACTGCTTCAAATGTGGCTTCTACAAAACCAGCTGAATGATTGATTTTAAAGTTTGAAAGAATTTAACTTGATTAAAATTGTTACAGAAATCAAATCACTTAATAGTGCAGTCCACCAATATTGCATCTCATAGTTACAAGATAATATACAAGATATACACAATACACAACACTCACTGATCAAAATGCACACATAATACACAATATCCATATTACAAAATGCACACGTTGTACACAATATACAGACAACAAACCACATTGTACATAAAATAATACACATTGCTTTTTAATGCGTTACACCATTTAAAATTTTACTTTCATGAGGACACCAACACAGGCTTGTTTCGTTTCATTTATTCAGTGTTCATATACTGTACATTTCACTGTCAAGTAAAATATAATTAATCGGGACAAACCATTAATCATTTGAAACATCTTAACATCAAGCATCAGTAATAGACCACTGTTTTACAACTAATCAAATGGCTAAAAAAGTGAGAAATATCATTGTTCATTTTCAGACATCAATTGACAATCATAATTTATCATCCAGAAAACTCACACGTGTCTGGTCTCGTGTTAGACTATGGATTAAGTTCCATATCCTTTCTCTTAAAGCAGCAGACAAATTAAGAGATATTTACTTTTATTTTATGCCAACAAATATACTATAAGGATTTTTCTATATCTTCAAGTGGTCTCAAGTATTTTTATAAGCATAAAGGATGTTAATATAAGAAACTGTAGCCTGAATTTGAAATGGAATGTGCCTGATGTAAGGGTCCTTCCTAGTGATGTACTGTATCTGTAACATAAGCAGTTTCCTTTCCAAGTATGCATTCTGGGTATTGAGTGCAATATCAAGCATTAACATTTATTTGTCAGGATGCTAGTCAGAGACTTGCACATATAAAGAGTCAGATATAGACTACTAAAGTGCTTGTGCACTTGTGAATTGTGTTTGTTTGAATCTAAAACTCAAAGCAAATTTAGTAGAACATAGTCTGCGGAATATCACTGTAAAATATTGTCTGGAGCTCAAGGTCTTTCAAAGGTGATGTCAAGGGATTCATGAATGCATGAAGAATAGCAAGATCCTAGTCTGATAAGGGGCAATGGATCTCTGGTACCATCACTCCATCCTCTGGGTCATCTGAATTTTGTTTGTGAAAAACTGTTAAATAAAAAGAGAAAGAGATCATAGTAAAACACGACAAACTGCTTTGAACTATTTTCTAGAATGTGGATATGCCTACTCTAAAAAATGTTTTTAAAGAATTTGTTTATCCCCCAAAAATGGTAATTATGTTATTACTCATAGCCTTATATAATTTTGAGGCCATATGTTTGACTTTCTTTCTTTCATGGGACATAAAATGAAATGATAGGCAGAATTACAACTAATGAACACAATATAATCAACATAAACACAATATAATCAAAGAAAGTAATAGTAAGGATAACCAGGTCAAGTACTGGGCTAAACCAAGATCAAACTAGTTTGGTAAAGTTGGACATGTATTCACAGATTCGAACTTCCCGGATCAATAACGCATAAGCAAAACGTTGTTAAAACACAAACAATGCCTCTTTCCAACTGTAGTAAGGTAGACAAAGAGCTACAATCTAATTTTCAGTGGTTTCATGTTGGTTATACTACAACAACTAGTTTGGAAAAATCTGCTTTTGCCTAAATTTAGGGATTTGTTTTATTTGGACAAATATTCAATAACTTTATTCTTATGCAGTGTAGTGTCACCAAAATCACTTCACACACCAGCGGTCTCCTGTTGGTTATACTACAACACTTAGTTTTGAACAATGTGCTTTTACATAATTTTGGGGAATTGTTATTAGAAAAGAAATTCAATAATTTCAATAAAAATAATTTCTCTGTCATCTAAGGGACTCACACAAGCTCTCCGACTGAAAGCAATCACTTTTATTTGTTTATTAGCCTGTCTTAATTACACTGACTTGCCTCAGGTTGCCTCGATTGTCCTGTTGATGACAATTAAGGCATTCATCTGTGTTGCTCCTCAAAATGTATTAAGGCAAAAAATAATTAAGGCCCTTCCAGGTTAAATCTCACAAGCCAATTACCCCTTTTCCACCAACAAGAACCAGGTGCTGGTTCAGAGCTAGAGCTAGTGTCAGTTCGGAGTTGGTTCGACTGATGAGCCTCCAAAGAACCGGTTTGCTTTTCCACAGGCTAAAGAGCCAGGTCTCATCTTTCCCAGCAACGTTAGTGCGGTGCTGCCAAACACAAACACACCATCAACAATGGCGGACGTTGCTTTGCTATTGATGTTCATGGCTTTGCGGACCTACATCGGCATCCAAACATGGCGGATCCAACGTGTTCGCGCGGCTCGCCATTTGTACAGACGGAGATTACAAGCGAGAGTAACGGTCCGCGAAGCCCCGTCTAACTTACTCTGGACTTCTGCAGAGGACCAGAGTGCAATAAAGCAGCTTGTTTCCTCCTCTGACCACAACTGTTTTTGTTTAATAGCATCCATCGTGTTTATCTGCTAATTCAAAAATGGCGCTCACAAGTTTCTGTTCGTCTTGTTGGTCACGGTAACCCCGCCCCCAGCCGCTGACGTAAGCGGTTCTTACTTCTAGACCAGCAATGATTTGGTGCTACTTAATAACCACTTTTACTTGTTCGGAGCTGGTGCTTTGGTGGTCGAAAAACAAAGAACCGATTTGAAACTAGGCTCTGGCTCCGAACCAGCACCAGCTCTGCCTTGGTGGAAAAGGGGTAAATGAGAACTCCTCTTTGTTAGCCCCTCCCACATGAGAGCTTTGTTTCAGAACTGCTAATGAAATTTCCTGGAGTGTAAATGAAAACAGGAAATGTGACTGAAAACGCAAGCAGCACATTTGTAAGTCCTGATCAGCAAACGCAAGCAGAGAATATAGTTAACAAGTATGCAGTTTATTTGAAGACTAGGTGTAAATTTTGCCTTTTGAATTGTATTTTTTTCAGTTTATATTTTGATTTATTTATTGGAAAGATACGTTCGAAATAACTGCCACAAAAGTTGACGTGCTGCAGTGTGATATGCTATATGATAATCTATAATTAAAAACATTTTAAACTGTATTTTGCTTATTCTTTTATTATTATTGTGTGTGCAGTTTTTATGACCATCCATTTGAAGCTTTTTCATTGGATGCCTTGAGTTGGTTTTTGTGATTGCCACATTCCAGATAAAGAACAACACTACCCATAATCCTAAAAAGTGATCCACCAATCAGAGAAGTCACTGTTATCATTTACTGCAAGAACATTTAAAATAAACTAGTGAAGCCAAAAGTTGATTTAAAAACAATGAACATGAGAGCAATGGTTACCAGTCTCTGCAACTAAAATATACACTTTTCTTATTAATGTATTTACATTTTTAACCAATAACTTTACATGACTCTGCTTCAAATACATCTATAACAACAGCAACCAGCTACGTATGTTACGAGACCCTGTATCTGTCTTCTAAGCCTTTCGTGGATTTTTCGCATGGTTGTTAAATTCCAAACATCTGCTTCTGCCTCCATAGACTAACGTCTAAAAATGGGAGCTCAAGCAGAGATCAGGATGTTGCTTACATATCCTTCCATGTTTACCACAGTCTAATCAGTGTATGAAGTTCCAGCCACCATTTTGAATGCGACTCAGTTGACTGCTTACATTTAACCTTGGGATGCCCCTTGCTCTAAAGCTCACACTTACAGACCACTATCAGACTGATTATGCAGCGACCCTCCATCAAGACTGATTGGATGACTTGACTGAGATATCTTTAAGTGACTGCATTAAACAAATTAAACGAGAACAAGAGAGAGGGGGGAAGGGAGAGTAAATGATTTTCCCATTTTACCATTCACTTTAAATGGCCAATTAATCAAAGAACAGAGTATAAATTGACCACAAAATAATGGTAAATAAATCACAACAGTTAGAGGCTAGTGGAGTCTGCGGTTTTAGAACCGTTCGACAGCCGCTCACTACTTTTCTGATGTATTTTAAACCCTCATTACAGCAAAGTGCTTATGTCATGATGAAATTCTGCATTTGTAAACAAATGCTTTTTATAGAGTACAAGAGTCCAGAGTTCCAGAAGTAAAAATCCAATAAATTTTCCTCATAGAGAAATTGATTAACTTTTATGTATAAACCTTTCAAGACACACCTAGCATGAGCCCTGATGTTAAGCGATGATTCTGTAAAAGTCAATGTAATTTAAGTAATAATAATAATAACTGCCAAACTCCTGGTGAAGAACTACACTACCCACATTCCTTAGGATAGCTCGACCAATCAGAGAAGTTGTTACCATCTAATTTTACGGTGCGATCATGTCAGAATTACTGTAATTATGAATTTCTTGGACTACTTGGAGCAGTTTCACGTCCTCATACTCAAAACTCATTACAGATCCATGTGTGTCTTTGTTGTTGATGACAGTCAAATATTTAATCGCTACATTAATTAATTAATTCACCTCTGTATGTTCTTGCTAAATGTTTAAGAACAAAGAACGTGCACTAGGTAACACTGACTACAATAATATTATATCAAACAGAAATATATGTAAGCTACCTTGAGGTCGCTGCCATTTATGTTATTTTAACATGATGTCTTGACTCTCAGGTCGGAGCTTTCATAGATAGCTTTACAACTTGAGAATTTCAATATAGGGCTAGGTGATAAGTTTATCATTGATATTGAATTTGTTTTGAGTAATTTTTCATATTTATGTTCTACATAGGCGATCGGATCAGGTACGTTTAAAAAAATACATGAAATCAGCCTGTTTGGAAGTATTAGCAGGCTAGTGGCTACATAGCCCTACTGTCATGGAGACCGGTAATGAGGCTTGGTAGCTGCTAGCTAACCGAATAATATGATATTGTTGCGTACCGAACAAGACAGCACTGACATTGCAATACAGCTATCGATTGAACACAACAGCAACTCCAACCTCATCACCATTGCTGTTTATTTATGTACTATTTAGTTAAACGATTTTCATGATCCATAGCGTTCCCACAGGCAAGAAAGTGTTCTTCTTGTGATGTTTATTTGTGGTTGACAATCCATCTTATGGTGTATTTTCGCCACCTACAGAGCTGGAGTGTGTGTATGTGTATGTGTGTGTGTGTATATATATATATATATATATATATATATATATATATATATATATATATATATATATATATATATATATATATATATTTTTTTTTTTTTTTGTGGTAGAAGAGTTAATCACTGATAAGACAATACAAAAAGTGGCTTTAGAATACAATGTTTTGTTTACTACCATATTATTGATCATAAGTCAATAATTGGCACACAGTTCACAGCAATCCATTTCACAAGTGAATTTGTCAATCAGTTAGAGGTTTATTATGAGGGTTTGCTTAAGGACCCATCAATGTCAACAAGTAAAAAATATGATTTAACTAGAAAGAAGTGGTGGTGGCTTTGGATAAAATTGTCTGCCAAATGCATAAATGTAAATGTAATGTACTTCATCCACATCCATCTCTTGCATTAATGAAGCTGCTGGCTCGGCATCCATTCTGTCGTTGTGATGATGTGCTGTTTGGCCTAATATTGAGATTTGTAATTTTTTTTTCTCTAATATTTCTACTTAAGTTAAAAAAATAACTTTTTTGTAAATGCATCTCGAAACACCTGCATTGGGTTTCATGACTGTTATTAAACATGACTCCAGGATGTTTTTTAACAAAGCAAAGTTTCAATGCTTGATAAACGTTAAGAGAATTTTGTTCCCCTTTTATTTGGTGTGCAGACTTAAGTTCAATCATTTGATAAGTTCAATGTCATTTGATTTTAAAACATTTAAAAATCAAGGCACCCCAAAGAGGCAGTTTATATGCAGCAGTTTAACTCCACGCACATGACATGGAAATGTGAACCAGCACGGGCAGAGCACAGATACAGGCAGTCATTTTGTTTGACTTTAATGTGAGATTTTATAATTTTAAGACCTACATATTGTGTTGTTTAGGCATATAGCTCACTTTTCTGCTATTTTGAGTTGTGTTTACAGAAATTCCATTGGAATAAACATTCTTTTTTATTGCGTACTGACTCCCGACTAAACCTGAATAACCAAACTGGTGCATGCATTCAAATCTACTTAGTGTGTGGATTGTTAAAAACAAATACAAATTTGAATTGAGGCTTACAGATTATATATTGATTGCCTTAACGTGTCATCTGAAAGAAGGGTCATTAAACAATATAGTGTCCCAATCACTATACTGGGGCATTGGGACCCACACAGACTGAAGGGTGAGCACACCCTGCTGGCCTCCATAATACCTCTTCCAACAGCAACCATAGTTTCCCCCATGTGTTGTCCCATACAGGTACTGACTCAAACCTGCTTCGTTTCAGGGGCAACTGGGCTTGAGCTACAGGGTTATATAGCTACTGGCAACATTGAAGAATGGTATGAAATCCCTATGGAGGAAATAAATAGGAAAAATACTTCCAGAACCAAGGGCATTGAAAAGTGGGTAGTCACTGTGCTCTATTGATTTGCATTTGGTTAGTGTGTATCTGCGGTTTTGTCTGAGAAAAATGTATTCCCTTTGGTGGCTTTGGAAACTGGCCCTTCAATGAATAATTAGTAAATCAGTAATCATGAAGTGATTAGGTGAAAAAATGCTAGTGTGAAAACGCTGTCGGGATTAACCGGTGTTGCACGACTGTCAAATGCAACTACTGCTTCTAACAACTCATAACAAATCTTTTCTTCCTCTCACTCTCTATATCTCTATCTCTCAAATGCAAAGAACCATTTGACAGATATATTTTTTTTTTATGGACACAAAAGCTTCCACTCATAGTAAATCAAGTCTCTGTGGATTTAAAGGGAAATAGAGAGTGAATGATGTTGAAAAGATCTAAGATGACTCCAATCCACCACCTCTCCCTTTCCACCTTGACAAAAACTCAGCGTTTTACTATCTTATAAGATGTCAAACTTGCAACAACTTCAGGGCTATAACCCTCCGCTCCTTTACTTATGAATCCTGCAATGAAAAAGGCCTTCTGATTAGACAAATTTGAAGGTCAAAGGGATAGTTCACTCATAAATGAACAACATGATGGCGAGTAAATGACAGAATTTTCATCTTTGGGTGAACGATCCCTTTGGGAGCTGGCAAGAAATATTTAACATGTGTCATTTTTACACTGATAATGATGTGTTGGATTTTTGGATGGTGTGAAATCTGTGTGGGAGATATTAAATGCCTTTAGTGGACTCTGCGGCTTTGGTACCTCTGGCAATAATCTAAAATTTATGAGGGAGACTTAGGCTAATCTTCCGCACTGAGCACCAAAAGCACATTTCTTTGTTAGTCTGTACACGTTTAGCATATTTAACGCCTCTTTTTTCACTACTCAACCACCTTCTACCCACCCATCGTCATACCTCTGTGCTGTTTCCTGTGTGAATGGCTCTGTCTCACACTCCATCTTGGTTTGGTAATACAGCCCGCCCTCGGATATTTTGCAAAAACCATGAAAGTCAGAGTAGCTATTTCTCTTCACGATGCAAATTGATTCACACATTTCCAATAGCCACTAATGAGTGAACATTACAGTCATTAAAGATGGAGAACTGGACCTCCTCCTACTTCAAATTATATTCCGAATTTTTATCAAATGCTCTTTGGAACATATCTTAGTCACACTTAAAGGCGCAGTGTGTGTTATTTTTTAATTTAATTTTTTTTTTTCTCTCCTATCCCAGTTTAATATGCAAAGACTTAAAGTACGCCAAGAGAGAGTATTTCTTGGCTCTGTGGCACTTTCAAAACATTGTTCTGTTTGTTTGAATGGTCCTAAATGTCAAATTGGAGCTTCCTCTAGGTGGCCTTTCAGACATTAATTCTTAAAGGAACAGTTCACACAAGAATGTATTTTGTGCTTTGCAAAGCTGGAATCGTATTATGATTTGTTCACTAGCAATCCATGCTGATATGAGCCGGAAAAACATACAGTCCACATTAATCACATAGTCCAAAGCACAGTGAAAAGATGTGTTTCCAGTGCTGAGACTGTATGTGTATGCATCAAAATTGTAAAAAATTTCTATCTAGTGCATGTTTACACTCATCGATAATTAAAAATAGCGCAGTTGAGCGAAATAATGCATCCAGGACACGTTTGTGCAAAACAGCAAGACCCAGAACAGCTGATGAAACCAAATGGGCTCTCCTTTTCAGAGTTGTAACTTGACACTGCATCTTTTAAAAGCCGTGCCAGATACATGACAGCGGTCAAAGACGTTTGTTTAGAGCATGTTTATTTACAAAGATAATTTTATATAGTCCAGACGGGTTGCCTTTGGTGTTCGAGAATAGGTAGCCACACTAGGCACTTTAGAGCAATTTCACAGAGTGCGTACAAACAAGCCCACAAAAGGAGGCCATACCACATTTAGGAGGCACAGAGGTGTGAGAAAAGGAGGGCGTCCCTGAACGGAAAGCTCGGGAGAAATATTTATTGCTCCCACTGGCACTAAATCTAATCTATCTGCTTTTTGCTCCGTGCTTGCAAGGGAAATATATACCGTCCATAGAGGAGCTTGCATAATCATGAAGTAGGCAAATTGTTCAAAGCCAAGGATCCTCTCTCCATTGCTTTGATATAAGTGCTTTTTAATATCTGAAGTATCACTGTTCAAACCACTAGACTGTCTTTCGCTTTTATTGGTGAAATGATGTCTGGCGAGGACATGCGTTACTTGCATCTATTTGCTTTCAGAAAAACAGAAAGTAAAATGCATTCTCTTAATAGGCATTTTTGTCTTGTTTGGCTAAACCTCTTTTAATTCACTTAAAGTGAAAATTTAATGTTGTTGTCACAGAATTTATCTTGAAATATTTTTATTTACCTTATTGGCAGATTTATTTAGATTTTTTTTTTTCTTGTATTGATACAAAAAAAAAAACAATGTCAAAAAAATAAATAAAAAAAAATTGTGAAGTTTATGCTTAACCAAGAAAACAATTCTGTTAAGGTATACTGTATTTTATTATTCAAGATATTTTGTCTGAAAATTATCTTTTAATAATTTTAATAATTTTGCTCCTCAAATAAATGTTGTCTCTTGTTTAAGGATGATTAGATTTGGGATGAGTCTTTATTGAGGACGACTAGCATTAATCAATACACACACACACACACACACACACACACACACACACACACACACACACACATACACATACATAGTCCTTGACCCGTATGTAAATTCCATAATAAAAGTGTGTATTTTCCTACCATCTGAGAAATTAACGTGTGAAGTACATGTAATTTATTGTTGTTTAAGTAGCGTTTTGACAGTGTGCTGTGTTTTAACTGTTGGACTTTTTTCATTGTGCAAGAGACAGTGACTGAAATGTGTGACTCATATATATATTCTAACAGATTACCTCTGGTTTGTTTGTCTAAATAAATGTTGAGCTTTTACTTTTGGGCTGAGTTTTTATCCACTCGTTGGATTTGCATACAGCAGACTCTGGAGAGTAACAACAGGGAAAAGCATAAAAACAGCTTAGCCAGAACAGATGCTTCACACAAACACATTTTGTCCTCTCCAGCTCTACTGACTCATTCATACATGCGTGCATTTCACACATCAATATTTGCTGCAAAGTTAAACGTGGGGTTGTTGATGTGATTATACTGTATTTTTGTGTGTGTGTGTATGTATGTATGTATGTATGTATGTATGTATGTATGTATATATATATATATATATATATATATATATATATATATATATATATATATATATATATATATATATATATATATATATATATATATATATATATATATATATATATACATACATACATACATACACACCGTGTGCCCAATTATTAGGCAAATTGTATTCCTCAGGAAAAATTTTATTGTTGAAAAAACACAATGCTCTGTCAATCCAAAATGTAAATCACAAAAAAAAACAATTTATATATATATATATATATATATATATATATATATATTTTTTTACCTAGAAAGATATGTTTTAAAACATTTTAAAAAGATTTCTCATTTGTCAATGACCCAAAAATAGCTTTCTCCATATGACAATGGAAATATAAATCTTTCTTTTTTTTTTTTTTTTTTTTTTCATATTTCTGTCTCCAGGTGGAACTGTCTGTCACAAAAACACCAAGAACCATAGTGATTTTGCTCCACATATATTTATTTTGGTTGCTTAATATTGCACATATGGGTTGTCACATGGACTTCTAGATAAACAAGTTCTAAAAAATAAGCAAACAAACAAAATAAATAAATAAATCTTTAGGCATCCTAGATAGAATTCTGACGGTAAATGTTCCACTGAGATACACACCACTCGCAACAGATGTTCTCTTTAGTAGATGGTTTGTATGCCTTTGATTCAGTCAAGCCACTTACATCAGTGACGTTCTGACTATCATTCTTATAGTTCGTTTTAAACTATAAGTTATGTTTTAGTTCCTTAAAAAGCCACTGGCAAACCTCTTTACTTTCCAAAGCCAATTTTTGCTCATATATGGCACTTGGCAAGTATTTTAGGATTATGCATTAAGTATTAAGTATTAAGTAAATTTTGGACTATGCATAAATGTGCTCTGACTTTCTAGCAGCATACATTTCTCGTCAAAGATCTGGCAGCACAAATGCATTGGTATTTGAAAAGAATACACATTATCATCATGGTATAAAATATACTTGTTAATAACAATCTTGTTAAACAAAGTTTCACGCCTGTCTTTCATCTCTGACGGCTCACACTTCATTTATGAAGTGATATTATTACACTGACCCAACACAAAATGAGTGTTACAGCTTACAATCATAGATGCGAAGTGAGATTAACCTTTTCTAAACAGTGAGAGAGAAACTGACTGCTAACTAATGATGTAAGATACTTAATTACGGCTCAAACTATCCACCGAGTGTTGCATATGACACTTTAATTAATCTACCAACTTGTACTCGTCATTTTCCTCTGAATAATAATCGGTGATGGCTGTTGTATTTAATCATATTGAACATTGGCAGGGGTAATTGGTAACTGCAAACACTCTTAATATGGGCGAATCAACATGGGAACTGGGGTCACGCAACGTGTCGTCATCCATGTGGCAGGGAGAGAATACAGACAATGGGTTTCACTCACTAACCATGCATATACATATTTGGGCATACAACATGTGTGCAGACGTTGTCAAGCTGAAATCAGGATTTATCAGTACACACATTTTACAAATCATATATATATATATATATATATATATATATATATATATATATATATTCACAGTACTGCGCAAAATTCTTAGGCACATAAGATGTTTATAAAAACATTTGTCTTAAGAACAAATAGAATAGAAGAACGGGGTGACCTGCAACAGATGCCATGGTCCCCACAGAGCCCCCCACTCAACATCATGTCAGTCTGAGATTACATGAAGAGACAGAAGCAATTGAGACAGCCTAAACAGATAGAAGAACTGTGGAGAATTCTCCAAGAAGCTTGGAACATCCTATCTGCCAACAACCAAGAAAAACTGTTTCCAGGTGTACCTAGAAGAATTGGGGCTGTTTTGAAGGCAAAAGTGATCACACCAAATATTGATTTAGATTTTTTTCTGTTTATTGCATTTTGTATGATGTTAATTGATAAATGAAAACTATTTATGGCATTATTTTTAAAGACATCCTCACTATGCAACATTTTTCACAAGTGCCTAAAACTTTTGCACAAAACTGTATATATACTGTATATAGTGGCGAGATAAAGTATGTGAACACTTTGGAATTAGCTGGTTTTCTGCATTAAATGGTCATAAAATGTTTATTTTAAATTAAAGTTAATGTTGGTATGCGGTGCACATTTTACGACTTATTCATCCCAATGTCATTACCTTAGTTTCAGCAGTCAACAAAACATTTTTCCAGTAGCGTTGTGGACTGTCACGGTGGTCTTTGGCAAACTTCAGGCATGCAGCATTATTTTTGCTGGAAACAGAAGCTTCCTTCATGTTGTCCTGCCCACAATTTCTGTTTAATGTTTTCTGTATGCATTCCGTTGCAATAATGACCAGCTGACTGTATATTATCCCTCTTATTATGTTGTTTACCTGGGACAATGGTCGATTATACAGTGTTCGATTATTTCAAAAAGCTGTGAAAGATGTATCAATTCAAAAGAAGTTTTACTATGTTTGTAGAATGTGCTGTTAAAATCTCCAGGCAGAAGCCAGGCTGGACTGCAGGCCTTGGGTTTCAGTAATGGATGCTGTGCGTCATTAGTTGAAGTTCTGTTTCACTGGAGCATTTTTCATTACCATCTGCTAGCAGCAGTAGTGGAACAACATTAACAGCAATGCTATAGGGACAGCCTACCAAGAAAAACCTTCAGAGAGAAGTTTAGAATGGTTTCATCAGCTTCAATGCTGTTTGTTTGTTAAAACACTTGTTTATAGAGTTAGTATAGGCGAAAAATACACTCGGGTTGGGCGATAGGACGATTTAATCAGATATGGACGATGTCTTGCAAAGATACCGATGCCGATTCAGAACAGACATGATCAACAATATCAGGAAATGGTAAAAACAATGGATCTGGGAAGTCACCAAATATATTAAACAGTGGCCAGGGTGTGAAACTAGCACCCGCCACTTGCCAAAAGCTCCTCGTACAAATGTATTTCATGTGCGAGTAATTTTGCTCATCTTCCCGCAACAGGCAGGCGACCTGCTGCAAGACGTCCCAGAGTGACACATGACAAGAAATGCTGTTAGTCACAAAGACATGTACTTGAAGAAACACACTTTATTATATTTTTAAGAACAGACAATAGTTTCCATCAACATTTTTTTACGCATTTTAGGATATTGCATAAAATCTGGATGGAAACAATAAGATGCAAATAAAATCTCCAAAATGCGCATGGAAAACTTATATGGTTGCTTGAGATGGATAAAATTTTTATTTGATAAGAAGGAATGCCCATAAACTATGATGGAAACACATTTACAGAATAAACTCCTATTGGATTTAACAGGAATACAAGATGCGCATCAAATGTGACTGAATAATTCATTCATAACTGGACGAACCAGCGAACCAATCATCACAACTGAATTGTTGCCTTGGTCTGGAATACCAGTGTCCTAAATATCCAAAGCCTGCATTGAGTTTGCAGATCAAATAAGTTAAACACAAGCTTGCACTTTTTTCCTTGAAGAGCAGGTTTATTGGTACTTTTAAAAAATATCTTATAGCTGTAAGCCACAAAGTCATGATGGAGGAACGCACACACAAATAGTGCTCCCAGAACTGTGTGACGCGCTGTCATTTCCAGTCATGAAACGATTCATTAAAGCGTTTTGTCTGCAAGTCATGTGGCAGCATTAACTGTGTTACCAAAACGCAATACAAACTCAAATTTGATAAGAACGCACATCAGGCAGCATTATTTTGGGAACACAATGGAATTTATTAAGCTTATTCATTTTGATTATCATTGTCTGTACATTTATAATTGTCTTCAGTTCTTAATCTGTAGGCTATTAGTAATTTTCCACCTGTTGTCGTTGATGGATGCTTGCGTGATGGCAAAAGGGACTGTTGGAGATGGTAAATGTTTGGATTTGAGGAGGTGGTTAAAAAATATATTTTGATCACTTCGCAATTTTAAAAGTTTAAAGTGCATTTTGAATATAGAAATGTATTTTGTTTACATTTTTGTGTTTTAGTGTATGGATGAAATTTTTAAAGCAAAATCAATAAAGCAAAGAAATTCACCGACCCTCGCTAGGTGGGTTGACGATGTAAATCGGCAATTAGCGCTAAAATATTTTTTACATATCGCCCAGCCCTAACATAGACTACTGTGTGTACAGCCAACACTTGCATTCACACCTGCTAAAAAGCAGCTTATAAGCCAGCTTAAGGTGGTTTGCTTGTATCCCAACCTGGCCAAGCCAGTTAGGCTGGTCTGTTTTTCTAGTTTTAGGAGGTTTTGGACACTTGTCAGGCTGAAAGACCAAATATACCAGCTTAAACAAGCTAAGACATTAGAACCACCTTAGGCATATGTCAGATGGCCCTAATTTGATGACAAATTGGTTGAAATATGAAACAGTCTGAATTCCTTCTTTTATTCAAGCTCGTGCATTTAAAATGAGCCAAATGAGAACAGTTGTCCATTTTTGAAGTAACCGTCTGTTTTCCCAAAGATTATGTTCTTGGATAAAGGACTGTGGGAAGACAATCTGTTGGGTTCCTGCTGCCTCCAAATACAAAAATAATTGAGTGATGAGCATGGGGCAGTGATGGATATAAATGCTGAATGAATCACAGGCTATATTCAGAATAGCATATTAACAACTACTGCAGTATATCGTATTTACAGTACACTGTGCACATATAATACCGGGATGACCTACTACATTTTGCCAATATTCGCTCTATGTATTCCATTCCTAACATAGCCACAGATTCAGAATGTTAAACTTAGAAACTCTTCTTGGCATGGTACATTATGTTTACGACTTGTTAAAGCATAAAAGTGAGGTATGTTGTTAATGTAATACTAAATCACCCAGTTAACCAGTATGGGACACCGTTTCACCCCATTTACCAGATTGCTATAGTGTATATGTAGTCTAACTGGATAGTAGATCAGTAGCACAAAGCACAGAGTAAAAGCATTTTTCTGAAATGAAACAGAGGATGGACTTGCCGCCAACGAGACTGACACACGTAAGTCTAAGGAGCTGTTGACAGATGGATAATTTAATCCTCTAACTGTATTGTACCGTCGAAAAAATTGGTGCCCATTCAGAAAATACCATCTTAAAATATG
Source organism: Moxostoma hubbsi (assembly GCA_032164185.1). Lineage (NCBI taxonomy): Eukaryota > Metazoa > Chordata > Actinopteri > Cypriniformes > Catostomidae > Moxostoma > Moxostoma hubbsi. Next base: position 30,358,751 of record JAVLUX010000025.1, on the reverse strand, counting down.
TGATAAAATAACATCATTATAATGGGAGCATTGCAATCTCTGACATTTTTCTTTGATTCGTTGGTTGTACGCAATAAGAGAAGAGGTAGAAAATGCATGCAATTTTATGTTTGAAATTATATATAGTGTCAAGTGAGGAGGCATTTTATAATCTCCACATTTTGTTGTTTATGAAACATTCTGTCATATACTTTACAATCTTTACCTTTACGGACTTGTAATTGGTTCTGGAGTTTTTTTTTTTTTATGGTGAAGTTTGTTTCTTTTTTAAGTACTCATACAGTTTCTGCTGTACATATTACACAAAAATGGAAGTCATTACCCTTACCTTATTGAATTTTAAAAGGTTTTACAATCAATTTAATTTCTTTGAGTTTCATTCTACCAACATAATACTGTATAGTTGGATTAGGTCAAATGATTAGTTAATATAGTCGTTTTAACTCTAATTCTCTCTCTCTCTATATATATATATATATATCTTTTTTCTTTTTCAGAAATGGTCACTAATTTCCCTAATCGGTGAACTAAATCAAAATAATTTTAAATCACTACCAACATTTGGAAAGTTATGAACAGAGAAGCGGATTGATTACAAATAGTGAAGTGTCCCTGTGCTGTTATTCTAAATATCCGTCCTCTTGGATCGCTGCTTGTCCAATCAGATTCGAGGACTGGAACTAACTGTTATATAATATTCATTCAGCATTACACTAGTATTCCATTCTAAACATAGCAACTAAGGAGCATCAGACTAACCTAGTATGAGTGTGAATGCCTGTAAAGAGTGGCACAAGTCTTGTTCATCATTTGCCCTTTCAATCAGCAGAGCTCAATCTGTTGTGCCACAGATGGCTGGCGTGCAGGTAAGGATGGGTTCATAGGCCAGGTGGACCCAATCAAGCTGCTAAATTAAATGTAAATGGTGGAGACAGTGCAGGGCAGGGTGACACATCCTGCTTTGTAATACATTGGCAGCACGTACAGTGTGCAGGTGTTCATCAAATGACACATTTGTGCCGAGGCGACGGGACATCTGTACGCAGAATCTGAACAATTGAATTGGGGGATGCCAGGGGAGATGCGAGAAAAGGAACGATAGTTCAAAATGCTCTGCCTGATGAGGTTCAGCCAATCTCCTGCTTTTTGCCTCTTCCAAACATGAGACCAAAGGGCTGTACCTAACGCTGAAGCTTTCTGGTGATCTGTAATTACCTTTTCCATTGGCATGTGGTTGGAGTGAATTGCTCTTGGACGTTTGCCATTCCAGTGACGTGAGTCGTGCTCCTACCTCAGACCTTGAATATGTTTAGCCTTATGATCACAATTATTTTGCCTCACATTTATAAATGGTGTCTCCAAAAACCTTTTTGGACACTGAAGTTACACACTGGAACATTTTGTTAAGAGTTTTTGTCTTGTTTTCCATTAAACATCCTTTTAACGAGATTCATTTACGAAATTACATTAGACATTAAGGCTTGAATTATGTTATAAGAATTTAGAATGATTTTTCTCAGCTCACTGGGAAATTGAGCATACCTCATTTAAATTTTTGTTTAGTGATGTCTTTAAGGTAACAAACTAAATTTACTTAATTCAAGATATAGTCTCTGAAAACAAGTCTAAACAGCTTATTGCAATTTGACTTCTCAATTAAACAGTGTACAGATATTTATATTTGACCAAAATACTCATTAAGAATTTGTGGTATCTGTAAACCAATAATGCGTTTCTGAACTAACTTACATTTATGCATTTGGCAGATGGTTTTATCCAAAGCAACTTACAGTGCACTTATTACAGGGACAACACACTGGAGCAGCCTGGAATTAAGTGCCTTGCTACTGAACACAATGGTGGTGGCTGTGGGGCTCAAACCATCAACCTTTTGTTTACCAATTCAGTGCTTTAGCCCACTATGCCACCATACAATTACCTTTACATAACTGGTCCCAAGGTAATTTCTAGTGGATGTTTGACATGTATAGGTTCTATTGTTTTAAATTAAAACTTAAAAAGTGTTCTTTTGCTTTCTTTCTTTAAAATAAATGGCACTTGTTTTTTTGTTTTTCTCCTCATCTAATTCAATGACATTTTTATCCAAGTATGACTTGCATTTCCAAATGCTTTCTTTAGAAGAAAGTGAACCCAGTACAAACAAGTTATTCAAATCAGCTAAGAGCATTGAGACAGTGTTTTGAAGGGTTGTGTGTGTGATTCTAAAGGACTTTTTCAAGGATGAATGTGTTCACTGTAATCCGCACTTGCTATAGAGAAAGTTGCTTTCTTTGAATGCATTAAAGTGTCAGAAAGGCAACTAATTGCATTGATGAAATACATTTTAAGACAGACAAATAAAGAACCTGAACAAGGATCTGTGTGACACTGTTTTACCTCTCATTTTTTTGACTTTCCTCTGCATATTTGAAAGAGAAATTACCTCTGCATGACAGCTGCATTGTTTAAAGTTCTGGGTGTTGGAGTGTTTGCAGCATTTGCTTTGACTGACACATGCATTTATATTGCGTCTGGGACAAACAGAAAGCATTCCATTCACTCTAAACACCCCTATCTCTCTCACTCTCACAAACAGAGCACATCCAACCTCAATAACAGATCAATCCTGGTGACATTTGGACATTTAGTGATTTTTTTTTTTCCCCCTCGGTTATCCTCTTATTATGCTCAAAGAATGAAAACAAATTAAACCTTGAGCAAAAGGTAAACAACCAGCACAAAATAAAATGTTCATTCTCAGTGTTCAGCTGCATATTATACACTACAAAAACTAAAATTAAAAAATACTAAGTTTCTAAGGTAAATTACAAGAGAATCATTGGGTTGCTTTTACTGGTAAATGTACCACATGTGCTGTTCACACATGCAACTACTTTCTTTCTTTTTCCCATTTTGCTAGTACCATTCAAGCATTAGCACCAAATGACGTTAAGGTCTGTGCCGGAAATATAGGCGGCTTGTTTAAAAATCTGGCAGTTTTGTATTTTGTATCTGAATATGTGTTCGGTAATGTTGTTGATGTTACATTTATGCAATTGCTTGAGACTCAGCGACATTGTATGCGACATCAAACAAGACTGATGAACTACAGAGCACAAAATTCTGTCGCTAACGTCCGAAGGCGGAGATAATGTACTATCTGTGGTTGAAAAGCACAGTTGTGTACATAGGCCTAGATCACTACAAAGATGTCTACGCTTTCACAAAGGAGGCAGGTGATTTTACCTTGCGTAACGGAATCACTTACTGTTGCTTTGAGCTGTTGTAAAATGTCTTCATCCGTTCGGATGAAGAGAAGTGCTCTAGTTTCACTATCTGACCTATTTGTTATCTGACCTTGGACTTAGGATGGACCTCACCGAAATAACCGGCCAGGTTGAACTGCGATGCACCTCACTGATCTCTGCTTGCATCACCTCGGTCTATTGATGGACTACACTATTGAAATGGAATACATAGACTATCAATTGCTAACAAAAGCCTTCATCAGCCAATTAACAAGGACAATTGCATCTATGTGAACTTCTGCAGTTAATCCAGGATGGACTTCAAATATATTAGTCATTAATCTTACAGTTCAAACAAAGTCTGTTTAAACACTGAACCTTAACACTTACTTAGTTTAATAATTTTAAACCATGATATTAACTATACATAAGTAATATTGGTATTATATTAATGATGTTAGCCAGAGGATAACTGGTCCTCACAGTGAGTCTGGTTTCTCCCAAGGTTATTTTTCTCCATTAACCAACATCTTCTGGAGTTTTGTGTTCCTTGCCACAGTCGCCTTCAGCTTGCTCACTGGGGTTATTAATATAATCATTATTTAATTACTTATTTTTATACACAATTAACAATCATATTTTATCTAATTACACAATGATGATTCATCGACATTATAGACATTACAGTTTTATCTCCTGTTAATGCTGATCTTCTGTAAAGCTGCTTTGAAACGGTGTGTTGTGAAAGGCGCTATACAAATATAATTGACTTGACTATTTGTTGACATTTTTCTTCCGATTCACAGTTACTACAGCACCTTAATGAAGTCTTTCTTACATCAGTGTGTCCTGACCTTGTAGAACTGAAAGCAGTAATCTTATGTCTATGTTCACACATACCATCAATATGGTAATTTATAGGTAATTTATAACTTCTCATGTAGGGAAATTGCAAGAGCACAATTTTCTGGAAACGGCTCTGTGCATACAACATACATTTACAAAATTGTGTAATATAACTTGTTTTCAGAGAAACAATGTGTTCATTTAGTGCGGTTTAATTATTTAAAAATAAAGACGTAAAAAAAAATACTGACCCTTACATAAATTCAGTAAAAAGAGTATTTAAAGTATATTAATGTACATGAAACTTCGTGTTTTTACGACCCACGTCAGCAGGGGCCAGTCATTGCGCCTCAACAGCTGGATGAAGCATAAAAGAAAGCAGGGATCTTGAGACATGATTTCCAAAGTTTCAACTAGGGCTGGGAGAAAACTCTCAATATTTTTGGAAAAAAATATTTTCAATATCGATGAATATATTTTTGAGTAGTTTTAGATATTTAGCCTATGTTCTAAATATAAACGATCGAATCAGGTACGTGTTGCTAAATATGCCAGCAGTTCGGCAAGCAACTAGCTAACTAGCATCTAGCAGTCATGAAATCAGTCAGTTAGGAAGTATTATCAGGCAGCCCTGCTGTCATGGAGCTAGTTATCCAACAAATTTAATATCGTTGTATACTGAACAAGACAGGACTGACACTGCAATACAGCTATCGACTGAACACAACAACAACTCCAACATCAACACCATTGCTGTTTATTTATGTACAATATAGTAAAACGTTTTTTTTTTTTTTTAATGATTCATAGTGCTGTCACAGGCAAAAAAGTGTTTCTTCTTCTTGTGATGTTTTTTGGTGGTTGGCAAACCACCAATAAACCACCATTTCTCTGCCTTATTGGTGGTTGGCAAACCAGCTTTTGGTGAGTTACCGCCACTTTCTAAGCTGAGCTGGACTGTGGCGCATCACAAGAATGTCTTTTAGTGGAATCAAATGTCATCTGAAGATGATTCTATTGGCTAAATCTAATCAAAAAGAGGTCACACACCTTAGAGCATGTAGGATTAAGTCCTAAACTGACTATACTTTAAAGGTATTGTACCCTCTGGAGTATACTAAACAAAGAAGTTATGTTTAATTCATTGTGTTCACACAAATTTGTGAAATGCAGTTCCACCCCATTAATAGTATAAAATGTGTATCTTGATAAATATCGATATCGGATTATCTGAAATAAAAAAATTGTGATATTTTAAATTTTTTTGGCCATATCGCCCACCCCTAATTTTAACTACTTTTAACTTGACATGGCATCCTAAAAATTCAAAATGTTTGATGCTGAAAACCAGTGAGATTTTTCTGTCTGACATGTTTATAGACCTTCAATTAAAATTAGTGCAGATGGAAGCATGTGTCCTGTTAGAACAGGACAGATTGACGAACTCAATAGCAAATTGGATTGCTGTCAACTGGAGGCTTATGTTCAATGATATGTTAGATACAAAATAAACCTAACTCAAGGTATATTTTGGTTTTAATAATAATAAAAAAACATGATTCATAATACATTTTGTTGTATAATTAAGTTTTATATTTCTTACACATTTTTGCTTCTCAAGTAAATTTATCAGGTTTAAAGAGGTTTTGAGATTTTTACTGAAAATGGAGACAAAATACTGATTAAGGATGTTTTTTGCAGTGTACCGAAACAGTGCAGCATTTAGCATTCTTCTGAGAGGCATTTTAGATTCTAAATGCGAATAACTTAATTGTGTTAATTATTATTCACAAAAATGTTTATACTCATGCAAACAGCCTTGCCCTGCAGTTGGGTAAGTACAGCGGGGGCGTGTTCCCGAGGCGTTCATGCCGGCTCCCACGCTCTCCTCCTTACATGAGCGCTCCCACCGGCTTCTATTTGTAAACTCTGTTCTCTGGAGCCATGCTCCTAATAAACTGGCCTGATTTGATTTCCTGCAGAAGAAACCACACTCCTCAAAGGGGACTCTCTGCCTCTCCCTTTCTCTCCCCGAACCCCCCACCCCCTCCTCCCTGGCCTGGTCCTTGGTCTCTCGCAGCCGTGGCTCATTATGAAACGCTGTTGGCGTGTCAGTGCAGTAATGGAGTGTTGGGGTAACACTGGCCCTCTCGCAGCAGGAAGGGAGATGTGCCTAACAGGTTCTCCTATAAAGTGCTTCCCCCACCTGCTGCAACTGCACTTTGGTCAGAGAGATGGAAAACTCCTCACTGGAAATGGCCATGGAGGTCTGTTATACCTGGAGAGAGCTATCCCTTAACATTCCCATTCATCTTATGTGCAGTTGCTTGGCTGGTGCAGGAATCTCTAGATGTACACAATAAGAAATCAATGAGCTGTGACGTGAAAGGCAGTAGGCAGGGGAACATATAAATCCACTTTTTAAACTTTGAAGAGCTTAAAAAAAAGAATCACTGGCAAAACCTATAATATAATATAAAATATATGATTTATCTGTGATGTTTCCCTGCCTTTGGCCCAAGAGAGCTGGGATAGGCTCCAGTTCTATCCTTGACCCTACATGGGACAAGCGGCTATAGAAGATGGATGGATGGATATATGATATACATGTTGCTTGCAAAAATTATGGTCATCAAACATCTAGAAATGTCAGGAAATTGTGATTTTAAAGGTCTGGTTAAGTGATGGAATGTATTACAATCTTAAAAGTCATGGACATTTCCAGTCAATATAAATTTCTAAAGTGAATGCATTTGTTTTTCCTTAGTTATTTTGTGCTTTAAAATATTTAACTGTCTAGGTATGGCTAGATATTTATAGATATTATTTGGCTAGATTTTCTTATTGAAGGCTTGAATATTGGAGGCATTACACTAACATGTATAATAGTTTAAATCTATTAATGTTATGAATTCGGTTATGTCTTAGATACTGTACAACTGGAGAACTGACCTCCCATAAATCATGGTTTTAATCATAATAGGGACACGACAAGTCAAAATATTGATTTCGGCTTGACAAAGCCTAGCCTGAAAGTTAACAAATAAAAAAAAAAAATAAAAAAAAAAAAAAAAGATCAATCTTGAGATTTGAGGTTTATCAGACCTTACAGTAAGTCAAAGATTAGATAACACTTTGTCAGAACAGTCTGTAGGTCTGTGCCAAGTTTGGTGGATGTAGCTTGAAAGCTGTAGGAGGATTTGCATTTATTTATGTTGGTCTTTGTTAAGGAGTTTTAAAAAAAAATGTAAACCAAATTTTTTAAATAAAAATATGTTAGCATTGTCAAGCCAACATAATCACGATCAACTGGAAAAATATTGGAAATACATTGGTGAAAATGCATGGGAACTCTGGTGGCTAATTTTTGAATGGTTGTCAATGGAGAAATATGATATTTGCCTGCATAATGATGGTGTTACGCTATCTACCAGCAGGGGCTATTAGCCCATGCTAACCATCAAAACCTTGACATCTTGAAACAGTGTTGTAGTTTGCACAGGCAAATTTACAGCAACAAGCTTGACATGGTTTAAAGGAATAGACAAAAAAGTGTACATGCAGTGAGAGGACACCCATTTCTTCCCCACACCAGAAACTCCAGCCACTCGTTGTTAGATGAATAATAGACAATGTCCTGAGGTGATAAGTAGCCATCATTGATCTCCATCTACAGAGTGCGCTGTGTCATTTCGGGCTAATTCCTCACAGTTGTTTTTTCAGCAGATGCCATATGGCGAAGGTTTCATGCCACCTGCCTTTGGGTGGGTTGTTGTTGTTGTTGTTGTTGTTGTTGTTTTATTTGAGGAAGAGTGGCGGGATATTTTTTGCCAAGATGGAGAAACATCACCTTGACACTCTGAATCCGCTAACAAGCAGAATTGAGCTTGTCTCTTTCATATCTCATAGACGTCTGCTTACTTTAAATGGCTTCTCTCTCGAGGTTGGAGCAGGTGTAAGCTCTGTAAAATAAGCATAAACAGATTTGATTTATAAAACTTTTACACTCTTTTAATGTGCTAGACGCACTTAAGGGAAATCTTAGACTTTTTCTGTTATCAAAGGATGCTGTTTCCTCACCTCGTTTATTATTAGCATTTTTAGTCCGGATATTAGGGAAAAACTCATTGAGGGAGACACTTTGAAAAAAAGGCCAACTCATCAGTTTTCTATCGAAATGTTTGTGTAATCTAATGCATGACTTGATGCTTTATAATATGTGATGCCCCTTGAATCAGTTTTTTTTTTTTTTTTGTAGCAGAAGGATGAATATCAGTTCTTTTAGACATGATTATAAATGATGGGAAATGAACACTAAAATAAATAAATGGTGAAATAAAAGTATTTGGAGTGAAAAACAATAATGTAAAAAAAAAAAGAACATCATTTTGTGCAATATTTCAGAAGCTGAATCCTTTTTTTTTTCTGATGCAATTCAAACTCCATTATCTGTCTTTGCTACATAAGAATTCAAGGAGAAATGACTCTGAATAACATTTGTTTAATAAAGAAATCGGTATATTAATTTTCAGGTCATTTGACCTTAGAAGACCTCCGTTATGCTTTTTCAAATATTTTTGTTTGTTTCTTAAAAGATGCAAATGTCTGTTTGTTTTTGGATCACATTATAAGCCAAGATATGACTTTTTCGAGCACTTTAATTCATTACATTGGCTATGTTCGGAATGAAATGCTAGCTTTTTTGAATGTTTATTTCAATAGTGTGCATAGATACTACATACTAAATACTGCAACAATAGTAAGTGGTATGGTAGTATACTATTCCAAACACAGCTTATTGTCATTGTGGAATTCAGGTGCAGTGGTTTTTAGTTATACTTTGCATTTTCTGTGAGTGTATTTTGCATTATAAATACAAATGTCTGAATATAGTCAACAACGATGCTGCTGGCAGAGAAGAGTTTCTCAAAGGCTTTTATGTTGGCTTCCATGCTTGTTTTTTTGTTTTTGTGAGGAGTCCCACAGGCTTCTGTTTATATAACAAAAAACGAATACAATACTAATAAAAATTACAACCCATGATACAAGATGATATGCCTCCATAACACTGCAGTTCAGCACTGCACCCTTGCAACAGTTTCACTGAGTTCTGTGTGTATATATTCAAAACGGGGTGAGCTGTGCACTTCTTCAGTGTCCTTTTCTGCTCAGCAAATTTTTTTTTTCCTCATAACACAAATGCACATATTTCCTCTTTTTATAACACTGATTGGCAAGAATTCACTAAAGCGAACAGATCGAGTTAGTTATTTTCTGTCAGTGAAAAACAATGCTTTATTTATTCAAGGTACCTAAAGGACTTTGAATCTTTCAAACTGAATCTATTCTTTGCGTGGGTGACATGCTGTCTGTCAACTTCAGCTTGCAGCAATTTTTTTCCAGAACAACCATGTAAAGTGAAGTAATCTTTCTTGAGATTTCATACAGTACATGATAAACAGGGATTGTTTATGAAACTCAAGTTTTTCAAGGCATGTATAACATAATGTAACTGCACTGCCCCATTCAGATTCATCATCTGCCAACCACCTTTCTATGCATACATCCATCCACAAAAGGCAGTCTTCATTTAAAAATAACATGCCTTTCTAGCAAAAAATTTTTAAAGTACAAAACCACCTACTAAAAGCAACAGATTGTTGGAGGCAAAGACATTTTGAAACAATAAGTTTGAGAATCTTTGGTTTTGTTTTGAGATCTTGCTATGTTCTGTATGTTTGTTCTCGGAATGGCAGACATTATTTCACAATTGGGCCTTTACTTTTCAAAGTGATTGGATTTAAGGTTTTTGTCTGCGGTCAGTAAAACAGGTGAAAAATCCCAAAGACTTATTGAAAGAGGGAACTGAACCATATCTAAAACCAGAATATTATAAGTTGCGTTTACATTATCGGGCCAAATGAGGGTATCCTAGTGCTTGCCAGGGCCAGTTGTGTTTCCACTGTCACTTCCAGGGCTTCATCATGCCGCCTCAGGGCTTTCTCTGGGCTAATGGCCTTTTACCTGCCGATTAGGGATGCACCAATCCGATAGTTGGATCCAAATCCGATACTGTGTGTTGGTCATGTTCGTTATTGTCAAGCTCCAAAAATGACATTAAAAGAACAATGAAAACACCATTAAAGTAGTTCATATGACTTGTGCTTTTTTTTTCAAAGCCAATTGAAGACGTGCGATAGCTCTGTGATTCGCAATAGGCTGCGTTTAATAAGTAAATAGCATTATTATATTTTATAGTAATATAGTATGCACACGCAGTGCTAGCATGTTAGTGAGTGGTGCTGCTCTGTTAACACTCATATGCACATGTAGCCCTGGTTGATTCACTCGCGGCTATTTTTAGCCTTCACGCGGTGCGCAGTATTTGAGCGCTACTCACGAACAACATCTCAGATGTAGATGCTCAATAGTTCGGTTCACTTATAATATGCATTTAGAATGGCACTGGAGGTACTTTTTATGAAAATTTTAATAAGAAGCAAATTAAACTACTGCAAACTTGCCTACAAACAGACACACTTACAGGACTTCCTGGAGAGTTCAGAATGTCAAAATAAAAGTGTGAGGGTTTAAAATGTGCACAATTTATATAAATTACTGTTGTATTTAAACATAAGTCAATAATAATTATATTAATAACAATTCATTATTGTAAACAAATTAGTATTTGTTTACAATTTATAACAATATTTAAGTTGAACTGGTTCCAAAAAATAACTGTTATGTGAATGAAAAGTGGACTGATGTCTTACAACTACATTTAACAAAAAAGAGATTTCAATCTTTTAAAATTCAGATGCAACTTGAAACATAAAAAAATTTAATAAAAAAAAAACACTTTTTTCTTTTTCTACTGATGACTTATTCTGGAATTACTGTTAATTTTGCTGCTACATTATCCAGTAGACTAGGTAATAATGTTTCTTAATAAGCTATACATTTATATTGAAATAATGTGTAGTTTGAGGTTTGTGTTTCATTACATATTATAAAGAGTACTCCCAATTACTTCCACACGATAATGTAAAGAGATTCTAAACTGATTATGCAAAAGAACAACACTAGTATTGGCCTGGGATCGTATCGGCCGATACTGAGATTTCAGATAACGGAATCGGATTGGAAGTGGGCCAAACAAGCCAAACTGGGGAGTGAGGCAGGGTCAATGTCAAAGACGGAGTTTTACCGAACTTGCCAGTTTGTTTAACCTGCACACAATGGTACAGGTTCGGGAAATTAAAAAATTGTGGGTACTGCGACGAAGCAGGCAAAGAGTGAGGATCCATGTGCAGTTTTATTAAAAAGAACAAAAAACTCGGAAAAAAGAAATAACACGGAACCTAGCAAAGAGCATAACAAAACATGCAAGAACTGACAAATAAACTGGGGAAAACAAAGGCTTAAATACACAAGGGAAACAAGGAACACCTGGGGAAACAATTAGGGAATGAGAACCAATCAGGGGAAAACCAATCATAAAATGAAACTACAAAGGACTACAAGAACCTAACAGGAAACAGGAACTAAACTAATCTTCAACACAAGGGAATGTGACAGGTACAGTACAAATCCATTAAAACACACAATGAATAAAGCAGTGCCCAAAGAATGAACTTTCCATGGTTTGAGATCATGGACGGTGTGCTGGGACGTTGTCCCGCTGTTAGTGAAGAGACCACTTGGGACACCATGGCAGTTTAAGTCGGAGAGTTGTCAATTTCAACTTATCTTCCTAGCTAGCTAATGTTCACATACGATATAAACTCGATATTCTAGATTACATGATACGTCAGCTTGAGCTTCTATCTTGCTTGTGAAATGGCTGGGGTGTGTGACGTTGCACCAGAGTGGCATGTTAAAGGAAGGTTTTAGGGTAACGCTGCTGGGCTGTTGGCCCGATTGTGGGAATGCAGATCAATTTTGGTCTCGCAGCTCGAGGTCTGAGGCTATTGGCACCGGCTGGCCAGTTGATAGCCCTGGCTCACACTGGTCCGTTAAAAGTGGCTATGGAGACTTTGGGGTGGGCCATCAAGTACTGAAAACCCGATATAGTCATTTTTTTAAGATTTACTTTTATTTTAATACTCTCATGTTAGCCACTTCCGCACACATTTCCGTCAGGATGAAGCAACTTTATTACATTAATTTCCCTTTATGAGCACTAAATATGCTTTTCATGTGGGACACTGATGTGCACGTGGTCTTTGAATCCAAATTGTGCTCTGCTATCCATGTGGCGTGCACATGCGTCAACCGGGCTTCCCGCAAAGTGCGAGCTCTATTGACGGGATCCTTGGGAGCACATCAACCAGGCACTCCTTAAATGTGAGCTCTCGTGACAAACGCAGAGCTGCTCACATACTCGATGAATTTGTGCTTCCACCGATATCGTTGCGCATGTGACCCATGAGAATTTGCCATTTTAAAGTACCATGAAGAACTTCAACCATGTGAAACATATTGACAATGCCGACATTCTGAACAGCACTAACGATGGAAAGAGAATCACCTGCTCCGCTCCAGCATCACTTATAAGACTTCTACACATCTACATGTCAACACACTTACTAACATTTATCCCAGTTAAGTGTAACAGAAATTTTCATTACAACTGTGGAAGTTGTAGCCAAGAAAACCACGGATAGCACGGATAGTTGAAAACAAGTCTAAACTGAACTGAAAAATTAGCTGTCATCAAAGGAGTGATGATCACTTGTGTGTGTGACTTTATTTTTTATATTATTTATCTATATAATTTTTTTCAACATCTGAAGTACCTTAGTTTGTTGTGGGTGTCTCAATGTGTATACAGAGAGCTGAATAAAATAATAAAATAATATTTCGGTTTTATTTGAGTGCAAAAAAAAAAAAAAAAAAAAGATAATAATTGATTGAGTAAAATATAATATATATATATATATATATATATATATATATATATCGGAATATATATATATCGGAATATTGATCGCAGACCCCTGAATCGAATCGTATCACGGTAGACTTTGAAGTATTTGCAAATATAGTATCTGCAAATCGCAGGCCAAGAGAACCGATACAAGATCTTATTGTGATGAAATATCCTATTCACACCCCTAGAAACAAACGAGCACTGGCAACCATCCAAAGCACCCTAGAAACAAGGCTGTGAGTTTTACAAGATTAGCACCATTAACAATTTCTTCAGAAGACATACTAAAAAAAGGTGTACAGCATATTTAAATTGAGATATAATAAGGGTGGTGGTAGAATTTTGGGATCTGAGCTGCTATGTCAATGGTTGTAGGTTTAAACCCAAGTGGAGTTGAAGTAGGAGCTGAATAAATATCGAAAACGCTCACATGTCTTGCTTCCTGAGCATTGTGGCCTTGAGCAAGGTTCTCAGTCCCAGAGTGCTGCAGGGTGACTGTCCCTGTAATTAGTATGACTTTGGATGAAATACAGTCACACCAGTAATATGCCAGACACTGCTGCAGTAAAAAAAAGTATGGTTATCTGTAGTGGAGAAACTTTTTGGTGTAACAAGACTGTTTGTTCTTATTCAATTAATTAGATTTTGGTGACCATCCACAAAATGCACAGAGCTTCAAAACTACATTTTGATATCCCCTTCTATGGACTTGTTTGCATTCAGATTGGTTTAATGAAATAATTCACTCTTGATTCATTGATTAGTCTGGGTTATACAGACTTTCATTAGATAAGCATCCCCACATCTAAGTGAATAGGAGTTTTTCTTATTCTGCCTTTAATGACTTAAAAAAGCGATTGATAGGAATTTGATTCAGACGTAGGAGCAATAAGCCCAGTTCTAATGAGCATTATTGGAATGTAGAGGCAGCGGTGTAGACATTACAGCCTTTGCCTGTAATGAGATGGCTCTCCCAGCTCCTCTAATTGCCACGCGGGCCCCTGGACTGCTCATCACAGAGGGCCTAATTGGCCATCACTGCCCATGCAGGCACAGAACGAGGCGCGAACGCCATCAGTCATTTCTCCAGACCAGAAAATATAACATTTAAAGTCACACATATTCTCAATTCAACAAAGCACTTCAGGATTTTGATGTGTTAAATGGCTTACATGTTTTTCTTTTATGGGGGTACGGTCATAAACACTTTAAGCATAAACCGAATGACACATAGATTTTTGTTCCCATTACTACGATTTTGTGTTGCATGAAAACACCTTTATCCCCATTCTTACAGGCTTATCCAATGTGGTCAAGTGTTGTGCACATAACTGTTTACATGCTGATATCAAAAGAAGAGAATAACCGGATGATTCTTATGAAGTCTCTTGTAAACGCCAGATTGTTATTTTTTGAATAAGCAGATTTTTGGTAGTTGTCAGCATATTGCTGTGCATGTTAACACACTCTGTGTGTGTGTGTGTGTGTGTGTGTGTGTGTGTGTGTATGTATGAAAGTGCATTGTCTCATTTGTCTGTTTTAAGTCAGCTGTAGCTGGACTGTTAGGACATTGCAAAGACAATGTCAAGGTCGTGGGTTTGATTCCCAGGGAACATACTGCATAGTATGCACTAAAAATTGCATATTTAAAAAATATTGTATATGAAAACATACACATTATGCAGTGATGTTATAATTCGTTTGCCAACTCATCTAATTGTGTAATAAATAAATAAATATATACATTTTGGTAAATCAAGTATGTCACTCAAATGTAGTTGGTCATCTGCATATTCTGTTAATACAAAAAATACAAATGTAATGCGGAAATAGTAAGAGTGGTGTAGGGCCGACAGGTTGTTTAGATACATTTTACTATCAGAAATAATTAATATTTATTCTCGTTAAATTCTATCCTCGGGGCACCATTCTTTGACAAGAAAAATTATAGTAATTTACTGATCAAGGCTCATAACAATCTACACTGAAGGTTGAGTATTTTAATTATTAATCAAAATAATCAAAAAGGGTAGGAACTAATCAAATGATTGCCATCCAAATCGAACAGTAATCTAACTACAGTTAGCTTCTAACACCAAATAAGATAACAATACACTGAGGTAATATGGGAGTTCTTGACGTAACAGAGGCTGGCTTTACCACGATATTCAAGCAAAAACAACCAGGAGTACTTCTTATTTATTATAATGAAGTAGTAATGAACACCGCCAATACTATCTGAATATAACACAAAACATGAGGAAATCCTAACTAATAGTGATGCTATTTGCTAGTGTGTGAATGTGTGGGAGGTGTGTCTATATATGGTAACAAGGAAACAAAATGGCGGTGCCAAAGATAATTTAAGTATGGGAGGGAAGGAGAAAGGAAAGATGGCTGGATCAGTTCCAGAGAAGTGGAGCTAATACCATGTGAGGATGTGATTGAGTGGACACACAAAGGAACTGACAAAACATGTGGGAGAATTTGAAACACCAGACTGAGTTGGACAAAACCACAGTGCCGCTCACTCTGTGAATATCAGAGAGAGAGAGAGAGAGAGAGAGAGAGAGAGAGAGCAAACAAAAAGTGGTGCATGAAATCTAATTGAGGGTGACCGCTCGTAACAGCGGGACTGAATTACTAGTTCAGATCACTCAACAAAACAACATTTCACCCAAAATGACGATCTCACAAAACAAAACCGCATACAGCGATCAGAGTTAAACATACAAAAATATACTCAAAACATCAGCATTTAGAATCAAATATAAGATTTAGTTGCGCAAGAAAAGTCACGGTTTCTAAACTAAATCTGCCCATATATCAAGCCTTACTTTGGAAATCCTGTGTGATTTCAGCAGGGTTGTCCGTTTGAATTCCTGTAGCATTGAGCGGTCCTTGGTCTTATGCTCATCAGCGATTTGGATGTGGATATCGGAGTTTCTCCCCAATGCCTTTCTTCCCGGAAGTGCACGAGGAGCTCATAAAGTTGTGGAAGGTGCCTTTCTCCGACATATACACTTCAGGAGCTCGTCCCCCCCTGACTACCCTCGATGGTGGAGCAGCCAAGGGATATGTCGAGCTTCCCGAGGTGAAGCACTCGTGCCCGTAGGCTTGTAAAGTTTCTTTGTCATTAGTGGCAAAGGCTTACAACGCCATGGGTCAGGCCATCTCCGCCCTGCACACCATGGGCATCATGCATGTTTTCCAGGCCAAGGCTCTTAAAGATGTGCACGAGGGTAGGACTGATCCAGGGCTCATGCAGGAACTGCACGCTGTGACAGACCTTGTTCCTCGTGTGACGAAAGTCACGGCAAGCATGCCTTTCCCCTTTCAAGGTAATCTTGTCCACAACAGTTCCCTGCAACTGTTGTACACTGGAATCTTTCATTTCTTAAGCACTATTCAGTGGCGAACATGGTGGAGGAGTAACGCCGCCAGGCCCAGTTGTCGTGGTATGCCCCTTTTCAGGTGAGCCCGCGTACTTGGGCTCAGTGCTCCAAACGTTGTTATTCCCCCCTCGGTAATCCCGTATGAGGTGTTTTCACTGTTCGGTTCCCCCTCGACAGAGCTTCGAGAAGTCCAGAGTGGCTTCATTCCATATGTGAACTTCCTGTGGGTAAGTCTACGTGAGTTATTCTCCACATGTTAACCTCCCACCAGTAGGATACAATACAATACAACGTTGAGTGAGTGACAGACAGGGAATGTCATGATTACAAATGTAACCTCTGTTTCCTAAAGGAGGGAACGAGACATTGTGTCCCTCCAGCTGCGGCGCTGAACCGACCGCTGACATGGCCGGGACACTCTCTCTCTCTGGCTCGTCAGCACAAGTCTGAATGAGTGGTGTATGCCATCTACTTTTATACCCGTATGTCCGGGGTGGAGAGAAGCATGCAATTTCACTCACCAATTTATACACCAGATTAGTGTATAAAAGAGTGTTAATGGGGAGAAAAAAGGCAAAAGAATGATGATGAGAGGCATATCTTACACGTCTTACAGATGTGTGAATGGCTTTCACCTGCAGATGGCAAATGAGTGAAGCATCTTATCAAACATCAGTGTGAATGGGTACATAAGAAGATTTGATTCCTTTTGTGGACTATTTTAAAAAAAAATGCATGCCATGTACTTTGAAAATGTGAAAGATTGTACAGATGTAGGTTAATTTGCACCAGCTTGCTAATAACTCTGCACACCGATGTTTTCATGCTGACTGGCTGAATGGGAATTAGCTGTTGACCTCAAAGTATGTGGAGCTTCAGGTCACACTTACTGATGACACAGACCAATAGCAGTAATACGATGTTTAGCAGCCAGTAAAAAGATTTCCTAAAAGTTTGCCCAGACAAGCTATTACGAACCACAAAAACAAACTCAAAAATACCTTCTTTTTTTGCCAGATTTTGATCTATTCCTTCTTCGATTTCATATGAAGTATATTGGGGCATTAAGAAAGAACATGACTTTGTTATTTATGATTGTTTGTGTTCTGGATTTATTAATTTATTTATATATGAGTTAGGGTTTTTTAAATGGCTGTTAAAATGAACGAAGTATAAAGAGCTAATTCATTCTCTTTAGTTAGAGGAACAAGTAAATAAATACCCAGGCAAGATTGCTTTGCCGTTTTATAAGTATAGCCAGTCAAATATACTATAAACAGTGCAGAAATGAATGCTGGGATCCAATTGCTTTAGCAGGCTTCATGTGCTTCCATTAAATTACCTCAGTCTTATGTCGCTAATTTGTGCTTTGTACGTGAACAGAACAATTAATTTGTGCTTGCCCACACAAACATTCTTCAGTATGTGTGTTTCTGCATGAAAGGTCAGATGCAAGGACTGCCGAGTCCTTGGAAAAGTTGCTTCAGCTCAGCGAGAGAAAAAGGCCCTGCCATAATGCAATATTGATTGTTGCTTAAATCAGTTTGATAACAGCTTTGTCAAATCAGATGTTTTAACAGTCAGATTAGAGCTGTTAGCATCATCGATTGAGGAGTTTCAAATCTGAAAGATGACAGTCCTAGAGTAACAACCATTATGTTCAAATCACCCATATATCATACATTTCGAGATCGCATTATTCCCGTCAGCATGTTTGAAGATGTGTTTTGAGAGACGGTATAATAGACTCTAATTACAGGTACAGTAACAAAGAACTTCAAAATTATAAGAGGCCACATTGTATTTCGAGAAAATAGCAATTACAGCATAATAAAGAAAATAATCGCATTAGACATTCCCCGGAGAAGAAGGACTACATGACTGTGCTATTTTTAATCTCTTATGTACTGTTACATCAGGATCTTAAAAACTATATTGCAGACTTTGTCATGGAGGTTCTTTAATTAAGCAGAATAGATTCTAGATAGCATTTCATTTAAGCTTAGGGGATTGTGTTAACCTAATACTTATAATAATAATAATAATAATAATAATAAACTTTATTGTATGTAGCGCCTTTAAAGAGGCCTCTCGAGGTGCTTTATATATTAAGGAAAAATACAAATTAAATACAACAATACAGAGCTTAATACAAATGGATAAAACATGCATCTCAAAACAAATAATGATAAAACACAGTAAATAAAGTGATAGTATTAAATTGATTTAATACAATAGTATCAATTAGAAGTTTCCTGGAAAAAAATATGTTTTAAGACATGATTTATACTCACAAAAAGATTGAACTTCTCTAAATTCTGAGGGTAGAGAGTTCCATAGCTTCGGAGCATAACAAGTGAATGCCCTGTCACCCATAGAGCATAAATGAGTCTGAGGAACAGTTAGGTGGGGCGCTTGGTGAGCTGAGCATGGATGGTGTGAAACCTCCACATGCGTCTTGATGACAACACGCTCAACAAGCCACGTGATAAGATGCACTGGGATTCGTCCTCCACCACCCAGATTGAGGCGAGTCACTACGCCACCACGAGGACTTAAAAAAAGGCCATTGGGAATTGGGCATTCCAAATTGGGTGAAAAAGGGAAGAACATTTTTTTTTAGAGGAGTGGAGGTTGCGCTTTGGTGTGCACGTGTAATAAATAAATACAAATAATAAATAAAAATACAATAAATAGCTAAATAAACATCAGTATGTATGTTTAGTAACAGTCAGATGCTGACCATTAAAATAAATAATTGATAAAAATAAAATAAATAGTTAAATAAACATCAGTAGTACAGTCAAATGCTGACTATTTGAATACAGCCAGTCAGTTGGGGGCAAGTTGTAAAACAAGAAGCATTAACACCGCACCGCTTTACTCCGCACTGTCTGCAGACCCACTGTCATATCCGCTAATATCGGCCGACCGATAAACTTTTGCACATACAGTAAAATCATTGTGATTTACTCTCAGCTGGGCTCAGAGGAGTGCGATCAAACTGGTGTGATCTGCATTCGTTCATTCTAACCACTTCCGGTACTGTAAAAATGGAAGGGCTAGGCTTTTAGAACCTTCTATGCTTCTGTGATGAACTCATAATCCCACGTTGCATTGCATGTAAACAATATGGCAGCGCACATAGCCGGCAAGCGCATTCGCGATCGCATCTTATCTATCATAATCTATCATTATGAACATCTAAAAACCTCATTATACGTTTGATAATAAATAATCTGACCTTCAGTGCACCTGCTTTGAAATAATCTGTCCTTCAGTGCATCTGCTGTGAAGTGTAAGGTACACTTTTTTTTTTTTTTATTTTTTTTTATTTATTTATTTATTTTTATTACAGCTTGCATTAAAGAACTCCCGCCGGGAGGTCTGTCAGTACAGGAGAAGCTCACATGTGAAAAGGTTAATATGTCCTTTGAGGTTCAATTATAATATTACCCATTTTTTGCACAAAAAAAAAATTATATATATATTTGTAAAACATGATCATTTTCCACCCTCATTCTGACCCTCTGTCAGAAACATAGTTTTGGTGCTGCTACTCCTTTAAGACTTGACAGTAAATGCCCACTTTTATGATTGGTTCTCTGCTCTTGACTGACCTGCTTTGCCTACTTGCAAACTCTTTTTACAGTGATTATGAAGTTTTGAGTTGTGAAACGTTCTGCTGATTTTTATAGCCTGTTATTTGTCAAAAAATGTAACAATTTTATTCTTCAGGTCATTTTAAATGGTTTTTAAAAATTTTTAAATGTTTTAAAAATGTTTTAAAAATGTTTCCATTTTCTTTGCCCAAGATTCTTTGTGCAAAATCATCAGCCAAATGAGAAGTCATAAAATAGTCAGCTTAGGATACTTTAACAAACATGCACTGGGCTGTACCATACTGCTGACTACAAAGTATTTTATTATTTCATTTTGGATAATAATAAAGCTAGATGGTGTGGGAGAGTAGGATCTGATATGTGTGAGGAACAGTGACTGTGTTTACGATCTCTTCTTCATCCCGAGGGCTTTTCTCACTGCTTGTGTCTCCCAGGAAAGGTGACCGAGTGTTGCTGTTGTGGATTCCTCCTCCCACATATCACCCCTCTCCCAGAGGTCACTTTATGGCCCATCAGGCTCCAAGTGCCGCAGAGCCCAGCATGAGGTCCCTAATGCCACTGTAACTCCCTCTCTACTTCCCTGAACTCTTAGCAGTGCCACCTCATCCTTTCTCATCATTCTCTCACTCTAAACTCCCTCCCTTGCTTTTGGAGGTTATCGTCTCTCATTTCATTAAATTCTGGTAACTTTTTTCAAAGCACTTGATTGTTTACCAAGGCTTTTAGAAATGCTGAGCATTGTCAAAGTCCCTTTAAAAATCTGAAATATGTAATTCGGTACCACTAGCATTACCACTTTCATATAAGTTTCCTGAACACTCCCACCATTTGCCATTGGTCGAACAAAAAGATAGTTCTGCCCCAAACTCAAGCAATTGGTTGAGCCAATGTTGCTGTGTTGGGCTGGTCTAAAGGTCTACATGACACAGAACCATTTATCAAGCACTGAAACTTTGCTGTTTGAAAAACACAAACTTTTACCTTGCAAAGTTAGTAGTATGTTTTTTGTTTGAGTACGGTCGTGGAGTACACAAGTACATCTGATTATACAAAGGATGCAATTATTAAGCACTGCGTTGCTGTTTGTACCCCATTGGGACTACAATACGATGTACTATTTCTCTGTAATTATTAGCTACGCAACAAAAACCAATTAATTATTTCTGTTGATATTTAATAGCTACTATATTATCATTCATCAGGTATGCGCTTATAAATCAGCTGTCCGACTGTTGCAAACTTTATAATTCACCAAACTCCAAACCACCAATGAGACCCAGTTTTTAAAATTGATCAAACAGGGCAATGCCAATTTTGATTCAGGCCCACCCTAGGAGCTACCTCAAGTCATTCATTGTTGAGTGTTTGCGAATCGCGTGAAGAGGGGGTCTGTAAAAGCCGGCAGCTTGCACAGACTGGCTTCACGCCTGTCGTAGTGACCTATTTTCACGTTCAGCTGTGATTATGACTATCAGAGAGGCCTTTGTCTTAATGTGGTAGACCTCCTTGTGCCATATGATACGGAGGTGAGACAGGATGAAGACATGCTAAGAAACCATGGTACAGAGGAATCCTGCTGCACTCTTTTAAAACTTTTAAAGTTACCGTGTACACTGTGTAACCTTTTCACACAGAAAAGGGTCTCTTCCTCTGAGCTCTCGACAGCCAGAGTGCTCCCGTTTGAGTAAACGGCTTTTGAGACCATCTGTGTAATTAAATTTGCAAATGAGTGTTGCAAAGATCTGCTGTGCTCATTTTGACACAAGAACAATTTAGCAACATACAGTTGGAGGAAGGAAAGTGTAGGGGTGGAAATCGAAACCCGGTTCTTATTCAGACTTCCACTAAAATCAAATACAGGAACCGAATGATTTTCATGATGTTCGGTTCTTTAACTCTTTAATCTTGGATGAGAAAAGCTCTCGAGGAAAAAAAAAAACAAATTATCAAAATATTAAAAACTTGACCAACACATTTCTAGGCTATCGTTTTAAAGCCTAGAAATTCTATTTTACAATGCATGTAGGCATTATGATCAAAACTGAACATGTGCTTTGAAATTAGCAAACAAATCAGAAATGTTATGTTTTGATCATTTATTACAAATTTTGCCCTGTACATATTATTATAATCAGTAAAAACATCAAACTCATTAAAAAGCCATGTGTCTAGGCCCGGATTGGCTAATCTGGAGCACCAGGAGAATTCCAGATGCACTCTAAACTTTCCAAAAAGCTTCAGGTGATATCCAAAAATATCTTATAAGTAAATACAGAAGCACACTCATTAAAGGAGAGAGTCTTTAAAGGAAACACCCTGGCGTTACATCTTAAACGTAGATATATTAAATGCATTATACCTTTATTAAAGTTCAAATAATATGGAAGCAGGTCTTGTATTTAACTACAAACTCAGAAACTGGCATTTCTCTGTGCGGTCAGCACTTCTATGAGCTGCGCGAATGTCCCAATCTAGGGGGGGGGGTTGAAACTGCACCCGGCTGAGAGACACACTGTCATGGGGACGCTCGTCCCTCAAGCTTGCACTTACTACAGCTAGATTATAACGCAAGGGCTCACAATTTATTGAATCATAATATATGTGTCACTGGGCATTTCTTATTGTGAAGAAAATTGGCAATACGCAGCTTTATTATTAAGAGGGAGTTTGTTTTTTTGTGAATTAAAAGATTGATTGAAGTGAACAGAAAGGTGATAGAGGAAGTCTTCGCCTCATTATACACTGCAGCAAAATATGTTTTTGAAATGTTTAATGTATAAAATATCTACAACTCATTTAAAACAATGTACATTTACTTTAGGAACTATATTGCAGAAGAAAAAAAACATTATCTGAGAATGTTGAAAAATACAAATATTTAAAAATATATAAAAATCCTTTTAAAAAAAGGTTAATTCACCTGAGAAGCAGCATATAAGATATGTTTAACTTATATGTTGCTTCTCACGTAAAGGTATCTGGTTTTAAGGATTCTTAGACTATTTTAAATGGAAAACAAGACAAAAACATTTGACAGAAATAGTTTTTTGCAGTGAATTTCTTTACTGACTTAAACTTAATAAAAAGTATTTTCCCTTTAATTCAGTGAATGTCAGTTAGAGGTATTTTTAAAAGATGATTTTGTCCTCTTTATTGTTAGTAAGCATGTTTAATGCAACCTTTTAAGTCAGGACACAAGCTGAATAATGATTAATCATTGCAATAATTGCCAAATAGTCTAATAATTGCTCTAATAATCGTTAGATTAATCGATAATCAAAATAATCGTTAGTTGCAGCCCTAGTATGGTGTACACCTGCTCAATGAAAAATGCCCTGAGATAATTAATGATACCAGATGATTCTGCACTACATTAATGAAACTGACTTGACTTGATCAGAAGGCTTAAAAAGGAGAGATTTGTGGTGAGAAATATAACAATTTGTAAAATTTGATTTAGTGTCAGAAGCAGAGCCATGACCCAGTTGTAGACCTATGCAAGAGATTGATGCTCTCACTGTGGAAGACACAGGTAAGCTGTATGAATAAGCAAACATGATCACATTAGTTACACTAGGCCTTTAACAACTTTCTATGCCCAAGTGTTACTAGTGACCCATTATGTTTTTGTTTTTTCCAAAAGATAGGCCTAGTAAATATACAAAATGCCTAGAAAAATACAATGAATTACAAGGATGTAGGGAAAAGTGCACTATTGCAGACTTACTATAGACTTTAATCAATCAAATCAAATCAAATCACTTTATTGTCACACTACTGTGTACACGAGTGCAACAGCAGGTGAAATTCTTGTGTGCAGTTCCGAGCAACATTGCAGTAATGACAGTGACGAGACATAAACCACTTTACAATAACAACATACACTACCGTTCAAAAGTTTGGGGTCACCCAAACAATTTTGTGTTTTCCTGAAAAGTCACACTTATTCACCACCATACGTTGTGAAATGAATAGAAAATAGAGTCAAGACATTGACAAGGTTAGAAATAATGATTTGTATTTGAAATAAAAAAATTTTTACATCAAACTTTGCTTTCGTCAAAGAATCCTCCATTTGCAGCAATTACAGCATTGCAGACCTTTGGCATTCTAGCTGTTAATTTGTTGAGGTAATCTGGAGAAATTGCACCCCACGCTTCCAGAAGCAGCTCCCACAAGTTGGATTGGTTGGATGGGCACTTCTTGCGTACCATACGGTCAAGCTGCTCCCACAACAGCTCAATGGGGTTCAGATCTGGTGACTGCGCTGGCCACTCCATTACCGATAGAATACCAGCTGCCTGCTTCTGCTCTAAATAGTTCTTGCACAATTTGGAGGTGTGTTTAGGGTCATTGTCCTGTTGTAGGATGAAATTGGCTCCAATCAAGCGCTGTCCACTGGGTATGGCATGGCGTTGCAAAATGGAGTGATAGCCTTCCTTATGCAGAATCCCTTTTACCCTGTACAAATCTCCCACCTTACCAGCACCAAAGCAACCCCAGACCATTATATTACCTCCACCATGCTTAACAGATGGCGTCAGGCATTCTTCCAGCATCTTTTCATTTGTTCTGCGTCTCACAAACGTTCTTCTTTGTGATCCAAACACCTCAAACTTGGATTCATCTGTCCACAACACTTTTTTCCAGTCTTCCTCTGTCCAATGTCTGTGTTCTTTTGCCCATCTTAATCTTTTTCTTTTATTGGACAGTCTCAGATATGGCTTTTTCTTTGCCACTCTGCCCTGAAGCCCAGAATCCCGCAGCCGCCTCTTCACTGTACATGTTGACACTGGTGTTTTGCGGGTACTATTTAATGAAGATGCCAGTTGGGGACCTGTGAGGCGTCGGTTTCTCAAACTAGAGACTCTAATGTACTTATCTTCTTGCTCAGTTGTGCAACGCGGCCTCCCACTTCTTTTTCTACTCTGGTTAGAGCCTGTTTGTGCTGTCCTCTGAAGGGAGTAGTACACACCGTTGTAGGAAATCTTCAATTTCTTAGCAATGTCTCGCATGGAATAGCCTTCATTTCTAAGGACAAGAATAGACTGTCGAGTTTCAGATGAAAGTTCTCTTTTTCTGGCCATTTTGAGCATTTAATTGACCCCACAAATGTGATGCTCCAGAAACTCAATCTGCTCAAAGGAAGGTCAGTTTTGTAGCTTCTGTAACGACCTAAACTGTTTTCAGATGTGTGAACATGATTGCACAAGGGTTTTCTAATCATCAATTAGCCTTCTGAGCCAATGAGCAAACACATTGTACCATTAGAACACTGGAGTGATAGTTGCTGGAAATGGGCCTCTATACACCTATGTACATATTGCACCAAAAACCAGACATTTGCAGCTAGAATAGTCATTTACCACATTAGCAATGTATAGAGTGTATTTCTTCAAAGTTAAGACTAGTTTAAAGTTGTCTTCATTGAAAAGTACAGTGCTTTTCCTTCAAAAATAAGGACATTTCAATGTGACCCCAAACTTTTGAACGGTAGTGTATTTACACAACACAATTTACATAACAAATGTACACAATACACACAATGTAGAATACACATACACTAGATAAGGGTATAAATATATATATATATACACTAACTGAATTGGGAGCGAGAATATATTGACAGAATGAGGATTAATAAAGTGCAGTGCTGATTGTAGATCGTGAGAGATCATGTGTTCAAAAGTCTTATTGCTTGTGGGAAGAAGCTGTCATGTAGTCGGGTGGTGCGGGTCCTGATGCTGCGATACCGCCTGCCTGATGGAAGCAGTGAGAGCAGCCCATGACTCGGGTGGCTGGAGTCTTTGATAATCCTCCGAGCTTTATTCACACACCGTCTGTTATATATATCCTGGAGGGAGGGAAGCTCACCTCCGATGATGTTTCTGGCAGTTTGCACCACCCTTTGCAGGTCTTTGCGGTTGTGGGCGGTGCTATTGCCGTACCAGGCGGTGATGCAGCTAGTCAGGATGCTCTCAACAGTACTAGTGTAGAACCGTGTGAGGATGTGGTGGTTCATTCCAAACTTCCTCAGCCGTCTCAGGAAGAAGAGGCGCTGGTGAGCCTTCTTCAGAACGGCCTCAGTGTGGACGGACCATGTGAGTTCCTCAGTAATGTGGACACCGAGGAACTTGAAGCTGCCGACTCTCTCCACCGGTGCTCCATTAATGGTGATGGGGCTGTGTTCTCTGTCCACCACAAGCTCCTTGGTTTTACTGACGTTGAGGGAGAGGTTGTGCTCCTGACACCAGCGTGTCAGAGTGTGCACCTCCTCTCTATAGGCTGTTTCATCATTGTCAGTGATCAGACCTACAACCGTCGTATCGTCAGCAAACTTAATGATGGCATTGGAGCTATGTGTCGCCACACAGTCATGTGTGTAAAGGGAATACAGGAGTGGGCTGAGAACACAGCCCTGCGGGGCTCCAGTGTTGAGGGTCAGTGATGAGGAGATGTTGCTGCCCATTCTAACCACCTGATGTCTGCCTGACAGGAAATCCAGGATCCAGCTGCACAGCGAGCTGTTTAAGCCCAGAGCCCATTTTTCAGATGGGAGAGAGCAGTGTGTATTGTAGATGCAATAGCATCATCAGTGGAGCGGTTGTTGCGGTAGGCAAACTGCAATGGGTCCAAAGAGGTGGGCAGAACAGAGCAGATGTGATCTCTGATCAACCTCTCAAAGCATTTGCTGATGATGGGGGTGAGGGCAACAGGACGCCAGTCATTTAAGCAAGTGATTTTGGCTTGCTTCGGTACAGGCACAATGGTTGATGTTTTGAAGCATGTGGGGACTACAGACAGGGAGAGGGACAGGTTGAAAATGTCCGTAAAAACACCAGCCAGTTGGTTCGCGCATGCTCTGATGACGCGGACCGGAATGCCGTCTGGACCCGCGGCTTTGCGAATGTTCACCCGTCGAAAGGATCGGGTTACATCCGCAACAGAGACGGAGAGTGAACCATCATCTGTAGTATCGGCCGCGAGTGCTCTCTCCGCGAGGGCGGTGTTGTTGTTATCCTCGAAACGAGCATAAAAAGTATTAAGCTCGTCCGGGAGAGAGGCAGCAGTGTTCATGGCGGAGTTTTTATTCTGTTTATAGTCCGTGATGGTGTTAATTCCCTGCCACATACTTCTGGAGTCAGTGGTGTTGAACTGTCCTTCAATTTTGTGCCTGTACTGGCGTTTGGCTGTACTGATGGAGTTACGGAGGGCATAACTGGCTTGTTTACGCTCCTCCGCATTCCCGGAATTAAAAGCGGTGGTCCGCGCAGTAAGTGCCGCGCGAATATCGCCGTTAACCCAGGGTTTCTGGTTGGGGTAGATCCGTATAGTTTTCGTCGGAACAACGTCCTCTACGCACTTCCTGATGAAACACGTTACGCTATCAGCGTAAACCTCGATGTCGTCATCGGAGGCAGACCGGAACATCTCCCAGTCCGCGTGATCAAAACAGTCCTGTAGCGCAGAGTCTGATTGGTCCGACCAGCACTGGATCATTCTGAGGGCGGGTGCTTCCCGTTTCAGTTTCTGCCTGTAAGCGGGCAGAAGCAGAATGGAAGAGTGGTCGGATTTGCCAAATGGTGGGCGGGGGAGGGATTTGTAGCCATCCCGGAAAGGAGAATAGCAATGATCCAAAACCCCGTCCCCTCGTGTGTTGAAGCTGATATGTTGGTGGTATTTTGGTGCTATTGTTTTGAAGTTGGCTTTGTTGAAGTCCCCGGCAACAATGAACGCAGCCTCAGGGTGCGCGGTTTCCTGCTCACTAATACTGCCATACAGTTCCCTAAGTGCCCGGTCTGTGTCGGCTTGTGGGGGGATGTACACAGCAGTGATAATGACCGCTGTGAATTCCCTCGGTAGCCAGAATGGTCGACACAGAAGCATGAGAAATTCCAAATCAGGAGAGCAGAAAGACCTGATAAAATGTACATTCCTCTGATCACACCATGATTTGTTGATCATAAAACATACACCTCCACCTCTGCTTTTACCTGAGAGGTCTTTCGCTCTGTCCGCTTGGTGCACGGAGAAACCCGTGGGTTCGATGGCCGAGTCTGGAATCTCCGCGGGCATCCAGGTTTCCGTAAGACAGATAACGCAGCATTCTCTCGTTGGAAGGAGATCTGCGCTCTCAGCTCGCAGAGCTTGTTGTCCAGAGACTGAACATTTGCCAGTAGTATACTGGGTAGGGGGGGGCGATTTGCGTGACGTCTTAATCTGATGAGAACGCCGGCTCTTTTTCCTCTTTTCCTTCTGCGTTTCCGCGGCCGGGCAGCCCAAACAAAGGGCTCCGCTGGCATGTTTGTAAACCGCGGGTCGGCATTGAGGAATGTGAAGTCCGGTTTTCGGTGTGTGATTGCCGAACCAATGTCCAAAAGCGTTTGTCTGTCATACACAATAAGGCAGACAACATCCAAGACAAAAAAAACACAGAACTGTAAACAAAACAAATAATAAACTGCAGTGTTTTGACGGAGCTCGCGACGCAGCAGCCATACTCGGCGCCATCTTGAGTACGAACTTATACTGAGGTTTTAATTACATTATTTTAATAGTCAGTCATGATCTAAAGTGGGCCGGTCTAAGGCATGAAACTCCAGGGCTGAAAATGAGTCCCCGTCCCTGCATGTGTCTTGTGTTTTTGGAAAGCTCTCAAGAGTAGAATACAAACATCCTATGTGTTTTAATAACAGAAAAAAAATATAGCAAGTAATAGCTAAGTATGTCTTTGACATACATGTTTTATGTGAACAGGTGTTGCTCATATGCCGCATTCTTGCTTATCCAAAAAATAAACAGAACATAAAATACCACATAACATTACTTAGAGGAGGAGATTTTCTTTAAAACGAGCCCACACACAAAGTAATCAGATGCGTAGATCATTAGATAACCCACACAAAGCACAATGTGCACACAGCATCTGGGTATCTGGCATCTTGCTATCTGACTACAAACATATTAGCTTTCCTGGATCAGATGATGTCATCAGAATTGCTGTAGTGTCATGGAATGCTAAACCAAATCGAACTGATTTTAGATTGCTCCAAACAGTGGTGATAGTCCTTCATATTTGGGCAGAAAATCATGTGATCAATCACACTAATCACATCTGGCCAACAGGAGATGATGCCAAGTACATGACACCGACTCAATGATGACTCAAATGGCACAGAATTAAACTCATGCTGTGAAATGTCATTACTAAAATCATATCTGCATGCTATGCAAACATTTAGTCATTGTTGTGTTTGCATGTGTAATTAGTTCTTTAAAATGTACTTAGTTTAGTAATATTAATGTGTTATTTGTTTGGAGAGATTTTTGGACACTAGGATAAATTATATTTGTAATGCTATAACTTTTGATTGCTTTGTTGTATCAACACAAAATTTTACTCAGTTACAGGTGACACTATTAATAATGAAAGTTATTATAAAGTTCTACCGAACAGTCCACAACCAGTGTAGTCCAATTATCATATGAATAATTTCGAATCAAAGATTTACGAATCAGAACATTCAGAACCAGACTGATCACACTGTGAATTTCTGAAACAGTAGGTGAAAACATGTAGCTGCTGAAAACTGTCTGTGCTTACCAAAAGCTGGGGGAAATGTTGTTGAAGTCCCACTGGATCAGAACCCATGTCTCGGTGGTTGCTTGTGCAAAGTACTATCAGTAGCGATAGAGGGAAATGTGTTCACTCTTGAATTGATGCAAAAATGTCTGATGAGGGATGACGCTTGTCAGTCATTTGGCTGAATAGCATAGATGTTGGGGTATCATGTTATCAGAACAGTTTTATCGAAACAAATGGGACTTTAGATTACCAAAAAGTTCATTTTGTTAAGTATATGTTAGGACTTATGGGGTTGCTTTTTCTAAAGTAATAACAAAATCATTAACCAAATAATTGAGGAACTGAAATCATTAATTTGAATGAAAATATGAACCAGATTCATTAAAATCCTTACAATTCCCTTACCTCCCAATGAGTTGCACCTCTTGTTAAATATATTTAGAACTTTCTTATTGTAATACCCTCAATAATAATTGACTAAATTGTCAATTAATCCGTTTAAGATTCAGCTAATTCTGTATGAATTATTGAGCCTTCCCGTTTTATTGTCATAAATAATCCTGGTGCATTTTCTCTCAATATCAGAAATTATGTTTCATGAGCTTCAAGTCATAATGGTTGACTTAAAAGCACTGACAAGCTTTGCATATTTGAATAAAGAATTAGCTGGAAACCAGTGTAGATTATTGAAGGCAGTTGTATAAAATGGTGAGTGGTGTGTCTTTTAAAATGCCTACTGATGAAAGCGATAAAAATTCCGGTAGTTTGTTTGAAGCGTTGATTACATGTGCTATTCAAATGACATTAATTTCCCAATAATGGACATGAATGCAACCCTATCACAAAAATAGCTGACCGGCATCTGTTGATGATAAATGCTCATGGATTTTACATGAAAAGCCATCAGCGGTATGCAAGCTTATTTACAGACCTTTGTTTGTGACAGATGTTACATAAAGGGCCATTATGATTTTGATGTTAGGCTGAATACGAACAAGAACGACTCTCTGCTTCGGTTTATATAATCAGTGTTAGGCAGAACTAGTTTAGTGCATCATCATGCTTTCAGAAATTTCTGATTATCAGTTTCTTACGCAGAGTAGAATCAGTCCCTATTTTTCATAAGAACACGCTGGCGTCTGTTCAAGTGCTATGAAAGCTGGTCGTTCTGACTGAATCAAGTATAAAGGAAATGTCGGTGAGGCCTGTGCTCCGTCACTCACAGCATTCTGGGCACATTAGTTCTGAGTGCTGCACAGTCTCCCATTAATGGAGTGGAAAGGAGAGCGTAATTGAATTTCTCCCATGTATGAAACCGTTAGCCATGCAAAAGTTTAATTCATAGCGTCTGTCATTGTTTTAAAATAAGAGGGAATCATAAAAACTCTTGTGTGATTCAAGATGTCCTTGTTTCAGGTTAACAATGTTTTGAACCAGATCTGTTAAACAAATAGTTCACTCAAAGAATACAAGTTCTGTAATCATTTACATGACTATCTAAGCCTACATAACTATAAGTAAGCCTACAAATGGCATACTTCCAGTTGTCTCTGCATATTAGGCTGGGATCAAAGAAAGTATTGTGATTAACATTGCAGAAAAACATTTCACTTTTAAATCACTTAATATGTGCCAGATAAGCTGAAATAAATGGTCAATATGTTCATTGAATAAGGTGATTCCAGCTAGACGACAGCCATCTTACAAAAATTAATGGATGATATTAAGTGCGTTTTGTGGACTGTAAATCAATATCGACGATCAGCTGTTGAATGTTGCATGGCTATTGAGGAGACCATAGAAAACAAAATAAGACAGCAATTTGAAGCTCATGTGTAACAAATTGGACCTGTCCATTTTGTTTTTCTTGTCAAAGATGCTAAAGATATTATCCAGCAAACAGGCCATTAACATTGTTTTTGGTTACGCATTGAAGTTTTGTCAGTTTATCCGGACTTGTACAAAGGATTTTATGATTACTTCAGAGGCTGAAACAATAATGAAGAGGTGTGTAATCTGCAGGGGTTTAAATATGTCTCAATAGGTGCTTGGGTTTTGGGCCAGTTAGGGCTGGGTGATATACTGTTGCTAAAACACTATAGAAGATCCTCAAAAGGCTGAAAAATATTGAGATAATATATCTTAAAATGTATGTATTTGAAATGGGTTAAAATGGAACCATAATCATACATTTTTGTCAAGCAGATTCAAAATGTTTATAGCAACAGGGTTCGTACGGGTGCTGGAAATCCTTGAAAATGCTTGAATTTTAATGTAGTGTTTTCAAGGTTTGAAAAGGTGCTTGGATTTTGGATAAAGTGCTTGAAACTGCTTGAAATTGTAATTGCATTGCTTTCATAATAATTCGCTATCTTACTGAATAGTTCACTTTTTCGATAAAATAAGCATAATTGCTTTTGCCTTTTGCATAATACGAAAACAACTCCACACGAGTCTGCGCATGTGGCTATAGTGTGATCTGCCAGTCTTTTTTGAGAGTGCATAGTGAGCTTGCGCTAGACTGTCTTCCGTTTCAGTGATGGGGATTGAGGAACGTTCGTTGCTCGCTTTCTGTATATCAGTGTTTCCCCCAAACTGGGGTATGCAAATAACATTCTGAGATTTACCATTATTTAGGGTGACCATACGTCCTCTTTTTCCTGGACATGTCCTCTTTTTCAGACCTTAAAAAGCATCCGGCCGGGATTTCTAAATTTGAGAAAATATCCGGGATTTGGCTTTACTTGCATTATGATTTGCATCTGGTATAATACTTCGTTGTGTGTGCGTGCATATTTGCATTGCTTTAACCCCTCTTTGTAAGTCCTGCCTTCTCGTACACCAATTAGTCGATTTTTAAGAGGCGTTTAGCAACTAATATGGTCACCCTACTGTTCTTTCAAATTCATCACAGTCTAAAATAACATTCAAACCCAGTTCATGTATTTCTCACTGGCAAAAATAATTTTGTGTGCGCTCTAGTGTAGAAACACCAAAATAGTTGTGTCATAAAGGAAAAATATGCAATGAAATAACTCAATATTTTGCGGTTAAAAAATGCATCTACTCATGCGTCGTGCTTCACACAAGTATCTTTATTTTGCCAGCCAGGCACATTGCTAGGTGACAGATCTTAGTGATAGCAAGTAAAATACTTCACTGTTTAACCATACTCGCAGTCATCCACAAATTTAGTTTAGTTTTTTAGTTTTTTTTCCTGCAGTTTATAATGTAATTTGTATTTAAGGTTAGATGCATAAGGAGTTTTGATTCTGATGGTATACGTTCATAAGCTTTGATGACAGGTGTCAGACATTCAGCGCCACCAAATAATTTTCCACATTAACACGTAGTAAATTCCACTCACATTTGCTTGCATGCTAGAGACCTGTTTTCACATTGATTTTTTTTTTAATAGCACAATAACATCTGATATGTATGTAAACATATAATTTACCACAGTTGTAAGGTGCTGGAAAAGCTTGAAAATGCACCTTGAAAATGCTTGAAAAGTGCTTGAATTTGACTTTGGAAAAGCTGTAAGAACCCTGAGCAAGTAGTCAAATACAGTAGAAATCTACACTGAAACAAGTGGTAAACTGCAGCTGTTACTGTAATGATGAGGTCAGACGAGGGAGTGAGGATCCAAATGCAGTTTATTAAATAAACAGGAAACACAAAGGCAGGAACAAAACAAACCTCCACGAGGGGAAAACTAAAGAAATGAAAACAAGAAAACAACACGGGGGGTTTTGCAAAGTGGGCTTAGGCAGGAACACGGAACAAGGCTGGATACGGGACTGAGCTTCAGACATCAAACACTAACATCAAACAACGACCGACAAAGGACAAGGTGAACATCAGGACCTAAAATACAAAACAAGGGAAAACATAAACCAATGGACAATGAGAACTAATAACAAGGTGAAGAGGTAATTAACTAAAACCAATGACAAGACTAGAACAGAGAGTAAAGTAGTTAAACAATAAACCAATGGGGAGCGGACACATGGACGAGGAGGGAGGACAGGACATGACAAAACTTCAAAATAAGAGTGCTTAAAACAGAAAGCAATACGGAACATAAAAGGTGCCAAAACTCAAAGAGTGCATAAACAAAGAACAATGTGGAACATAAAAAGTGCCAAAAACTAAAAGTAAAAAGGTAAACAAACCAAAGACGGTGTGGATCGTTACAGAGCCCCCCCTTTAAGGAGCGGATCCCAGACGCTCCTAATCAAAGGAGGGGCAAAACGACAACGAAAACAAACAGGCAGATCTAGGGAACACGAGGGGGACAGAGGGACAAGACGTGGACAGGAAGACAGTGACAGAACAGATGGGTGGTCAGGAGAACAAGGAGGCCGGGTAGGTGCCCAGGGGACAACTTGAAGGAGGGGACCGGGTCGGGGGGCATCCATCGGGCAGGGACTGGGTCAGGAGGCCGGGGAGGTGGCCGTAGGGCAGGGATCGGGTCAGGTGGCCAGGGAGGCAGCCCCATGGCAGGGACTGGGTCTGGAGGCCAGGGAAGTGGCCGTAGGGCAGGGATCGGGTCAGGTGGCCAGGGAGGCAGCCCCATGGCAGGGACTGGGTCTGGAGGCCGGGGAAGTGGCCGTAGGGCAGGGATCGGGTCAGGGGGTCTAGGGGATGGCCACAAGGCTAGGGCAGGGTCAGGAGGCTTTGGAGACGGCCTCAGGACTGGGACAGGGTCAGGAGGAGGCCACGGGATAGGGTCAGGAGACCATGAGACAGGATCAGAAGGCCTGGGAGGGGGCCACAAGACAGGGTCAGAAGGCCAGGGAGGAGGCCACAAGGTAGGGTCAGAAGGCCAGGGAGGAGGCCACAAGGTAGGGTCAGAAGGCCAGGGAGGAGGCCACAAGGCAGGGTCAGTAGGCCCGAGAGGAGGCCACAAGGCAGGGTCAGAAGGCCCGAGAGGAGGCCACAAGGCAGGGTCAGAAGGCCCGAGAGGAGGCCACAAGGCAGGGTCAGAAGGCCTGAGAGGAGGCCACAAGGCAGGGTCAGAAGGCCAGGGAGGTGGCCACAGGACAAGGTCAGAAGACCAGAGAGGAGGCCACAAGGCAGGGTCAGGAGGCCTGAGAGGAGGCCACAAGGCAGGGTCAGAAGGCCTAGGAGGCCACAGGACAAGGCCAGAAGGCCTGAGAGGAGTTGAGGAGGCCCCCAGGGACGGTGCCATAGTAGGCAGTGACCAAGGAGGCTTGGAAAGTCCTGGGGTTTTAGTAGGCGAAGGCAGAGCCGTGGGAGGTGGAGCAGACAGAGCCATGGAAGGCGGAGCAGACAGAGCCGTGGAAGGCGGAGCAGCTGCAGGCAGAGCCGAGGCAGTCCTCTGAGGCGGAGACCTGGGGGACTCTGGCAGCAGAGGCGCGGAGGGCTCGGGAGACAGGGGTGCGGAAGGCTCGGGTGGCTGAGGCGTGGGAGGCCCTGACCTTGGTCTCAAAGGCTCGAGAGGCAGTGCGCTGGGTGACTCGAGAGGCAATGCGCTGGGAAGCTCTGGAGGCGGAGCTCTGGGAGGCTCGAGAGGCGGAGCTGTGGAAAGCTCTGGAGGCGGAGCTGTGGAAAGCTCTGGAGGCGGAGCTGTGGAAAGCTCTGGAGGCGGAGCTGTGGAAAGCTCTGGAGGCGGAGCTGTGGAAAGCTCTGGAGGCGGAGCTGTGGAAAGCTCTGGAGGCGGAGCTGTGGAAAGCTCTGGAGGCGGAGCTGTGGAAAGCTCTGGAGGCGGAGGAGTGGAAGGTGGAGCCGTGGCAGGCTCTGGTGACTGAGGCGTGGCAGGCTCTGGTGACTGAGGCGTGGCAGGCTCTGGTGACTGAGGCGTGGCAGGCTCTGGTGACTGAGGCGTGGCAGGCTCTGGTGACTGAGGCGTGGCAGGCTCTGGTGACTGAGGCGTGGCAGGCTGTGGTGACTGTGATCTCGAAGGCTCGAGAGGCGGAGCCGTGGGAGGCTCAAGGGGCGGAGCCGTGGGAGGTTCAGGAAGTGTTGGCTCTTGGACGGTCGAGGCTACAGGCGCTGGCTCTGGCTCTTGGACGGTCGAGGCTACAGGCGCGGGCTCTGGCTCTTGGACGATCGAGGCTACAGGCGCGGGCTCTGGCTCTTGGACGGTCGAGGCTACAGGCGCGGGCTCTGGCTCTTGGACGGTCGAGGCTACAGGCGCGGGCTCTGGCTCTTGGACGGTCGAGGCTGGCAACGCCGGCTCTGGGACGGACGAGGCTGGCAACGCCGGCTCTGGGACGGACGAGGCTGGCAACGCCGGCTCTGGGACGGACGAGGCTTCCAGCTCGTTGGCCGTGGCAGGCGTGGGCGTTGGCTCGTTGGCCGTGGCAGGCGTGGGCGTTGGCTCGTTGGCCGTGGCAGGCGTGGGCGTTGGCTCGTTGGCCGTGGCAGGCGTGGGCGTTGGCTCGTTGGCCGTGGCAGGCGTGGGCGTTGGCTCGTAGGCCGTGGCAGGCGGAGACCGGGAAGCAGAAGCCTTTCCTCTTCTCCTCCTCCTCCTGGCGGACGGGGTTGTCAACGTTGGCCCAGGGACAGACAAGGCTGGGGGTACGTTGGCCGTAGCAGGCGTGGAGGAACGAGTCATGGAAGGCTGGGAGGTGACCTCTGTGTGGGGAGAGATAGCGGCCTCCTCTGCAATGCCCACAGTCAGAGGAGAGCCACAGATCCTCAGGGTCGCTTCAAGGTACGCCATGAGCGTCCAGCCTGGGGTCGCTGGTGGGAGAAGCTCCTTCAGAGAGGGGTCTAGATTCGCCCGGAAGAAACCGACCAAAAGAAACTCCGAGAAGTCAGACAGGTTGGCCAGCTCGAGAAACTCACGGACGTGGACCTCAATTGGGCGATCCTCCTGTCTGAGGCCGAGAAGCAGAAGATTGGCCTGTTGAGCGGTGCAGGCTGCTGGATCCATTAGTTTGGGTCGGTCGTTCTGTAATGATGAGGTCAGACGAGGGAGTGAGGATCCAAATGCAGTTTATTAAATAAACAGGAAACACAAAGGCAGGAACAAAACAAACCTCCACGAGGGGAAAACTAAAGAAATGAAAACAAGAAAACAACACGGGGGGTTTTGCAAAGTGGGCTTAGGCAGGAACACGGAACAAGGCTGGATACGGGACTGAGCTTCAGACATCAAACACTAACATCAAACAACGACCGACAAAGGACAAGGTGAACATCAGGACCTAAAATACAAAACAAGGGAAAACATAAACCAATGGACAATGAGAACTAATAACAAGGTGAAGAGGTAATTAACTAAAACCAATGACAAGACTAGAACAGAGAGTAAAGTAGTTAAACAATAAACCAATGGGGAGCGGACACATGGACGAGGAGGGAGGACAGGACATGACAAAACTTCAAAATAAGAGTGCTTAAAACAGAAAGCAATACGGAACATAAAAGGTGCCAAAACTCAAAGAGTGCATAAACAAAGAACAATGTGGAACATAAAAAGTGCCAAAAACTAAAAGTAAAAAGGTAAACAAACCAAAGACGGTGTGGATCGTTACAGTTACCTTAAGGCGCCATTTATACCTGATCTAACCTTTAAAATTATTTTGTTGGTGTAACCTAATGGATTCAGGTTGATTCAGTGATGTTAAATGATATTTTTGACTTGGATAAAACCAGTTAATGTATATGCTACCAAGTAAAGCACCTTTATTTTGTTTTGTTTTCAGTGTAGTTAAAAATAATCAAGACATCAAGTTTTTCACTAAATTATATTTGATCATGTATTTATACATGCCAATGTAACAATACTTAAAACAATACTTAAAACAATATTTACCTATGGTATATTTTAAACAAACATATTAAGGCATGTAAAAGGCTACACTGGCACTTCTGTAAATTTTTTGATTTGTGACACAAAACAAATCCTTGAATCGATGTTTTGAACCAATTCATTGAAATTGACAGTTTGAAAGAAGTGATTTATGGAAATGAATCAAGCTCTTTCTGCATATTTTCTACTGAGGTTTACATTAGATGCAATATTATAGTATCTGTCTTAACATTTTCATTCTTGCGAGTTGTGACACATGGAGTCTGACCAAATAAAAAGTGCATTAAAATCAGTGCAATTTTCTCAATGTTGCTTAATAAAATATCGACAAAAAATATCCTTGAAAATCGTAAATATTCTTTATTTCACCCGGCCTAGGGCCAGTTGTCACATATCTACTACAGAAATGGTTGTATTAGTACACCATCAAAAAGTACACTAAGAGGAAATGTAGGACCATAATTTATAGTGGCAGATGGAGTCGGGACATGGCCGATTTTCTTGGGTTATTTGTCCCCTCACTCAAAATGTCAGCTGTAGACTGTAGATTACTGGGGCTGCAACTCTGGGATGTGGAGATGTTGAGAGCATGATGAAAAGGAGTAAGAGGCAAGTGCAGTGTAAACAAACACTTCTGGTTCATAGTCTGCTCAATGTACACTGATACACCACTGCTGGAAGCTTTTTTATGAATGTAAGACAGATTTTACAAATGTTTTTCTTTTAAAGCTAGTAATGGAAATGTCTTGCTTCCCAGCAAGCAATACATGCCCTTGTCATGAATAATTTGGAGAATGTTACCTGAACTATGATTATCAAGGCATCTGGAGTTAAATATCTTATAAGTGTTTTTACAGAAGCAAGGTGTACATCTCAATTTAAACAGTGATTCTGTGTAGGTATAATTATGTTGTTTGCCCAGCATAATTACACCAAACTAGACATAATCTTATACACATGTTGATGATCTTTGAAATTTCTTGGTGATATTCATCTTTTGTTGGCGCATACACACACACACGCGCACACACACACACATATACAGTATCTCACGAAAGTGAGTACACCCCTCAGATTTTGGTAAATATTTGATTATGTCTTTTCATGTGACAACACTGAAGAAATGGCACTTTGCTACAATGTAAAGTAGTGAGTGTACAGCTTGTATAACAGTGTTGTCCCCTCAAAATAACTCAACACAACATCAAATATTTACCAATATCTGAGGGGTGTACTCACTTTTGTGAGATACTATAGATAGATAGATAGATAGATAGATAGATAGATAGATAGATAGATAGATAGATATCCATCCATCCATCCATCCATCCGTTATCTGGGCCAAAGAGGAAAAGGACCATCCAAGCTGTTATTAGTGTCAGGTCCCAAAGCCACTGTCTGTATGTGCCAGGGGTGTGTCAGTGTAAGCACAGATTGCAGGTGCTAGACTGGCCTGACTGCAGTCCTGATCATCTCCAATTGAGAATGTGTGGCGCATTGTGCAGCTAAAGACCTGCATAATGGATGAATGAGGGAAAATTCCACTTTCTAAACTTTACAAATTGTGTCTTCAGTGTCCAAATGTTTAATAAGTGTTATTAAAAGAAATATTTCATAGTTGTAAACACTCGACTGTTCCAACATTTTTGGAGCGTGTTGCAATTGTCTGATTTGAAATGACTATACATTTTTAAAAATCAATGAAATTCACAAGGTAAAACATCATATTATTTGAAGTTGATCATATTACATGAAGTTGTTGTGCTTTCAATATAGCAAAGGATGATTATAATTTACAAATAACACATTTTTGTTTTTAATTAGCATTTTTCATACTGTCACAACTTTTTCGGAAATTGAGGTTGTAGTTGATAGTACAATAACAGTCTGTAACTGAAATAATAATAAATTCTATATAAATATAAACTATAATTTATGAGAAATAATATGTAAAGACTGGTTCAGAGACTTAAAGGAATATTGCAGGTTTATTAGAAGTTCAGTTTAATCGACAGGATTTGAGGAACAATGTTGTTCACAACAAAAATAAATGTTGACTTGTCCCTCCTTTTCTTAAAATAACAATTGAGGCTTTTACAATAGAATTGAATGTGAAACCGTTAAATACTCACCATTTTAAAACTATAGCCACAAGACGTAAACAACATGCATCTTAACATAATTTTAGTGTTATAAAATAAAATACTAATCTTTTCTGTGTTAAGTTAGATCAGAAATTATTTAGCAGAGATGGGCCACTTCTATTAAAATGAATGGGAGAAATTGGAATGCCCAATGGCCAACAGTCAACAGGTATAGAAATGAAATCCCACCTTACAGGTAAAAGAGCCAATCACCTTTTAGATACAGACACCGCCTGTATGTACTCAACTCACAACGCGCATGCGCATAGTTTTACAAGCCGAGACAATTTTTTTTTTTAGCGCAATCTGAGGTAAAGCAGCATAATTTATGATACCAATGTTGTCAGATTTTACTGCTGATTTTAAATATTCTATTTGATCATAATCTTGATCAACTGTTTAGGAGATTTCTTTCTTTTCCTATTAAAGTAGATAGGAGCTGTACTGGCATGATTGGAAATAGCCTCTTGAGAGTGTTCCAAAGATGGCCGACAGTGGATGACTTGCATTGAAAGTGCCTCAGTGTGACCTCAAGGAGGGACAAGTAAAATAAATTGTGGTAATCAACATTATGCAACTAATGCTATTGATTGAGCTTAACTTGTATTGAACCTGAATATTACTTTAACTCGGCAAACAGAGCAGAATTCCTCTGTTTTTCAGTATTCTGTTTACTTGCTCCTTAGTGCCTCAAAATTCATCTTTTAAAGATTTTATGACACTAACCACACACACTTTGGCAAATCCATTGATTACTTCTTCCTCAAAAACATAATTTTATCAGCACAGTTCCTTGTAAACATGACTTTGTTGGTTGATGCACACCAACTCCAGAAACTTTATGTAAAGTCCGCCAATCAGATTAGAACTTGCCAGACAGGGAAAGTGCTGGCTATTTTTGTATGCAATATGCATCATCTGTTCAGTACCGGGTGATGATGAAAGGAGGACATATAGGAAATTGCAAGAGTTGTGTTAACCCTTAAGGCCAAATATTTTTTTTTTACTGTTGCATTTAAAAATGTATCAGACCACAATTCTTAACACAATGCAAGTTTGCATTGCATTCTCAATTGTGCCACAAGCCACAAGGGGTGCAATGGCTTACATTGGTTTGAACTGTCCATTTCTTTGTTGAGGTTTCTCTTTCAAGCCAACTACTATTATGGTAGAGCAACAGTTTGTAGAGAATATTGTGAGCTCAAGTCAATATATTTATAGCAACTTACCTGAATAATAACATTCAGTTTAATGGCACAGGCTTTTTAATGTAACTCTATCGCCCTCTTGAATACTAAGGTTTGTTACAGCCACAGTAAGAAGAAGTAACAAGAACACACACTAAGCATGTTCAAGCGGACAGCATGTTGGCAATACATTGTCAATACAATACAAGTGCTCAAATTTGCATGCATCCAGCCTTATACTGTCAACAAACTTGGAACACAATAATACAAACTAGTACTTCAATAGAGAGAAAAAAATACAGCTCTCATTTGATGAAAGACTTGATTTGTAGAAGAAAAGCAGGACTTGTAGTGAATCCGAACAAACCATTTTCTTCCTAATTATTTACCTCAGACCACCAGAGCTTTTTGCTTTCCATTTGTCAGAGAACATACAATAGTTCCATTTCCAATTTAGCATTGAAGGTTATCCTAAAAAAAGGGCAAATTGCAGAAGTTCAGCAATTCAACTGAGTGCATTGTCTAGCGCCCAACAGCAATGAAAGAAATTGAGAGCCAGGAGCAATGGAATCCAATGAGCGGTCTGTCGCTCTGAGTGCAGTGACCGTATAGCTTCAGTACAGAACATGTCTGGAGTGTGGTGTTGGCGATATTGTCCTGGGCAGGTAGCAGATAAGTGTCCACTGCAACTAACCAGGATGGTCATCGGCAGCTGTGTCCTCGGGTGGTTGCCGTTTTTCAGACAGGTGTGAGTAATGCACCACACTTGTTCTCATTGCAGTAGATTACTTACTTATTGATTGAGGCCCAACATTGCACAGATGGACACCTTTAGAAGGTGACAATCACTTTAACAACTCTGGAACCTAATACTCCTTAATATGGGTGTTAAATGATGTCCCATTTCTAATTCACCCAAATTCACCGCTACTCGGTCCTGCGGCGATGAAATAGTTGTCTACGGGTCAAAGATGAACAGCCGCAATTACACCCAACCACACGTTGCCTGGATTTGGATGTGTAACAAATAACACAAAGGGTTTTAAGTACACTTTCCAATTCTCTACATTATTGACAGTTTAAAGGAGCAATAAATCCCCTTCTAATCAGGTAGAGGCAGTTGATGAAGAGACGAGTCTCCTCTACTCCTGCTCATCACTGTCACTTAGGGAGCTTTGAAAAACAAGGCTTCTCCCAACATGCAGGGGAAAAGTCAAAGGATACAAAGTCTAGATGGCATACAACTGCACAAATCATGGGCAACAATGTTGACTCAGTTCTCTGTCTTCCATTGCAGAGAGGTGGTGTAATGCATAAAAAGCTCTGATTTGCATATCGCATTGATCCAGTGCTGTGAGCGAGCTTTATGGGGGCCGATAAATGGCAGATGTTTCTTAAATCCTCTAACAAGAATTTACCCAGCTCTTTCCAAGCTCGCTAACAAGTTACCTTGGGCCAGCTAACTCAACAAGGTGTTAAATCTCAAAATGGCTCTGCCCAAAGGAACATCCACATGGCATGTACTTGACTGCTATTTTGTTTGAGGAATTTAACTCGTTATATTGTTTTGCTGTGAGCTCGTGTTCTGTGGGAAAGCTTTCAGTTGACATTCAATTGATGTGTATGTCTGCCAAGATCTGTGAGGATTTTTCATCTTTCTCTGCAAATGCATGCATGCACTTGCACTTTTAGTCTTTTCAGGCCAACCAAGAATTACTCATTGTTTTTTATCCATGCAATATGAAAAATTGTAAACAAGTTTTTACACAGCTAAGTGTTGTTTAAAGTCAGCATGAAGCAGTGTGAGCAACCCATTTTACTTCCATAATGTGACATATTCCCAAGTGAAACTGGATATTTAAAGGTGCACTCAGTTATTTTTTATGCATGTCATCTTGGACTTGTACTGACAACTAGTGGTGTCAATGCAGCATTCAAACACAATAATCTTT
Organism: Moxostoma hubbsi; assembly: GCA_032164185.1. Lineage (NCBI taxonomy): Eukaryota > Metazoa > Chordata > Actinopteri > Cypriniformes > Catostomidae > Moxostoma > Moxostoma hubbsi. Next base: position 30,316,052 of record JAVLUX010000025.1, on the reverse strand, counting down.
ACTTACCAATGTCATTGTAGACATTCACTATTCACAGTCAGCCGTGATTAATTTAATCTATGGGTGAAAGTGTCCAATTACCAACCTAGTATGGATGTTACTATACCTATCTATTTTTTTGTGCCACTTTCTATGTTTTACTGCAGTTTCATGTTGAAATGAACACTTGAGAGGATACAACAACTGAGCATTTTATTCACTTTCATACAAATCACGGATACTATGTTTGTTTATCACTTTTATAAACACTTATTTTTAGCTCTATTACTCACACCTGCTTTATGATATCGAAACACTTGTATTCTAACACATCATTTGAAAAATTATACATTTTAACACTTATTACAGACCCACCTACATTTATACACTTGTTCCAGGTGAAGCTTCTGCTCTAGCTCACCTGATAGAGTGTTGTACTTTGAACTCAGAGACCGAGCTTCAAGCCCAGCCAAGGACTCAATGAGTGAAAGTGCAGCAAAAGTACCATAGAAGCAACACAAAATGATGTGGATGCTTCAGTAAATCTGTTGAATCTGCTTTAAAAACACTATCAGTTAGGTTTAGGTCAACCTCAACCTTTTATTGATGAACGCCACCCTACTTCATTCCCTTACCCCTATTTCTGCCTAAATACAGATAGTGTTACTATAGGGTTAATTCAAGGGTGGCGATATAGAATTCTGTGCCGAAATCAAATGGTTTCCACTTCTCGCGGCTTGCTTCTCACTGATTCTCGCAAAGATGTGAGTTTAAGAGCTTGAGATTTAAGAGCTTTGTGCTTGCGCTTGCGCATTGAGCTGTATCCATCTACAGAGCCATGCATTAACTTATAGACGATAGATTTGATTATTATGACTGATAAACGCCCCCCATTTGTAACGCCCCCCTCTCTACTAATTTACTCTCAGCGCCCTTGTTACAGATGTTTATTTTGTTCACCTCTCATTTATCTTTTAGTACACTGTTGGTTAGGTATAGGTTAAAGTTTAAAGTTAGGTAAGTAGGTTTTTTAAGGTCATCTAATAACAACATCCTGTTTCTCACTTTTGATGACCCCCTGCTGGACATTTCACTGCGAAACTTGTGTTATGTGTGCGTGATGAAGCATGCAATTTTGGTTTGAAAACATGTTGCCATTGTCACGTAAATTTCATGAGATCAGGCTGCCAATAACAGGGTGGTTACTGAGATTAAGGTAGTAGTATTTGACTGGTCATATGATCCTAACATGGCAGACATGACCCTAACATGACCCTCTCAAGTGGTCTCTGTAGGGCCCAATAATTTTTCATAATGCAGAAAAAGTCGACCAAATCAAGCAGTTCATTCAAAAAAATGCAAAAAATTCATAAAAGCGTAAACCATGGAATTTCTTGGTGACAAATTTGTGATGATATGAATGACAATGATGCAGTGTTTTAAGCGAGTGGCTTTGAATGATCCACACAAACTGCTTTGGAAATTATGCTCGGCACGCATTTTTATTTGATAGGAGGAGCTTATTAAAAACAGTCAAATTCACACAGGAAATCAAAGGTCTTCACTCAGTGATCCACCTATGTGCAGACTGGCCATTGAGTAAACCGGGAGCTTTCCTGATGGGCTGCTGGGAAATGTGGGCCGGCCTGCTGCTACCCAAGTAAAAAGAAGTAATGATGGTTATGATGTTACTTTTTCATCTCCTTTCCTTCGGCCCAGGTTAATGGCCCATGTGTCCCACTTCAGGGGAGGGGGTTGGTCCACTTTATTGCATTACTTAAAACAAGCCCTCTTCCACGTCTAACCCCTAATTCATACAGACAGGGACATTGATCTGTTCTATCTTAGATACTGATATAGATACCTTCAAACAGCGCTGTGGGAATAATTCATAAAATTATTTTTAGTGGATACAAAAGCACTTGTTGGCTGCTTTTCTTTCATAGGAACAATTTACAAGTCTCATTTCAAGCATTTAATTCTTTTGATTATTTAAGATTTTTCGGATCATGAGAAACATTCATTCAGTCAGGTGTGTCCAAACTTCTGGGTGGAACTGTGCAAGTGATGAAATAATTTTAGGAATTGAATGTTTGTTTAAGATAAACACCCATTAATTCAGGACAAAATCCTATAATAAATAAATTGACCCTTTTACACACTAGCAGCCAATAGATTTTTTATTTATTTTTTTAACACAAACATTTGAAATTGAAAATGAAATCAATGTGCCAGTTTGTTATGGTGTGGTGTGTTGCAGGCCAGGTGTGGTGGGCCACTCTGGGCTAGAAAGTCCAGGGCCACATTTTAGTCCCAGTCCGCCCCTTGTATAACAAAATAAAAGCTGGATTCCACTGAGTGTGTGACATTAAAGACATTAGGAAAAAAATACTAATACAAAAAAAATATATTCACTGTAGTAGTTATAATAATTCTAATAACAGCAACAATAATTTAACATAAAATTGTATATGATTAATAATAATAATAATAATAATAATAATAATAATAATAATAATGCTTAATTATTATTACTACATTTAGAAAAAAAAGAGTATGCTCACTATTGAACTTTTAGAATAAGGCCATGAATGTGTATTAAGAAAGATATTGATTTTGTTTGACTGTTTTTTTACTTTTAATGGATGAATGGTGAAATGTAGTCTTTTCACATATGTAAATCTCTCAGAGAACTCGATAGTATGGGATATCACGAGTTAGTTATAGATTATAAGCCCTGTCCTACATCAGGATTCTCGCTCGAACCATCAGAGCCGGCCAGAAGGTGATGACATCAGGGTAGAGGTGCTTACCCTCCACAACAGGATGAGATCTAAACTGGTGATGTTGGGTGAAAGCAACATGGCATACAAGCAATTAGTTAGCTGTTGGACCTTATAAGGCATAGGCTAGATAATGATTTGATGAGATGCTGGAATTGAATGAATGAATGAATGATATAATGATACTACGAGTCCACTGCGAGAATTACCGCTTAGGCTTAGATTTTCTTGGATAAGTGAGTGGATATTGTTGCATGTCCATAAATACACAAAGTATTGGCTGTACAATTTAGATGAACACTGACTGACTCAAACCCACATGGCTTATAATAGTACTCACTTCCTTTTTCTTGCTCTTAATAACTAATAAATGCTGTCGTCTGAAAGAACTCAAAAACATTCACAATGGGATAGGCATTCTTTTAACAGACTTTAAAAAGACAGGCTCTAGCCTACACTTTGGCTTCCATCTCACTTAGTGTGATTTTGACAATAAACTCTGGTATTGTGAACAAATGAGAATGCTCGGTTGGTAAGTAGCTGTGTGAGAAGGCTGATGGTTGCTCATAATATGCTTTTTTCTGTCTCTCTCCTTTGCTTATTTTTTTGTGGAAAATAAAAGACAACTGTGAATACTTGAGGGAATGAAGAGAAAGTGGATCACAGATCAAAGAGCTCTCGCTGTCTCTTACGCATGCAGCACGTTGGCGAGAAAGTGCAACTGTGTTTTTACTTGACTGTGACAGCATTTTACAGTCACCATTTACTGTGTGTTAGAGGAGACCATCACATGGTAGTCAAAAATACAGACATAATGGCAGAGTTTTATTTTTGGTTATTTCTTATTGACGTCAGTAATTAGAATATTTCTACATTCCACATGCATTCTCACCCATACTTTGAGACAAAGCCATGTTTATCACATTGCAATTACATGACCATTTAAACCAAGAGAGACATTTTATCTTAAACAAAGAGGATAGAATTTCCATAACAAGGCTATCATCACTTCACAAAAGAATTGGTGTAAAGATGCAGTCTAGGGTCTCACTCACTGCAAAAGACATATTTGAATGCTTTAAATCCCAGTGCAGGGAATCTCACAGCATGTTTATATATGCATTTCAATTGTTAAAATATTTTTGAGGTGTTCATTAAAGACATCTTTAATGAGATCCAAACACAAACACTCATGCAGGAACCACAATACTGCTCAACAAAGCCGGCTTGAACCAGAGTTTGCGTGGGCTGTTTAGATGGAGTCTGCAAACTAAATAGCAATTATGTTACTGATCTTGTGCCTTCATTTTCAATTCCATAGATAAATGTTATAGTTTAAGTTATTAATACTTAAACATTTTAAATTTGTCTAACCCTCATGTCATTCCAACCTGTATGCTTGCTTTCTTATCTGGAACACACAAGGATATGTTTGGCATAATGTTAGAGACATAAAAATTATTTGAATTATATGACCTTAAGTGGTTTATTACATGTATCATGGAAGTTCTGAGGTGAAATATCCCCTGTGTGGTGCTAAAAGCGAGTTAAATGTTCTCCCAAACAGATGAGGTTTTTAAGGTTAACGCTCTTGAGTTTTAAATCAACAAAACCAACCTCCCTACCCGAACGACTTCAGGCATTTAAGTACCGACTGCGAATGCTTATTTGTGAGGCGTGCTATCATAGAGACTGAGTCTAACTCCATCCCGAGATAAGAGACACTCTGAACCGGGGAAAGCATGCTCTTTTCACAGTTGACCTGAAGCCCCAACCGGCTGAGGTGTCTGAGCACCAGGTCCCTGTGTGCACACAACAGGTCTCGAGAGTGAGCTAGAATCAGCCAGTCATCGAGATAATTGAGGACGCGAACGCCCACGACCCTTAGTAGGGCAAGGGCAGCCACTGCAACTTTCGTAAAGACGCGAGGTGACAGGAACAGACCAAAGGGGGACGACCTTGTACTGATACGCCCGGCCCTCGAAGGCAAACCGCAGAAAGGGTCTGTGCCGAGGTAAAACCGAGACGTGGAAGTACCCATCCTTCAGGTCTACCGCAAACCAATCTTGATGCTGGATGCACGACAGAATGAACTTCTGCGTCACCATCTTTAATGGGAGTCTGTGCAAGGCCCTGTTCAGCACTTGCAGGTCCAAGATTGGCCTCAACCCACGCCTTCATTTGGCGCAATGAAGTAGGGGTTGTAGAACATAGCCGAGTCAGATCGTCCTGATCAGCCAGCACAATGGATTGGAGAGCGCTAGCTATGCCTCCAAACTCGGAGAGAGGGGCACGAAGGGGACAGTTGAGTCTGACGTACCTGTGGGTGGGGCCTCGTGGCGGGGCAGAGCAGGAGTTGCCACGTCAAGGAGCCTTGTGTCCCCTAGGGCGTGCAGCAAAATCAAATTAAAAATAAAAAAAATATTCTCCTCCTGGCCCTCCACCGGGGAAGGGAGTGGTCTGTCCACAACCTCCAAGCTTATAGCGGGTCTCCTCGTTCCTGTGTCGCCCATCTCAGGGGCGTTTCGAAGCCTTACTAGGGATCTTACTGCTGGATCGTGGGACATGGGGTGTCAGATTCCTGTGGGGGGCTCTACGGCAGGGTCAGACAGTCGGCCTGGGCTGCAGCGGGGCTGGTGTCATCACCGCAGGGGGATGCCCTTGGTGACCAGCAGATGGGGTGTGGGACCTTGATCCACAATGGGGCAGGATGTGTTGGATAGCCTCAATCTGCTTCTTGACAGCCAGGAACTGCAGGGAAAAGTCCTCGAAGATGTTGCCGAACAGGCTAGCTTGGGAGATGAGGGCATCAAGGAAACATACCTTGTCGGCATCCTTCATCTCGACCAAGTTATGCCACAGGTGGTGCTGCTAGACCACCATGGTGGACATCGCCTGTAATGCACCATAAATCCAACAGCATGCAGAGGTGAATGGACCGGCAGTGGAATTCAGCTCTCTATGGATCAACTGTTCAGCTCCAAAGAAATAATCTAAATGTGTGGTTGCGAGCCAGCTCCTTTTATACCCGTATGTCTGGGGTAGTGGCATGCAAATTCCACTCACCAATTCCCATTGGCCTTTTCTCAAAGATCAGAGCTGTTTGGGGCTCCCAAGAGCGACACCTAGTGTCACTACATCTACACAGCATCTAGTGAGGGACAGATAGGGAACATTTATCTACCTTTTTTAAAGTCTTTAAAAGCTAAAAGATCCATAAAGCCGTGGTATCAGTGTTTCAACACCTACACATTGCTTTAGATAAATTTTATCACTGTGCATTTAAATAAATATGCAGATTGGCTTTTAAGAGTGTCTGCACTCTACCATAATAAATTTGAATTCAGTTTTATAGTTTGTTTGTGGACGAAGCCCCTGAGTCAAACACTGCTATAGAGAAGCTTTTGCACTCGTAACCCTGCAAACTTAGCATTAAATGTGCCCCAAAATATCAGCCAGCTAAATGTTTTTGCCCTGTGTGTCAGTGCTGAATGTACTTGCCACTTTCCACTTCACATCTTTCATTTATTTCCAATATGCCTTTATGATTTCCTGCAGAAAATTGAAGATTTTCTGGCTTATAAAAAACGGTGGCCTGGCCAGTGCAGATTAGTTTTTTGCAAATAGCAGCTTTTGGAAATAAGCATGAGTTTGATAGGTGGGTTGCTCAGAATGCCACACAGCACTTCGCAGAAGATTGAATAAATGAGTCATTTCTTTTAGGTCCAATTGGGCCCAAATGGATCAGTGTAACCACCTCTTCCAGAAATCATTCTGGCCTTGTTTGCCCCACAGAGGTAATGGCTTAGTTACAGAGACAGTTGTTGGGTGCTTTAATGGTGTTATGTGCTCTCCTTAGACATTAACTTGCCACAACAGATGTGTTGTACTTGTAAGAGCCTCACATTTCTGCTTTTGTTTTAGTGTGTCTAAAAAAAACACTATTCGGGGAGTCTTCCATGGTGGGACTTTTGTGGAGATTATTTGACTATTGCCTTTAGCATCTGTGTTTGTGACTTGATTAGGGATGCCTAATACCTAGAAATATTAATGTTGGCTTTTCTACAATAGATTTGAAGCAGATTTTTATTGGTTATTGACCATGTTATATTAAGATTAGTACCATCTGGTCTCGATCAATGAAACCTTGAATAATCTGATTGGACAGAACAGCTCTGTTGTTTCAAAACAGTCAACTGCCTTGCTGTCTACTTCCTACATAAGTAGTTGCCTTATAAGGCTGCATTGTGACTCACTGGAACTGGAAGTGACTGATTTGGAACGCTCTGCATTGGTAACTACTCTGTGCATCATAAAAAGTGCACTCCTCATATGAACCAAATGAGAGATTGTGTAAGGTACATGCAACGCTGCCTTCCAATTTAGTCAAAACAGGGTGCCTAAGAAGGTAGCATAATTATTTATAGTTATTTACCTTTTGGAAGAGCCTTAACATCAGGATTGGACCTAATATTCCTTATAATGCTTGAAAGGTATTGGAACCGAACCACTGATTTCCTATTTAAATAACATCTTATTTTGCTTGATTTGACAGTTATGGGTCAAAACAGACATGTGGAATACAGATCATTCAGGATGTATTTGATCTTACTGAATTGTAGTAGTGTGTGAACGAGAGTGAATGTCAATTATGATGTGATTTCTGACTCGCTATCTGATGTGGATTTCTAAATGCCACTTGGTATTGACACAGAGGCTGTTCTCCAGACAAAGGCTTTCATGTAATGGAACTGTAATCCAACCTATCTGGGGGATTTAGTTCAAATGATATGTAATCATGTAATCATTACATTTATGATGTAAATCATGTAGAAAACACTTTGAGACACACTAGCGACTGAGGCTAGAGGCCATGTCTTTTTTATAGTCTCCTTGCTAGTGTGTCCGACTCCCATACTGGGGAGTCGGACAGTCGCAAATTTCATTTAAGTACGAATTGTAAAACAAACCTGTAGTTAGCTGACCAAAAATCCTCAAAACCTTAGCTGTTACCTTTAAATGATCTGGTTAAGCTAAATGAAATGTCACGCTGTGGTGGTGGTAGTTAAAAAAAATCACAATGACAAAAACCGAGGGCTTCACTTTTATTCATGATTCAGTCAACAGAGCTGACTGTACTCAGGAGATTATTTCCAACTCAAAGTTTTCAGCAAACATTTTATTACAGGTATGTTTTTAACTCATATCTTTAAAGTAATAGTATAGCTACAGTAAGATCTGTATTTATGATGGCTTTGTATTGTACTTTTGTTTAATCAATGATTATAACTAGCTGTTTTTTTCTAGCAATAGTGTACCCAAACCTAGCTAGTTTTGAACCTAAAGGCTAATTTTATTTTATATTATTGTTTAGCAATATTTAGCTAGCACTAGCTGGTCTAATCTGTCAAATCTCACACAACAGATTGCGTGTCTATTAGTTGCCCTTGCGAAAATGGAGAGTTCATGCAAATGTGTCGCAAATTCGCCAAACAAGCTTTGCAGCAAACTTGCGACAAATTGTCCATTGTTGACAAAGATTTGCTGGAGTTTCAGTGCTACCAGAGAAGAACTGCAAACTTCTGGCAAACATTTGCGGCGAATAAAAAGCTCATTTGCATATGAAAATAACGATTGGCATATTTGCGGCACGTTTATGGCTAGTTTGGATTTTTTTTGTTGCCATGTGGTAATTTATTAAGAATTTAGATTTTCTTTCGCTATTCAAAATGTTTTAAACTAAACATGTTAATCATTTTATAGATTTTGATTTAACTTTTCAACTGGTTAGTCTTTTATAATATCACTTGAACACAAATGTCAGGTCCTTAATGACATGATCTTTCAGGGAATTACATTATTTTTGGTATAAAAATAACACAAACATGACATTATTACAGCAATGCACATTTAACATTTATTAGCAATGGATTTTATGCATTCTGTGAGGTTTTGTGGTATTAGTCGTTTTGTCTTAATTTGCAACATTACTTCATGTTAGATACAATTACAGAAATACTGAATTCCAATATAAAATGTAAAAAATGTTACTTCAAGTTGACACTCATGTAAGCTAATTTTAAATACCTCTTTGAACTGAAGCTCTTTATTTCCATCATGCAGCATCCTGTTAATTTTCTTGCCAATGTGTAAATGACAATATTTCATTTAAAACATTATTATTATTATTATTATTATGTGCCTGAGCTTGACCAGAACATATTTCTGAAAGTCAGGTTTATTCTTCTATAAAGTCTATTAATATTTTAAAGGTTACAAAGCTCAAAAGCTAATTCATAACAGGAATGACTGTAAGTAGATATTTCATCAATGTTTGATTTAATGTATTACATTAATGTATGTTTAAGTGCATCATCCTGTAGCATTTTCCCTACCAGATCGTGATGAATAATAACTTGATTGACGTCAAGAAGTGCATACTTTTTACACATGTTGATGCATACAAGAGTACATATTGCAAGGTTGTGTACATGCACATCTGTCTGACTAACAGGCCTACAGGAAATGCAAAGGAACGTGGCACCTTTTCAATTTGTGCCAATTATGCACTGCAGCTCTGAAACACCATCCTGCTGAATTCATATACCTTGTCACTACAGAAACGTGGGCCCATGGCTCCACACCGGCCCCTGTAATTTCACTGCTGCCACTGAGCAGCCAGGTGGTCTATTATAAATATGACTCCATACATCATTTGCAGCACATTACGGATGAGGGATGAAAGCAGAATTCATCGCTCCAGGCAAAACCATGCCTTGACCTTTTCCCAGGGCAGAGACTGGAACTTTTGAAAAGCTTTGCCCCTCCATTGACTGCCTACACACACACACACACACACACACACTTGATTTCACTGCACAAGGGTAATATGCAATACCAGTATGGTCTTATGCTGACCTCTACATCCCCTTCGATTATAGATCTGTGTGGTAGATTCACTTAGAATTGAATTGTGGATTATTTCCACACAATATCGGCATTATTTTAGTTTTAATTCACTAAAAGGAAGTATGCAGGTAATACCAATTTTGTGGTGGTTATATGTACTGTGTTGCACAGGATTCAGCAAACTATGACCAGGCAAGTCATATAACGGTCTTCTCCATCATTTGATTAATTACTGCTGCTATGATCACCAGAAAATTATCATATTTCTTTAAAATATATTTCTGAAGGGGCCTGGGTAGCTCAGCGAGTAAAAACGCTGACTACCACCACTGAGCGTAGAGTCACATGGGGTAACCTCCTGGTGGTCACTATAATGTGGTTCTCGCTCTCGGTGGGGATCTTGGTGAGTTCTGCTTGGATGCCGCGGAGAATAGCCTGAAGCCTCTACGGTAACATGCTCAACAAACCACGTGATTAGATATGTGGATTTATAGTCTTAGACGTGGAGGCAACTGAGATTCGCCCTCCGCCACCCGGAATGAGAGTCACTACGCCACCACGAGGACCTAGAGCGCTTTGGGAATTGGCTATTCCAAATTGGGGAGAAACAGGGAGGGAAAAATTTTTTAAAAAACATTAAATATATTTCTGTTTTGTAGCGCATTAAAGGACAGTTACACTACACTTTGAGCAAGCTAAATTATTTTGGACACCGCAACAGATAGGATATGATGTCATGCTTGAGGGATTCTGTTTTTAATAAATAATAAATCACAAATAGAAAGGGATATCTTCTCGTCATCAGATTTGCAGGTCAGAGTTCACCAAACTTGAACTTTTGCATATAGTCAAATGCAAAATTTCTTTGCATGAGCTTGCGTTTGATAGTCTCTCACATTTTACTGTGCTTGAATGGGACTGAATGGAGCATGAAGTGCAGTGTGACTGCCTATTTAATTGCGCTGGGCAAATAGCAGTGAGTTTTGTGAATAAAGTGCAGGGGTTTATGTTCTGGGGAAAATCAAAAAAGGCAAGTATTAGTGTGACCACCCCTCAGTTGAGTGGAAATTTGTTTTAGAAAGTAACAAAGTAAAAAAAAGTAATCAGCATAGTAATCTGTTACAATGTTTTTAAGTAACATACAAAATATTGTTAGCAAATGACATGTAGGTTTTTGCACTCAAATACCAAAAGTGGAGCAACTGTTTAGTGAATTTGCTTTTAATATTTGCATCAAGAAAACGGTTCATGGTCTGTGTACCATAGGGATGTGCCAGAAGCCAAATTCCTTATTCGGAAAGGCACAAATAATGACTTAAAAATTAATAACAGATTCATCCGAATAATAAAAAAAAATATTTGATGATTATCTAAAAAGCTTAAGGATAAGGCAACATTTTTAATAAACATATCCAAAATTACAACGAATGTATGATGCTGTGCAGCCAATATTTCTAAATTGTATAATTTATTAATGAAAATGTGGACGTTGTGATTTCAGATCGGATGGGTGCTGTTAATTGTGTGCTTCTGGAGCTTGTCAAATGTAACATTAACTAAGATATGACATTATATACACTTTCTACTTCTTGAAATATCTGTTAATGTATCACAATATTCACACATAATTCCCATGTATTAATTTATAGCCTAAACCTGAGCAGGATGTTAAATTGCTCACCTGAAGTGATTTAACGTTGGAGCTCGTCTTTCCGTCTTTTAATGTTGACCAGTTATATCCACATTAGCGATTCGGGTATTTTATTCCCAAAAAAGTTCAAATTCTCCATAAAGTTGTAAATGTTCCATAGAATATTCATCTTTTATGAATATTACTCCTTATATAAAACGAAGAATCTAAAACATGCTCAAGCTTTTTTTCTTTTCTTTAAACTTTGCTAAATTTGAAAATGTTAAGTGATCTTGAACTCTGGTGAGGCACTTTATAATTGTAATATTATTATTATTATTATTATTATTATTATTATTATTACTATTATTATTTAACTAAATAATGGTGTCCTATCGTTAAAATTCCCGATAGACTGAAGAGACTTTCAACTGTTTTTAGGATACATTGAATGTATTTAAAAAAAAAAAAAAAAATGTTTGAATTTGTATTTATTAAAGTGTATGCTTGACATTTCACATTTTGCTGGACATCTCTTGCCTCCAGAATAAAGATGTTATACATGAACAGACAAACAAAATACTGTTTTATGTGGATATTAATATCTGAAATACCAGGAGAAACCACAACATATTGCACAGTTAATGTAGCCTACAAATTCAGCTTCATATGGTAAGAATTTTTTCAAAAAAAATTTAAACAATAATTGTATAATAATAATAATAATAATAATAATAATAATAATTTATTATTATTATTATTATTAATATTATTATTAGGCTATTCATACGAAAATGGATATTCAAGGCATATTTTATTAATATAAAATATAAATGTATGAGTAACACTTAAAAATGGGCGTATCATTTAGTTTTGATGCACTTCCAGGTTAAGCCCCGCCCACAACACGTTCTCTCCGAATACAGAGACAGATACAGATAATTGTGTCATATGAACAGATACAGATACAAATATAGATAATGGCTTCGCTGCACACACCCCTAGTGTACCAGCAAAATTATACATGTTATTTTCACGAAGGAAGCTATCTAGCTATCTAATAAGGCTCGTAATTGCTGTATAATGACTCACCCTTTTCCTGATAGGTCTTGCAACTCAATTAACAGACTGCTTTTACTTGAATTTAGATAAGAAGGTAAATTAGGCTTGCAGAGAGTTTGTGATACTAGATGCATTTAAAGGGCACAGAAAGGCCTGATGCCCTGGCTGTCAGTGGATATTGGGGATGTATGGAGACTGATTAGGCCATGTGGTTGAAGCTAATGCGTGCTGGATGCTATCAGCGTGGTTCAGTCACACCGCATCAGCAGGGCCATATGTCAGCCAAGTAGAGCACTCTGTACTGCACTATTCACCCAGGTGTCGGACGAAGGCATCTGTAAAACAAATCGACCATCTCACCAAAGAATGACACAGAGTGGGAGAGAGTGAGCAAGGGAGAGCCGTAAAATAGTCCCTTATTCTCGAACGCATCTTTCCCTTTTGCCAAATGATAGGCATTTTAAAGGCTTTTGTATACAGCTGTAAGACTCCATTGTTGTCCTTGGACTGCTTGGTTTGTGTGGATTTTGATATAGAAACACACTCAGCAGTTGTGCTCCAAATCTGTTTGTGCATCTGTGATAAAAACTCACGCAGTGAGTGCGAGTGTATAAATCCACAAATCTGTCCCCGCGATTATGCTGAATCTACCAAACTCACTCACAAAAACACAAATATCTTGATGATTAAATCAATAATTAGGCTAATAAATAGCTAATGAAATAAATAAAAACAAAGCCTGGCACGATGCGGAAGATTCACAAACTGTGAATTGTGCAAAGTTCTGCACTGAGGCACTAATGAATTAATTAAAAAGAATAATAATGAGGAAATAAACACTTAACGTCTACTATTGTGCTTTTTCACAGAATGTTTTGAATTATACTGGCAACAAAATCGCACAAGGAAATTAATGATTATAATGTTGCCCCGGGAATCTAAATTATTACATTTTCTGATATCGCTACAGAAGATAACTGGCTAATTCAAGATAGATGTGAGTTTAATTACAGATATGAAATGGTGACATATAGTCTAAATCTGTTATTCATGGAGAATATATTAAACATTACAACAGAAGGTATATTATGGCTCACATTCTGAGGCATTTTGACTTTTTGATATTTTCACAGAAGTTTAGCATTTGAATGAAGAAGTTTCAAAGAAAATGTTACACATGGCATGTTTTCTAATACATTGCATAAAATGTATCAACATAAATGGATGCTTCAGCCTTTTGTTATTTAATTAACAAACAATATATTTGTATTTATCTGTTCTTTATGTACCAGTTTCTAATTATTATCATTTTAAAGCTGCAACATATTTTGTGCAGACATCTAAAAGTTTGCAATTCACCTCAGCATGAATGGATAAAATGGGTAAATCCAGGCTCTCTCTGTCATACAATACTAATGCTAGGTTATATCTGTAGTGCATCTAAAATCTCATCAGGCCCTTTCTTGCCTTAAGATGTTTGTAAGAGAGATTGTAAAATATCTATGAGCACATTAAAGAGCTCCGGTGAACGCCCAGGGAGTCACTGTCATGCTAGCGTGCTGTAAGTAGCTGTCAGTGCTAGCTTTAGGGGCTTCATATTTTTGTTGGCTCCTCAAGGACTCAGATTTGTCACAGAGGCACATTTCAGCACAGGTTCTTTCTGTGGTCTTAGACCTTCACACTCTCAGTGATGGATTCACCATTCTATGTTTGAAAGGAAAATGGCAGATGATTTTGCTTTCACCGCGGTGCCATTAGCTCAGAGGGTGACAGGTGAAATGAATAGAAAGATTGAGCATTTACTTTTGTCTTTGTCATTGTTTACTCAGTCATTACATTCCAAACATGTATGACTTTCTTCAGTGGGAGACTAAATTAGATATTTTAAAGAATCTTCATGCAGGTCTTTTCCATACAGTGACAGTTTATAGTGACTCTGTCTTTTAAACTCAAAGCAATTACAAAAAAGCACCATAAGAATAGTCTATAGCGGGGAAGGACTTGGTAGCTCAATGAGCAATGCCACTGACTACCACCCCTCGAGTTGCCAGTTCGAATCCGGGCTGTGCTGATTGAATCCAGTCAGGCCTACCAAGCAACCAAATTGGTCCGGTTGATAGGGATGGTAGAGTAACATGGGTTACCCTGTCATGAGTCTCCACATGCACTAAGTCTCTGATGTTACACGCCTTACAAGATAAGTGATAAGATGCTCAGGCTGACTGTCTCATAAGCGGAGGCAACTGAGATTTGTCCTCCACGAACCGGATTGAGGGTAGCAACTGTGCCACCATGAGGACCTAGTGAGCATTGGGAATTAGGCATCCCGAATTGGGGAGAAAAGGAAAAAAAAAAAAAAGAGAGAATAAAAACAATAGTCCATAGGACATGTGTGCTATATTCAAAGTCTTTGGAAGCCATGCTATAACTTTGTGTGGGGAACAGACCAAAATGTCATATTTCACTTACAATCTTACCCTACAGGAAGTAATCACTTTAACATAAACAGTTGTATATGTGTCTTGTTGGTTGCATTTTGGTTGCAAATGTAAAATTACCTTTTTAGATGTGGTTTGAATTTCAGTGAGCACAGACCAATTTCAGCAGCAGAACATTCCACATACTGTCACCAAATTCACAGTGTGGTCAGTTAGATTTGTGAAAGAATTATTAAGTCTGATTTGTAAACAAGATCAACCAGTTCATTGAAAATAACCAAATAAAAGAGAGATTAAATAAAATTCCTTAAACAAAGCTATCATATGGCTTCATAAGACTTTGAATATAGTGCAAACTTCATATGGACTACTTTTAAGTGTGCTTTTTTGGAGTTTAACATCCATGGACATTATCAGCTCTCATTGTATGGTAAAGAAGTTTCTTCAAATTTCTCCTATTGTGTTCCATTGAAAAGTCATACTGGTTTGGATTGACATGAGGGTGACATAATGTAACGATGGCTGGCAGTAACAATGACAGGCAGACAAAGACGGTATTTAAGCAAGACTCACGTGCAGTTTATTTACATGGTGCAGAAACCCAAGATGTGAAACGAAAACATGATCAGGAAACATGAACCTTAACTATAAAATTGAGTTGAATCTAGACTTGACTATAAAACAAAACATAAACATTAACTAGACTTGACTTGACTTGACATCCAAACAATGTCAATTAACAATACCTGACAGGAGACAATAGCAAACATGAGGGCTTAAATACACAGAAATGGGTAATAAGTAAACAAGACAACCAATCATATGACTGAACTAATAATAAGACCATGAGCCAATTACAAAAGACTGATCATGAGATAAAACAATGAACCAATGAAAACAAGACACATGAACGTGGAGGGGATCAGGATATCACTTGACCAGGAACAGATGAGGAAACGGGGAATCATATGACATGAATCCACATGACCTGAACAGGAACGTAACTTAAAAATAAAAGACATGAAAACAAGAACAAAACACATAAAAGTGACACATAATAGGAGAATTTTCATTTTGGGGTGAACTATCCCTCTAACAATTTGAGTAGGTAGGCAAGCCTTGTTCGTCGTGGCGACAAACAATTTGTATTCTTCCTATGTACCCTGGTCCCCTCCACCAAATCTGTTTTGGGATTATGCCAAGGCGGTAGCTGCGTTTTTGCGCTCTCATAGGCCTCAACCCTGGCAACCCTCAATCAGAGGTTCTTTTCTCATGTTTTAGAGTGCTTTTCAAATATTTATATGGAGTACCCTAATGTTCTGCTGTTGTTAAGGCTCTTGGTTGACCACTTTGCTGGTGGCACACTATAACTGTTGTTGATGCTCAGTCTGTTTGGTCTGTTCTTTGTCTTTGCAAAAATTAATTACCAACTTTTTTATAAAGTTTTATGGTGTTGCGTACCCCAGACCATCCATTAATGCTTTAGAGTCTAGACAAATGTGTAACCTGTTAACAGTCACAGCAAACACGTCCATGAGTCGGCCATTCAAATGGAAAGAGAATTTCCAGGGTTGGGAATTGAGTTATTTTCTATCTGATTAAAAACAAATACATGAAACAAATTAATTTCATGACATTTGGTTCTGTTAAAGGGATAGCTAACCCTCATGTTGCTTCAAAAGCTGCACTGTTAAAAGTGGTAACTAGTGGTCGACCGATACATTGCACACTTTTTTTAATTATTGCATTGGACGAAAACTTTTTCAATTTGGCCGATTTGTTTCTTCAGGGCACCGAGAAACACCTGCTTGCATGTGATGCGACTAAGATGTATAAACTACCAGTCACGGCTTGTTTTCTTGTTACATGCAATCGTGTTACTACAATAATAGACTGGTGTGCAACACAGTGTCATTTAAACGGTCTACATATCAGAGCCGTAGCAGACGCGTTTGAGCGCATAATGTTAAAGTGTTCACCTGTTTCATTCTCCCTCTCTCTCCTCAACAGTTCCCTGTACATTTTAACTGTCTTGTCTAATGATAAATAGCATATATCAATAAAATTAATTTCATATACTTTCTGCAAAAATGCTCATACCTCGTTTAAACAGATGTATTAACCCAACCTCACACAACTTCAGCCGATCCAGCATCCTGTGGAGCGCTCATTTATTTACCTCTAAAGCATGTGTTCTAACGGTCACTCCTCAATTGCTCCCTGTCAACTTTATTTTCTAATGATGAAAGGAAAATATTAATACAACTTGGATTGTGTACCATTTGCAAATATTCAGATATCTTTTTTAAACCGATGTAATTCAAAGAACCTCACGAAAATCAAGCATTTTCTTCACATCGAGGCGAGCACTTATCTAATATCTTCCTCTGAAGTGTGTATTCTTTCAGCCAAAATCAGAAATTTCAGGATCAGGATCAAAAGTTCTCCTCATTCACAAATCATAACGGTCAGTCCGTCAATCCAAGATGGGAATCCGGGCCGTTTAAACTGTCAGGAGATTGAGGCTGGCGTTGTGTTGATGTAGTGACACTAGGGGTCTCCCTTGAGAGCCTCGGTTAACTCTATCTTTGAGAAAAGGCCAGTGAGTATTGGCGAACAGAATTTGCATGCCCCTCCCCCAGACATACGGATATAAAAGGAGGGAAGCGTGCATCTTTTCAGACAGATTTTTTTCTTCTGAGTGGTTGTGTATCAGCGTGCTGAATAAATCTACTGCTGTTCCACTCACCTCTACAAGAGTGTATGCCGCAAATCAGCAGCTTTTCTCTTCTTTGCACCTCAGTGCAGACTATACCCCTGCAGTGCTGCTGGTGGGCATTCACATACTCACCTCGACGACTGGCTAATCTTGGCACACCCTCGACATTTGCTCTGTGCACACAAGGATCTGGTGCTCACGCACCTCAGCCGTTTAGGGCTTCGGGTCAGTTGGGAAAAGAGCAAGGTCTTCCCAGTTCAGAGCATCTCTTTTCTCGGCATGACAGCTCACAAGCGAGCATGCGCTGTCGATGCTGAACTGCCTGAGTACGTTCAGACTGGGCACAGCGGTTCCACTGAAACAATTTCAGAGGCTCCTGGAGCACCGCTCGGGTTGATGCATTTGAATACCGCTTCAGCACTGGCTTCAAACTCGAGTCCCAAGATGGGCATGATGCCACTGCACATACCGTGTGACCCTCACCCCTTCCTGCCGTCACTTATTCAGCCCTTGGACAGACCTCTGTTTTCTAAGGGCAGGAGTCCCCCTACAGCAGGTGTTCAGACATGTCGTAGTTACTACGGATGCCTCCCAGTTGGACTGGGCATCGTGTGGATTGGGCACGTAGCCACTGGCTCCTGGATGGGGTGGAGCGTGGAGACTCCACCCTCAGGTGGTCTAGCTCTTTGGGCTTGGTTCGGCAGAGCACAGGCAGATCTGTTTGCCTCCCGAGATTCCACCCACTGCCCGCTCTGGTACTCTTTGACGGAAGCCCCCCTCGACACAGATGCGCTGGCATACAACTGGCACTGTGGGCTGCGCAGGTACACATTTCCCCCAGTGAGGCCTTTCAGGGATCAGGTAGTGAACCTGCATGCGCTGCCTCGGGAGGAGGCAGACCCAGCCTTAGCGTTGCTGTGTCCGGTGCGTGCTTTGCGCACCTATTTGGATCACACACAGAGCATTAGACACTCTGAGCAGCTCTTTGTCTGCTTTGGTGGACAGTGGAAAGGGAACGCTGTGGACGCCATCATGTTGGCCTACCAGACCAAGGCCGTGCCCACCCCCTTGCGGGTTCGAGCATACTCTACAAGGAGTGTGGCATCCTCGTGGGCATTGGCCAATGGCACCTTTCTAGCAGATATCTGCAGAGCGGTGGGCTGGGCAACACCCAATACCTTCGCGAGATGTTACAATCTCTGGGTTGAGCCGGTCTCGTCTGTGTTTTGACAGGCCGAACACATAGAATTCGGTAATACGGTACAGCTGGCCGGGTGTATAGCTTGCACATAGCTCCTTTCCCCTCCCCTGAGGTGAAGACGTGCTCTCTACTACCCCAGTCAAGTCCACAAGTCACGGACCCTGGGTGTCCTCCCTCCCTAGCCCTCTGGCTCCGAATTGAGCGGAGGAAGTTTGCAGCCAGACCCACCGCAGGCACTGACTTGCCTGTACTGGAACAGGTGCTCCACAAGTTCTGATTATTCCAATATCTCCTGTGATGTATTTCCCTGTCGGTGGACCTGCGCATCCCTTGGGCAGAGTTCCCTCTGCCCCCAGTCACTGTGTTTGTTGAGCTCCTCCCCGTCAAGGCAGGACCTACCACCGCACCACTTCCATATGTGGCTGGTAAGCCCATGTGACATATTTGCCACATGTTAACCTCCCCTGCTGGGCAGGATGTGGTCTCCACGGGCTCTTTTCCCCCTGAAAAAATAGGATTGGAAAAGAACGCCATCCCCAATACGTGTTATAGCATTAGATGGCCACACTATGGAGAGAAAACTTAAGAGAGAGCAACCTGCTCCCATACTAGTTACATCGCTTCCCTCCTTCAGGGATGTGGGGAACAATATGATGTCTTTTGGGCCATTGGGAAAGGTTACATGCAGTCTGATGCACCTGCTATTTTTGCATGCAGCAGCTTGCTTGCACCTGCATCAGCAGTCCATGGTTCAGTATTGTGGCGTTTTTAGACCCCTAGTGTCACAACATCAACACAACGTCGAGTGAGTGACAGAAGTGGAATGTCTCGGATACTGTCATAACCTCCGAGACGTTGTGTCCCTCTTGCCACAACACTGTACTAAGCCACTGTAATGGCCGGTACCTTACTCTTAGCTCCTCAGCTCAAAACCTGTCTGAACAGACGCACGCTTCCCTCCTTTTAAACCTGTATGTCCGGGGAGGTGCATACTTCTGTTCGCCAATACTCATTGGCCTTTTCTCAAAGATAGAGGTAACCGAGGCTCTCAAGAGAGACCCCTAGTGTCACTACATCAACATAACTTCTCATTCCCTGAATGAAGTTACAACAGTAACCGAAAAATTTTTCTATCTTCTGTGGAACACAAAATTTTAAATATTAGGACTGACAGCTTCAGTCACCATTCACTATTCTTTAATGGAAAAAGATTCAATGATAGTGAATGGTGACTGAGATTCACACGCTGTCTACACCGGACATAAGCGCTGTGATACTTTATGTCAGGCTGCAGAGCTATTCCAGCCAATTAATCATGCCATCCATCTGAATTTAAACATTTTACTTACCAAATATCATGCGTTTGAATCTATTTGCCATTTTTTTTATTACATATTTAAATATCTTCTGACTGATATATTAAATCCAGTTTGTGATGCTTCTGGTCTCTGGTCTACTTATTTGAATTATTTTGTGTCTAACCACATCTTTTTTGAAGCTATAGCAACAATAACATTACAATAATAATTATATAATAAGTAAATGTTTATACCAGTAGATAGATTTCCATTAAAAATAAAGGTTATTTTCCATGTTTAACCCTTGCTGAATTCTACTTGTGCTCACAGTTGATTGGTCTGTGCTTTCTGCACATCGTTCAGAATGTTCACTTTGACGATTCCATATTTCCAGCAGTTTTGTCACTTGTAATGTTTATTTTTATTTAAAACATTGAAATATATATAACCAATAGTAGTTTGTTTTGTTTCTGTTATGTTTTGCTTTGTATATTTAGGATATAGTTAAATTCCTTTCAGTTCCCATCCCTAGTTGGTATTCTTTTTGGAAAATTTCCAAAACCACATCTGTGTTCCGTTCCACTACACATTGAGTGTAGTCTGCCTTGTGTTTTTTTTAACCACAGCATAATGTGAGGGAACAAATTGTGCTAAGCATGAGTTGTCTGGGGTGTAGTGCAAAAATCAGATGAGGAGGAAAAGAGGACAGTGTGTAAGTGGTGTGAGCGAGGCCCCCTACTGACCGGGATGGCTGTAAGAAATCTGTGCTGCAGGCGGTGACACAGAGAGCTCGCCTGCGCAGCCACAGGAGGTCCAGCGTTGACTTCACAACACTTGCATGAAATGTAAAAAACACAGGATAGAAAGTTGGAGGAATTTTTTTAAGTAGCAAGTAAGTGGATGCAACATTTCTTGAACTCCTCAGATTGTCAACCCTACTTGGCAAAGACTATTTCTGTGTGGCTAGACTCGTTAATGCAAATTCATTCACTGTAGTCGGCTTGTTAATATGAAAGGCAAAGTGAAATTGATTCCTTGTCAAAAGTGTTTAGTGTGAAATCTAATAGAGACCAACTCTGATCCGTCACACCATAGTAAACATGACTATGGAGATTTGGAGACTATCTGCACTTCAGGTAGGGGCTTAAAGGAATGGTTCACCCAAAAAAGTATCATGATATTCCAAACCCATATGACTTTCTTTCTTCTTTGGAACATAATGTAAAAGGAGAAATGTTGAAGAATGGACTGGACACTATTTTTCATATAATGAAAGTAAATGAGAGCTCTGGCTGTAGAAAATAGCCACGTTTCAACCATGGTTTGTGTTCCCACTCTAACTTCAAGGGCTTCATTGTGCCTCTTTTGGGATGAGAGTAAGTAAATGATGACAGAATTCAAATTGTTTAGTTAACTATTCCTTTTAATTTGACAATCTAAATAGTCACACCACTCGCTTCAGCCTCACTTTGGTGCCCCCAAAGGGTAAAGCTATTATTAATATTATTTTCTTTTTGGTGAGAAATCATCTTATTGGGAGAGTTAGCCTGCACAGTTGCCATAAATTACCCATCATTGACATGAAAGCTGCACGAGAAAAAAAATAATAATTTGTGTTTCAGCACTAAGAAACGTCTCTTTCTGTGCTGAGCAGAGATAAGCATGTCCCATGGGGACTGAGTATGTGAGAGAGATGGAGAGAGAGTAAGAAAGCAAGACAGAGAAGGAGAGGTAATATTGGGAGATAAAGAAATTTCCAGACATGCAGAGACCTGTTCCCTTGTTATCAGACAGAGCTTGTCCTCTCTCTCCAATTTGTGGTATGGTGTCATTAACGGCCTATGCTGTCCCACCCCATCTTGATGCCGGTCAAAGAATCAGCAGCCCGAAAAGCAAATGAGAACACACGTGTACACACACACTCAGGCTATAATCAGAATAGCATACTAACATACTACTTTTAATATTGCTGCAGTGTACATCTAAAATATATTATATATTCTCAAGATGATAATTGGACACCACTTTTATGAAGTGCTGTGTGTAATCTGATTACGAAGTAATTAGTTACTGAAATTAAATATTTTTATGTCAAAAGTAGCAGCGTTGAGTTTAATCTTAATACAAATCAATTACTGTAATTAAATTACTTTTTTAGTCAAAAAATAGTCAAACATTAAATGTTAAATTTAGATTACAATTACAGACAATTGCTGAAAGTCAGATTAGTTACTAACCTTTAATAAAGTTAATAACTTTGGTTACACATTTGAAAAATAATATTATTTATGAAGATCTAAACATGAATATTGTTCATATGTGTATCATTTTTCTGTGACCGCTAAAAGGCACACTGCCTTAATGAATCATTGCATCTGAGTATATGAATTGCATGTGACAAATTTAGACATTTTGAATTAATTGAGCGCAGAAATAAAAGACTTATCTGTGAAAAGTGCTTCATAAAGTAACTTAAAGTAATTTATTTAGTAGTATGATTACTTTTTCAAATAATTAATCAGTAATCTGTTTACAGTTTTGGAAATGTCATTAGTAATGCAACGTGAGGTCATGTGACAACATTATAGCTTTCTACTATTTGAAACATTTCTCATTGCAATAAGGTATTATGTCAAACTTTTATTTAACTATTATGTCAAAAGTTAGGTAGTATACAGATAAGTATACAGTTTACAGTTCTGTGAAAGAGTTTTTGTGTCATCCTAAATTATTAAAAAAAATTCAAACATAATCTAACAGGCAATCTGAGTAAACAAAAAATACAGTTTATAAATGGTAATGTTATTTATTGAAGCAAAATAAATATCCAATACCAACTAGGCCTGTGTGAAAAAGTTTTTAACCCCTTTTTACTAAATCCTCAAATCTATGAAACTTAATGGGGTTTAGCTGGACTAGACACACCCAGACCTGATTACTGCCAGTCCTTTTCAATCAAAAAGATCTAAATATAACTTTTTCAGCAGCATGAAGTTAGCTAAAAGGTCTCACCCAGTAACACACTATGCCATGGTCAAAATAAATTCCATATATTATGAGGAAAATGGTGATTCAAATACATCAGTCTGGGAAGGGTTACAAAGATATTTCAAAGGCTCTGGGACTCCAAAAAAACACAGAGACAGCCATTATCTCCAAATGGAGAAAACTTGGCACAGTAGTGAATCTTCCCAGAAGTGGACAACCTTCCAAATTTCCTCCAAGAGCACAGAGGCGACTCATCCAGGAAGTCACAAAAAAGCCAAGGACAACATCCAAGGAACTGCAGGACTCTCTCGTACCAATAAAGGTCACTGTTCATGACTCCACTATCATAAAGACACTGGGCAAAAATGCCACCCATGGAAAAGTGGCAAGGCGAAAACCACTGCTAAACCAGAAGAACAGGTTCCTCTGAATTTTGCCAAAACACACCTTGATGATCCTCAAAACTTTTGTGAAAATGTTCTGTGGACTGATGAGTCGAAAGTGGAACTGTTTGGAAGACAGAGGTCCCATTACTTCTAGTGTAAATCAAACACATATTTCCACAAAAAGAACATCATACGTACGGTCAAGCATGGTGGTGGTAGTGTGATGGTGTGGGGATGCTTTGCTGCTTCAGGGTCAGGGCGACTTGTAATAATTGTGGGAAGTTCTGCTCTCTACCAGAAAATCCTAGAGGAGAATGTCCGGTCATCAGTCCGTGAGTTGAAGCTCAGGCGCAACTGGATTATGCAGCAAGACAATGATCCAAAGCATTGGAGTAAGCCTCTGAATGGCTCAAAAGAAGCAGAATTAAAGATTTAGTGTGGCCTAGTCAAAGTCCTGACTTGAACCTGTTTGAGATGTAGTGGCAGGACCTTAAACAGGCAGTTCATGCTCGAAAATTTTCCAATGTAGCTGAACTTAAGCAGCTCATCAAAGAATTGTGGGCCAAACATCCATCACAGCTTTGTGAAAGACTGATCTCCAGTAATCAGAAGTGTTTGGTTGCAGTTGTTCCTGCTAAAGGTGGCACAACCAGCTATTAAGATTAAGGGGGCAGTTTGTTTTTCACATGGGTGATATAGGTGTTGGATAACTTTTTTGCTTCAATAAAAAAATTATATATTTGAAAACTGTGTTTTGTGTGTAATCAGGTTGCCTTTGTTTTGTTATATCTCATTTGAAGGTCTAAAACAATTTAGTATGAAACATACACAAAAATAGAAGAAATCAGGAAGGGGGCAAAAAAATGTTCACATAAATGTATACAGCACCGTATTCAGTAAGATGCATGCTAGTATTCCATTCCAAACATTAAGAGCCATTGTTTAGCACAGCCTATGTGGTTTCTCTGGGGTTTTTTTTTTTTTTTTTTTCCCCACCCTCTTCATATATTTGTAAGTTTTCCCATGCAACTTTGTCTCTTGGTGTATTCCTCTCACTTTCTGATCTGAAGTAGCATTCAGGGGCATCTCTACCATGCAATCAAGTCTATAATGTCTACTTTAAATTTCCATTATTCATTGTGTGCTGTTACCACGACAATTCTCAATGAATACTGCATGATCACAATCAACAGAGACTCACACCACAACACACTTGAACCTATAAACATATTTTCCCTTGTCTTGGAAACAGGCGCCTGTTGCATTCATCTCATTCAGTGATGGTATTTTCTGTATACTTGTGGCATTCTATAGGAGTTCAAGTACATTGTCTGGAGCCGTACAACAAACTTTTTTCAGTTTTTGCTACTGCTCTTCTTAAAAATATATATTTTTACAATTATTTGAAGAACATGCGAGTGGTTCCTGCCTATACAAAACTCATCAACATGATATTAAGAATTTTGGATGGTTGCAAGGGTATTCTGGGTGGTTCCTATGTGGTTGTTAGTTGTCAAGTCGAAAGAGCCCACTCCAAGTTTCTATGATATTCTGGCACCACCCTTTAATCAAAATCAATATAACTATTTTATCATGTCACAGGCAAAATAATTGTAAGCCTGATCACTTAGAAAAGTAGTAAGACACCTCTCCCCAACAAACCACATAATGTATCATTCATGTCCATAGATAGCTACCACACACACATACTTCAATCCTTTTTTTTTTTTTTTTTTTTTTTTTTGCAACATTCATTTAACATTTTCTAACTCACTATAGCAACCACATTTGCGGTGCAAATCTTTTGTTCAGTGGTAGTTTGTCTAATTTTTGAGCAGGTATAGATTATTTCCTGTCAGTCTGTCTTTTAAGTAGTCTGATAATGGCAGTTCCCATTTGAAATGGCATTCTCAGGAGTGAAAGTATGCATTAAGTTTGACATTAAGTTACCGTTCATGGGTTGTTAGAAATAAGAACAGCTTGTCATACAAGGACAGCTGTGCTACATGGTTAGACATTACAACACTAAATAGGTGAGAGTGGGGTAAGATTTGTCACCTACTTAATCTAGAGTTTTGTTGTTGTTCCATCATATACAGCTGCATGTAATTGAGAGATGCACACAATTGAAGTGCAAAGCATTTTTTTTTCTAATGAAAAAGTTTTATAACAGTGAAATATTCTGAATCTTAAATCTTTTATGAAAATGGGAATAATTTACAGCAAAATATGACTTTGGAATGGTATTGTTCATTAGTAAATCAGAAATATGTTGGGCAAATATGGGGCAAGGTTTGTCACTACCATTATTTTATAAGAACTAATTTCTATTGGCCCTATGTTATAAACACTGTCTTCTAGTTTAAGCTGATTAAGCAGACGTCCCAAAATATAATCAGGTGTCTTAGTTTTACCTTTATTCAATGTCTCCTTGCTTAAAGGACAACTTAAAAACAAAGTGGGATAGCTTACCTCACTCACCCCTATTTAAACCAATCATTCATCTGAGCAGTCCAAAATTAAGTCTCTTTTTGGCTCGCTCGAATTTCCCAGAGCTCATGAGGAGATAGGCCAATAAAACGTCAGCAATAATCTCCAAAATTTATTGACTTTGTGCTAGTAATTCAATAACTGCAAGGCACCCTTGTCCTTCAATAATTTCATATTATTAATTGTGAAAAATAAATCACGCCAAGGGTCAAATATGCTGTCAAACAGAGAACAAAAATATGCAAGCATGTACTAAATGACAAAGAAAATTATCGTATAATATGATCATATTAAATCTCGAGCCCATCTATCAGGAATGGAATGTTTGAATGCAGCAGAGACCTTTACACACGTGGATTTCCTTTATGTGATTATTCATGTCGTAACAAAGCAGCCTCATGGTGTACTGCACGCTCCGGCTTATCTTTGATCTCTCTGGCTTTGGGCAGGATGCTCCGGAGGTGGTCTCTAGTCATAAAAGCTGTGCTTTCGAAGTAATTCGTATGTGGTGGGTGTCAGAGGACATGATATGTCTGTCGCTTGTGAAATCAGAGCAATCCGTCTGGAATTTTGCAGCGGGAAATGAATAGAATTGATCAGAACGGTATTTGAGTTGAGCTTTAGTTTCCTCTGCTGTTGAAGGTTGATATTCTAAACACGCATGCAAGTCTAATCCCAACTGTGTGACTCAGAGGAAAACTCTGATCAGATTTCGTGCTTTGTCTTTCATTTTTAGACGGGCTTTACTCTTATCACATGTCATCCCCATTTCCCTTTCATATGTACTCTCTCTCTCATCCTGCACTACATGTCCATCTTCCCAGAAAAGAAACACTGTTCATTTTAAATTCTTATATCTTATAAGTTAATTTTGTCAGCTTTTAGGTGTACACTAGCATATACCTACGGTGATTTCAAACAGGGATGTGCACAAGTAATCAAATACTTTTTCTGCACCAGCTGCTCGACTATTAAAAACACTACTCGAATATCTCAAATCGTTTTTTCTTTGCACATTTGCTTGCCGTGAGCAGTGCTGAATACTGTACTTTCTCTTTGAATCTCTAACCAAATCTCACAGTTACAATTGAGTCCACTGGGGGCACTGTGGATGTTTGTCTTCGAGGTAGTGGATGAGAGAAGAAGATATGATGGCGTCTGTGCTATATTGTAAGGCCAAGTGTGACAATATTTGTAAGATTTTTATTTTTATTGAATTCTACTCTATTAGTTTCCAGTTCTTGTTATGGTGGAAAGAAAATGAGAAGTGGTTCAACTTTCACCACTTTTTTTTCTGAATAATAACATGTGAATGATAAAAATGTCATACACTTTATGGAGACTTTATGGAGACTATATGTGCGCTAACTTATCGCCATCAGTTTTGGTTTCTATGTAAGTTCCAGGTGAGGGCAAATGTTTTTTACTGTTATTTTTAAGGATTTTTTTATTTTATTTATATTGTTCATTTATTATTTTTTTCCCCTAAAGAAAAACTTAGTTTGTTGTAGTCAGCTTATGTTGTAACTGTTCTCGGTAACTTTTGTGGTTCAAACAAAATCTAAATTTAACATGTGTCATTCTTGTTATTTTTAGCATACATATTAATTGACGAGCCTCAAAGCCACACAACTCCAATTCTGATTTCAGTGGGTCTTTAATGTCACACAATCTAAAACATTACATTTTGAAAGGGTATGTTATAGTCTAAGAAAGAAGCTGTAATGAAAAGACTGAATATAGATTTTTATGGCAACTAAATCTACTAATTACCCCAATCTCAGTGCTGGAATGGTAATCTGGCAAACCGGGCATTTTCCCGGTGGGTCAATGCACTTTGGGGCCGATCAGGGGCGGACTGGCCATCGGGACAACCGAGCTGGCTGGTGGGTCGGCCGCAAAATGGGCAGAATGGGCCACGATAAGCTAAAATGTGTCACCGCAGTATGCAGAACGGACCACAAAACAGTGCCGTGATATGCAGAAAATGACCCCCCCTCCACCCCCCCCCCCTCCTTTTGGGCCAAATCCCAGGCTGATTTATCTTCCCAGCCCTGCCCAAGCTAAGTTACACAAATTAATGAATTACAAATGCATCTGCAAAGTTAGTCACATCTGATGTACTGCCAATTAAGAACAGAAGTCTTACAATCAACAAGTTTGTGATTTTTTTCAAAAAGCAATGCAGTTAATTGCAGATTTATTGCTAGCAAAAATCATTTAATCAGTTATTTTTAGTGTTTATCTTGTGGAACAGTTTGAAAAATAATGACAGAATATACCAAACCAGGACAAATGCCATCAGCAAAGAAGAACGGTGGTCTCAAGTTGAAGCTCACAGGCAGGCATAGTCACACATTTCACTGGATGGTTGGTAAATACTGGTATAGTCTCCAAAAATATCTTTAAAAAACAAGAACCTCTGTCACCAAGTCTCAACACAAACTGTCGTAAGTTTCACCATGCTGGAATTTATGGAGACACTGCCATTCAGAAACCATTTCAGTCCAAGGCCACTCAGAAAGATGCATTGCCATTTATAAAGAGCACAAAACCAGGTTCCCAGAACAACAGCAAAAAATAATATGGCCTGATGAGTCATATTTCACCCCATTTCATACCTTCCACCAGGGTCAGAAATTAACCAGGGCCACTGGAAGTGACACAATTGCCCCAGATATTAAAATGTAGGGTCCCCATAGTCAATTTCACAGTTCTAACATTTGATGATTCATAATATTCTATTCTAGGTCTAGTTATGGTTTCAGTGCCTCTGCAGACAGTGTAGTGACCTGTAGCTGTCAGATAGATGTATTCACTGTCTCAGAGTCGTAAGCTGTTGAATGTGTTGCTAATAGTATTTCATGTATTTTTCATCAGTTTTACAAACACTGAATGCGAAGGAAACCCTCGCAACGACTCCAAAATGTAAGAAGTTAAACATGTAGAGCTGTATAATCAAACACAGTTCATGACTGTGATTATATCTTTTATTATATCTTGTGCATTCTCTACGGCTACTTTTGTATTTGGTGATTTAATAGGTAACCGTCAGAAGTATTCAATTTAATGATTCAATTGAACTATTTGACACAGGCTGTATGTTTTTATGGTTACAAAAATTATTTGCCCACATGAAGGTAAAAAACGGCCACAAAAACCAGTTCCTAGTGTCTAGTATTGTCCCTAAATAAAATATAAAAAAAGATTTCTGACACTGCCTACCACAAACAGCTCGGCTATTATTAAGCATTTTGGGTTATTTATAATGGTATGGCTAGCCATCTCATGGGAGACATTATTGTACTATATGGTTATAAAACGACCAATAATGTGAGAACATTTCACAGCATCAAGTTCCCCCTATGGTGCAAACACTCTACTCTAGTGATGTTCCCATATTCCCGGATGATAATGAGACCGTAAACACTGCTAAATAGATTCAAGGGTGATTTAATGAACACAAAGTTGGAGTCAGACACCTTTAATGGCCTTCCTAATCACCACATTTGATCATCATTGAACTAATATGGAACTTAGAGTTTCAAAGTTAATTTCAACATCTTTAATCTTTAAAATAACTGCAGGCTTATCTTCTTGAAAGGTCCGTTATTCCATTAC
Source organism: Moxostoma hubbsi (assembly GCA_032164185.1). Classification (NCBI taxonomy): domain Eukaryota; kingdom Metazoa; phylum Chordata; class Actinopteri; order Cypriniformes; family Catostomidae; genus Moxostoma; species Moxostoma hubbsi. The sequence goes on along the minus strand of JAVLUX010000025.1, from coordinate 30,286,548 downwards.
ATACTGATATTAAGACATATTACGTCATTCAAACAAGGACATAAGAAATATGAATGCTGTAATCTGTTATCCCTTCTGTAAAGACAAGTCTATGTTGTACTGGTGTGTTGGTGTTCCAATACAGCGAATGGGTTCAATTTTATTATTTTTAATCACAGTGATTAAAGTACATAATAGTTTTAAATATTTAAATTATGTATTAAAATGCTGAAAAAATACACACATCAATATTTTGGTAATGACTTTACTGGAGTACTTATGTACAAGAACACGTATACAAATTCAATTAAAATGTTCATGTTAAAAAAATAACTTGTAATGATACATTTATAAAATAGTAATAAAATAAATTCTTAAAAATATTCTATTAAACTACATTTATAAATGACATAAACACACACACACACACACACATATATATATATATATATATATATATATATATATATATAAACAGTATATGCTGTATACAATATAAAATTACTACTAATAAATGCCAATGGAAAACATTGCCTCGACCTTTTATGAAGCATAACATGTTATGTTTACTGTATGGGCAAAATGTCCCTGTTATTTTGGTTGTTATTCTTTTAAATATTTAATAAATTTGGAATATACTGTGAAAAGTAAAAAAATGTAAATTGTTTGAACCACATTGGTTCACCTATAAATAGCTGCATTAATGACGTTATGCAGGGGGTAGAGTAATATATTTTATGGAAATTAAATTATAATAGCTCATTTACACATACTCTAGAAAGCTGTTTAATGTGTGAAAGCTGCACTGTGCAATGTGATGGATACATTGCAGTGCAATAGCGGGGTTTCCTTTCACATCAGTTTTCAGGATTCCCCCGATGCAGTTGAGCACATGGTCGCATGCGCACTCTTCAAAAACACGGAAGAACACCACTTATTAGTTAACATGGACATATTAGCCGTAATCTCCGACAGAAACTGTGTCAAAGCGCTTTCTCTTAATAGCCTTTAATCCCTTAAACTGTGCATTTGCATCTATGTGACATTTAAGAATGCCACTTTGTGCAAAACCCATGAATACGCAGTTTCCTTAAGTGCAAGTAAACATGGTCAAAGTCTTGATAGAATGAAAGACAGATATGGAATAAAAGATATAGAAGACTCCACGAGGTCAAATGATGTCTATACAGCAAACTAACAAGGAATTATACTTCTAAGCACAGGTGGAGAGCTGTAAATTCCATCGTTACCAACAAAGTTCAGCAATTTGGTGTTTCTGGAAACCGATACACCAAATTGTTGAACTAGGTTGGTAACAATGGAACTTGCTACCATAGTTTGCTAACGATGGTTTTGGGAAACGCACCCCAGGTCGACCAATTGCAGGCTTTTGCTGGTGAATGGCAAGGCTATACTTGTCCACCAGCTAGACCAGAACCATAGCAGCACTTACCGGCATTATCCAGCTTGGATCAGCTTGGCATTTCATCCTCTTTAGCTTAATTGTAGAAAATGACTATAGAGTTCAAAATGCCTAAAAGCTTGAAAGTTCATTAACTCATGTTCAAGGAAACGTCGAGTGCATTGTAAGGTTCCACTTGAACTGGTTAATATTTTAGTGCATTTTTTTTTTCTTCAAAAATTTCAGATACCTTTAAATTCACTTTGCAAGCAAAGAACTGTAGCAGTCTATTGTTGCGCATTAGCATAGCTTGGCTATAATTAGGCCTGAGCAGGTGCTCAGGTGCTCCTTTGTCTTGTTCTTGTTAAGGATTATATTATGGGCTTATTTAAAAGGAATCTCTGGTGTGCTTTCACTTGCTTCTTTGTCACGCTAATTAAACTGCTGAAGTCAGACTCTTCAAAATTCTGCCAGGCCTGCGTGCATGCGGAGGAGGATGCGGATGCGGATTTCAGTTGACAAGTCGCAAGAGGGGGCCCTCTCCTTTTTGTTTAGTGTCAACTGTAGTTGCAATGAAAGTGTTATATAAAGAATATTCACCAGACGGTGTGTTAGCTGATCATTGTGATAATTTTCTCAAATGCACACTGGCACATATGTATATATGCATCTTTGCTGAAATGAGGCAAAATAATTTTTACATTTTAGCACAATATGCTGGGAATTGAACCAGTAGTGTAGTCTAGTGCATCTCATATTAGCTACAATAGCAGTTTATGTATATATTGTTTATTAATTTGAATTAATAGAGTGTTACCCATTTAACTAGTATTAAAAAGAACATTCTTACCTTGACACAAGTTGTATGCTTATAAAACAGACTGTACAAGTTTTTTTTTTTTATTTTATTTTTTTTAATAATGATATATATATTTTGAGGCATTTTTGGAGGAATCTTAAGACTGTGTTTGAAAAAAAAGATGCATGCGAATTCTGATGAATTCCTTTTTATCTCTGGGGAAGCTGGGTAATTAGATAAGGATTAAAATTTTATCTAAATTGTTTCATGACTTTCCTTTTTTTTTCCACTGGGCCTCTCTTATTTTCCCCTACTCATCCTTTTCACATCCATTCCAAACAGTTCAAGGATTGCTGTTTTTGATTAAGCTGGATATACTGTTCTATATACGTTTACACAGCAGCAGAATTCAATTGTCAGTCTTGATTGGAGTACAACTGATAATAATGTTGTGTTCATACCCAGATCAGTTATGAAAGAGATTGACAACAGCATTCTATTATTACATGAAGTGACTCCCTTTAAAGAATATTCAACTTACTCTCATGGCGAAATCACCAGGATTCGTACAACTTTTCTAAATTTGGCAAATTTGTATGATATTGTGCGATTGCACTCGTTTGAATTCCTACGACGTCGCTAGACATCGTTTCCATCTAATATGCAACAATTACTTGCTTCTGTCACACAACAGATTCGTATCATGTTTACAAACTCTACTGATTGGTTAAGTTTAGATAAGGGGTTTGGGTAAGGGCATAATATTAATAAGTATGTCCTTAATGCCTCATGCATTGAACTCATGCTTTCTGCATTAAACATCTGGGAATTTGCACATGGTGAAGTCGTACGAGTTTATGAGAACAACATTGTCCGAGACCATACGAAACTTCCAACTCATAAATTATGTAGGACTTTGCATGAGATCGGGTTGGAATTCCAATTCAATAATTCAAGTTAAGCTCAATTGACAGAATTTGTGGCAAAACGTTGATTATCACAAAAAAAACTATTAGTTCATCCCTTGTTTAATAAAAAAAAAGAAGAAAACAATTTAAATATAGTTACAGTAAGACGCATACAATGGAAAATAAATGCGGCCAGTCCATAAACATTCAAATACACACTAAAAAACTATATAGTGACAATTCGTAAACATTACACGTGTTAACATGATTTTAGTAGAATAAAATAAGGGATTTACCTACGTTCCTGCATTTACCAGATTACAGGGTTTGTCATGACAATGAAGTTGTTAAATTGGATATAACTAAGGTTAGTAAGCAATTTTATAACACTAAAATCATGTTAGAATAGTCTTGTGGCTATACTTTTGAAACAGTGTGTATTTTAATGTTTATTGACTGGCCTCATTCACTTCCATTCTTAGTGCCTTACTGTAACGGCAAGTGTTGCTTATTTTTAAATAAACGATGATTCGAAATTATTTTTTGCGATAACATAAAACAGTGCGATTAGTTACAGTATGTGCTATATGAACATAACATCGGTTCAATAAGTACTCGTTTGTCACGTCATTGTCATATTTGGCATGAGGTGCACACTTTGTGGGTCATTCTTTGCTGTCAGATCTATAATGTTAGGGTTTTAAATCACTTATAATTTATTACAAATAACAGAAAATAATAGGGTTATTCAGTGGTTGGAGAGCAAAATAAAACTTCAATTAAAGAGACCGCTCACTCAAAAATTTTCTCATCATTTACTCACTTTCATGCCATCCCAGATGTGTATGACTTTGTTTCTTCTGCTGAAAATTAAGATTTTTAGTAGAATATTTTAGCTCTGTGGGTTCTTTTAATGCAAGTGAATGGTGACCAGACCTGTGAAGCTCCAAAAAGCATATAAAGGCATCATAAAAGTAATTCAAACTCCAGTGGTTTAATATGTCATCAGATGCAATGCAATTACTTTGGGTAAGAAAAAAAAATCAATGTTTATTTTTTTATTTTTTTACATAAATCTCAATGTTTACTTTCACTTTCAGAATGTGAAAGTGACACTGGTGATTTATATAAAAAAGGGACTTTAATATTGATCTGTTTCTCACCCACACCTATTATATGGCTTATGAAGAAATAGATTTGACCACTACAGTCTTATGGGTTATTTTTATGCTGCCTTTATATGCTTTTTAGAGCTACAAAGATCTGGTCACCATTGACTTGCAAATTAAATATTCATTTAAAAACCTTTGTTTGTGTTCAGCAGAAGAAAGAAAGTCATACACATCTGGAATGGCATGAGGGTGAGTACATGAGAGATGAGAGAATTTTCATTTTTGGGTGAACTATCCCTTTAAGTGTGGGAAGAAAAAAAACCTAACTTGACACAGAAGGGATTTGGCTGCATATCTGAGTGGATGAAAACAGTGGGAGCTGCCCGAAATAGTTTAGAATAAAAACTAAATTGTTCAAAGAGGTATAAAAACGTGTTTATGTACTACCATTACCTGTTGCTATGGTTACATGCATCACTCAACCCTATCAGGAGTTAGAAAAGGAATTGAATTTGGTTAGTAATCTATACAGACATTGTTTGATTCTCTCCTGTCTGCACGTCACTTGCAAATACTGTTGTCAATTTTATTAATTGTGGGAATGTAGCCCGTATGAATGAAATTAATGAGTGTGTATGTGTCTTTTCAATAGCTGCTCGGTACACCATGCGTCAGACTCAAGAGATGCTACACTGTCCTTTTGTTGACTGTGGGTTAGGTAATTGACTCACTTAAGATGCCATACTACCTGCATTAAACATCTTTATTCACAGGATGTTTCTTGTGAACCTAAAGACCCAAGCTAAATGAAATGTCAAGCTTTATTAGTACTGTGTATCAGATGAAGTCCAAAAGCTTTTAAGTTCTCAAGCAGCATGGACTAGACTGGTCTTTAATTTTTCATGCCTTAAGAGGGCAGCCTGTGATCTTCACAGTTAGGCATATGACCCTGTATTGTTTCACTGTCTCATTTTAAAGTAGTCTGATGGAAAGTTGGGGTGCTAATGACAAGCACAAAAAAGTAATCATTTACTTTTACGGCATGCACTTTTCTGGCAAAGTGCATAATGTGCAAGTGGCAATTACCAGTCCAGGTAGCTAAAAATGATAATCACTGCCATTCAGCCATAAGCCCTTGTTAGAAATGTCCATTACCATATATTCAAAGAGGCGAGCTGTGTACTATTTTGAGGGTTAATGTTGGCCATTGAATCAATGGAAAAAATACTTCAAGTGACCCTTGATATTGATTAGGCATATCTGAACAAGGAACTGAATAGAACGTATAGGTTTCTGTCGCTGTGCAAAAAGAGCAAATTGGCTCAGTCCTTTTTAGTCTTTTTTTAGTTGCACACTAATCTTTTCTTCAAAGGAATAGTTCACCAAATCTTAAAATTCCCTCATTATCCACCCTTATGTAACTCCAAAGCCATATGACTTACTTTCTTCTGTGGAATACAAACGTTTCATTTTTAAAAAGTCTGCTAAGTTTTATTTGCTATTAAATGAAAGTGTTTAGTGACAGGAGTCTTCTGAAGCCATTTGATCACTTTGTGTGATGAAATTAAATTATTGATAAAGTGCTGAAATCAAATACAGTGGATGCATTGATAACATTAAATCTCATCGGTTCTCATCAGGTGTCGTGACCAAACATCATCATGGGGCCCTATTTCAAGAGTGCTAAGTCTTAAGTGCAGCACTGCGCAATATGTCATACGCCACGTGGCAATGAAGTTTTGGTATTTTTGTTCAGGTTTGCACTAAGTTTGCACTGATCTACTGACACAAATCATGGCTAGTTACAGTGTTGTCGGGGACATAATTTGATGTTCTATTGGAATTCTCAGAGTGTGGGTATGAAACTTCCTGCTTCTGAAATCTCCAAACTGCAAATGCAGGAACTGAGTTTAGACTTTGCACTGAGAATAGACTTGGTTCTTAGAGCTCTTAGCACAATGATCTATTTCTCAGAAAAATAGCAAATTGTGCTTAATGTAATTTAATGTAAATTGTGCATTTACATTAAAAAACACCCAAAGTTTGTGTGCATGCACCCACAGATAGTACAAACACTCCCGCTCCCACTTATGCTTTGAACGGTCAGGAAAATAGAGCCCATGGTGTTATGTCTCCAGATCCAATAATATTTGATGTTATTGATGTCTTACTTTTTATTTTTTTACTTTTTAATTTTTTTCTTCTCTTAAGTAGACTTAGTGCATGAGTCACATCGACTACATTTGTGTTTTTTCTTTTTTTTTTTGGAGGACCTTTATGTCAAATAAACCCTGTAAAGTTTTTTGACTTTTTACATTTTTGGTGAACTATTCCTTTTAAAATATATTTTTTTCTTTTTCTCTCTCTCTGTGTGTGTGTGTGTGTGTGTGTGTGTGTGTGTGCGTGTGTACATGTGTGTGTGTGTGTAAAGGCATTAATGGAAAAGAGGAGGGAAGAACCGGCATGACAATATAAATAATTGTTTAATGTAAAACTGAAACCAAAAGACACAAACACACAAAGGTGTCAGACAGCTGCCCATAAACGCTCTCTCTCTCTCTGTTGCACCACCATCCGCAGTCGGCCTTCATCCCTCTCGGAGGCTTGATTAGCTTGATAAGGTACCGGGTTTGCATAATCATGATTTGACCCCGCCCCTCTGCCCTTTAACATTCCTCCCTTGTTCTCTCAGGCCAGGGAGCCCCTGTCATGACGTACACCCGTTCAACTGCAGAGCAGCAGTGGGGAGTGAGGAGTGAGAGAAAAATAAAAAAAAACACTCACTCGCCGGTTCTCCGATACGCCGTAGCTTGGTCCTCGGCCACTCCTCCACCCTCTAACCGTTAGAGGGTGGAGGAGTGGCCGAGGACCAAGCTACGGCGTATCGGAGAACCGGCGAGTAAGTGTTTTTGTTTTATTTTAGAGTCTAACGGATGACAGCTGCGCATCCCCGGTGGATCGGAGGTAGTCCAAGGGCCCCTGGCGGATGGAACACCCCGCCGCGTTCTCTGGGATCAGAAGGGGTCTCCCCCGCCCCTGGCAGCGGTTCTCCCACTTCTGGCGGTTGGCCGGGAGCCCCTCCCCACTCGTGGTTGGCGGCTGTTCCTCCACTTCCAGGCAGCCTGGCTCCTCTGTCCCCCGGCAGATGGCCGCGGCTGCTCTGTTGGGGTGGATGGTAGCGGTGAGATCTCCACTACACCGCATCCCTCCTCCTTCCTGGGTTTCGGCACCAGTGTAAAGGGATTAATGGAAAGGAGGAGGCAAGAACCAGCTTGACAATATAAATAATAGTTTAATGTAAAACTGAAACCAAAAGACACAAACACACAAAGGTATCGGATAGCTGCCCGTAAACACTCTCTCTCTCTCTGTTGCACCACCATCCGCAGTCGGCCTTTATCACTGTCAGAGGCTTGATTAGTCTGATAAGGGACCGGGTGTGTATAATCACGACCCGGCCCCGCCCTCTGCCCTGTCACAGTGTGTGTGTGTTTACATTTATTGTTCTTGATCTTGTGTCTGTATATATAAGGGAGTGTGAGCAAAAAATATAAATACTTAAGAAATACAACCACTGTGCCACTGTCTTTACACTTGTTACAAAAACAAGTATTGCTGTGTGAAGATACTTGACGCTTGTTTGACTTGATTTTTGTTGACACCTGGCAGCCTCTTCCAGACCTTTTGCAAGGAGGCAGGAGACTGCAAATTGAGACGATCAAAGATAAAAATCAAATTAAATCTGAAAATCCGAGACGCCTGTTTTGCAGCACAGGAATACTCATTAAGAGCTTCACACTTTAAATGTGCTGTGCTCACTCCAGCTGTTGTTAAACATTAAATCCCAAAATCACTGCTGACATTGTTTTAAAGGTGATCCTTCAGATTCACAGTTCTTTTGTGGAGAAGGTTGGGGGCAAGAAACCAATCAGGGATCTCGGAGGTATCAGATTAGTTTAAATGAAGACTGCAATGGTATTTTTGGATATTTCATAGAGTTTGTGTATTTTGGTGTGACACTGTACATTAAGTGACACTTAAAAATAAAAAATCTTTCGAACCTTAATCACCAATGAATATGAGATGAGTAGTTAGACTTCAAAGTATTCTTTTAAGGACAATTCAGGTACAGAAATTCACTCAATGGAAGTCTATGGGACGTGTGCAATGGGCAACCCTTGGACTTCCATTGTAAGTGCATAACTGTGTACATAAATGCAATTATAATGGAAATCTAAGAGTTGCCCATTGCACACATGCCCTATAGACCATTGTGCATAACAAGTGCAAACTGTCAACACATTTTGTTTTTGTAAACCGAAAGAGTCTAAATAATTTTATTCAACAGAAGGTCACAGATTCTGTTCATAGAGCTTAACTTCTGTCTGTCTAGAATATTCCTTTAAAGGCGATCCTTTGAAAATATGTGACTGTGGCGATATTTTCGCAAAATGAAATTACATGGTTCATTACACGTATTGCTGCTGTTTCGAGGTGAAAAGTTACATTTTGTCCCAAAAATAGAAGTTAAGGTTATTTCTCTAAAAAAAAAACTAAACTAAATCACATCTGTTTTCTAGTTTTAAATAAACAAAACCGACTTCCTTACCCTAAACCTAACTGACAGTGTCATAAAAGCAAATGTTAGATGAAAAACAGAATAGTTGAAGCAACCATGTCAATTTGTGGCTCTTTTATGACACTGTCTGTTCAAAGTTCAATGTGTTATCAGTTAAGCCACTGTGCAAATTTATGTTGGAATAAGCTATATAATAGTTAGTTATGTAATTCAAGCTTTAAAATGTATCATATTTCAAATCATGGATTATCATAAAAGTGTTTTGATATAAGACACATTGTGAGTAAAAGAGCAAAAAAATAAGTGTTTATGAACTTAAAATCTGATTATTTTACTCATGAATATTGTGAAAGTTTTCTGATGAAATAATCATACAACATTTTTGTTCATTTTTGTGATACATAGAACGAGGCATGTTAAAGTTATTTTGAAATCATGTACGATGATGTACTTTGTACTATGATAACTTGATTTTGTGAGACCTGGTTGTATAATAGACACCTTTAATCAATATCACTACACATTAATGATCCTATGTTATATTGACCCCTTCCATTGTTTAAAAATATGAATAGTTAATACCAACATGATTATTACTAGCAGTGCTGTTTTGGTTACATATTGTACCTAGAACAGATTCAAATGAACTTAATGAGTGTATTGTTTTGATGGGTAAATCAAACCCATACCTCAACATAATCATTCTGTACTGCTTTAGAGAGAGAGACCCAGTAAGTGCACAAATGTGCAGCAAAACATTGCTATATTTCACCCATTCTATCTTCATTTGCATTTCTTAGCCGTTTTAAAGCAGCCCTGCAGCTTTTTAAACCAGCCCTGAAGCCAGCTGGTAGTTTGTGGATTTTAGTCTTTAGTATTAATGTTACCCCAGAATCCTTCCTAAAAGCTTCCAACACTATGCCATGTTTTCATAAATTTTTTGGGACTGTTGTAAATAGTGGTTGACAAATATTTTCCAATGGCCAATGCCATTCTCAGTAAGAGAGCAAGGTGGCCGAAGGTCAATATAATGCCGGTATATATGTGATAGACTTTTTTGCACAATACTTGTTAATTTTCTATATGACTAATTGGACTTGGTGCTGAAAATCTCAAATTGGCCAAATAAAATCCGATTTTAGGCTTCTTTACTGTAAGGTGATTCTCTTCGAAAAGTGGAAACTCTGTGGCTCTTTAACCTTGTGCGACCCTGCATTCACATGCGTGGACATTGTATTTTGGCTTTGCTATACGCAATAAATAAAATAAATGAATAACACTGACAGAATATTGTTCACAAGACTCTAGACTGTTAAAGGTTTAACTTCTGCCACACCAGTGTCACTGGATACAACAGCATGTCGTCGATTTCCAAGATGTGCTCTTACGAATACAGCGCTAACAAAAGCGCCCCTGAAACCTTTCATCGAAACCTGCTTGGTTGTAAAGAAGCAAATCTCTAGTTTCGTTTGGTATGCTGCATTAAAAAATCTGTGATGTCCACATATGTGGAAACTCATACTGCATTTCCTCAAAAGTAGAAACAACATGTTAGTTATTTTGAATGACATTGACTTTGGACTTGCTTATTTTACTACTATAAAAATACAGCCATTTGAAGGATTATATTTAAAAAGTGGACACATCCTATGCAGATGATAACCCCAACAATTATGTTTCTCATAACATGTAATATATTAACCATGTTTAAAACTAACAAACTAAATAGAAAGTTTAAGCATGCATTATAACTGAATTATAAGTGTAATTTAATAAGAAATTACAAGTGTTTGGTATGTAATTTCTTGTATTTTAAATTCCAGAGTGATGTATTTTGGGGTTATTTGCAGTTATACACTGATGGCCAAAAGTTTGTAATAATGTACAGATTTCGCTCTTATGGATAGAAATTGGTAAGAAAGTGTCATTCAACTGGCCACAGTGTATAGTCAGGACATTAATAACATGAAAAATTACTATTACAATTTGAAAAAAAAAAAACCTATTTCAGAACTTCTTAAACTACTACAAAGAGTTCCTCCATAAGCAGCAATGACAGCTTTGCAGATCCCTTGGCATTCTAGCTGTCAGTTTTTCCAGATACTCAGGTGACATTTCACCCCACACTTCCTGCAGCACTTGCCAGAGATGTGACTGTCTTATCACTTCTCACACACCTTACAGTCTAGCGGATCACACAAAAGCTCAATGTGTTAAGATCCATAACTCTCTTTCCCAATTATCTGTTGTCCAATGTCTGTTTCTTTGACCACTTTAACCTTTCATTTTTGTTTTTCTGTTTCAAAAGTGGCTTATTCTTTGCAATTCTTCCCATAAGGCCTGCACCCCAGAGACGTCTCTATACTGTTGTACATGAAACTGGTGTTGAGCAGGTAGAATTAAATGAAGCTGTCAGCTGAGGACACGTGGTGTCTGTTACTCAAAATAGAGACTCTGATGTACTTATCTCTTGTTTAGTTGTACAACTGGTCTTCCACATCTCTTTCTGTCCTTGTTAGAGACAGTTAGAGTTGTTGGAGTTAGACTTGTTAGAGTTGTCTTTGAAGATTGTAGTGTACAACTTTGAATTTAGTCTTTGAGGTTTTTGGGGGGGCAATTTCAAGCATTGTGTAGCCTTCATCCCTCAAAACAATGATTAACTGACAGTTTTTTGCCATTTTTGACCTAATATTGACCATAAGACATGCCAGTCTATTGCATACTGTGGCAACTCAAAAAGAAACACAAAGACAATATTAAGCAACATTTAATTAACCAAATATCTTTCAGCAGTGTTTGATATAATGGCAAGTGATTTTCCAGTACCAAATTGTCAATTTAGCATGATTACTCAAGGATAAGTTGTTGGATTGATGGCTACTGAAAATGGGTCCTGTCTAGATTTGATCAAAAATGACTTTTTTCAAATAGTGATGGGGCTGTTTTTTTACATCAGTAATGTCCTGAAAATAATTTGTGATCAGTTGAATGACACTTTGGTGAAATAAAGGACTAATTTTCTTCTGAAACAGCAAATTCTGTACATTATTCCAAACTTTTGGCCGCAATAAATTAATTATCTTGATGGGAGGACAGAAATGACCATTTAACCTAGCAAAAGACACTTCTGTTTGGCTCAAGACACCTTTAGGGTGTGGCCAACCTCAGCTCAACAAAACCTCCCCTCCTAGGACGATCACTCTCTGTTCTGAGTCTCCCTTGCAGGAGCCCTCGTTTCCGGGCCCGGCCTGGTAATTCCATCACCCAGCCAAAGACGCAACAAAGACTTTCTACAGACCCAGCCAAGATTCCAAAGGTGTTTTATAAACAATTTCGTACCCGATTGCAAATCGAGGCATACTAAATTAAGTAATTATGTTTCTCAAGGCATGGTCTGTAGACTCCATAAAGTTAATTTTTCCATTACAGATTATTTCTATTTCATCTTATGTCAAAACTCACTCACCAACCTGTGTTTTATGTTTGTCTGCTGTATGTGTGTTTGTATTCAAAGATAATTTTATAGTGTATTTGATCAAACTATATTGGTCCCAAGAAATCTGTCAATCCTAAAAAGCATTGCTCATGAACCATATTTAAATATATTTTTTATATTATTTTCAGTGCCCATGAAAGTAGGTTTACTGTAAGAATTAATCTTATGTGCTGAATCATCATTGCTGGCTGAAGACTTTGATTGGGTGAATATTAAAAGAATGAATGTTAATGTCCAATCAATCATTAATCACCTTATTAAGCTAACTTCCTTGCATTAGTGGTTGGAAAATGATGCAGGCATAAGATTAAAGCCATAAGCTAACCATTATGCAAATTCCCTAAATATAATTGGTTAAGAATGATGGCAGTTGTAAATATACCCTGTCACAAAGTCGCTAATTCCCTACAACTCAAACCAAAAATCTAGCCTATCAGATAGCGTGACTGAAGGAAGGAGCTTCTGATTTTACTAATTTTAGTAAGCATGCCTACCTTGGCCATTTGTAGTGCTGGGTGTGATTCAATTTAAATTAACGTACAGTGTTGAATGAGAGGGCGATAAACAATGCTTTGAATCAGAGGAAGCATAACATAAATTTCTTATACCTGAGGGTGGCACCAAAGTGAATAAATGAATAACTGTATGTGTTGCTCAACTGAGATGAAAGATGATGAATTTGAATGAAAACAGTTTATATTAACAATTATATTTAAATATTTCTTAGTGTAATTTTTCTTTTAACCCTTTGGTTAGGGAAGCATTGCTTACCTTGCTTATGTGGACAGCATGTCCCTGGCACAGATGGGTGCAAAAATAGCCCTGGATGCCTTCAAAACAGCACAACAGCAAGACAGTGCAGCTGAATGAAACACAATGTGGGTCTCCATTTTAGAGTTATAACTTGACATTGTGCTTTGGCACGATATGTGTGATAACGGTCAAAGCCGTTCATCTGTTGTACATTTATTTACATGAAGGTGTCCTGTGTAAGTCCACTTGAATCTCCCATGACAGGCACATCTCTCTCCTCTTCAGCTGTTTGACTGAATAATAAATAGTGGGTGGAGCCAAGGGTGCAATGACGGAAAAATAGGCATTGCATAGGTAGATGTATTTGATCCTAGTGACGTCAGAAGTTCCACGAATTCCAAACGAGCCGTTTTTGCAGCTTGGGTTAAATAAATGCTCTTTTTCAGGAAGGAAGTTTTCCGTTCTGAAACTTACAGTATGTGTTTAGAGTACAATGGATCAAGAGATCAAGGAAAATAGGATTCCTCATGTCATGACCGCTTTAAAAGGATAGTTCACCTAAAAATGAAAATTCTTTCCTCATTTACTCACCCTCATACCATCCCAGATATGTATGACTATTTTCTTCAGCAAAAGACAAATGTAGATTTTTAGAAGAATATCTCAACTGTAGTGTAGTGCAAGTGAATGGTGACTGGAACTTTGAATCTCTCAAAAACCGTATAGGCCAGAATAAAAGTAATCCAAAAGACTCCAGTGTTTAAATGTTCAGAAACGATATAATAGGTGTGTGAAAAGACAATATTTCAGTCCCTTTTTTTTTTTTTTTTGCCTAAATCTCCACTTTCACTTTCTTCATCTTTTTTTTTGACAATTATCATTCTTTGCATTTGCCACCTACTGGTCTGGAATGGTCAAAGATGGAGATTTATAGAATCTGGAATGGCATAAGGGTGATTAAATGACAAGATAATTTTCATTTTGGGGTGAACTATCCCTTTAATATATTCACTATGCATTGGCTGTTTAAAGGCTTAGCTCATGTAGCTGTGATTTATCTTCTACAATCTGAAACTAGTGACAGTGTAACCCAGGAAAACTACCCTTGAGTTTAAAGACTTTTTTAGTGAAAGTGCTCTATGTTGGTGAGGAGACTCTCATCTGACATCTATTGTAGCTTGTGCCAAGGTTATAATAGTTTTGAATTCTTAATTAAATTGTTATTTCTATTTCATTTTCAATTCTTCACTCCAGTTTAGTTTAGATTTTGTTTTGTTTGACAGTTCTTTGTTAATTTTAGTTTAGTTTTTCAGTACATTTTGTTTTTGTTTTAGTTTTGATATAGGGGTAAATGGAGAATGGGAAAAACAGGCATTTGTGTAATTGTGTAATGAGTAACTTAACCACAAAGTCCTCTTTAATGCAATGGGCATGAGAAAGTCACTCTTACTGCATCTCTGAAAATTTTACTTAAAACAAAACTCTTTTCCAGTTCCAAATGAACAATGAAATGAAAAACTAAATATAGCTGTGTTCAGCGATGATGGGCCTAAGCATCATGGGTCTGTTTCCACCTGCTGACTTTTGGAAAACAATGCAAGGTGGACATTATTCTAAACAATTTTGAAGCAATTTGGGTAAATATAAAAGGACTCCTTTAAAATCTGTCGTAAGAGCCACACTTTCTGCTGCCAGATGGTGGTGCTATGACTGTGATCCAAAATAGTCACATCTATGTAATTGGCTCCCAAGACTTAACCTACATCTGAATTTGGATCTAAATCACACATTGCACACTGAAGATAGGAGACACCTGTTTCCCATTTTCACCATTATTTTAAGGCCTCACCATGGCAACACCTTTCGATATATCAAACAACTGTTCACAATTTAGCATCTTCAATGTCTTGGCATTATGTTTTCTAAATGTGTTGACAGTCTCATGAATCCCCTAGGAGGAGGATTTCAAATTTCAGAGACTGCAATATTTAAAAAATCCAAAATGGCAGACTTCCTGTTGGGAGGAACTAATAACTGTAATTATAAAAGTTGTCCGGCTTGATGAGAACAATATATGTACCAATTTTGGTGACTGTAGAAGAAAATGGTGGTGCTACAGAGGCCGTCTTACCCGCCCATTTTAAAGGAGGTACTAAAGAGCCCCTCTACACGCCCATGCATAAACATTTGCCCAGCCCTAATGGCCAACGATTCTGATGTGTGTGCAAAATTTCATGAAATTGCCTCAAAAGTGCCTCGAAAACACCCAAATATAGGAAGAAAGGAGTAATAACGATGAATATGTTGCCATGGCAATAATAATAAAAAAAGCAAATGCATGAACATGTGCAATAGGGACACATATATGAGCAGCATACACACTAGAAGCTCAGTTACAGGTACTGCACTAAAATAACTAAGAATTCTGCTCTAATTGTCATGTTTAGAAATTTTAAGAGAAACTGTGCTCCGGATTTAGTGCAGTTTTACTCGCCTTTGACTTTTTGACACATTATTATCATTCAGTAAAACAGACGTAATGATTGATGTACAGTATGTCCTAATGAATTCAGACACTCCCCTTGAAATCCAATTTGGGGACAAATGGTCTTGTAATTGATACACTACAGTCCTGAAGTGTTCGCACCAGAATGACAAAAAAATGGACTGTGAGTCGCAGGACACTGACTGCAAGTTGTGTAGTGTACACTTGGCTTAACCCTGGATTCATGGCAGAGCTAATATTTTTTGTCTGGTGGTAAACAGGCATCAGTCAGACTGAGGTTTCTATTGTGTGTCAAACAAGACTATTTCCTATATAGTCTGTGCAGCCTCTATACCAATACTTTATCAAAGAAAAAATAACTTTTCACTTAAAAAGATTTTCTAAAATCATGTATTATTGCATATACACGAAGAATACATGACGTGAACGGCACCGTAGATAATAAATTGAATTGAGAAAACTATTTGTTCTGGAAATATACAATGGGGCCCAAAAGTCTGAGACCACATTGAGAATCTGGGATTCAAAATCCAAAATAAATTTGGAAATTAATAATGCAATTTGTGGAAAGAACTTGAGAAAAATAGAAGCATATTTTTCTGGTGTAATCAGACCTTTGGTCTCCACAACGGACCAGCACTTGATAACTATAATAGTTGCTGTGGTTATGTTGTTATCTTACTGGCTCATGAAATTGCTTAATAGTCTGTATAGTAATTTTGATCAAATACATTTCTAAAGACATTGTAAAGAGGTGATGACATCATAAAACAAATTACAGCTGCTGTTCATCATTGTAATTTTAAATTATGCCTGGTGATTGCTCAATAATGCCTTGTTTTGGGGACAAAGAACTGATAAAGGATTTTAATTGACTTGGAAAGGGCAGACGAAGCAAGGGCAGCCATTGCGGAGAAACCTTACATGACCTTCTTTGCCATTGTCTGCAACATTGTACGGTATAAAAATGGCTGCCAGACAGTCTTTCTTCGATTTATTCCAATTTAGCTGATAGAGCCTTCATGTTTGGCCCCAGTTATCAGCAATTTTTTCCTTTTGAAGTCGAATGCCAGTACTGAGTGACGTGTCAGATGAGAGAAGGGGTATTGAGTCTGTAGTTGTGGTTGATGAGCGATGTTTATTGGCTGATGTTGAGTATCTGGTCACGATGGGCTTTAGCCAACATGTGTTAGTGGAGTCACAGCAGGGGCCCGATCATCTGGGTCTTAATGGACGCAATGGTGCTTTGATGGATAGTTCTGATTGGCCAGTGTAGGAGCCGTTCACCCAAAGATGAAAAGTCTGTCATTTACTCACTCATGTAGTTCCAAACTAGTTTGGCTTTCATTCATGGGACACAAAAGTGACATTTTGAAGAATGTACTGGTTGCTTAATGTCCATGCAATTCAGTTAATGCGGAACGGTCAAGCTCCAAAAAGGATGCAAAAGCACCATAAAAATATTGTAATAGTGGTCGCTGTGACTCATTTACTATATTCCAAATTAGTTTTATGGGAAGAAAAGACGTGATTTTTTTTATACTAATGTTTTTATATATCTCTTTAAATATAAATATCAGAAATATAATATGTATTTTTCTAGTCAGAGCAGTATTTACCTGCCCCTAACTTTGAGGATTTCAATGAATTAGGGTGAATATTTGTTCAGATCAATCATATTAAATACCCCCAATAAGCCTAGAAAACACCCTTATTTATATAACTGACATAAAACATAGTAATGAAAAGCAGCTAATGTATTATTTTGTAAAAATGTGTGTATTATTATAAAGTTGCTTTGAATATTGCTCCAAAAGAGAGTCGTGCAGATGTATATGCAGGGACTAGATTCACTGAATTTAATTTAAATGAACCATCTAAAACACTGTTATTGCTGATGACTCGTGTGCCGTGAAAGATTGTTAGGTGTACCATGGAAAATTATAAAATTCCACAAAATAAATAAATGCATGGGGAAAAAAATAATAATTTCAGGGATCCTCACCTTTCAGAGAAATTTGTGTTTTGAAACCATTTATATGCGTTCAGTGTCTTTCATATGACTGGCATCAGTGCTGCAGAATACATTGAAGTCTATGAAGTGACTTTACACCAAAGTGTTTTTTACTTCACCAATAATGTCTGAGAGTACTAAGCAATACGAAATGTTAAAAATGGTCCAAATTTGTGAAGAGACATTGAATGTCTCATAATTTCTTTGAATTAAATATTCCCTTATTGTTTACGCATATCTGAGACCGCAGTTATTGAACTCATTTAAATTCACCAAGAAAAAACTTAAATGAGACCTAAACATAAATGAGTCCTTTTATTACTTTCTGCTATCAAAGCAACTGCAAGTTTTTTTTTTCTCTCATCCAAATACATGTTTTCAATGTTTATTGTGCATACCTCCTGCTTTTTTTCCCTGGCAAACTCGTAAAATAGCACCTCTGCAATGCTTTCTGCAACTCTGGTCATGTGGAGGGCAATGCGGCATTTGACACTGGGTTCAGCCTCCGGAACCAAATTAAAACTGCCACGAGAAGTCGTCTGTCCAAGGCAAAGACGCAAAGTCTAATGACAATTACCTCGCCATCAGTCTCCCTTGATGCATTTCATTACGCACAGGCGAGCACACAGTTTAAGTCGATGCGGACCAGGAGGTCTTTATATTGCCATATAAAGTTTTGTCGTGCTACACTGCTACTAATTGCAAAAAATTGCTTGTTACTGAAAAAGTCACACTTTATTGTAAACAACTGAGCTTTTATCAGGCTAATGTAAAATGTAGTTAAGTTAGTAGCATTGCTAGTTTTAGTTATTTACTCTAGGCCAGTGATAAGAAGTTGCAAATCTGTTTGCTTTACTCAGTGTGACAGTAAAGGTACAGATCTTTCACTCTTGTCTTTTCATGCAGTATATTTAAATGAATTTATTCACTCGGATTCATTATTCACATTTTGAGAAAGTTATGAATTGCTTCTGCTGACTGCGGTTACATGAAGAAAATGTTTTATTTGTATTTTATTGAGATGACATTTCTGTGTCTTTGACAGAAATGTGTTGGTCTCATAAATATGTGTCTTTCTCTATATAATATTTGGGGATGAGCGATTTTGTTATCAAATTCTGTGCAAGGACGAATCCATTAGATATTTGTTGTGTGTAATATCAGATTTCAAATTCAAATGTTAACCATTATGTAGTGTTTACTTCATTTGTGCATTGATCCATGAGAAGACCGTTAAGCGTGGCTTGGTAGTTGTGTGTTGTTCTGTTTGTGTGCATGCGAGCGTGTATGTGCGGATGTGTGTGTGTGTGCATATGAAAAAAGAGTGATGAATATATTAAACTCAATAACAACATAAGCGTAGGAAGCTCATCAAATAGTCTTACAGAATGCCTTTAATTTGAAGCTTTGTATGGCTAGAATATGCTCTCATGAATAAATGATTTAACTTCATCATGAACTGGAACGTGTGTAAACAGAATGTGGAAACTTCCCACGCAGTTTACACATTAAGGATGTAGAGACCCCCTCCCACAAGCCAGCAGTTTAACATAGAACATTAAAAGAAATGCATACATTTTGTTTGATAGAGATGTTGATTGACAGAAGGGGTTTTCCTTGGTCAAAAATGGTCTTCGGAGGTGACTGATGTACACAGTTCATATATACGTGAAGTTAACTTTTATGTAATTGCCATTAATTAATATTTAATGTAATTATGTAGTTGCATATTACTGAATGTGTACATTGGATATACAAGTTATCTTTGATCATCTAAGCATCTGTAACATTTTGAAATTGAGTTTTTGTTTTGCTTCAAGATGCTATGGGAAATCAAATTTAACATACTTTATTTAATGAACACCTTATTTCTTTCTATAAGGCTAGTTATCATCTTCACAGATACAGCACCTTACTGATGTGGGACTTTTATTTTGGTGAAAATGTTTGTTCATACTAATTAACATATAATATATACATCATATATGTATTAGGCTCTTAATTAGGGGTGTCCATGGTTAACCGATTAACCGTTAAAAATTGCGTAACCGAGTGAAACATTTTGCTCGGTTAAGTGGCGTCAATGGCGTGCATTGAATTTAGTTGTAATACATTTTTGCACCCCCAGAGACTGCCAGAGTGCTCCCAGACATTTGTAATGTCCACAAGAAGTAGTCTTGACCAGTTTTCTAATATGAAGCGGGCAAAGAAAAGCACAGCGTGGGAGCGCTTTAAAATCGAGAATGACGGGGCAAAATGCAAGTATTGCAATGCAGTGCTTAGATATACTTCAAGTACAACCTCGTTGTTGTACCATCTCAACAGCCAACACCCGGGCACACCAGGGATGGAAATTAGCACCCGCCACCAGCCAAAT
This sequence comes from Moxostoma hubbsi, assembly GCA_032164185.1. Lineage (NCBI taxonomy): Eukaryota > Metazoa > Chordata > Actinopteri > Cypriniformes > Catostomidae > Moxostoma > Moxostoma hubbsi. The sequence continues at coordinate 30,266,623 of JAVLUX010000025.1, read as the reverse complement.
GCGGGTGATTTTGTGTTGTGGCGGGTAAACTCGCTTCACCTACCGGCCACCGTGGCGGGTAAATAAAAATAGCATCATGCGACGTTCGTCTGTTAAAGGACAAATTAGTTTGAATAAACGAGGAGACACTGATTAGCAAGACGACTCAGTGAATGTGCTTTCCATTAAATGAATCACACACACAGTAAACAAATCCTTAACAAAAAAACAGGGCTATTCTGGTGGGTGCGGTGACGCGCTCATGTAAGGGTGGCGGCGTGGCGCTACCAATAAAGCTCCTAAAATCTGTCACAAAGAACCGGCAAAAGTAATGATTATGAATATGTAAAATATAGCAAGGAGATATTTTAATTATTTATTAATAAACAAGTCTTTTCTTTGTCCGTGTCATTTGCAAAGATGAAGTTGACGATGCTGACTCGCGGTCTTCGCAGTAACGCACCAGAGAGAAATGCACATTTCTTACGGATTACATAAGCAGAGAGCAGTCTGTGTCTGTTTTCTTTAGTTTTGAATTATTTGTGAGGCAAGGCTACCTTATACACTGAGTTTCGGTTCATTTATGAGACGAGCTCCAGTTCACGCGCCGGCGCCTCGCTTCGTGATTATATCGTCTGCTATATTTAATTCTTATTTATTAAATCCAGGCAATTGGTTGATGAAACATTGATTAAAATTAAGACACAATTAATACAAAACGAAATTCACTTTAAAGAAAGGTTTTGTGCTTTCTGTTTGATGTCTCTGTGGAAGTTTTAAAGCATCTTTCAGTGCCGCTTTCAGAGCGCTCACATCCGTAACATTGTGTTTTCCTCGTATGCGAACTGAAATGAATATCAGTTCATGGATTGTGTGTGTAGGCTATAAGAGAGAAAGAGAAAATGCCAGTATTTCATTGAGACTTGAGATTAAATAAACGGCTTAAGTATTGTAGATCTTGTAGTATTAATTTTCACATGCAGTTACACATTGTCGGTTAAAAACAAGAAAGTGGCTGGTAAAAACATTGAGTGGCTGGTAGATTTTGAAATCCACAGTGGCCGGTGGACAAAAAAGTTAATTTCCATCCCTGGCGCACACTATGGTTAACCGAGTATTAACCGTTAAGGGCCTCGGTTAACGGTTAATGAAAAACTTGAAAACGTGCAGCCCTACTCTTAATGATTTAAGTCATTGTGGAAATGGATATCTGAAGGCAAACATGGCCAGTTTTTTTTCTATAATATCAAACTAGCCGTAGAACTGTGGTATCTTCACAATAGCGTAGCTTTACTTGTAAGGAGCTACATTTGTCATATTGTATTGGGAGCGCAGCAATGGAGCCAAGGGAGTACTCAAATGCACTCACCTAAACCTAAAATTTCTTCGAATGACTAATTTTCCTGAAATTATCCAAAACATTTTAAACTACAGCACAAATTGAAAAGACTGCAAGTCTGTCCCTAACAGCCTTCCTGTCAAAAATGAAAGATGCGCTACTAGGCATAAGTTCAATAGCGCTTGGAAAACCAGATCATTTAAGTGAATCAGTGCTCCGGCCAGAATATATAAATTAACTGGTTAAAATAAAAGATTCCCTTATATTTAGCATTGGGATTTTCATTCATTTTAGTGATTCTTTTTTTTCTGATGGTTAAAGTAAATGAACTATTTTGCATAAATGATTCACTGAATCACTTGAGCCCCACTCAGCCTTAAAGGGACTTTGCCAAAAGTCACCAATTTCCTTTTTGAAGCAAAATATTTATATAATTACTGCCATTTATTACTATTTTGGTATTATAAAATAGGGTGTTTTCTAATTGTATTATTGTATATTAAGTTGTGTGTGTGTGTGTGTGTGTGTGTATGTGTGTGTATATATATAGAGAGAGAGAGAGAGAGAGAGAGAGAGAGAGAGAGAGAGAGAGAGAGAGAGAGAGAGAGAGAGAGATAGATAGATAGATAGATAGATAGATAGATAGATAGATAGATAGATAGATAGATAGATAGATAGATATATATATACTGTATATGTTTTTACTATAGTAATGTATGGTAGTAATCATAACTATAAGAATGGTTTTAGTATAGTATTGTTGTAGTAAACATGACTGCAGTTACCATGGTTCATTTTATGGTAACTATGGTTTTACTACAAGTACCATGGTTAAACCCTGTTTACATATATAACTATGAGGTGATTATTATTAAATTCTGCATTCAGAACTTCTGATATATATTACACTCCATAACAAGTGTGGGTATCTCATGAATCAGCCTTACAAAGTGACTTAAATTTGTAGCTTTGAATGGCTAGAATATCCTTTTTTTTCTCTCATAATTCACTCAGAAAATATAATCAGTGTCATTGCATAACTTCTAAAATGTTCCTCTGGTTATTCTGAAATGCTTATCATCCAGAGAATTGGCCACAATTACCTCCCAGAACTGTCCAACACACTTTCGCTCCCAGACATAAGGCATCTGCCACTGAATGTTATGATACATTACATTTATCAGAGCGTTATGTATACCCGCTCTAAACCCCAAGTAATGTAATACATTTAATAAAAGAGCCACTGTAACTTCAACTTTAATTTCTACTTTGCACCAATGTCCGCAGAAGTAACAATTTTGTTCTCATAAACGCATGGGATGTAAACATTGCTTTATTCGCAAATTGGTTTTGCAAAGTTCCAATTTTGCACAAATACATAACTTGGATGGAAACATGACTATAGACTTTCTTTTTTGTGGTGGGTCTTTTCCCAAAAAAATATTAATGTGAAAAATGTAACAAAAAATATAAATTCTTGGTTTGACAATACTCGGTAAAATAGTGCAATATTTTGAAACATCATGGCTTTTCCTTTCCTTCCACCTCTGCCTGCAAGTCTTGAAAGCTCCTTTATGTTTGTAATTTGTCACATCTCACCACTGTATAGAGCCCAACTGGACAGATTCGGCCAGGTCTGCCTGATGGTTTACGGAGCACTCATGTTTAAATCTCTTGGAGGTAGAAAAGGTCACCATGAAGAGCTAATGGCCATCATCACAGTGCCAAATTAGGGCTCATTAGAAGGGCCACATCCCGTGGGCACCCAGCCTTACATCAGCACAAAGAAAGCCATTCTGACCTGCAATTAGTGCCTTGATTGCACCATCCTCTGCTAGACCTGTTTGTAATAGTAAAAGCTTGAATTCCTGATTCATCTGAGCATGTTTTTAATAAATGAATGTCCCTGTAAGATAAATTGCTTGTCTCTTGTAGCACAAAATGTAATGTAACAGAAGGGAGCTATAGGACAGGAAAATGGAAAGTGATGTATGTCCTTCATTGGACACAGAACATTTAGTTTTCATTAAGAGTTAAACATGTACACGATACATTAGCGGAGGTTCAATAGCTGTAGCTTTGTCTCTCACTGTATTTCACTCTGATGAATTAGCAACTCAGCACACCACATAAAATGACAAAAGGAAATGAGCAGAAAGGCATTAATATGACGTGTTGCAGGGTTAGCTAATGTCTTGGCTTGGAGGCTGATGTTTATGACTTGGGCTAATGATATCTGCCTGACCCGGAATGAGGTTTACTGTGGGGGGAGATGAGGAAGGTGTCTGAAAGGTCAGCAACAGCATCGCTCTTTCATTAGGAGAGATGTGGTACAGAAATCCATAAACGGCTAGTCTTACAGCCACGTTGGTTTGTTATATATACTTATAGTTGATTATGCATGTTAAGCTGGTATAGATGAAAACATTTTAGCTTAAAAAAAAAATTAAATACTTCTGTTTTAAAAATCGGTCAAACAGAACCTTCCCATGGCTACTCTGTAAAGAAAAATGCTGCCATGGGAATAACTTATTAGCTAAACTAATATCACTTTAAAAATGGTTAAAAAAAATTCTCCCCCTAAACATGTTTTCAGTTCAGTCCTTAAGGCAATGAGATGTGGAAGCGTGTGTGTGCGCGCATGCGTGTGTGTGTGTGTGTGTGTGTGTTATTCAGAGCATGCCGTTATTTATGTATGATGCACAATGGTGTGAGACCACCAGTATGAAGTGGGAATAAACAGCGAGCCAAAGCTGCTTGATTGCTCTGGATTGTGGGCGGAAAAGGATAAATTAGCAATTCATTCTTAATTACAAAGACCAGAACAACATTGCAGTGAACAAATGAAGCAACAAAATTACTGACAGGGTGCACTGCATTTCCACGTCTTGGTGGAAGAATCACTCTCCACCTCGTTGCAGAGCCATTCTCTAATTAATGATGATTTCTCATCAAATCTCTCTAATCATTGTGGATCTAACCGACCTGGCAGTCATTCCATAAATCCACATGGGGGAGAAACATTTCCGCCCAATAAGTCATGTAGATCTTTGATCCATAAACAGCAGGAAGCATACCCCACCTGATCTCATTGCACATCCACTGTTATTATAATTAATGAAAAACTTGTATTTAATTAACTGAAATAAAAACAAATGAATAATACAAAATTTAACTAAAATAAAACTCCAAAACAAACTGAAATAAAATACAAATGAATACAAATACATTTTTGTTTATTATTAATAGTTTCATTTAGTTTATTATGATTATTAGTTATTCATTTTATGCCCATACCTCTTTAACTTTGTTCTCTTCTGAATAGTGTAAAAAAGGCAAAATTGCAAAAAGAAATAAAAAAAAAGATAATTTTATATATACACACACACACACTATTACATATCTAAGGTATTTTGTGACATTTGGTAATTAACCAGATATAACTGCTTAATTACAAAAGTCACAAATACCTTAGATATGTAATAGTCTCGTTTTTGTTTTTCACTTCTATAAATAATATTTTTATGATTATATCATTATAAATTTACTATCACAGGATATGTTTCTTTGTTTATTACAAATAAGAACATTATTACTATGTCATTTTAATTTTCTGTGTGACAGTGGGGAATTATCAGTATTCCACATGTGTGTACACATATATTAGATGCTATTTGTTACTCAAGTTGGCACTGATAGTTCAGTGATTGACTTGATTTACAAAAAAAAGCATTGCCACCCTAGCATTTAGTATCCCAAAGTATAAATTATAAATGTAAATATATTACAGTTGATGCTGTCATAATGTACGTTTATTTACAGTATGCTAAACTCAATTAAAAATTCTATTGATTTTAAATGCTAATTTATAAACCTTTAAAGACAGACCTACCATGAGCTCTGAGGTTGTTCATCGGAAATGTAGTCTTTAATAGAGAAATTCCTGTTGAACAACTACATTACCCATGGCCCAGCAGAGAAAGCTTCACCAATCAGAGAACCGCCAACAACAAAACCCGCAAAATGAGCCCGGAAGTAAAAGTTCACTCCCATGATGCACTCTGAATGATGAAATCGAGTCTCCCTGTACTCTTTAAAATACTTTTATATTTTTGTATATTGGAATATTTTGCAATAAACGTTAACAGTTTTGTTTCTATACTTATAATCAATAACCTAAAATAAATAGTTTTATATATTTCCATAGTTTTATATTTGATTATTGGTCATTCACAATGCTTTATGGGATTGTATTCCTTGCCCTCTGTAAAGACGGTAAGTACACAAACTTGTACCTTTGTCTTTTTGTCAGAATTTCACATACTTTTTTGCCTTAAAACAAAGTCTGTAGTGTTGCGACTTAAACTTAACTGAAACTAGAAAACACTAAGGCCACGTCCATACGAATACGTTCTCATTGGAAACGCATCTATTTCGCTACAGTTATGCATCTGATCCACAATAGAATGTCATTTTACTCAACAGAAAATGCTCTTCACTGATCCATAATTTGGGAAGCGTGACTATTGGCAATTGAAAACAGAGTTTTCAAAAGAAAATGTATTAGTGTGGATGTGGCATACATCTGAAGTAAATCTAACACTCACAGAGTGAAAACTAACAAAAACTAAACTAATTTAAAAGGACAATTTTTTTTTTAAGTCAAAGCTTTAATAACCCTGAAAAACTATCAGACATGAGCCGAAATGAAGAGCCAGTACATCCCGTGCTTAATTCAGCCTATTTGTGACAGCTCCCGTCAGTCAGTGAATGGCTGACAGTCATGTCACTGCGTTGGGCACGGGCGTAATAAAGAGTTGAGTTAAAGCCCTGGATACAGGGCCAGCCGAGCATGTTTTGAAGTGCTGTGGTCATTCAACAAGAGGGATTTATGTCCTGCGGTCCATCAGGGTTGATCTTAAAAGGCTGTGATTAACAGCAGAGAGAGTTGAGATGGGCTTCAACACTGCTGCAGGCAAACCCTTAGAAGGCCATACAACTCGCAAGCTTTTTACTCTGCCTGTTAACACGGGGAATCACTCTCTCTTACACAAACACACATTGTTTGTGTGTATGTGTGTGTGTGGTAGTCAAGGACTACTAGTGCTTGCTTATATTGCATTCTTTTCTAATTTAATAAATAAAATCTTCATTACAAGTAGTATTGTAGGCAAAGTTGGCTTTAAAGTGTTTTCTGCGCCACAAGTGTTACGAAGTGGAATTGCAAAAATAAATATAACCGTAAGCGGCAATTATTGGGGTTCAAGCGGTTTAGAAAAGTGGATAAAATCACAGATCTGACAGGTGCAAAGTCATTTCATTACTGAAAACTCTAGTTACTTTTGTTTGTATGGTGTTTGTCGACTTACGAGGATTAGCGACAGTGTTGTAATTTGGATCTTATGGGCTCCATTGCAAAGCAGATCATTCTGGCCACTTTTTGGAAGTGTTAACAGCTATTGTCCAATAATGATTAATAACCATAATCCCCTGGATGTTGATATCAGACAAGATATGTGAAGATCTCATGCTTGTGTATTTATCTGCTTTTTGAATTTTCCGGTCAGACATTTTTATCCCTTTGAAGTCGCTTGTAACCAGAAAACTCTTGTTGTACCGCAGCGGTCGATTGAATGGTGATGGTGGCGCTTTGCTTCTGCCGGGACTCATTCAGGATGGATTTCATGTGTTTTTGACCACATTTATATGTGGTTTTTGTGATCAACTTAATACCAGGCGTAAACAGGTTCTTATGTTTATATTAAGTTTATATGCCATATGATTTGCTCACGTCTCTTAATTCGTCAGCGAGCATCAGCATATCATTCTTACTATACAAATTTAACTATGTATTATGCTGCAGTTCCTAAAAGAGTTATCCGTCAAATGGCAAGTTGATTCCTCAAACTCGGGTACTGTTTTTCCTCGAGAAACCTTGGCTACAGAGCCAGGATATTTGAACCAATGAACAGAGGCAGCTATTTGGTGCCATAATAGATTTTCAGGTGCACAGAACACGTCTTGAGCATGCACACGCCCTGTGGGTGCGATAGCAGGGTGATTTCTAAAGAGAGCTGCGTATATTTTAGAGCGTGCATCCAATTTTGTGCAAGATCGAAAGATTGGGCAACAAGGACATTCATGTGCTCTTGACATTGAACAGTATTATAACGCCATATAGGTATAGTCTATTAAGCTGGACTATGGTCTATTAAGCTATTAATGTTCATTTATATTCACAATACATTGTTATATTATTTATTTTTTGATATTACTTGGTTAATTGATCATTCTCCACTCTTCCCCTGATATATTCTGGCGACCCCCAGTTTGGAAACCATGGCCCTTTTCTGCTGGTACAATTGGCATGGCATTTTGAATGTACACAGCATATGTTCAAGGTTCTTCATAGAACCATATATGCCAAAAAAGAACCTTTATTTTTATGTATAGTCATGTTTTAGGTGATAGTGAACTAATCTGTACTTAACAAACAAGATAATATAACATGTTGGCGTCCTCTTGAGACCCTCATATCAAAAAGTAATCTAAAGAATTTTGATTAATCAAATCGTTTGGTTGATATTAGCCCTATTATTATTATTATTATTATTATTATTATTTGGCTGTGGCCCAAATTAACTTATTAACTTATATTTTCAGAATTAACAAATTAAAATAATTTTCATAAATTTTGTCATGAAGTTTTGTGTGAATAACAGAAAAAGTTTTAAGAGTTAGAAAAAGTTTCAGAAAAATACAGAATTTAAATAGATATACGTTTTGTTTGGCTTCACTTAGGGAATCAGAAAAATAAATAAATTTGCTTGTAGCCAACATGGTTGAGAAGACCTTCGGTGCTGGAACCCTAATGACCATCTTCAAATATCCCAAGCATTCTTCCATCAAACAGATAGCCCCGCCCCCAACCAACACTCTTGGTTGAGCCAAAAATGCTTTGTCTTGATGCTTGGTGATGCTTCAACAATCCGACTAATGTTTGGAAAGTACCACAGAGCCACAGGTTTTACACTTTTTGAGGAAATCAACCTACAATGGCGTATTTATAATTTTTGCATATTAGAGGAGGTATATATATATATATATATATATATATATATATATATATATATATATATATATTTATTTATTTATTTTTTAAACGACTCACATCACCTTTAATAACAGCATCCACTCACACTAGCATTGATTCCACAAGTTTGTGCAAAACATGATGATCAACATTATCCTAGTATAATCTTATAATGCTCCAAAGAGCATCTTGTGTGCTTCAATGGAATCAAGAAATCTGACCTTTTGTAAAAACTTGGTCAATGTCACAAATTTGCTTGCATAAATAGTGCAGAATCTTTGTTTTACATTTATCAAAATGCTAAAACTTTTTATGTCCAGATTTAAATGAAAAAAGAAAAAAGGACCTGATTTAAAAATAGAAACCATACCACACAAGCCAGAGCAAGCATTTCGCAAACACCCCATCATTAGCGTATCTCTTAGCTGACAAAATGACTCCACTACAGCTGGTCTGTGTATTCAGCCAAAATATGGATGAGTAAGATTAGTATTACACTCAGGTGTGTGTCAAAAGCAATCTGTCCTCTCTTGGGGTGTGGAGTGTGAAATTAGATCAGATACACTCATTATCGTTTTGTATTGCTAAACGGTATTTAAAAATCCTAACATTTTCATGCATTTCCTTTCACAGATGGAGAGCATGCAGCCACTGTAACGCATCCACTTCCTGCAGCCTTCTCCGACCTGTTGCCCCACTTCCTGGTGGAACCGGATGATGTTTATATCGTTAAGAATAAGCCTGTGACCCTCACCTGCCGGTCGACACCTGCCACTCAGATCTACTTCAAGTGCAATGGTGAATGGGTTCATCAAGATCAGCACCTGATCGAGCGCAACGTGGACCCTGCTACAGGTACACCCTCTCAACGCTGCTCTCTGAGGTCAACAATACAGGCATCTGACCTGCTGCTTTTACAGAATAACACTGAAGAGCTGGAGAGCTTATAAAAGGAAGCTTTCTAGAGATTATGTTCTTTCTTTATTCTGTAGAATAGTAGAAAGAAACCAAAGCATTTTTTTTTCCAAATGTATTTTGGACATATTGTGAATATTTCTGCTCAAGTATTGGTCTGTTGCATTAGTGTACTCTTGTGAACACAACACTAGAACAGTAGTATGGCTTTTTTTCAGCTTTTTGTAAGACTGCTGCCCCATCCTCAAAACCCAAGCCAAAACAAATAATGTCTACCACAGGTAAATGTTCTTAGGCTTTGCATCAAATTCAGATCTGTTTTTCAAATCTGATCTCAAATAAGATTAATGTGATTTGCAAATAATAAAATCAGGCTTTTTTGTTCAGACAAGCCTGATCTCATGAAAATTACGTGACTGCACGAGACACTAAAACACTATAAAAAGAGTGAATTGGTGAAAACCACAATCACAACAAGTGTTTTTATTAAAAATGTATCTTAAATATCTTGTTGGTTTTTGGTTGTTTTACCTGTTTTTATTTATAAATCTGGGTTTTGCCAAGCAATTAAATATATTTCATTCAAATTAAGTCAGTTTCATTCAGCCAACATAATTAAGTTGGATTTGGTAAGATCAATGTACTATAGTCATTTTAACTCAACTTTATTAGTTTTGACATGCTAAATTTACTAATGTTTAATTTAATTATAATAATTCATGAAGAATGTAATAATATTCTTATGTTGGTCAACTTCATTTATTTAATAATTAGCATATGCCAGGTGAGCAAGTGTAAGTACAGTGAAACTATTGTACTGTCAATTTGATAGCAATTGTTTATGGAGCTAATGCCTAATTAAGTAAACTTCAATTTTACTAATTTAATTGGATGGAATGCAAGGAAATCAAGTTGTAACAAAATGTTCTAGAATTGTGTGCTGTAATTTTAACAATCTGGAATTTTTTTAATTTATTATTTTTGTGTAGAAGCTGCCATGACAAAAACTGCAGGCTGTTTATGGTTAAGTAACAGCAACCTGGCGCATTATTATAAAATGTGCGCTCACAAGTGTGCGTTTATCTCCATTTTACAATGGCTCTTAACACGTTCCATCTAATGAAATTTTAGAGCTGAAACTATCCATTATATCTACCTTTCAGATAAAAAAAAAAGTCTGATTAAAACCAGATTCACACATGGATATGGTTTGGATTGGGTTTGAAAAAAATATATTTTATGTTTTGTTTACTGTTCAGACTACAATTGAATAAATTTGAGTTACATTGGATGCGTCATAAAATCAAATTTTTACTGCTCGACTGAACAAACCTTGAGTAGCTTATTATTTTTATAAAAAGTGACAGTTTTCATGTTTAATGTTGTCAAGCAACATAGTACACACCAAATGAGTTCTTCCGCTATAAAAAGCTAAATGCAGCACTACAAACGCAGGTGTCTTAAGACACATTTTTAACAGTTAAAGTTCTAAAAAACACTGTGCCCCAGCACAAGACACTAAAAAAAGCAACGAGACACAGTACAACTGTCAAATATGTCTGTCTAGCACTTTTACACAGGATAACAAATTTAAAACCATGCAGATGGACACAAAAATGCTTTGTGACCCCTTAATGTAGAATGTGCATAGCCATAGAGTTGCCACACGTCCCGTAAAATATCGGATTGAAAATATATATCCTGTATCTAATCAATACAATATGTGATTTGTACCGTATTTAAGCTAGTCAGATGGCATACGTTGAAATCATTCCAGATCGCTAATTGATACAAACATTGAAACATTGATATAAGTTGGAAATTTTGCCTATGATGGGTAAGAGACCATTCCACAAATTGTGCTAAAACGTGCTAATACTCTGGGAGGTAAGTTAAGGGACCATCTGAAAAGTCCACATATTGTGCTAAAACTGTGTATTTTTATATATATATATATATATATATATATATATATATATATATATATATATAAATGTTCAATAAGTTATACAAAATTACACTGATCGAACAATGTATGAATACAATCACTGAGTCATAAAGGCAAGAAGTACAGCTGAAGGAAAAAAAAAATACTTAAAATAATCCAGATAAAAATTTAATAATATATATATACATTGGCGGAACTTTTTTGGTACAGATTTTGCTGTTTCGGAAGGAAATTGGTACTTTAAACAAAGTGGCCTTCAACTGATCACAAAGTATAGTCAGGACATTACTGATGTAAAAAACAGCACCATCACTATATGAAAAATAAAAATTTGTATCAAATCTAGACAGGCCCCATTCCCAGCAGTCATCACTTCAACACCTAATCCTTGAGTAATCATGCTAAATTGCTAATTTGGTATTAGAAACTCACTTGCCATTATGTCAAACACTGTTTAAAGCTATTTGGTTCATTAAATGAAGCTTAACATTGTGTTTGTTTTTGAGTTGCCACAGTATGCAATAGTCTTAAGGTCAATATTTGGTCAAAAATGGCAAAAAAGAAATCGCTTTCTCTAGAAATGCATCAGTTAATCATTGTTTTGAGGAATGAAGGCTATTAAATGCTTGAAATTAAAATGCCCAAAATAAGAACAAAAAAATGTCATATAAAGTAAACCGGCTCTATCAAGGATAGAAAGTAAGTAATTTTTATTTCTATAGCATTTACATTTACATTTATGCATTTGGCAGATGCTTTTATCCAAAGTGACTTACAGTGCACTTATTACAGGGACAATCCCCCCGGAGCAACCTGGAGTGAAGTGCCTTGCTCAAGGACACAATGGTGGTGGCTGTGGGGATCGAACCAGCGAACCAGCGACATTCTGATTACCAGTTATGTGCTTTAGCCCACTACGCCACCACCACTCCTATATATATTGCACCTTTCTAGAACAGACGTCACAAAGTACTGAACATCCACAATATAAAACCAAAGAAGCATTAAAAAAAACACAACAAGTGGGTTTTTAGCGGCTTTTTAAAAATGACCACAGAGTCCACAGATCTTAAATCCAAAGGGAGAGCATTCCACAATTTGAGAGCAACATCCTCAAAGGCGCGGTCAACTTTAGATAGAGAAATAGATGTGGAAGGCCAGATGTACAACTAAACAAGAGGATAAGTACATCAGAGTTTCTATTTTGAGAAATAGACACCTCACATGTCCTCAGCTGACAGCTTCATTGAATTCTACCCACTCAACACCAGTTTCATGTACAACAGTAAAGAGAAAACTCAGGGGTGCAGGACTTATGGGAAGAATTGCAAAGAATAAGCCACTTTTGAAACAGAAAAACAAAAAGAAAAGGTTAGAGTGGGCAAAGAAACACATTGGACAACAGATAATTGGAAAAGAGTGTTATGGATCTTAAACTCATTGAGCTTTAGTGGGATCAGCTAGACTGTAAGGTGTGTGAGAAGTGTCCGACAAGACAGTCACATCTATGGCAAGTGCTACAGGAATCGTGGGGTGAAATGTCACCTGCGTATCTGGACAAACTGACAGCTAGAATGCCAAGGATCTACAAAGCTGTCATTGCTGCACATGGATGTTTTGATGAGAACTCTTTGAAGTTGTTTATGAAGTTCTGAACATTATTTCAAATTGTAATTGTTCACATTATTAATGTCCTGACTATACATTGTAATCAGTTGAATGCCACTTTGGTTAAAGTACCAATTTCCTTCCATAAGATCAAAATCTGTACATTATTCCAAACTTTTGGCCGCCCATAGATATATTTATGAGAAAGGATATACAAGTTGTATTATTAATAACTGCATTTATTGCTAAACCTATGGCTGATGTGGTTAGAGACTATGATATTTCTATGCATTTTACAACAGTTTTGAACACGAAACGTAGTGGGAACTGCCCAAGGTTTACACTACCCTGAGATTGTAGAATCTCACAAAGGAACTAGGTGTTGCCCAACCCACTGCTCTGCATATGTCTGCCAGGGAGGTGCCTCTGGCCAGTGCCCATGAGGATGCAACACTCCTTGTTGAGTGTGCTCGGACCCACAAGGGGGGGGCACGGCCTGGGTGCGATAGGCCAATGGAATGACATCCACCACCCAGTAGGAGAGCCTCTGTTTGGAGACATCGTTCCTGTTCCGCTGTCCACCGAAGCAGACAAAGAGCTGCTCAGAACATCTAAAGTTCTGTGTGTGGTCCAAGTAGGTACGCAAAGCACGTACCGGACACAGCAACAAAGGGGCTGGGTCTGCCTCCTCCCGGGGCAGCGCTTGCAGGTTCACTACCTGGTCTCTGAAGGGCGTGGTAGGAACCTTGGACACGTAGCCCGGCCGTGGTCTTAGGATCACATGTGTGTCTGCCGGACAGAACTCCAGGCAAGAGTCGCTGACAGAGAACGCTTGCAGGTCCCCGACCCTCTTGATGGAGGCGAGTGCAATCAGCAGGGGTCCTGAGTTCAACTGATTCTCGCGGCTTGAAGGGGGGTCTCTTAAGGCCCGAACGGACCACTGAGAGATCCCGGCGCCTCTTAGGAACCTGATAATCAAGTCGTGCTTACGCAAAGACTTGCCGTCTACTGCATCGTGCTGGACTGCAATAGCAGCTACATACACCAAGGTGGATGGGGACAGCCTCCCTTCCAACCTCTCCTGCATAAATGAGAGCACTGACCTGACTGTGCAAGACTGTGGGTCTTCACCCCGAAAAGAACACCAATTCGCGAACATGCGCCACTTTAGGGCGTAAAGTTGCCAGGTAGAAGGGGCTCTAGCATGGTTGTGTCATATGACAGCAGGTGGTAGATCAACTAGATCTTCCACTTCCCGTCCAGGGGCCAGACCCAGAGTTCTGGGTGCGGATGCCAGAGCGTGCCCTGTCCCTGAGAAAGAAGGTCTTTCCTCAGGGGAATTTGCCAGGGAGGGGCTGCGCGAGGAGTACAAGGTCCGAGAACCAAGCCCGGGTGGGCCAATAGGGAGCCACTAGAGTGACTTGTTCCTCGTCCTCCCTGACCTTGCACAGCACCTGTGCAAGAAGGCTCACTGGGGGAAATGCATACTTGTGCAGCCCCGTGGGCCAGCTGTGTGCCAGTGCTTCTGCCCTGAGGGGAGCCTCTGTTCGGGCATACCAGAGCGGGTAGTGGGAGGTCTCCTGGGAGGCAAACAGGTCTACCTGAGCCTTGCCGAACCGTTGCCATCACATTGAAGTTGCCGGGGATGTGAGTGACACTCAGCGACTTGAGTCGCTGTTGGCTCCAAAGGAGGAGACGACGGGTGAGTTGTGACATGTGGCGGGAGCGTACGCCGCCATGGCGATTTATGTATGCCCCCGTGGTGGTGCTGTTTTTAGGGGGACCGCAGTGCCTGGCCTGAAGGCAGCAAGGCATTCCAGCACTGACTGCGCACGCTCGTTGGTGAGGCGCGCTGACATTGAGACTGAGTCTAACACCATGCTGAGAAAAGAGATGCTCTGAACCGGGGCAAGCTTGCTTTTTCCCATTTGACCTGAAGCCCTAAACGGCTGAGGTGCCTGAGCACTTGGTCCCTGTGGGTGCATAGTAACTCCCGGGAGTGGGCCAGGATGAGCCAGTTATTGAGGTAGTTGAATATGCGGATCCTGGCTTCTCGGAGCTGGGCAAGGGCTGCCTCTGCTACCTTTGTAAAGACGCAAGGGGACAGGGACATACCAAAGGGGAGGACCTTGTACTGATACGCCTGGCCTTTGAACGTGAACCGTAGAAAGGGTCGATGTCGAGGCAATATTGAGAGGCGGGTGGGCGGGGGGGGGGGGGGGGTTGGCAAACTGAATTGCATATCCGAGTCGGATGGTCCTGGCCAGCCAGCGTGATGGGTTGGGAAGTGAAAGCTATGCATCCAAGCTCCGTGCTAGGGGCACTAATGGGACGATTATTTTTTACGTACCCGGCGGGGCTTCGCAGTGGTTCAGAGCAGGTAGTACAGCGTCGGGAGGCAAAAATGCGTGAGGCTCTGGTGCTGAGAAAAGTCTTGAAGCACTTACCTTGCGCCACATACTCGGCAGGGGGTGGGTTAGTGACTGAGGAGGAGGTCCGGTGGAGGTGTCCTCTAGATTCGTCAGAAATGGCCGGCCGGGAAACAGTCGGGGGGCTGAAGGCGGAGGGTCCGCATCCAGCATGCTGGGACTGTTGAGGTGTGGCGGCAGAGTGCCGTGAGAACGGCATTTGCAGGCCAAGTGACCCAGAGACAAAGGAAATAGCTCTTTTATTGAGAATGTGGGTACGGTAAATGAAATTCTCCTCCCGGCCCTCCACCGGGGACGGAGTGGTCTGCTTACCAGCTCGGGAGCGAACGTCTTTGTCTCTGGGTCTATTGTCTCAAGAGTGCCTGGGAGCCTTCCAGGTCCTCGAGGGGGTCCGTGAGACAGGGGCGTGCGCTTCCTGCGTGGTGCTCGATGACGGGGCTGAGAGCTGGGCCCGGGTTGAGGCGGAGCTGCGCGTTGCTTAGCCACAGGGGGACGCCCTCGGCAAGCAGATGGTTCCCTGTCTGTCAATCGACGTTGTGTCGATGTAGTGACACTAGGGGTTGCTCTTGGGAGCCCCAAACATCTCTGATATTTGAGAAAAGGCCAATGGGAATGTGCATGCCACTCCCTTGGACATACGGGAATAAAAGGAGCTGGCTCACAACCACTAATTTCCACTCAAGGGTGGAGGGTTCCAGCCTTGAGTGGAAATGAGTGGTTGTGAGCCTGCCCTGAGCCCTCGTGGCTTGATAATTGGATCCTGGGTTCGGAGAGACAATCACAGCCACGTCCTGCCCCATTCCCATTCTTCCCAGAGGTACATGAAGAACTCAAAGTCATGGAGGGCACCTTTTACTGCCCGGACCCTACTTCTTGGTTCATCCACTCTCACTACCCTCGATGGCAAGGTGGCCAGGGTGTACACGGTGATTTCTCAGGTGGATAAGGCGATTGCGGTACACTTGTGCCCACAAAACGCCACCACCTAGCGGAATCACTCGAGACTCCCTGTAGGTTCAGCAGCATCCGCTTCACCTTTGTGAAGGGCAAGAATGCCGCTGCCATACGTGTGGAGATCACAAACCTTCTGCAGAAGGACGTGATAGAGCCTGTCCCTCCAGCTGAGATGAAGAAAGGGTCCTACAGCCCTTACTTCATCGTGCCAATGAAAGGCGGTGGGTTGCGGACAATCATGGACCTGCGAGTTCTGAACCGGGCCTTGCACAGACTCCTGTTCAAGATACTGATGCAGAAACTCATTTTGGTGTGCATCCAGAATCAAGGTTGGTGCGTGGCGGTAGACCTGAATGACTCGTACTTCCACATCTCGGTTTTACCTCGGCACAAGCCCTTTCTGCAGATCGCCTTCAAGGGTCAGGCATGTCCCTGTTGCCTCGCATCTTCACAAAAGTCACGGAGGCAGCCCAGGCCCATTAAAGGAAGTGGGCATTCACATCCTCAGTTATCTCGATGATTGGCTGATTGTAGCTCACTCTCAAGACCTGTTGTGTGCGCACAGGGACCTATTGTTCAAGCACCTCAGCAGGTTGGGGCTTCGGGTCAACTGGGAAAAGAGCAAGCTTTCTCCTGTTCAGAGCATCTCTTTTCTCGGAATGGAGTTAGACTTAGTCTCTATGAGCGAGCGTGCACAGTCGGTGCTGAACTGCCTGAATGCATTCAGGCAGAGAACGTCGGTCCCACTGAAACAGTTTCAAAGGCTCCTGGGGCATATGGCATCCTCGGGTGTGGTAATGCTGCTTGGGATGATGCATATGAGACCGTTTCAGCACCGGCTTCAGACTTGAGTCCCGAGATGGCCATGGCGCTGCAGCACACATTGCATGGCCATCACGCTGATCTGCCGCCACTTGGACAGACCTTTTCTGTAGGCAGGTGTCCCCTTACAGCAAATGTCCAGGTGCGTCAGGGTTACAACATACGCTTCCAAGCTACGCTGGGGTGCCGTGTGCAATGGGCATGCAGCCGCTGGCTCCTGTACAGGACCACGACTGAGTTGGCATATCAAGTGCCTCGAGTTGCTGGTGGTATTGCTGGTCCTGCGGAGGCTTTTGCCATTGATCCAGGGCAAGCGCGTGTTGGTCCGCACGTACAACACGGTGACACTAGCATATTTAAAATGCCAAGGCGTCTTAAGCTCGTTTTGCATGTCGCAACTCACATGCCGTTTCCTCAGACTGAGGTTGCTGTGCTCAACTCCTGGGCGACCTCAAATGTACAGCAGGCGTGCCGTCGTGGCAGTTGATGCTTAGGGGAGAGTGGAGACTCCACCCTAGGTTGTCAAGCTGAAACTGCACAAGTATGCGTTGCACCCAGTGAGCCTGCTTGCACAGACCTTGTGCATGGTCAGGGAGGACAAAGGAACAAGTCATCCTCGTGGCGCCATACTATCCCACCCACCCTCTACGAGGCAACTATATGCCTTGAAGTGGTAGTTGTTCACACATTGGTGTTCTTCCTGAGGCGAAGACCCCCAGAGATGCACAGTCAGGTTTGTGCTTTGCTTTCTACAGGAGATGCTTGAGGGGTGGCCACCTTGAAGGTGTATGTGGCCATTATAGCGGCACACCACCACGCGGTGGATGGTAAGTCCCTGGGGAAGCACAACCTTATAATCAGGTCATAAATAATCATAAAATGATAGCAAAAGATCCTGCAAAGTGCACACTGTGTCTCCAGGAAAGTATTTGTTCTTCAAAATAATTTGCCATGGAAGGAAGTAATGTAGAACTTCGTGTTTGCAAGTAAATTATAAGGAAAACAAATATTAATATTAGTTTACAGATAAAAAATTGTAGTTATATACATTATTTTACATAAGTTGTGTATTTAGTAAATTAAACAATCACATGGCATCGGGTCAGAGAGTGAGAGCTGAGCATTAGGAGTCAGGTCCTGGTGAGAGGATTTTAGTGACATAATACTAAGAGTTTGATAATGAGTAAGATATACATGGGAATCTTAAAATGGAACTTAAGATATAACAGCAACAGTAGTACTTGACTTGATGAGTACATGAAGCCTTAGTATTAAAAATATGACTTTGAAGAGTTTGTAAATCATTCTCTGTAAATGTATTTAGGGTTTGAGTTTGAGCCACTGCCCCTCAAAATGTCTGTGCACGGCCCTGCACTGTCTCCCCTTAGAAAGTGCTTTCAGTAATGTAACCAAAGCTGTGGCTGTTTTGTTCAACATTACCTGTTCTTAAGTGGACACACAGTGTTTTCTGTTATTCCACTCTCTCTCGTGATTGATTGTTGATCTGTTGACAACTACTCATCTCAGTTTCTTCCATCACATTGTTCCTAGCTCCTACAGAATAAGTGAATTTTCTAAAGAGCACCTGCATTCTCTCAAGAGAAGAAGGCTGGAAGGCAAATGTTTGTGTGTTTGTTTGACATGTGTTGTCAGAGGCATCATGCCATGAAAGAATGCACATTATGTGCGTGCTAGGATCCTGAAGTGATCTGTAACTTAAACCCTCCAATTCATAGAATGACAGCTGATTGGGAGAGCTGACATGTGGATGACATGCTGCTGTGGGAGCTGCGACAATTTCAGGGGAATGTCGCATTTCTTAAGATGTCTGATATGCGGCAAGGTATTAGAGCAGACAGACTTATATAAACTCCTGTCATCTGCATGCACATACTAGACTATTAGCATTTGATGTATTTGTCAGTACGTTAGGATTATTTATTTATTTGGCTTTTGTTGTGGTGAATCGCATTGCAAATGCACACACACATTCTTTATTCACTGAAGTTCACGTTAACATGAACTCGACCAGATTGTTTGCCATCCGAGCAGGTCGTTCGCCTTTCGTAGTATATATGTTTTTGTCCCAGTGGAAAGATTATGCAAAAAGCCAAAAAATATCACACAATAAAACAGTATTGTACAAAATTAACATTTATAATTATTTCATAATATTTCCAACACTGTAGATTTGTGCTTTGAGCACTGCTTGTGCAGGAGCATTTATCTGTGCCTTATCATATACAGGCCTGGTTGTGTGTGTGGTCCATAAGGCAGTGCTCAAAATGCAAAGAAATCTGTTGTGGTTCTGCCCCTTCACTTGATTGTTTCACAAACAGGACAATGTATAACGTTATAAGAGTTAGAATCGCTGCCAGGACTGTTTCATGAATTGCTGCACCTCAAGCACTACCATAAAATAAAGAAATTCCCCATGCCCTTGCATTATTGTTGCAAACTTTTCTGGGTTGTATAGGAGCATTCCACTTGCTGTATCCAAACATATCCAATGGCTTAATGTAGGCTGTTTCAGTGCTCTATCACTGAGCGCACATGGGCAGATCCTGAACCCAGCTTGAGCTATAATGCACGTATTTTTTGATACTTTAAAATTCAACTATAATAAGACTATTTTATATAGGTGTGTCTATGTATGTGTGTGTGTGTGTGTGTGTGTGTGTGTGAGTGTGAGCACTTTATTAGGAACATCTGTACATATTCATTTGATTATCTATTCAGCCAATAATGTGGCACCAGTGCAATGAATAAAAGGAGCTTCAGTTAATGTTCACATCAACCATCAGAATGGGGAAACATTTTGATCTCAGTGATTTCGACCATGGCATGATTGTTTGTGTCAGACGGGCTGGTTTGAGTATTTCTGTTATTGCTGATCTCGTGGGATTTGCACACGCAAGAGTCTCTATTCTCAGAGTGGTGCCAAAAACAAAAGAAAACATCCAGTGAGCGGCAGTTCTGTGGATGGAAATGATTTGTTGATGAGAGATGTCAACACAGAATTGCCAAACTGGTTTGAGATGACAGAAAGGCTACGGTAACTCTGATAACCACTCTGTACACTTGTAGTGAGCTGAATAGCATCTCCGAATGCACAATATGTCAAATCTTGATACGGATGGGCTACAACAGCAGAAGACTACATTGGGCACTTTATTAGGACCACAGTGTTCCAAATAAAGTAAACATTTTGTGTATATATACTGTATATATTTCACGCACATATACATGCGTGCACACGGTTAGTGAATGAGACCCGCTATATTATTTAGTATTTTCACTGAAACAAATAAATAATAATTCCTGCACAAATACACAAATTGGGGGTGGGGGCAGGGTGGAGGGGTGGGGGGGTTACTGCAGAATCATAAGGATAATAATTATAATTTTCTTGCTGTGTTTTTCTCTTTATTTCTATTTCAAAATATCTAAATAACCTTAAAACAAAAAAGAATTACTTGAGAATGTAATTGAGATGATACAAATATATTAAGTCTTGTTTTAAAATATATCTAACCTAAATTTAGCCTCACTGGCAGTAGTTTTTTCTTGTGAAAAGCATAAACATGACAACATTTTGCTTGAATTATCTGTAAGCTTCTCATGTAAATATATATTGTTTTTTAAATGTTTAGATATTTGTACTGGAGAAAAGACAAAAATACTAATTTAGACAATAATTTTCTGCAGATTTGCACATAAGTCACACATTGCCACATTTGCACATTGTCAGATGATAAGATTTGTTTTCAGAGAATGTTTTAATTCAATTATTTTGACTTAGCCCCCTGGCAGATAGTTTTGTCTTGTTGTAAGCAAAAACCATAGACATTTTTGTTAGATCCATGCATAAATCAAGAAAAAAATGCCAATAAAGTAGGGAAAATATAATTTAATGCAGCATATATTATCTGTAAAGGAGTCTCATCTTAAACACTTTTGCATAACTAAATGGATTACATTATTAAATATTCTCTGTAAACAAGACAAAATGTCATTTTGCTTGTCAAGTAATTTTTCTTGTTTTAAAGAAGTTTTTATATTGTACAGGAGGCAAAAATATGTTGCTTTTTTTGTTGTTTTTTACTAAAATTATATTCACAATGTCTTAGCTACAGCATTGAATAACTACAGTACCCATTGCCCTGTTTGAATACAGTCTGTTGCCAACATTGAGTCAGTACAAGGCCTCAACATGACATCCCATTTCTCTTGCTTCTGTGTTGCTGATGAATGGGCAGTATTTGGCCAGAGATGAAGGACAAACAAATGTCCAGCAGTATAGGTTTCCAAAGGTACCCATACTGATCTCCACCAACTTCCACATTGTGTTGTCAGCATTGTTTTGAAAGGTGAGCAGCAAGAGGCATCAGCTCTTGTGCAGACTGTGAAAGTCTGGCCCAAAGTTAGAGCTGGGAAGGAAAGCTAGTTACACTTGTAACGACAACTTGAATGCAAAGTGTTGTGTAGATGTTAGAGTATAGCTTTGGTATTTATTACAGTACAAAATATGTATGTTTGTCCTTTGTTGTCGTAGCATTAAGATTTATCTGTGTATAGAAGAAGATTTTATCCAAAATGACTAGCAAATGAGGAAATGCTAACACAAGCGATTCATACTTGCTGGATTAGAAATGTGTGTAATCATCCAGTTTGTTCCAAATTGTATTAACCATGATGATCAAATATAATTTGATAGACAAGTATGAGAAGATTACATTTGATTAAATTAATTATTTACTTAATTATTCATTTTGTATAACAATTTGTTAGGCAAGGAAGCTTTAAAAAAAAAACAATGCCATATGTAGTTTGTATCAATCAACATGCACTAACGTTTAATGAAAATGATTTGACAACTCACAATCTCAATGATAAATATATTTCTCCTTGTGGCAGTGGATGAGTGGTCGAGCGTCCGTCGAGGGGGAGAGAGAGAGCGGTAAGGGTGCATACACCTGAGCCAAATTATGACTAACACCTGTGTCTAATTGTAGTGAGATTGGGGAGAGCAGCATAAAAGGACCATGCCAGCACCAGATCGAAAGAGAGAGAGTGAGTCGAGAACTTTACTGTGAAGCTGATGAGTTATTGCGAAGCTGTAAACCAGAGGAGTGGTCAATTAAATGTTCTCTACCTTTGTTTGAAGAATCCAGTTCCCGGTGTCCTTCTTTGTTACACTCCTGTTTTTTTATTATTTCATATTATTTTTATTTATTTTGTAATTTTTGTGGAGTGAAATTTGTATAATACAGCATTTTGTTGTGATATTCATCTGATAATTTCAATATAATATGTCATATACTGTATGTTATGTATCAAAATGTCTGAGCCTTCATCATGAGTTTGTCCTTACCATTAAGAGTCAAACTGCTCCTAGTCCTTCCTTCTAATTATATTTTCAAACATCATTGCCTTAAGGCAGTCTGATCTCATCGCAAGATGTTTTAGTTTGCAAATATCAGGTTATTGACAACTATTTGGTATCTGTCTGCTCGGTGCGAGTTTCTCTTATATCTGCAGCGTTTACTTGAATGAAGAATAATGCTGCCATCTGTCCTTCCTCTCCAGTGTATCATTGTCCACTATTGATTCTTTCTTGGGAGTCTATTGGTTCTCATTACCTGTCTCCAGTAACTTATCTCAATTGTATTTCTCTGGCTAGTTCAAAGGCATCTTTAGACTTTAACACACACACTGGATCCTTATTCGCTCTTCTGAGAAAACTAAGCTAAAACAGGGGACAGATGAAGCATATCCGTTCAAAGAGAAATCAATGATGACAGTGGATTTGTATGGATAGAACCGGAGTGTGGGCTGATCCACTACAGCAGTATTCTCATTTAACTAACGGCAGACTCAAACATTAAGAAAAGACTGTAAATGCTAGCCGATCATCCTGTCGTATTTGTTTAGTTGCTTTTAAAGAGGGAGTTAACACAATAACTAAAATCTCTCCTATTGTGTTCCACTGAAGAACATTATACTGTATTGGAACTACATGGTGGTGAGTGCATGAATTTCAGTTTTGGGTGAACTATCCCTTTAAGAGTCTTTCACAGGGGATCAATGCTGTTTTCAACTCACACAATCTCACACATTCTGTCATACTTGAAAACATGTCGTTTCCCATTTATACAGCCCGTTGTGGTGGCACTTTGAGAATAATTGTCAAAAATGCAGACATATTTGCTTCTTTAAAGATATATCTTTGGAAAAGATATCCCACAGACTATTAGATATGCATAAAATTGAATTTTATCTATGAGCTTCTTCAGCTTTCAAGAGATTCTCAGTTATGATTATCCAACACATTTTAATAGAATTTGAATTCATTCGTTCAAGTTTTGCAGCGTGAGCTTATTTAATCTTTTCCATAATCAAATGAAAGTAAAGGGAATTTGTTTAAGTAAATTAAGGTCCTTTGGATCGGATTCCCTTCAATTATTTTGTTAAATTAGCAAATTATGACGATTTTTCTCTGTGCCAACTTTTTTGGCTCATTTTCCCCATTCTCAAGAAAAGCTCCTGGGTTTAACATAGACTCGAGACAAGCTAAAATGACTAACACACTTTTAAGTGATGTGACAGGTTTCTGATGAGGCGGTTGCGAATACCAAAGATTTCCAATACAAATGCAGAATTTCAGTTGCATGTTTGTGCCATCTGAATTATAGGGGGTACTTTTCAAAAGTCACTCATGGGAGCAGAGAGGTGCATATCCTGAGGTTAAATGAATTATAGGCAATTCTCAGAAACCTCAGAGAATTATTGCCACCCCATTCACATACTCTCAGAACAGTGTAATTAAGTTCATACAGACTCTAATGTCTTTGATTAAATGAGAACATTATTTTCCACATTGAGATTTTTCTCAAAACCTCATGCCTCCTGGTCCTTCAATTACTAATAACGGCAAGAAAAGAAATCACAGGACTCCATTCTAAGAAACCCCTTTATTATGCATTGTTATTTTTTTCTAAGGCTCAAACTACATGGAAGAAGTGCTAATAGACTTAATATGTGGATATCAGGCAATATCAGATTATTTATGAATAAAATATAATGATCTTTAATTGTTCTTATCAATGCAGACTGTATAATGCAAATCTCAGCTCAATTGAACATCATCACACATCTGTGATGATCTAACAATATAGAAACACAAAGATTACACTCAACAATGATGAAACACACTTTAATTGCTCTGATTTAGGCAGTATCTGATATATCTGGTGGTCGCGCTTTAATGAACATCAAAAAACCAGTAGCAGAAAAGGACAGTGTTCTATTAAATGAACATAATCGTCTCATACCACCTGATAGACATCAATTTGTAGCAATGGGGCTAATTGATAAGGGATTATTAGCAACTTTCTCTTTAATGGGAATTGTATTTCATCCTGGCTGAGTGTTAGATGAGACGAGTGTTTGGTGTTGAAACATCAGGATCAGATGTAAATGTTGGTTCAGACAGCTCCAGAAATCCAGCGAGCAGACTGCCCCATTAACTGGTCTGTGCGGGTCACCTGCGTGCAGATCTACATTACTGTAAACCTTTCATAAAGAGCAATTTACAAAACCAAGCACATACAAACAGTCCAATTGAAAGGGAATATTGCTGCTCTTTATTGATATCATAAATCAGACTTCAGACTTGAAGGTACACAAAAGTTAGTCTTGAGAAACAGATACCAGAGGTATCAGAGAGCCAAAATGAAGCATCATATTAATTCAGGCAGGTCCATTAAGTCAAATTCACATCTGATTTATGACGTCTGTCTGAATACAAAAAAATTCAGACTATTTTAATATAATTCTGAGGGATCTGTTCTATTTTCCCTGGGCTTTCCCCACTCTGCGCATGCATGGCTACATGGGTTGCGGGAGTTGGCCCAAAACAGAACCAAACACCAACAAATTGCTTCAAATTAGCAATCAATCCAAAAAAAGTATTCATTTGACTGAAGTTCTCCTGACTGAAGTACTGAAAGTTTATGTTAACATTGGTTTCAGGCCTAACTTAGACTCAACCTTAGGCAGCATGGCCACAACCACACACAAACCATTTAAAGTCTGTTTGATGTACACAAAAATGGCTGTCAAAAGCCAGGGAGCTTAGGATTGTTTCAAGAGTTTCCACACATTGTGACCAATGAATTTCCATGACTTTTCCAGTCATTCATGATTAAATATTTCATTGGCTAGATTAAGACATCTGTACACTAACAAGTATAATCATTTAATATATGAATTTCCAAGTATTGGTTGCTCACATACAGTACACATGGCAAAATTGACTAAGAAATGGTTTAAATAATTTCTTATTCATAGATTAAATGATTATACTTGTTAGTGTACAGATGTCTTAATCTAGCCAATTAAATATTTAAGAGCAAAGCAGTATTTACACTCATTGAGCACTTTTTTAGGAACACCTGTACACCTATTTATTCATGTGATTATCTAATCAGCCAATCAATCAGCAATGCATATAAGCATGCAGATACTGGTCAGGAGATTCAGTTAATGTTCACATCAAAGTGTCAGAATGGGGAAAATGTGATCTCAGTGATTTTGGCCATGGGATGATTTTTGGTGCCAGGTTTGAGTATTTCTGTAACTGCTGATCTTTAGGAATTTTCACAAGCAACAGACTTTAGAGTTTATGCAGAATGGTGCCAAAAACATCCAGTAAGCGGCAGTTCTGTGGACGGAAACGCTTTGTTGATGAGAGAGGTCAACGGAGAATGGCCAGACTGGTTCGAGCTGAATATACTAATATGATATGTTATTGAACACGTTTAGTTATTTTTAACTATTATTTTAATAATTATAGTTTAATAATTATTATTATTTTCCAGAACATGTTTTAAAGTTTAATTTAATCATCAAAATGGTGTCTAATCAATGAATTCTTCAAATCTATAATAAGTGAAAATATTAATTGTTAACATCATTGCATATAATTTTTTTTGCCAAAACTTTATCAACAGCAGTTTGCTTGTAAAAAATTATGTTTATTATTAGTAGTATTATTTTTTTAAAATTTAATTTCTTCAATTTCAGGCATCTAGTTTTTACTTTGAATCATGCTTTTATTATGATGAGTGTTTTTGCAGGAAGCTTCACTTTTTCAGATAAACAGTTCGCATCACGGCCCAGTGTGATCATTGAAGACTTTTAAGCCACGTCTGAAATCGAATTTCTTCACACTGTCCTTTGAGTCTGACAAATGAAATGTAGGACACAGTTTTGGAGTGTTTGTATTTAGATTACTGGTGTTGTGTATGTGGTCATTTTGAAATGCTATGTTTTAAATGTTATTACTGTGAAGCACTTTGGTCAACTCTGTTGTTTTAAATTTGATATAAATAAAGTTGAGATTGAAGTGCAAATGCTGTGATTTAATTATATAAATATATATTTTACATGTGCTGCGTGGTTCACAGTGTATTAGTGCTCTGCTCTGTCATCTCATACAATGTGAATGATTCTCAATGTCTGTGGAGTTTCTAGTGGATTCGCAGTCAGATTTATTTAAAGTATGCAGCTCTTCCAAGGTAAGATTGCAGCCTTTAGCAGTTTAATATATCATACTAGGACATTCATTTCATTAATTGTCCATTTCAGTGTACAAGGAGCACACGTTCATTTTAAAGCTGTCATGTGTCAGTCATACTGCATGCTGGTACTGGATAGTGTTGGTGCTTGGTACTACCAGTACTACCGGTACTGCAGAAACACAGGTATCATAACATCTTTTTTATTTTAGTACCGAATGGTACCGAAGTACCAGTACTTTTGACAACACCACTCAGAATAGCAGAATAGCATCTCAGAATGCACAACACGTTAAACCATGAGGCAGATGGGCTACAACTGCAGAATACCTTGTCTGGTGCTTTATTAGGACCAGAGTGTTAATAAAGTGCTCAGTGAGTATCTATGGCTTGGTTTTATTACTTTCCAAGAGTGTGGGAATTTGTTTTATTGGTCTGTCTGGAAACAAAGATTTGTTTATAGCTTCCTAGAATAAGCTGCAATGTGGACCTGACTTTATACTTCACGACATTTGCCTTAGTATGGTGTATCTGAGATGGTCTAAAGATGTTACTGTGGGGTTTGATTTGTTCTTCAGGTTTGATTATGGCTCTCTCAACCACCTCAAACTGTCTTAATCTACTTCCTTATGTAGCCCAGATATTCTACAATTAGAGGAAATGTCTAGCAAAACAGAAGAACTGCTGGACAAACAATTCAAGCAGCTTCTCTCAGTATACACACCGTCTGCTCTTCCACAATCTATTTCAGCTCAGCCCATAGCTTACAGCTAGTAAGTAATTACTTTTTGATCAAGCGCTGTGCCCTTGTTGTTGCACAGAATGCAATCTGGAATAACAACATGCCTGTAGTAGTGATTTCAAACATTTATTTTTTTCACTGTGCACTAGGGGACCGATAGATTATCAATACTGTACCATTAAGATGTGTTGCTGTTTGTGGTAGGAAATAAGATCGACAATATGGAGTGGCAGCAGGGGCCTGTAGAACTGTTTATTTGACCATTAAAGTGGCAGTACAGGGAGAAAAAAAGAGGAAATACAGTCATGGATTGGGGGACGTCCATGGAATATGGCGTAAACATAGGATGTATTGTCTTCAGGCCAATGTGAGGATTCCAGATGCACAAGTTTGGATGTTTATCATTTAATAATGGTCTTGGTTGAAGGTTTAGGGTTGGGAGGTAGGTTTTGTTGATTTTAAACTTAATAGAGCATCTGTTTATGAGAACAGTTAACTCACTTTTAGTGCAATTCAGTGGACATTTCACCTCAAAACTGGTGGAATATGTGCAAGGAACCACATAATATAATTTTGCAAAAATGTTGCCATGGTCAAATTTTTAATTAATTATTTTTTTTATGAGATCAGGCTGTGGAATGTCATGGAAATTTCCTTATATTGAAATAGCATTTTGTTTTTTATTATTGTAATGCTTGCCAATAAAGTATCTCATCACAGTGAATTGCTCTTGTGTATGCACAGACTGATCTCACAGTGAAATCTTACAGTAGATTTGTTTTCTTTAGCTAAAATTAAATTTTTTCTGTGGAAAATGCAACCTCCAGATTGCAGATTATTGCAATTACTTCCTGGTTTCAATGTGGAATGCGAAGCTGGGTCTCCCACGGTGTTGACACAAGGGAAGGTAAATCGACTTAAGCCGAGGCAAATACAGCATGTCTGTTGGGAGATTGTGCTCTTCAGTTAGTTGGCATAATGTGGCCAATCCACAGGTACTAGAACTTTTGCATACAACATGCCGTGTGACCATGCTGGAGTGCAATCTCTATAAAAAATAAAAAATAAATCCTTATCCAGTAGTCCTCCACTAGTGATGGAAAAGTCATGGAAGTTCATTGCTTTTTAATGCTAGGGTGGCTCTAAGTTTCCATGATTTTTGTCATTATACTGTATATTGTTTGGGACTGTCCTTTCTATTTAAATCTGAGTTTTCACCCATTGCATTACATGCTAGGCAATCATTGTAATCAGATGAATTGTAAAAGTAATAACACATCTCTCTTCTACAAACCAAACATTTTTTGGTATCATTCATGTCCAATGAACAAATGCTAAACATTTCTTTGGGTTAGAGGTTTTTTCAAATCGCTTACCTTATGTATGAGTAATAGCAATAAAAGCACCACTAATTCAACATGATCACACAGAAGGTCAGCACGTTGTGTCCGATTCTTCTGGTACAGTAGGACCGGCCACATTATGCAGATTAACTGACAAGTGCAATCTCCCATCAGACTTGTTTTTATCGAAACCAGGAAGTATTCTTGTTGGCATTATCAGTGATGAGCAAGATTCTGAGGTTGCATTTTTCCCTCTACAATTACATTTGGTTAGGTATTGGTTTGGGGGTTGGGTTGGATTTTTAGTGTTGGAGGGTTCAGTTCTTAAAATTTTCATTCCTTTTCACAGTTTTATATCCTACAGCTGAAAACAACTTGCTTCACAACTTGCTTTTGGCGCCCCTCCGTGAACATTACACTTGACTCCCATTGCTGTATAAATAGATGAGCCGCTGGGAGAACAGGGGAGGGGGCGTGACAGCATAATAGTCTGTAAAGTTTTTCAATAGGCAGAGAAACCGTGTGGATGATAGTTTGTGCTTTATGTGTGCTAGCCCTTTGGAACAAATCAGCACAGACTCACTTAGCCCTCAAAGGAATATCACAACATATGGCTCCTCTTTGTCAACTAACAGCCCTGTGCGTATGATCTCAATCACATGTATTATTGTGACAGAGTAGGCAGTTTAGGGTAGGAAATGAGTTTGAATGGATTTGGAGTAGACCTAAATTGCCTCATGGTGCTACAGTGCAAATCTTACAGTATAGTGGCAAATATAATGCAGTACAGTGGCAAATCCTGTTGGAATCAGTTTGATTCTGCATATGTGTCCTCTAAAGGCTTATATTGAGCCATTCATAATTAATATATTAAACTAAAATATCCTTTTTTCATCAATCATTTCAAAATGCAATTTTAGGCCCAATTTACACCTTGTATTTACTTGTATTTACTATTTACACTTGTATATTGGGTGATCAGATCACACTATTCACTAAATACTAGTGTAAACAGGGTCCGACCATCTGAAATATTGTGTGATCCAAATCACTTAAACAACATTCATAGGTACTTGAAAACGCATATGTTTGTAATATACATGGTAAAGCTTTCTAAAATGTCGCAGACAATCATTGCTAAAAAAAAAGCTTTAAACTTTGCTGGATAGGTACATCTTTAAAAGAAAACATCTGTCTGATTGAAGACATTTTTATAATATATGCACTCAAAAGATTTTCTGATAGCTGATGTTAATGGGACCCTGCTTTGGGCTATTTTTAATATTTCGGCTGGCACACGGTCCTGAATTGGGTTACCTTAAAAGCTGCTTGCTGACAGAGATACCTTCTGATTGGAAGTCGGACAGAAATGGAGGTGTAATGAGGCTGATGTGATTTTGTTAGCTTCTGTGCAATCAACTAGCAGAAGGACAGATTCATCTTCTCTCTATAGCTTTGATAATGTATTACCTGAGGTGTAAATTATCAAAGGAGGAATGCCTTCTGTCAAAGTTGGATTTATTTTAGGTTGTTGGCCTGCTACAACCAACCATGGCTCATGTGGCCAGTAATGTTGCTGGAAGAGAAATTAACTTAGACATGCCAAAACACACACACACACACACACACACACACGGAGAGAGAGAGAGAGAGAAAGAGACATTCTAATTGCCTATTGTCATCAAACACATGCTTTGGAGACATTGCTTCATATTGGCATTTTAACGTGAGATTAATTGTCATTGCGATTTAATTATTTCATTTTCTTTTTTGTTGTCCCTCAAAGAGTAAACTTAAGATACTTTCACATTCAAAGTAATTCACATTTGTGCCGTAACGGCTTTGTAAACATATACTGTGTGTGTATATATATATATATATATATATATATATATATATATATATATGTATGTGTATATATATATATATATATATATATACAGGGTTGTGAGGTTTACTTTTGAAATGTATTCCACTACAGATTTCAGAATGCAAGCTGTAAAATGTAATTTGTAATGTATTCTGTTAGATTACTCAAGGTCAGTAACATATTCGAAATACTTTGGATTACTTCTTCAGCACTGGTAGATTTTTCGCTTGTTTTACTATAAAAACTCTGCCAGTACAGTAAGACAAAATACACGTTAAAAATACATTCTCTGAAAAACCGAAATATATTATGCAGTGTTGTTTCTAAAACAAGATTAATCAAATTAATCTTGTATGATTTTTAGATATTTTTACAGGAACACAATACAAAAATTATTATCAAGAATAAGACTTTTTTTACTTTTGGTGGCGTAGTGGGCTAAAGCACTAAACTGTTATCAGAAGGTTGTCGGTTCGATCCTCACAGCCACCACCATTGTGTTCTTGAGCAAGGCACTTAACTCCAGGTTGCTCCGGGGGATTGTCCCTGTAATAAGTGCACTGTAAGTCACTTTGGATAAAAGCGTCTGCCAAATGCCAAATTTCCTATGTACACTTAGCTAGAAAAATACTACAATAACCAGAGGTTTAGACTTTACCCTATTTAAGTTTTGACCTAAACGGAAATTCCATATCGAGCCTGTACACTCTAAATACACTTGAACTAATGCCAATTTGTTAGTCGTAGCTCTAAAGTCTGTCGGTGTGTCACATGCTCCACTCAGAACTGAGCTTTAGTCCTCTACTAACCTGGTCGTAGATTTGCCGAAACATGTACTTAAAGCTCCTTTGCCAGTTCTCCTTAAGTACCAAACAATTCTATTGTTATTTCAGATGATTTTGTTTGATGTTATTCAGGATTTGGTTTACAATTTAGGTGGTTGTAAGTAGACCTTTGAAACTTGTTATTGAGTAGGTAATTTAATGTTTACAAAGAAAACACAGAATCTTCATACAGTATATGGCTCTTGTAAGAGACCTGGGAGGGGGATGCCCCTGTAGAATGACAGTATTTTACTAAGTTCTTAAATCTTACTTGTGATTTGAATTTGCTGAAAGGGAATGAGACCATTTTACCAGGTACATTGAGACCACTTGAATGATACCAAACATGTTTGATCAGTAAACCTTTTACATTACAGAACAGGATAAGCCTTAACTTAGTTTTTGGTGACTCAAAAGTGACGTGGGGTGAGGTATGCAAGAGAGGGGGCAGATGTGAGTGAGATTTGCATTTTATGTTCCTCGCTCAGTAGGGTGTGTTGTCTCCGGTGGAGATGCTCTTCTATGTGTGAGTTTTATGATGTTGGCTCTTGCAGAGTTCTTTGACTTTTACCGGAAATGGCGTCTTTTGGGCATAGACATCCTGGTGCCTGCCTAGCACAGGTGATAAGCAGTGCCTGGTTTCCTCCTTACATGATGCTTGGAATTGAGGCCAAACAGTTCAATCTTTGTTCCATCAGACCAGAGAAAATTTTTTTCTCACAGTCTGAGAGTCCTTTAGGTGCTTTTTTTCGTGCACTGAGGTGAGGCTTCGCTCTGGCCACTCTGCCATAAATTCAGTGGAGTGTTGCAGTGATGGTTATCCTTCTGAAAGTTTATCCCATCGCCACACATGATGTCTGGATCTCAATGAGAGTGACCATTGGGTTCTTGGTCACCTCTCCTACCAAGACCCTCCCCTGATTGCTCAATTTGGCTGGGTACCAGCTCTAGGAAGAGTCCTGGTTGTTCCAAGCTTCTTCCATTTAAGAATTACGGAGGCCTCTGTGCTCTTGGGAAACTTCAATGCATCCAAAATTGTATTGTAGCCTTCCCCAGATCTGTGCCTTGACACAATCCTGTCTCTGAGCTCTGCAGGGAGTTCCTTTGACCTCATGGCTTGGTTTTTGCTCTGATATGCATTTTCAGATGTGAGACCTTATATATAATGAATGAAAGTGTAGAAACATCTCAAAGATGATCCAGAGAAACCAGATGCTCCTGAGATTTGATGTGTAATACCAAAGGGTCTGAATACTTATGTCAATGTGATATTTCAGTTTTTTATTTGTAATAAATTTGCGAAGTTGTAAAAAAATGCCATGAATTTTCGTTTGCCCTGAATGCCCTGTATTTGTGTGTGTGTGTGTGTGTGTGTGTGTGTGTGTGTGTGTGTGTGTGTTAAAAAATATGTAGTATTAATATTATTATTATTTTGTCATAATAATTATTTTGTTTCATATAATAATAGTGGGCATATTTATGCATTACTTTCCAATTTCACACTATTGTTCAAATTAAATGTGTGTCTTGGCAGCATTTCCTTTACTCAACTTTTTTAAAAGTACTGAAGCAATTCATCAGGCTCTGTGGAGCTGTGAATTCCTGTGCGGGTAACCCCTTCTGCCACAATACATGATCATCTCATTCTGATCTTACATCATATCAAACACAGACTCTCTCCAGAGGCAATTTAGCTTCAAACATCCAATAAATAACCACAATCAACATTGACATCCCAATATCGTGCTACGCTCAGATCGGGATGTTGATGCCATAAGATGAGAAAATCAATCAGCGGGTGACAAATTATACCAGTAACCTTCACAAGCTACCTGTTGAAATAATTTTACATAACAAAAAAATCTTACATAAAGAAAATTAAAGTATTTGTGAGGCCAAGAATAAATAGTTAATAGTAATTGTGAGCTATATAAACAGAAGCTTAGCATTTAATTTTATATCAGTCACATAATAGTCGACATACTGTAAAATCATAGCATTTTCTTTCATGGTGCCTGTAATCACTCTTGCTCGCTTTCTGTGTCACAGCCCATTTCAAGGTTCTCTAGGCTTGAATCTCTGTTTATTTCCCCTCTGTCAAGCAGCGGATTGACACTACTGTGCACGTCAGTTGTTTTCAAACCTACCTGCAAATCATTTCACCTTGAGCTGGCATTGGCCTGAACCAGAATGGATTGATTAGTGCTGCAGCTTCATGCTGGGTCACCAGCCTTAATCCATAATAGAACAGTGAGAGCAAGTGGGGGGCCTTGAACATCACATTCACACTCGCAAATGGACAGTTCAATCAAATTAGAACTTAAAAAAATCTAAAGTAGATAACTCAACCTTGAGACAAGCCTTGACCCAAAAGTGCACTAAGCAGACTGGTTGGGGGGTCCCTGTATTACAGTATGGTATCTTATTAGTGCAGGAAAAGATACAGTGCAGTTCAGAAAAAACTGCATGGTGGTCCATATGGGCCACAGATCCAGTTTCAGAGTTTGAAAGGTTTTGGTGGGGTTGGATACTTCAGTGAATCTTTGTCTGTGTGCAGCATTATGTAGGAAAGTTTATTATTGGTAGTTCTTGCTATTTCCGATCCCTTATGCATTTGTTTACCTCTCTGCCTTTGGCCTTTGCTTTCAGTTCTCAGACGACCAGAACCGATAACGGGTAATGAAAAGAGTGTAATGCAAAGAAAGCAAATGATTTGTTTGACAAATTGCATGGTAAACATTACATTATTCAACAAAGTTCAAAACACTAATGTGTTTTAAATGTGTGTTTACCTCTCTAATTCAACACTGATGATAAACATCATTACTGCCACTGACGTGTTTATACAGGTGATGAAAGCCATTATCTGTAAGGTTCAATGCATTGGAGAGTGACGCTCCACCTCAGCAGTATTCAAGATGAAGTCAATGGTGGAAAAAGCTTCGTACTTAGTGACAGGCACACGCAGACGCTATCTGACAGATACTGTAGTCGTGCGTCTTCTCAGTATAAGTCAGTTACCCCTTAATCCCTGCAACCACTGATGAATCTTAGTGCCTTGAAGTCTAGATGTGGCCTAATTGAATTTCCTTGGTCACAATGAAAACATACTCCAACCTGCCAGTTTCAGGCTGCGCTTTTGATAAGAAATGACCTCTGTGGAATTGAGGTCACAGGCAGAAAAAACAAGAGTCATTGGGAAAAAAAATAAAGACAAGCCCCAGTATCGACTCAAAAGAGAATAAGGACAGCGATGTTTACTCCGGGTTTGAACTTCTGGAGTCTGTATTTCTGGAGTAAATCAAAGTCTTTTGTAGCAGGAGAGAGAAGTGTTACACATTTGAATGGTTAACATCCTTGAATAGTGCATCTCATTGCCACCTAGTTGAGGAGAACAGTCTCTCTTTAGCAACATTTGCTGCTCCTTTTGGGAGCTTTTGTTGAAGATACAGAGAACAGATGTATGCCACTGTCATAATATGTAGAAAACTCCAAATGAATGCTTAGACTGAGAAAACATTGAGAAAATGTGTGGAGTATCATAATGGGATGATATTATATATCCCTGGATTTTACTGTAACTGTCATCCACACAAGACCCATCTGCCCCACAAGATGACTTTAAAAGAATATTGCAGGTTCAGTACAAGTTAATGCTGTCAATTAAGCTTAATTTATATTAAACACGGAATATTCATTCAAATTATTTAAAATATGTAATTTTAAAATAATCTAACTTAATTACAATGCTAAGACACTAATTTGTTAGATGTCACTGCAGAAAAATGGGTATGGCTTATGAATTTTTAACAATTAATTTTGAAGGTATGCTGCATGTATCGAGAATGGAGATGTACAACATGACTAAAGCATGGAGTAATAACTCAGAATTATGATTCAGTCACCACAGGCCCTTTTTGTCTTTCAGAGCCTAATAAACAAGTCTACATATCGAAATAATTTCCTCTGTCTGTGGGGGTTTAACAGTATTGGAAGCTGGTGCTCACACGTGACACTCGGTCTAAGAGTCAATTATGCTTTAACTGGCTGACCCCCTCAGACCCTGAAGGGAGGGTTGCCACAATGACCTCGCTCAAGGGCTCAGGGGTGAACATTTTAATGGTGTTCCCAGTCAAAGACTTCATACTCGGTTAATTACTAATTATACAAATCTGCATTACAGTATTATCATGGCCTATCATGCAGCTAAATCTGTCATGCAGGAAAAGTGAATTTTCATGCCTGGGGAACAGTGTGGGCTATTTGGCATATTCACAGAAGTGAACAGTTCTGAATACGATGGCCTCAGCAGTTCGTCATGAAATCCAGAGGGAGTGTGAGATCCAGGTAATTGCATCTTAAAGAAACAAAAACCATTCATAAAACAGTCAGTGGTTCCTCTGACTAATTCATGACTATGCCTGTTTCTATTAATTGTATTTTAAGTTTTCATGCAAATGGTAATTACATTCTCAAAAAGAATAGTCTTATATCATAACCATTGCTGCTAATATTAAATTGGTTTCACACAATTTTAATTAAATGCAATGAGAGCAATCAAAGTTCCGCAGTCATTGAAAAACTGGAAATATCAGGGAATTTTAAAGTGTTGTTTTATACGCATGGAAAAGTCATGGAAAATAAAATCTTATAAAGTCTTAAAATGTAGTTAAATATGTATTTTTCTAGATATTTTGTGCTCTAAAATATTTCACCAGCTAGATGGAAAAAAATATATATTATTGGAACCCCAAGCAATGCATTTAAAGACCCCATGAAATTAAAATGGGAGAATTGATAGCTTTTAGACCATGTCTGTTAGCTTTGATGTCATCTTGACTATTGTTCTCCTAAACACTGACCAAATTAGCTTTTATCAGATGTACAGTATACTATATATACATGCAGAACTGTACAAAAGTCTTTATATTATATGTTTGACAAAAAACATTTGTCTAAAAATGGTTATATTATATATTCTGCTTTTAGAGTATCAGTAAGAAATATACATTTTAGATATTAAAATTCCCTTTGCAAATAGAATTGAATAGAATTAAAACAATGAGTCCTACAACAGGTGGTAAGGCCCCAACAGAGCCCGGATCTCAACATCATCGAGTCAGTCATGGGATTATATGAAGAGACAGAAGCAATTGTGAGACAGTCTAAATAGATAGAAGAACTGTGGTGAATTATCCAAGAAGCTTGAAACATCCTATCTACCAACAACCTAGAAAAAACTGTGCCCAGGTGTACCTAGGAGAATTGGTACACCTTACATTGGTTTCGACACCTGTGTAAGGGGGTTTAGATGGGCAAGGAGGAGGCGAGAACCTGCTTAACAATATAAACAATATTTAATTAATTATAAATTCACACACAAACACATACAGGGCAGCTGCCCGTAATTCTCTCTCTCTCGAACTGTCGTCACCGGCCGCCTTTATCCCTCACACACCCCATCAGGCTGCTTGGGGACTGGGAGTGCATTATTTCAGCCCGGCCCCGCGCTCTTCCGCTCTACAGTGACTGATAAAAGAAAACTATTTATGGCATTTGTAAAGACATCCACACAATGCAACATTTTTCACAAGAGCCTTAAACTATTGTAAAGTATATATATATTTAAACACAGTTCTATCGGTTCTATCCGAATACAGAGACAGATACAGATAATTTTTTCATATGAACAGATACAAATACAGATAATGGCTTTGCTGCACAATGCTAATATATATACATGTATAAATATTTGCTGAGAAAAACCCCTCAAATTACAATATTTCAATATAAAATTATTAAATAATCATAAATGGTAATATTTAAATAATTATATATATATATTTTCAAAAAGACAATTCAAAAAGGGGCTTTAGAATGCAACATGTTTTTTATTTCCATATAATTTAACATAATCCTATCATTGGCCTATAGTTCACAGCAATCTATTTTGCAATTGAATTCTGTCTGAGATTTCTCAAAAGGGCTTGTTTAAGGATGCGTCAATGTACACCTGCGTCAGATGAATGCTTTTGAGCATCTCGGTTGTGTTGTGTCATAAACATACCATTTTAATTCACTGTGTCAAGTTAAACAAAGTTTGAACCTTAAAAAAACATGTCTTGAGATCCCTGCCTTTGGATTTGTGCTTCATTAAGCTGTGTTTTTACGCAAGAACGTGTCCTCATCTTGTATTGTCTGCTCTCGGTAAGTGTGGTTTGTTCTCTGTCTCTATGAGCTGCGCTTTGCCTATACAACGAGTTTCGCTTACTGCACCCTGGACAAAACAGGTGGTACTCCATGCTTGAATTGCTCATATGGAAGGAATATTCCTCATTACATTCCAGGGAAATGATTATTGGGGTTAATTTTTTATATCATTAATCACACTGAATAAAAGTGTTAAATCAACAGCCCTAATATGCACAGTATATAAATTCATTTGAAATATAGAGTCTCTCTATAATTGCCTACTTAAAATAAGGGGAGGAGCCCTTCAATATGTCGTGCCCTAACCTGTAGTGTGTATGGAAATATGTCATCACAGGAAAGAAAAATGTGCTTGTCAAGCCAGTTCATTGGGATTTAAATGCAGTTTTGAATGTACTTATTTTTGTCTGGATTACAGCGATTTTGTGCATTGAATCTCATATTTTTGACCCGTTGCAAAAGTGTTTTTAGCCGTCAGCGAGGATTAAAGTGCAGACTTTGTGTTAGAGGAGAGAGATTGTGTGAGATGTCCATTTTGATGTTGATGCCATGGGTAGTACTGGAGGGCAGTTTAAATCTAACAATAATTGCATGTGCTTCTAATGTCTGCCAAGATAGTGAGGCACTGGCTCTCCATGCTGCCCTATTTCGCTCCTCGCAGAAACTCTCTGCCAAGTACTGATGCATGTGAGGTACATTGATTTGTGACATACTGGCTGGAACAAGTAGCCAAATGACCAGATGGATTTGAAGAGTTGGTGTCTTTCAGATCGCTGGGACATCTGACCACACCACAGCTGATTGCAGAAGGATCAAACATGCCTATGATGTTCAAATTAGTTTGAACTTTCCAACAATGTCAAAAATCTATTTGAATGTTTAAATTATGACAAAAGTAAACATATATTCTACAAAAAAATATATGTCAATGTTTGGATTTGCATATGATGGACAAAAGTGTATTCAAATATTCAAATGATGCCCCAAAATTGATTTGAACATTTATAGGAGCCTAAGATACCCAAAACATGCTGTCTTGGTAGGCAGAGCACTAGGTTTTGAAACCCAGCCCTACTATAGCTTCTAAGAGAGATAACTAAACAAGAGAAATTAAGAGGAGGAGGGAAAGAGATGAACAGAGAAATGAGAAATTAACAGGAATGTGGAGATGTTGACAGGGACTTGGACATTTTCAAGGTCACGCTTCTGTGTTGTGTAATGACTGATATCCTTGGACGTGGAGGACAATATCAGAGAGGCTTAGGGTTGAGGAGATGGTCCAGAGATAACAAAAAGAAAAATTATCTTTGTCTAACCCTTTCCTCCATCCTCAAAGATCTTTCATATGTGATACACATTTTTTATTGTTGGTGTTAGTTAACTTTGAATGATGTTCATTCATAATTGTCAGCTGAAAAGGAATACTTTTTTTGCATGACTACACACCAGTTTCATAGACGTTATTCAGCTGGCTACGGCTGACAAATTATCGCTTCATACTCATTTTTTTTATCTTGTCCTCTTTTTTTCATTTTTATTTTCAGAAGAGACCCTCAGAGCTTTGGGATAATCCGAACAGCTCATTTCTGAACGGAAACACACATATTGAGTAACCAGAAAAATATCTCCCACTGGAAGCTCACATAAATATTTATATCTGGTTATTTATTAATTCATCTCAGACAGCATATTATGGTTGGGGATTTTCTATTTCAAGGCAGCTTAATGTGGTTTCACATGCCGTACACTTCCTGCATTTAGGAAACAATAATTGTGACATCATCCAGTCATCTGTCAGTACTCCATAAATTAACCAAGAAAAAGTCTCTTGTAACCTCAAACATGGGGTTAATTTGTGGCATGTTTGCAAACATATTTTTTTATTACAAAAAGTTTGCAGCGTGGTAACAATGGACAGTTTGCCATTACCTTGCAAAGTGTGTCAGCTGTGATGGATCACCTGTTGTTGCCACAGGTTTGCCATAGCTGTTTTCCAGTAGTGGTAAAGATTCACCATTGAACCATTTGAGAGTAGTGGCAAAGATTCACCTTTGAACTATTCACCAGTAGTTGGAAAGATTTGCCATTGAAATGTTCACCAATATTAGCAAAGATTTGCCACTGAAATGTTTACGAGTAGTGACAAAGATTCGCCATTGAACTATTCACCAGTAGTTGGAAAGATTTGCCATTTACCTGTCTGCCAGTAGTTGTAAAGTTTTGCCATTGAACTGTTTACTTGTAGTGTCAAAGATTTGCCATTGAACTATTTGCCAGTAGTGGCAAAAATGTGCAAGTGAATTGTGTACTAGCAGATTTGCAATTTTGCAATTGAGTTGTTTGCGAGTAGTGCCAAAGATTCGCCATTGAACTGTTTGCCAGTAGTTGCAAAAATTTGCCATTGAATTATTCGCCAGTAGATTCATAGATCTGCCAGAAGTGAATAAGATTTGCCACTGAACTCTTCAGTAATAGTTGCAAAGATTTTCCATTTAACTGTTTGCCAGTAGTGGCAAAGATTCACCACTGAACTGTGCAGCAGTAATGACAAAGATTTACCATTGAATTGTGTGCCAGTACTGGCAGACTTGCCATTTAACTGTTTGCCAGTAGAGGCTAAAATGTGCCATTGAAATCATTGCAGATCTGCCATTGAGCTCTTTGCCAGTAGTGGCAGAATGCACCATTGATCTCGTCACCAGTAGTGGCAAAGATTTACCATTTAACTGTTTGCCAGTAGTGGCAAAGATTCACCACTGAACTGTGCAGCAGTAATGACAAAGATTTGCCTTTGAACTGTGTGCCAGTAGTGGCAAATATTTGCAGTTGAGCTATTCGCCAGTAGTGGCAAAGATTCACCACTGAACTGTGCCCCAGTAGTAGAAAAATTTGCTAGTAGTGTCAATCTGTCCATTGTTGCCAAAGGTTTGCTGCAGGTTCACCACTACTACTGAAGAGATGCTAATGTCTGGCAATCATGGCAACATAAGGGCTTTTTACAATTGAAATTGTTATCCTAGAGTCATTATTTACCCTGGATAAACATAATGCTGGGTTATCTTTTTTCATGATTCACACTGTTCATTCTGTATCCTGGATTGGTAATTAGTCATGGGTAAATTTCACACCTTAAATTTATAAAGTGGGTTTACATTCTTATTTGCATATTTATGAGGTCAGTTACATTTATTGGACAAATACAGCTTGGGATGAGCATGCAACCCATGTTAATAACTGCTTATCAATGAAATCGCTTATCTGTGAAAATGTGGCCAAGCAAATCTGCTCTCTCTTCCGTCTCCTGAAGCATACTACAAAAACACATACAAAAGTAATACTGTCTCTTCATCACGTCAGTTATTACATTGGTTATCATTCTTCCAAATTTCGAATGGTTTCCCCTCAGACGGTGAAACTACACAGTGCGTGAAAGTTTATGGGTTTATACAAAGGGCATGAACATTTAATGAGGTAAGCACTAGGGCAGTTTTATGATTGGTTGACTGTTGCCAAACAACTCGCTGAAATTTTCTAACATTGTAACATTTCACAATGTAAACCTTTATCACTGCAATTCGACGTTAACCCCTCAAAAGCAATGCTTATCCTTTTTCCGGATAAGCGTTTCACAAGTGTGAAATGTTGCATGACCCATAGTTAAAAGTGTTTAAAAAGATAATAACCCAGGGTTAAGCACAGTGTGAAAAGCTCTATATTTGCCACATGTTAACTGCAAGTTTGCAGGAAAACATTTTTTTTTTTGCAAGGGCCCAGCGTCTGCCTCAGCTGAATGAGTGAAAGTCTCAGATCGCCTCTCTTTGTCTCTTTCATTGGCAATATATTTGGATTGGTGAGCTGAATGTTTGCTGTATCTGGTTTGGTCTCAGGGCTGCCGGTGATGCAGGTGAAGATTGACATCTCAAGACAGCAGGTTGAGAAGATCTTCGGCCTGGAGGATTACTGGTGTCAGTGTGTGGCCTGGAGCACTACAGGAACCCAGAAGAGCCAAAAGGCATATGTGCGCATCGCCTGTGAGTTCAGCTTTGCTATATTATGATGCAAATATTTTTACTGAATACCTGCTCAGAATCATGATACATGTGATACATGTCTAGCAGAATGTAATTAATTGCCCTAAAAGGCATTTGCACAATAATAATGTAATAGTATTCAATAGCAACCTGCAAACAAATAATTCTAGAGCTTTTTTCTGAACTAACTTCACTTCTCCAGTAATTTTTGCAATTACATTGAACCAACTGGCCTCAAGGTGATTTTTACTGGATGTATAAAGTCAGTTCTCTCTCAAGTTCACACAGATATGCTAACAGAGTAACCACTAGTGTTGTTCATCACATTAACTATGGTTCTCCTTCTGTCACTCACTCGACATTGTGTCGAATCGGGGTCTTCTTGGGATGCTTCTCTCTTAATCTGAGAGAAGGCCAATGACAAGTTGGCAGACAGAATTTGCATGCCCCGCCCCGGACATACAAGTATAAAGGAAAGCGGGGCAGCGAATGCCAGTCAGAATTTTTCTTCGGAGACGAATGGTTGTGCAACAAGCAAGCAGAGTTTCACTACTGTTCCACTCACCTCTGTCAGCGAGAAGCATTGCTGTTAGACGCGGCTCTCCTTCCTGAAGGAAGCACGCTGGTCTGCCACCGACCTCGCACTCAGAGCCACGAAGGTCACAGCGCAGGCACTCAGGCAATGGCCACCCTCATGGTCCAGGAGTGCCACCTCTGTCTGAACATGGTCGAGACGCGCAACGTTGACAAAGCAAGGTTTCTCAACGCCCCCGTCTCCCAGCTTAGCCTCTTTGGCGACACCGTTGACAGCTTCGCCCAGCAGTTCTCGGCGGTGAAGAAGCAGACGGAGGCGATATCTCATATCATGCCACCTAACCAGCACGCCCCGCACCCCGCCTGCTTGCTGAGGGTGTCCTCCTGCGACCAACGACAGGTAGCTCCGCAACCTGGGCCCAGCTCTCAGCCCCAGCATCGAGCACCTTGCAGGCGGCGTATCTCCAAGACCCCTTCCCGGACCAGAAAAGCTCAGAAGCGCTCCTGAGATGGGCGACCCAGGCAGTCGGATGTTTGCAGTCGGGAGGAGAATCCTTGTTTCCCTTCTTTTCATTTGCCGCACCCCGACATGTTCAATAAAAGAGTGATTTCCTCACTCCCTGGGTCATACAGACGGTGCGTGCCATTCTCACGGCACCCCGGCCCAAAAACTCTACAGTCCTGGCTCCCCGGATGTAGCTCCCTCGCCTCCGGCCCCACGACTGCTCTGCCCCCTGCGTGGAGCAAGGTAAGTGCTTTGAGTCTTTTCTCAGCACCCAAGCCTCGGGACGCTCTTCTGCCTCCCGATGTACTATTACCTGCTCCCCCCGCCGCGAAGCCCCGCCCGGTATGTCAAAAGCGATTGTCCCTTTAGTACCCCTTGCACGGAGCTTGGATGCGTGGCTCTCACTTCCCAGTCCGTCGAGCTGGCTGGCCAGGACCATTCGACTTGGCTACGCGATTCAGTTTACCCGGCTCCCACCTCGTATCAGCGGTATTCGCTCCACTTCCGTGCACGGCGAGAAAGCCAACGCCTTACAAGCAGAGATCACAAACCTGCTTCTCAAGGACGCGATAGAGCCCATCCCTCCAGCCGAAATGGAAAAGGGTTTCTACAGCCCTTACTTCATTGTTCCCAAGAAAAGCGGCGGGTTGCGACCAATCTTGGACCTGCGAGTTCTCGAGCAGGCCTTGAACTCCCGTTCAAAATGCTAACGCAGAAACAGATTCTCACCTGCGTTCGACAGCTAGATTGGTTTGCGGTGGTAGACCTGAAGGACGCGTACTTCCATTTCTCCATCTTGCCTCGATACCAACCCTTCTTATGGTTTGCGTTCGACGGCCAGGCGTATCAGTACAAAATCTTACCCTTCAGCCTGTCC
The DNA here is from genome assembly GCA_032164185.1 of Moxostoma hubbsi. Classification (NCBI taxonomy): domain Eukaryota; kingdom Metazoa; phylum Chordata; class Actinopteri; order Cypriniformes; family Catostomidae; genus Moxostoma; species Moxostoma hubbsi. The sequence continues at coordinate 30,223,019 of JAVLUX010000025.1, read as the reverse complement.
CTGTCCCCTCGCATCTTCACGAAGGTTGCAGAGGCACCTCTTGCCCCCCTAAGGGAAGTGGGCATCCGCATACTCGACTACCTCGACGATTGGATCATCCTGGCCCACTCTTGATTGTTACTATGTGCTCACAGGCAGGGACCAGGTGCTCAGGCACCTCAGCCGTCTAGGGCTTCAGGTCAACTGGGAAAAGAGAAAGCTCGACCTGGTTCAGAGCATCTCATTTCTCGGCATGGAGTTAGTCTCAATGTCAGTGCGGCTCACCAACGAGTGTGCACAGTCAGTGCTCAGGTGCCTCGCTCTGCTCGAGCCCGGAACAGCGGTTCGACTTAAACAATTCCAGAGGTTCTTGGGGCATATGGCATTCTCAGCCACGGTCATGCACTGGCTACAGTGCAAGACTCTCGTCATATGTCACAACTCGCCCACCATCTCCTCCTTTGGAGTCAGCCATGACTCAGGTCGCTGCACGCCACTCATATCATATAATACTCATAAAATTCCCCTGAGGAAGGACCTTCTTTATCAGGGACGGGGAACCCTCCCGCAACAGACCTCTGGAACCTCCACGTCTGGCCCCTGAATGGGATGCGGAAGATCTAGTGGATCCTATCACCTGCTGTCGTAGACATGATCAACCAAGCCAGAGCTCCCTCCACCAGGCAACTTTACTCCATAAAATGGTGCCTGTTCTCAAATTGGTGTTCTTCCCGAGCCGAAAACCCGCAGAGGTGCACAGTTCGGTCAGTGGTTCTATTCCTGCATGAGAGGCTGGAGGGGAGGCTGTCTCCCTCCACCTTGAAGGTGTATGTAGCTGCTATTGCAGCCCACAACGATGCAGTAGATGGCAAGTCCCTAGGTAAGCATGACTTGATTATCAGGTTCCTGAAGGGCGCCCGGAGACTGAATCCTCCACGGCCTAGCCTATTCCCCTCCTGGGATCTCTCAGTGGTCCTCTCGGGCCTCCAGAGACCGCCCTTCGAGCTGCTTGATTCAGTTGAGCTCAAGGCCCTCTCCCTGAAGACAGCCCTCCTGATCGTGTTAGCCTCCTTCAAGAGGGTTGGGGAACTGCAAGCATTCTCTGTCAGCGACACCTGCCTGGAGTTCGGTCTGGCACATTCTCACGTTATCCTGAGACCCTGAACGGGCTACGTAACCAAGGTTCCTACGACCCCTTTCAGGGACCAGGTTGTGAACCTGCAAGCGCTGCCCGGGATGAGGCAAACCAAGCCCTTTCATTGCTGTGTCCGGTGCGTGCTTTGCATACCTATTTGGACCTCCCTAGCAGACATCTGCAGAGCAGCGGGCTGGGCAAAACCCAATACCTTTGCCAGATTTTACAATCTAAGAGTTTAGACGGTCTCATCCTGTGTTTTGTCAGGTCCGAGCCGGTAGATCTCTGTACGCGGCACAACCGACCACCTTCTGTCCCAGGTTAGCCACTGAGCATTGCTACCTGGATGTTTTTTCCTCCCTAGCACTCTGGTCTGCGAATTCAGTGGAGCAATTCGCGGCCAGACCCACTACAAGCCACAGGTGCTCTGTACTGGGGTCGGGCTCCACGGGCATAGTTCCCTCTTCAGGCTAACTCCCCGTGATGCCCCCCCTGTCAGCTGACCCGTGTTTCCCTCCGGCAGCCCCGCTGCCCTGGTTGCCATGCCTGTAGAGTACTCTCTCATTAGGCTGGACCTACCACCGCGATGTGTCCATGTCCGGCTTCACAACCCTTGTGGTGTATTTGCCACACATTACCTCCACTAGACTGGGCAGGGTGCGGCCTCCGCAGGGTCTTTCCCTCTGGAAAGAATAGGAAATTAGCAGACTCCCCATACGCAACTCCCTCGCCTCCGGCCCCGCACTGCAGCCCTGGCATGCCAGCGCTGACTAGCTGCGAAGACGCCTCTCTAGCCCTTTTCCTCAGTCTTTAACCTGCCCCCTGCCGGGTACATGGAGCAAGGTAAGTGCTTTGAGTCTTTTCTCAGCACCCAAGCCTCGGGACGCTCTTCTGCCTTCCAACGTGCTATTTCCCGCTCTCCCCGGGGAAAGACTGCCTTCCCCAACTTAAGATAGGCCCCAGCCACTTCATGTCTTATGTGAGAGACATAGTGAGAGAGAAGGCCGCGGCTGTTGGACTTGCTCCCATGCTAGTCATGTAGTTTCCCCCCTCAAGGGTGCGGGAAACCTAAGGTCTGTATGCAAAATCTCTTTGGAGGCTGTGGCACGGTGGAGGGCGGGACCGGCGCGTGATTGCGCACACCCAGTCCCGTATCAGGCTAAATTGAGCCGTCAAGAGGGATAAAGGCCACTCGCAGACGGTGGCCTTTATCCCTCTCGATCACCGTCTGCGAGTACATGTCTGCTGATTAAGCTCTCTCTCTCGATCACCGTCTGCGAGTGGCCTTTATCCCTCTTGACGGCTCAATTTAGCCTGATACAGGACCGGGCGTGCGCAATCACGCGCCGGTCCCGCCCTCCACCGTGCCACAGAGGCATTGGGGAGGGCTACGTGCAGCCGGTACAGTTGCCTCTTGCATGCAAATGCCTGCTTTGCACCTGTTTTGACAGTTCACGTAACACGGTCAGTGCATGGCACTTTTATATGGGACCCCATGTGTCACTTCATTCGACATAACGTTGAGCGAGTGACAGAAGTGGAACGTCATGTTACTGTTGTAACCTCCGTTCCCCCGAGGGAGGGAACGAGATGTTGTGCCCCTTCTGCCACAGCACTAGACCTAGCATTGTAAATGGCCGTACCTTATTTTCGGCTTCTCAGTGCAAAGTCCTGACTGGCATTCGCTGCCCCGCTTCCCTTTATACTCGTATGTCTGGGGCAGGCAATGTGACATTGCCCTTTTCTCAGGTTCAGAGGTACGTTCGGCGTCCCAAGAACACCCCTTGTGTCACTTCATTCGACACAACGTCTCGTTCCCTCCCTCGGGGAACGGAGGTTACAACAGTAAACATGACGATATTAACTATTAGCTATATAGTTTTATCATTTGAAACCTATTTTGTGTAATTATTTTCTTAAATTTAGCTTGACATATTTCTGTCAAATTAAAGCCACTTGCTTTGATATCTTGTTATCAAATGCAATGACATATACATTTGTAAGTGTGGCTTAAGTGTCTTATTACCTTTTGGGGCCACTGTATATGGATAAATAGTAAGTATGTTAAAAACAAGCATCTCTAATTAAATTAATTTGACTCTAATATCTTTAGAGTGTTCTTTAATGTTTTTATCAAGTCAAGTAATTTTTATTTGTATAGTGCCATTCACAACACACATCGTTTCAAAGTAGGGATTAACAGAAGATAAAACTGTAATATCTATAATGTCTTAGTCATCATTGTGTAATTTGATAAAATACAATTGTGAAGTGTGTTTAAAAATAAGTAATTCAATAATAATTGTATTTATAACCCCAGTGAGCAAGCCGAAGGCTACTGTGGCAAGGTCGCAAAACTCCATTAGATGTTGGTTAATGGAGAAAAATAACCTTGGGAGAAACCAGACTCACTCTGGGGGCCAGTTCTCCTCTGGCTAACATCATTAATATAATACCAATATTACTTATGTATAGTGCAAGTCATGGTTTAAAATTATTAAACTAAGTAAGTGTTAAGGGACTGATGCAATTGTCCTTGTTAATTGGCTGATGAAGGCTTTTATGGGCAATTGATAGTCTATATATTCCATTTCAAGAGTGTAGTCCATCAGAGGTCAGTGAGGTGCATCGCAATTCAACCTGACCAGTATTTTCGATGAGGTTCAGCATGGTCCATTCTAAATCCAAGGTTCAGACAATGGCATATGAAGTATCCCATGTCTTATGGTTGAGGCTGGCATCAGTTCATCCTCTGAAGTCCATTGTAATAGACTGAAGTGATGTCTGGCTGGCGCTGGCTGCTATTAGTCATCATCACATAACGACATGTAGCAGTGGAGTCCAACACTGAATCCAGCCAGTTCTGGTGATCTCAGGATAGGAGTCCCGAGGTTGAGACAGGGAAACAAATAAAATTATATTAGCATAGACGCCATTCAATTTATTGCAGAGTTATAGATCATGATCACTGTTTCTGGTTCCTTCAGACCTAGTTAAACCAGCCTAATTGAGAGTTGAAGGATAAATTAAGTTTATGCTTGGCTAAATAGATGTCTTAAGTCTAGACTTAAACTGAGGGAGTGTGTCTGCATCTCGAACAGTGTTAGGGAGACTATTCCATAGTTTTGGAGCCAAATATGAAAAGGATCTACCTCCATTTGTGGATTTTGATATTCTAGGAACTATTAACAGGCAAGAATTTTGTCATCGTAATGAATGTGATGTAAAACAGCGTGGTAGAATGTTACTTAAGTACTGCGGAGCTAGACCATTCAAAGCTTTGTACGTAGTTAACAAAATGTTTAAATGAATACGAAATTTAACAGGTAGCCAATGTAACGATGATAAAATGGGGCTAATATGATCATATTTCTTGGTCCTCGTCAGCACTCTGGCTGCTGCATTTTGAACCAATTGAAGTTTATTTATTGATCTTGCTGGACATCCTCCCAGTAATGCATTACAATAATCTAGTGGTCATGAATGCATGAATTAGTGTTTCAGCATCAGCAACAGAGAGCATGTGTCGTAATTTAGCAATATTTCTTAGGTGGAAGAATGCTGTTCTACAAACATTGGTCATTTGATTTTCAAAAGACAGATTGGTATAAAATATAACACCTAAATTCTTAGCTGTTTAAGATGATGTAACAGTACATCCATCGAGAGTCAAATTATATTTTAGTGACTTATTTTTAGAGGTTTTTGGTCCAATAATTAGTACCTCTGTTTTGTCTGAATTTAGTAGAAGGACATTTCTGGCCATCCAATCATATATTAAATTGATACACACTGCTTTGTGAATTGTGAAATCTCATTAGGTTTTGAAGAAATATAAAGTTGGGTATCGTCGGCATAACAGTGGAAACTTTTTCCACGATTCCTGATAATATCTCTCAAGGGAAGCATATACAAGGAGAAAAGCAGAGGCCATAACACTGATCACTCTATACTTTACTTTTGTTTGGTTTGACAATGTCTCATTTAAATAGCGGTGGTAGCAGTCTGCTAAATAGGACATAAACCATGCTAATGCAACTCCACAAATGCTAACATAATTCTCTAGCATATGTCATGATCTATCATGTCAAAATCTAAGATCTAAAAGCACTAGAAGAGAAATGCAGCCGCAATCCGATGATAAGAGCAAGTCATTTGTAACTCTGATAAGTGCAGTCACTGTACTGTGTTGAGGCCTAAATCCTGACTGAAATTGTTCATATATACTATTTATCTATAGAAATTAACACAGTTGGGAGGATACCATCTTTTCTAGTATTTTCAACATAAATGAAAGATTTAAAATTGGTCTATAATTAGCCAATTCCCCAGGATCAAGTTGTGGCTTCTTAATAAGCGGTTTGATAACTGCCATTTTAAAGTTTCTTGGGACATGTCCTAAGGATATTAAGAAGAGGTTCTGAGATTACAGGGAATACCTCTTTTAAGAGCTTGGTTGGTATTGGATCTAACAAACATGTTGTGGCTTTTGATGTTTCGATAAATGTATTTCTGATTATTTCAATTTTTTCAGTAAATAAATTCATGAAGCCATTACTCTTGTGCTGCGATGTAATATCTGCTTCTGTTGAGGCTTTATTCCTAAGCAATTTAGCCACAGTACTAAATAAACATCTAGGATTGTTGTGATTATTTTCTATGAGTTTGCTAAAATATGCTGACCTGGTAGCTTTTAGTGCCTGTTTGTAGCTACAGACACTATCCTTCCATGCACCGCGGAATACCTCTAATTTTGTTTTCTTCCACTTGTGCTCCATTTTCCGAGCTGCTCTCTTGAGAGCATGAGTGTGATCATTGTACCATGGTGCAGAGTGTTTTTTCTTAAATGTTCTTTAATCGAAGAGGGGGCTGCACTATCAACAGTGCTAGAGATGACCGTATTTATATTTTCTGTTATTTCATCAAGTTCTTCATCAAGGGTTTACTGAGTGTCGAGACAGATCTGGAAGATTATTAGTGAAGCTATCTTTAGTGGTCAAAAATAAAAGAAGAATAGTTCTTCCTGAAAGATAGTGTGGTGTAGATTGAGTAACATTAGCTAATTGCAGCATACAAGAGACGAGGTAATGATCAGAGATGTCATCGTTCTGCGGCAGAATTTCTATATTATCAACATCAACTCCATATGAGAGAATTAAATCTACCATATGATTATGGCAATGAGATGGTCCTGTTACTGTACATTTTGTCTGACTCCAAGAGAGTTGAGAATATCGATAAATGCTAATCCCAATGTATCATTTTCATTATCTATGTGAATGTTAAAATCGCCAACAATTACAGCTCTATCTACAGTAACTACAATATCTGATAAAAAATGTGCAAATTCACCAAGGAAATCAGAATGTGATCTATATACTGTAGCAAGGGTAAAAGACGACAGAGTTTTTTATTTATATCTGACAGTATCACATTAAGCATTATTAGTTCAAAAGACTTGCATTTATATCCTGTCCTCTGAGTAACACCAAAAACGTCACTGTAAATTGTAACAACACCACCTCCTCGACCCTTCAGAAAGAGGCTCATGTTTATAACAATAACCTGGGGGAGTAGATTTATTTAAACTATATATTCATCCAGTTTAAGCCAGGTTTCAGTCAAACAGAGTACATCCAAATTATGATCTGTAATAATTTAATTTACAATTTGTGTTTTTCTAATTCCTTACATTTATCACATGTGAATATATCACTGTTGATGGAAGAGGCTATTGTAAACATGGACATGCAATGCAGGAAGAAATAACATGAGCGGATTCCATGACTTACCGCAATTGTTTGTTGTTGTTGGTTGTTCTTGATAAGCAGTGCTTTGAGATCGATGCAGTAATCTGTGTAACACTGAGGAGAAAAACTGGCGCGCACTGTAAAATGCACGTAGTTTAATCACAATAAAAATAGAAAGTGGATGCACGTGGAAAATGCACGCAGTTGACTAGCGTTAGGAGATTATTGCGGAGGAAAACCTGATGCGTGCTGAAAAATGGCAGATGTTAAGGATTAAAGGCTGAAAACAGATATATAAGTGATGCTAACTAAGCTAGCAGGCTACAAACACAGACTCGAGCTAGGCGTCTGCAGCAACAGGTAAAATACACACAGATGAAACAGTAGAAAAGCGGAAAAACCCGAAACACGCTGTAAAATGACAAAGGATAAAAAAAACGAATGTAAGAGAATAAGAATAAGAATAAGCAATGCTAAGCAGGCTACAAACACTCGTACAGCGTGTTGTCAGCAGCAGGAACAGGATGTCCAGTTAACATGCTACTACCCAGTCCTCAATAGTCATAGTGATATGCTTTCTATTAAAAGTTATTTTAAAATTACATTAGCCAATCAATTTAAACACTTACATTCTGTGCTCCCTGAGGCTGATTGATTCAGTTGGTTTTATGACTTATTAAATGTTTAGTTGGTAAGTTTGATCAGGAGGAGCCTGTGGCTTGAAAATTCTGCTAATCTGCAATGTAACACTGAGTAATTGCCTCAAGAGGCTGTGTGGTTTTGATATCTCTGTGTGATAAGGCGATTAAACACCAGGAAACCACTCTGCCTCACACTGAACAAATATCAGCTAGACCCTCTTACTTTTAAGTGATGTCTAAGGGAAGAGGATACAGTCATATTTATGTCTAAACAGTGATTTAAAGCATCTTGCGATGAAACTCGAATTGTGATTTATCTCTGTGTGGTGCTTAAACGTAAATATTCTGAATGAAATACTGTATCCTTAACAGAAATTAGCTTTTACTCAGATTTCACTGGAATTTTGAAGGAATAGTTCCCCCCAAAATTAAAATCCTGTTATCATTTTCTCATTCGCATGTTGGTCCAAAACTGTATGACTAATTTATTTCTGTGAAACACAAAAGGAGATGT